>CM062289.1:5342133-6542133 GCA_031216915.1 Pictodentalium vernedei | reverse complement strand
CTTAACATTGCAGATTACACTAACATTAATCAATTCATTGAGGTCAGTTCAGCAGCAGTTGAAATTGGGATGGTTCTCAGTTTAACATTGCTGATTGCATGTACACTAACATTAATCAGTTCACTGAGGCCAGCTCAGCAGCAGTAAAAATTGGGATGGTTCTCAGCTTAACATTGCAGATTACACTAACATTAATCAATTCATTGAGGTCAGTTCAGCAGCAGTTGAAATTGGGATGGTTCTCAGTTTAACATTGCTGATTACATGTACACTAACATTAATCAGTTCACTGAGGCCAGCTCAGCAGCAGTAAAAATTGGGATGGTTCTCAGCTTAACATTGTGGATTACACTAACATTAATCAATTCATTGAGGTCAGTTCAGTAACTGTTAATATTGGGATGGTTTTCTGTCTAACATTGTTGATTACATTGATATTAATAGGTCCTCCTCCTGGGGTTACCCAGAGGTCCATTGGCTGAAACATTGCTTGTGCACAGGCCATATGTACAGAATTTGATAGCATTACTATGGTCATAACGCGTAGATTAACGTGCAGATTGACATGTATTTGTGTGTATTTCATGACAGGACTTCTACATGTAGTTTTAACTGTACCTGAAATTGGCTCTCCCAGAAAGTGAAGTGGACAGAATATATGGAACACCATTGATGATATATAATGTTGCTAAATTCATTGCGAATGTCCGTCATCATCCAATAGCTACAATATTTCAAGTAACTACCCAAACAGCCTCCCAGTTGTACCGCCTCTATTAGTAGCTTGTAACAGTTATATACAAATTTAACATTGTACAGTACAAAATGTGTATATATCAACATATCAACTTATTGTCTATCTGTATATAGTAAATTCAGGCTGATGGTTTGCAAACCTTTCATAATAAAAGAAGACAGTTTTGAACAGAAATGATTTACTTCTTCACCTTCATTACATCATACAGATAGATCTGTCGTCTACAGTTATAATTTCATGTTAGTTTGTCAGAACAACTCTTATAAACTGGTTGAGTGCTGAAAACCATTGTTAGGGCTTTAAGAAATCGACGATAACCTCTAAAGCTCCACATTTTCTTTGTCCATCTGTTATATTTACTCAAAGCATACACTATTTTGTTTATGATAGGCATGCTTAATTACAAATTATTGGAGACTTCTCATAGGCATTCTCCAATAATAAAACAAGTTTTCTGCATAAATTCTGATCATACAGTTAAAACTAGAAGTCTTGTCATGAAATGCGCACAAATAGCACGTTGATATGCACGTTAATGTACGCGTTATGGCCCCAGTAAAGCTATCAAATTCTGTACATATGGCCTGTGCACAAGCAATGTTTCAGCCAATGGACCTCCGGGTAACCCGGAGGTCCATTGGCAGAAACATTGCATGTGTTTGTTATGAGTAACCAGGAGAACCTGTCGTGCTTTGGATGCCATTCGATAGGGCAATTGTGCGCAATTCCAACGCGCAGTTAAGCCTAGATAAGCGCACTATTCGTGACAGGACTTCTAGTTTTAACTGTAAAACAAAATCTAGCACTGCCTTCAACCAGTTAAAGAACATTCAAGTCAAATAACTTTCTGTCAAATGTCTTATCTGCATGACAATTTATTGGCCATCAAACTGTGTCTCCCGTATTTCGTTTTGCCGCATATATATTGTGAAATTTTAATTGTATGTTTATAACACAGTTCTCTTTATCAACAAATATTAATTGCACTTAAATCTATATACTGCAGTTTGAGAATTGTTTGTCTGTGTGTTTGTTTGTCTACTCTTTGGAAGCCTTTGGCTCGTTACCAAACTTGGTCTTCGTGACATGCAAAAAGTCACTGGGTGACCTCAGATTACTTTGGCGGGAGAGGAAGGGGGGATGTTAATTTTTTGGATAGGTCAAGATTACTGGAATCAAAGGTCATTGTGAATGAATCATATTTGGATTATTTGAAGTCATATACACATCAAGGGAGATTACTCTTTACTATTTTTCAGTTTTTCACCAAGATCTGAAGTCAACATAAATGACCAATTGCCTATTTTGACCTGTTACATTTATATTGTAAAATTCATATTGTATCATTGTTTTCTTTGAGGTGAAATATTGTTTAACCCCCTGCACACTGATGTCAAAATATTCAGATTTGAAGTAGCCATTTTTCCCATAATGCAACTGGGAATTTAACCAATTCAATTTTGTTTGACAGGGCTCATTGAGCTCTGTCAAACAAGACTGAATTGGTTAAATTTCTAGTTGCATTATGGGAAATATTTGCACCCTGAACTTTAGATATATCAACATCAGTGTTCAGGGGGTTAAATAGAAATGCAGATAAAATACTCATTAAGAATATCTATCACTTCAAATCAAACATCCTTTTTAGTAAAACTTTTCCTTCTTCATACCTAAAAGTCACAATTCATTTAATGAAAAATGTGTAGGTAGAGGTTCGAATCCCACCTGTGGCAACCGCGTTGTGTCCTTGGGCAAGACACTTCATCCCCATTGCCCACGTGGGGTCACAGTGACGTTGTGTTCTAAGGCGTACTGCACGTCGATGGTGCACCTCTCTTCAACCAATGCTAACCCTGCTTGTGTGGAGTTATGTATGTTGGGGAGCTGACAGTTGCTCGCAGTTGCTCTGCGATTCTCTCCGGGTACTCCAGCTTCCTCCACCCGTAAAACTGTCGAGGTCATGATTAGCCATTGTGCAGAAATATGTGACCTTAAACACCAATAAATAAATAAATAAATAATGAAAAATGTTTGCAGTTAGTGTCTGTTACTGTATACCATTCTTTTTTGTTTATTTCAGATTTTACATTATTATTGTTGGGATTGTTAAAGTTTCAAAGAATACTGTAATAATAGCTGAACTAAGATAAAGGTTTGTGACAATCTTTTCATATCAGTTTAATTCATGTACGAGTTCTATCCAGTTCAAAGCTAACAAAATCACTAGACAATAAGTAAACAGTTTTGAAATATTAAAGAGTAAAATTTTTAGAAATATTTCTTTATAATTCACAATATTTACATTTATGCACCAACAGGCAACTTTTCTAGGAAAGCTAGTGGATAGAGGCAAAATAACAAGGGACTGACAAATACAACAAAACCAATTTGAATTGAAAAATTGACTAAAAACTGCTTTTATTTTCAAATTATTTTGATTAATTATGTATACAACAGTCTAGCCAAAGCATATTTTATGGTAATTGAACATAGGTGGGCGAATAATACGTCTGTTATCGGTATAGACAGATACAATATATGTGATGAATAGTTATAAAAATGAGGAACCGGAATAGTGGCGGGTACGGCTGTGGAAATGTTTGACTTGCTTTAACTTCGAAAATAATGAATGTTAGAATGACTGCTGCCTGGAACAAAAATTTGGCAGAACACTGCTTGAAACCCACCGAGAAAATAATCCGGATTTCCATTGGATAATCTCGGAGGATCAAGGGACCGGTCGAGTGGTCATTCCCATATTCTTGCGCGATTATTTTATGACCTAGAGGGGGGTTCCCTAAATGAGTGAATTTGTAGAGTTACCTACTAAAATGGGATTCAGCATGATTAAAATTAAAACTGGACCTGAAAAGGTGGAACCAATACGGCGTTGGGAACAGACAAGTAATGATAACTGATTCCCGGACGAAGTTTGTCAATTGCTTTTATGCATTAACCCTTCTGTTGCATAAATACAGATAGTTCCATTAATGAAACTATCTGGCTATATATGGCAATTGTTCATAGAAATCATTTGGTTCTTCCATTGTAGACATAGTAACACATTTTATCATATGACTCGTCCGTTTTGTTCACTTTAAAACATTTGATATTTTGTTTTCATATTAATCAGTGATAAATAAAGCCTTCCGTAAATTTCATTGGTCAATTTCAAAACTAGACAATTTGATTGGCTGAACAAAATACAACTGGGTCACATTTGCATAATTTCAGTAGGGAGAATTTACGTTATCTGTCCTATTTAGGCTGGATTATATTGTATTCATCTTTTACCTACAAGAAAAACGCCATTCATTTTGTTTTATATTTTCACTTTTTGCTTCCAAAACATAGGTTATGACCCCTCATTGGAACGAGCTTGACGAGGCTGCTTCGGTGGCTGCTCCATTCCTTTGGAACCTGCTTCCGAGTGGGCTGAAAGCATCCCAGAGTCTCCCATCTTTCCGATCAGCTCTCAAATCACATTTGTTCCAGCGGGTTTATAACTTACGATGAAGACCGCTGATTGTGATTCATCCGCTTGGAGACAGTCAGTAAATAGGAAATGTAGAGTGATATAGATATACATATATATAAAGTATTTTTGTGTGTGTTAAGCCCAAGAGCTCGATGAGGATATTCGGCGGCATTAAACTACATTTATTATTATTTATTATGTTTTGGAAGCAAAAAATGAAAGTTTTGAGTTATACGAGGATGTTTCTTCCAAGTGCCATCTGCAACTCAAGTTAGGTGATGGGTTAAAAAGCCATACTAAGTAGCTAATTTGTGCGTGTGTGTGTCATATGATAAATAGAATATGAAATGAGTGTTTTTCTCATATAATATTTATGAAACTCATCCGAATTTTCCGTTTGGGCTCGCCAGAGGCTCGCCAAAATGGAAAATTCTTAGACTAGTTTCATAAATATTATATGAGAAAAACACTCATTCCATATCCTCTATATATTTATATATGTAAAATTGTAATATTTGAGTATTTCTGTTGCTTCGATGTGGAGTGATGTCATCTGATGTCACATGTATTTGTATTAATAAATAATTACGTTAAACCGCTTGTCAATAATATTGTCACTAAAGTCTTGTCAATTATGTCAAATGTAAAACCCCCAGACAGAACATGAATAGACTAATTAGCAGTCAATCACTGCGTAAACGGGCCAAATCTTCCTGGCGGAATCTTCCCGGGGCGAAAAATCCAAGGCCGAATCTTCCCAGGGCTGAATGTTCCCGATGCCCTTATAGGATGCAGGTCATGATGCCCCATACTAGTCATTTTGCGGGGAGTCGTTTCGCCCCTCATGGTAGTTTTGCAAACTGCAGTGATTCGTTTTGGCTCAGGTTGATTTGCCATATTTTTATACTGTACCAATGACCCAGACTCAGCTGGTGCTAACTCTTAAAACATCACGGCCAAACACAAATTTTACCCCTCCCCCCAATCCCCAAAATTTGCATCAACATGCACAGTGTCAAGGAAGTACCGAAATTGGTGCCAAATCTTCATTCTTTGTTTGGCCCTTCAATTAGTAACATCTCACTGATATCTTTGCTTATAATCTCAGTTAAAATGATGCCAGACACAAAATCATGAAGGAAATGGTGGATCCAAGGATGAAATAAGAGGATGAGAGGAAGAAACAGTGGAAGGATGTGTTCAGGGTTGTAACATATAATTTTTATGTAAAATTATTTCATGTTCCCTGATTTTGGGGCATGGGCCTGACGTTTTCATTTTTGCTATGAAATCTCCACTGTCTGTTCAGTGTTTTCTCTCTCCATGTCCTTGATACCCCCCTTGCTAATCTCCCATGCTTTTGGTATAATTTTTGAAATTTTTGTATTGAAATTTCTTGGAATGTTTATTCTGTTATCCCCATGGTTACGTCCTCACCCTAGGGGTGTTTAGGCGTTTTGGTCATGCATCTACCATCCGATGTACTGCAACTTCTTCTCTGGAAGATTCTGTTTTACATCAAATAGTACTTTAAATTGCTTACTGATTTCGGGCCTTGTTTTTTAGTGCCTGGAGTCTTGTTTCCAGTTTTTATTGATTTTTGTTTACATTGACAACAGTTACTTCTGTCAGTGATTCCTTGTCTTCTGTAAGGCTCATTGTATAGCCAGATACATAAATTATTGTCCGTAAGTGTAACATTAATTTTTAGAAATGTTTTAAAATTTTTGTCCACACTTAGGCTTTTTATGGGATCCATTTGGGCTCATCATTCCCTTTGGGAACTTGGGCTCATGTCAAAATTTTTTCGAAAATTGTTTCTTTTGAATTATTTTTCGAAATTTTTGTAATGGATTATATTATTATTATGTATCTTTGTATATTTTTATACTGTACCAATGACCCAGACATAGCTGGTGCTAACTCTTAAAAATATAGGGCCAAACACAAATTTTGCCCCCCAATCCCCACCCAAAATTTGCATCTAAAACCAAAGAAAACATGTCCTGAATGGCCCTCCATACTTCATCTCTACTGCACATGCGCAGTGTCAAGAACGTCCCGAAATTGGCGCCATTAATCATTCTTAGTTTGGCCCTTCATCAGTTAACATCTGACTGATCTTTGTGCTTGTAAATCTCAGTTTAAATGATGCCAGACACATAACTATTAGTGAAATGGTGATTCTAAGGAGGATATAGAAGGAGGAGAGGAAAAATGAGTGACAGAAAATATTCAGGGCTGTAACTTAAAATTTTTTGATCAAATTATGTTAAGTTACCTATTTTCGAGGCAACTGCCTGTTGTGGTCATTCTTGTTATCAAGATTACACTGCTTATTCAGTGTTTTCCTCTCTCCCTTTCCTTTAAGTCCCCTCTTGCTATTCTCCCAAGCTTTTGGCATATTTTCTGTAATATTATTACTAAAATTTCTTGGGAGTTTTAGCTGGGTAACAGAATGTATTCTGTTCTTTTCCCCATGTTTACGTCTTCACCTATGGGTGGTTAGGCGTAGTGTTCTGCATCTACCATCTGATGTTCTGCAGTTTCTTCCCTGGAAGTCTCTGTTTTGCATCAGATGGTGTATTATTGGTAACTGATTTCGGGCCAGGGTGCCTGGAGTCTTGATCTAGTGTTTTTACACTTATTGTTTACATTTCCAACAGTCCTCTGTGTGAGGGGGGATTTCTTGAAAATAATATCTTGATGTTAATTTAATCATAACTAGACATATTATTATTGTTTGTAAGTGTTGCATAAATTGTTTTAAATATTTTTAGAATTTTTATCCACACTTAGACTTGGGATCCATTGGGGCTCAACGTTACTTTTCAGAAACTTGGGCTGTTCTGAAAAAAGTTAAAAAATTTATAGTAATTTATATATTTTTTATACTTACCAATGACCCAGACATAGCTGGTGCTAACTCTTAAAATATAGGGCCAAACACAAATTTTGCCCCCCAATCCCCAAAATTTGCATCTAAAACTAAAGAAAACATGTCCTGAGAGGCCCTCCACACTTCGCCCCTACTGCGCATGCGCAGTGTCAAGGACGTTCCGAAATTGGCGCCATTTATCATTCTAATAACCAGTGCCTGGTAAGCGCTATGTACTCAGCGGGGAGGCAAGAGTTCCCAACTCCTGGGAGGGCCATCCCCGCCTGGGTCATTGGTAAGTATAAAAAATATATAAATTACTATAAATTTTTTAACATTTTTATACTGTACCAATGACCCAGACATAGCTGAATAGTAAAAAGGCTGGAGGGCCAAGGACATAGAGCAAAATGGAATACGCTCAATAAAATAAAATAGAGTCATCCCCTGTAGGGAAAAGAAGTAATAGGCCTTACATGTATCTTTCTTATTTATGATAAATTAGAAAGATACACCTTCCAAAAATTGAGCTTCATACATCCATGTACTCTATTAATATCCAATAATCCTTATACTAATAATTTTTAAAGTAAGCCAATAATAAAGTAAGTCTAGAGAATAGAGACTCTTATACTCCTAAAAGTGTGTGAGAATTGCATAATCATGTCCGTTGACATATGCAATATTCAAAAGCTATACTTTAAAAACTAAGACTTGAATGAATTTTATAAACTTAAACTTCTCACTAAACAACCATCCCAATAACAGCTCAGAATTACTAACTCCGGAGGAGGTATCCCCTTGTTTTCATAGTAAAAACAGGTGACCCAAGGGAACACCCTCCCCCCCCCCCCCCTTTTTCTTGCCCTGGGTCAAATAGCCCAGAGCGAAGAGGGCAGCCGAACGGAGACACTGCCGAAACAGACAGCCTACCTAGCTATAGTAGCAACTGTTAAGTGAATGACATTCTGAGCAGTAGATAATAGACCTAACAATAGAGGCCTCCAGAAATGGACTCGATATTTCTGAGATAAAATTCATGAATGGATGGCTGAGCGCAATGAGCAGCCTTCAAAAATCTATAATAGCAACACTATTAATGTAAGCCCAAGAAGTAGAAGAACTCTTACTTCATGAGCCGAAATCTTAAGCACAACTGCTAAGCCAATGATATACCATAAGCAGTACGCTAGTTAATAGAATCCATTAACAATAAAATGGAGCGTAACGTCCTTCTACTAGACATCAAAGACAGAAGAAGCTTACGCCCTTGTAATAAACAGATATCTGTTTATAAATACATAAACTGTACCCGGAAAGAGTAAAGGCCTATGCCCATACGAAGACGGAAGGACCTTAAAATAATAGGTTCCGGATAATAGGAGCCTAACTCTTATGCAACAATCCAACCTAAATAGTAACGGAAGTATTGATTCCGAAACTATGAAAGTGAAAATCATCCATCGATAGTGCATGAAACTCACTGACTCTACAGTAAAAGAGAAACCAACAGAATTACTGTTTAAAAGGTCAGAATTTGAAAACTACTGTTTCCAGAGGCTCAAATGATTACTTAGCTAAATAAGAACCTGAAGTTAAAATCCGTATAGGAATTTAATCTAAAGATTCTAAGTCTATTTATCAAAAAGTTACTAACTGACTTAGATAAAGAGACAAAAGACTCAATTGTAAACTATCGTAGAGTGCATAGGTATGAGGTAACATAAACCTATAACCTAAATAACAACAGGCTGCAGTAGATCCTGTGAAACAAGTATACTAAAAAATAGCAATGAGTAGTATGGAGGGATCAACCGTATGAACATAATGATCCCTACACCACGACGGAAGAGCCTCCACTTTAGTCGCATAGAATAGCGAAGAAGAGGATCTCCTATAGTAAGAAATCGCGTCCAAAGCTCGTCCAGTACAGTGCTTACAATGCAATACGGACCACACAACGGAATACATGAAGGTTGCGACCTTGCTGGTTGTGATAAAGATGACACGATTTACCCAGTGAAAAAAGATCCTCACATAGAGGAAGATTTCACGTTAAGATCCACAGTAGACAAGAGAATAAATTACTCATGATCTCTGTGAAGATAGAGATGCTATCAACAGAAATGTATTGTGGTTGTTTATCTTAGCAATACCTGCTAAAACAACAGAGCCGGAGGATACGCGTATCCTATCATTCCGTCCTATAGATCAATAGAGCGTTAACAGTATTAGCTCAGAGATCTGGACAAGCCAACACATACGTCTGCAATTGATTAGCAAGCTGTGTCATAAACAAAACATCATTGGGCGCTCCCATAGATAGCAAATCTGATTGAATACTTGTTTGTTGAGAGTCCATTCTGACAGCAACAAGCGACCCGTAAGAGAACGGGAGTGCGATAAAACAATCAGACGACCCAGAATATGACGGACCAAAACTGAACTTGGTGTACTATAACAAACAGACGGATTCTTTCCATTAAATTGAATAACGGAAACGAAAGAGTGCCTCCCTGGTTCCGGAGATACGCCACTACTGTCGAATTAAAGGACAGGAATTTGGGCATGCGTTTCTGAATAATGTTCATGCAATGACATAAAGTAAGCCTAAAAAACATTATTCCGCGGAAGTTAAACTGATAGCTAAAAGACTGCGGAACCCAAAGACCCTGGCACTTCGAATCCGTAGGGATCAATATATATCCCAATCTGTTTGACTGGCAACCGTCATAACAGCCACACTTGGGTCCGGCAACTGCGGCGGCACTCTCTGAGTCAACCACCGAATGTTTGCCCCAGTCTGAATCTCTTGTAACACTAGATAGACAAGAGAATGTATAAATCAAGCAATTCATGGATTGCCGGAAAGTTGCCGTCGAAGAGAAGCTCCTCCGAGAACGAAGCGACTCTGAGAGAGTTCTTAACCTACTATCCACGCGTGGATGTAGCTAGGGCTGCATCACGTCTAACCAACTCCAATCAGCCACTGAAGGGCGGAGTTATACGTGAACAAACTACTGCCCTCAAAAGAAATTACATTGAGAATAATATCCCGTAAATCTTTTCTTGAAGACGTAATGATAACGCCTCAGTAAGGCGGATTACGTATAATAAAGCGTCTAAGTTAAGTCTACTATACATAATGTCGTTCCCAAAATTGAAATTGGAAAAGACATAAACGGCGAAAAAGAATATATGCAGTCTTTAATCACACCGTCTAGACGCATATGAACTCTCGGTATGCCCTGCTCTGCCAAAATAAACTATATGTAAAAAAGATAAAATGGCAGAAATGAGCCACGCGGACAAGAAACTAAACTATCATGCTTAGTAGCAGGCTTGTATATATATATAAATATATAGCGTCGAAAAATAAAACACATGTTGTAATGACAATATTGGACTGCGTCGGTAAGTCAGGGACAAAGTCCCTGTACCGATCGAAAAATCCGAGTCCAATGACGCTATAAGTCTCTTATCCAAGATCGCAGCAATGAAGTCCGAAAAATAATCACTGGAAGAAATGCCAGAAGATATGAAAGGCATCTTCCGATACTACTAAAGGGAAAACTCGAAATCTTTCGAATCCCTTTCGCCATCCTGTCGGACCCTATAAAGCGTTCGGTCGTCCGTAACTTGATGCAACCGCGGACCGCACCGACCCAGCGCCGTCGGATAATTCCTGATTCGACCGAGAAACCGTCAATTGCTGGGATGCTGCGAAACAACTGTGCTAACTCGGATAGCACGTCCGTCACTGAGGCCTGAGGAGCAGCGGTCTTACGATGCATTGCCGCAGGAAGCTCCGAGATCGTTACCCCGTGCATACTTCCAATATGCGAGCGAACGGAGTGTATAGGCCTCGTGTCCCTTGGCTACCGGATGGCGCGACCTATTCGCTGTGGAATCACTGAATGCCGAAACTGATCGGATACTCGAGGTCACGTAGCCAATGTGCGGTCGTGTGCCCTGCTGTGAGGATGAGGAAGCATTAAAGACAGTCTCTCGGACTGTCAATATAACGGAGCGTCCCGAGCAACGGACATATGCTCCGAATGTAAAATATTTGAACCACAACATGCGGTCCCCTATGTTGTTGGCTTCCTCCGATCTGTCCTCAATCTGCCGTCACTGGGTGAGTACTAAAGTAATTAAAGTGCTCGCATCACCCAAATCTCCTTCCTAGACCGCAACGGACGAACCCGGCAGCCGAACCATTCGATGAATGTACGCTACACCGGGTGAGCTAGCGAATGTCACTCCGTAAGCGATAGACATATTCCATGAGCACTTATTGCCGCTAACTCTTCATTAACTATGACGACAGAGGCACACTTTTGAAAGACATCTCCATAACTCTTCGAACAAGAAACCAGAAATGCTTGGATAGCAAGCATAAAATAATAATATATATAGCGTCGTTCAATAATTCGAAAGTTTGTGTGACATTATTGGACTATGTCGGAACTGAGGGACGATGTCCCTGAACCGAACCAAAAATTTCTAAGTCCACCGACGCTATCAGTTTCTTATCCGGCATCGCAGCATATGTTGTTCCGAAAGGGAAAGCTTGAAATCCACCGAATCCCTTTCGGTATCCCGTCGGACCGGATGAAACTTTCGGACGTCCGTACCCGCTTCCGCGGAGCGTCCCGACCCAGCATCGTCGGATAAAATATATGCGACAGATTCAGTTGATGCTGGGATGCTGCGATAAACTGTGCTATTAAGGAAAGCACGTCCGTTCCCGAGGCCTGTGCAGTAGCGGACTTACGATGCATTGCCGCTGGAAGCTCCGTGTACGTTGACTCCCGCATACTTCCTATGCGAACGACCGGAGTCTGCAGGCCTCGAGTCCCCGGCTACCGACCCAGCGCTGTCGGATAATTCTCGATCCGACACCGTTTCTGTCGGCTGCTGGGATGCTGCGATAAGCTGTGCTATGTGCACAAGAATGTCCGGCGTCGAGACCTGCGGAGGCGCAGTCTATCGCTGCTTCGCCGAGGGCAGCTCCGCATCAGATGGCTCCCGCATACTTTTCCTATGCGAACGTCCGGAGTCCATCGGTCTCGAATCCCTGGCTGCCGGATGGTGTGACCTGGTCGCCGAAGAATCCTTGATCGGCGAAGCTGGTAATATATCGGCGGTCACGCAGCCAAGGTGCGGTCGTGTGCGCTGACGAGAAGAGGAAGCCTTAGCAGTCTCAGCGGACTGCCTATACAACGGAGCGTCCCGAGCGACGGACGTATGCTCCGCTAACGACACATTTGTACCACAACATCTGGGGCCAGATGTTGTTGAACGAGAGAGGGGCCTCTCTCGCTTGCCGTCCGGATGGACCGGAACGAGCTATGAACCGGACTAAAAGGCTTCCTCCGTTCTCCCTCCGATCCGCCGTCACTGGGTGTGCATTAAGTTAATTTTATAGTGCTCGCATCACCCCAAAATTCCTTCTAGACCGCAACGGACGAACCCGGCTGCCGAACCATTCGGTGAATGGACGCTACACCGGGCGAGCTAGCGGACGTCAAAGGCCGTCGAACCTACTAGGGTCCTCTTAGGCAATTGGCGTATTACATGAGCACTTTTCCGCTAGCCCTTCATTAATTGTGACGACGGAGGCACACTGTTGGAAGACATCACAGATACATCACCCTAATCTTGATCGTCTGAAATAGAAATTTATAAAGTAGAGTGACCCTGCGGGGAAAGGACCGGAGTGTCCCCCCAACAACATACCGTGACATACGCTTCCCATATTGTCATCGAAATCATACGATACAGAACCGGAGTTAATGCGAGTACACTGACCACATATAGAATGATAATAAGGTCAGAGGAAGACTTCCTCTTAAAACAATTGATCAATATCCTTTCAAAGTGAAAAGAAAACAAGTCCTGGTACTCGCACTAACCCCTGGCAATCAAAATACATAATAATAATATGATCCATTAATATAGAAAAAATAATTGAAATCAAAATATTTTGAAAAAATATTTTTTCAGAACAGCCCAAGTTTCTGAAAAGTAACGTTGAGCCCCAATGGATCCCAAGCCTAAGTGTGGACAAAAATTTTAAAAATATTTTAAACAATTTATTCAACACTTACGAACAATAATAATGTATCTAGTTATGAATAAAATAACATAAAGATATTATTATTTAGAAATCCCCCCCTCACACAGAGGGCTGTTGTAAATGTAAACAATGAGTGTAAAAACACTAAAATAAGACTCCAGGCACCCAGGCCCGAAATCAGTTACCAAAAATACACCATCTGATGCAAAACAGAGACTTCCAGGGAAGAAACTGCAGAACATCAGATGGTAGATGCAGAACACAACGCCTAACCACCCGTAGGTGAAGACGTAAACATGGGGAAAGAACAGAATTCATTCTGTTATTCAGCTAAACTCCCAAGAAATTTTAGTAATAATAATTACAGAAATTATGCCAAAAGCATGGGAGAATAGCAAGGGGGAACTTAAAGGACAGGGAGAGAGGAAAAACACTTGAAAAAACAGTGTAACTAAATAATCAGAATGACAACAAAATGGCTGCTGCCTTGAAAATAGGTAACTTAACATAATTTCATTAAAAAATTTTAAGTTACAGCCCTGATAATATTCTGTCACACATTCTTTTCCTCTCCTCCTTTTCTATCCTCCTTAGAATCACCATTTCACTAATATTTATGTGTCTGGCATCATTTAAACTGAGATTTAAAAGCACAAAGATCAGTCAGATGTTAACTGATGAAGGGCCAAACTTAGAATGATAAATGGCGCCAATTTCGGAACGTCCTTGACACTGCGCATGCGCAGTAGGGGCGAAGTGTGGAGGGCCTCTCAGGACATGTTTTCTTTAGTTTTAGATGCAAATTTTGGGGATTGGGGGGCAAAATTTGTGTTTGGCCCTATATTTTAAGAGTTAGCACCAGCTATGTCTGGGTCATTGGTACAGTATAAAAATATATTTTTTCAAAAGTTTTTGATTCAATTATTTTTTCTATCTTAATGGATCTTGTTATTATGTATTTTGATTGTCAGGGGTTGGTGCGAGTACTAGGACTTTGTTTTCTTTTCACATTGAAAGGATATTGTTCAATTGTAATAAGAGGAAATCTTCCTCTGTCTTTCATAATCATTGTATAATGTAGTCAGTGTACTCACACTAACTCCTGTTCTGTATGTGTTGATTATGATGACAACATGGGAAGCGTGTGTCATGGTATGTTAGTGGGGAATTGGCCATTCCGGTCCTTTCCCCGCAGGGTCACTCTACTTTATCAATCTCTATTTCAGACGATCATGATCAGGGTGATGTATCCGTGATGTCTTCCAAAAAGTGTGCCTCCTTCGTCACAATTAATGTAGAGCTAGCGGAAAAGTGCTCAGGTAATACGTCAATTGCTCAAGAGGACCCTAGTAGGTTCGACGGCCTTTGACGTCCGCTAGCTTGCCCGGTGTAGCGTCCATTCACCGAATGGTTCGGCAGCCGGGTTCGTCCGTTGCGGTCTAGAAAGGAGTTTTGGTTGATGTGAGCACTATAAACATCCATGTGCACACCCAGTGACGGCGGATTAGAGGGGAGAACGGAGGAAGCCTTTTAGTCCGGTTCATAGCTCGTCCAGGCCCATCCGGGCTGCGAGTGAGAGAGGCCCCTCTCTCGTACATCAACATCTGGCCCCAGATGTTGTGGTACAAAATGTATCGCATTCGGAGCATACGTCCACCGCTCGGGACGCTCCGTTATATAGACAGTCCGGAGAGACTGTCAATAAGGCTTCCTCATTCTCATGACAGCACACACGACCGCACCTTGGCTACGTGACCTCCGATATCCAGTCAACTTCGCCAATCAGAGAATCCTCGGCGACCAGGTCACGACATCCGATAGCCAGGGACACGAGGCCTGCAGACTCCGGACGTTCGCATAAGAAAGTATGCGGGAGTCAACGTACACGGAGCTTCCAGCGGCAAAGCATCGTAAGACCGCTTCTGCACAGGCCTTGGTGTAGGACGTGCTATCCCAAATAGCGCAACTTATTGCAGCATCCCAGCAACGACAGAATCTCTGTCGCATAATATAATATCCGACGGCGCTGGGTCGGGACGCTCTGCGGAAGCATCAGGTGCAGACGTCCGAAAAGTTCATACGGTCCGACCGGATGCCGAAAGGGATTCGGAGGTTTTCGAGCTTTCCCTTTCGGAACAACATAAGCTGCAGTATATGTCATCCGACTTCTTCTTCTTCTAGAGGTTCTTCGTCGGACCAGAATGCTGCGATACCGGATAAGAAACTGATAGTGTCGGTGGACTTAGAAATTTTTGGTTCGGTTCAGGGACATCGTCCCTCAGTTCCGACACAGTCCAATAATGTCTCAGATATGTTCGATTTATTGAACGACGCTACATATATTTTTTTATATGCTTTTTTATATGCTTGCTATGTACTGGTTTCTTGTTCGCAAAATTACTGAGATGTTTTTCAAAAGTGTGCCTCTGTCGTCATAGTTAATGAAGAGCTAGCGGCAATTAGTGCTCATGGATTACGTCAATCTCCTAAGAGGTCCCTAGTAGGATCGACGGAGTTGACATTCGCTAGCTCACCCGGTGTAGCGTCCATTCATCGAATGGTTCGTCAGTTGGGTTCGTCCGTTGCGGTCTAGGATGGAGATTTGGGTGATGCGAGCACTATAATAGACTTTAGTACACACCCAGTGATGACGGATTAGAGGAGAGATCGGAGGAAGCCTGTTAGTCCGGTTCCTAGCTCGTCCGGTCCATCCGGGCGGTGAGCGAGAGAGGTCCCTCTCTCGTGCAACAACATATGGGACCGGATGTTGTGGTACAGACATTTCACCTTCGGAGCGTATGTCCGCCACTCCGGACGCTCCGTTATATAGACAGTCTGAGTGACTGTCGATAATGCTTCCTCATCCTCACAGCAGCGCACACGACCGCACATTGGCTATGTGACCTTGAATATCCGGCCAGCTTCGGCATTCAGTGATTCCATGGCGAACAGGTCACACCATCCGGTAGCCAAGGAACACGAGGCCTGCACACTCCGGTCGCTCGCATAATAGAAGTATGCACGGGGTAACGAACACGGAGCTTCCAGCGGCAATGCATCGTAAGACCACTTCTCCACAGGCCTCAGTGACGGACGTGCTATCCAAAATAGCACAGCTTATCGTAGCATCCCAGCAAACGACAGATTCTCGGTCGGATCAGAAATAATTCGAGCTTTCCCTTTCGGAACAACAGAAGCTGCCATACATTTCTTCCGGCATTATCTTCCAGAGGTTGTTCCGTCGGACTACATTGCTGCAATGCTGGATAAAAGACTATAGCGCCATTGGACACAGAGTTTTGGATTGGTTCAGGGACATTGTCCCTGAGTTGCCGACGCTGTCCAATAATGTCTTAGAACATTTGAATTATTGAACGACGCTATATATATATAAGCTTGCTATCAACATGCTAGTATAGTTTCTTGTCCGCAATGCTCTATTCTGCCTTTCGTGAATTCTAGGAAATAATTGTTTATTGGCAGAACTGGGCTTACCGAGAGTTCCTTTGCGTCTAAGACGGCGAGACTGAAGACTGCTAATTATCTTTTTCGCCGTCTATGTCAATTCCAACCACGATGATGTATAATAGACTTAACTTAGACGCTTTATCATACGTATACCACCTTACTGAGACGTTTATCATTACGTCTTCAACAGAAAGAATTCCAGGATATGATCCTCAATGAGATTTCTTTCAGGGGCAGTAGTTTTTCCACGTATAACTCCGCCTGGAGTTGGTTAGACGTGACGCAGCCCTAGCTACATCCACACGCATGGATAGTAAGGTGAAGAACTCTCTCAGAGTCGCTTCGGTCTCGAGAAGCTTCTCTTCGACGGCAACCTTTCAGCAATCTTGAAGTTGAATTGCTCGATATATATGTTCTCTTGTTTATCAAGTTTAACAAGAGATCAGACGTGGGCATACATTCGGTGGTTGACTCAGAGAGTTCCACTGTAGTTGCCGGATCCGAGTTTTTCGATTATGACGGATGTCAGTCAAACAGGTTGGGACACAATTTTGATCCCAACGGATTCGAAGTGCCAGGGTCTTTGGGTTCCGCAGTTTTTAGGCAAGCTCCTTACTTCCAAGGAAGAATATTATGTTGGCTTGCACTACGTCATTGGATGAATTTTATTCAGAAACGCATGTTCAATCCTGTCCGATAATACGACAGTAGTTGTGTATATCCGGAACCAGGGAGGCACTCATTCGGTTCCGTTATTAATTTTAACGGAAAGAATCCTTCTGTTTGTTATAGAACACCAAGTTCTGTTTCGGTTCGTCATATTCTCGGTCGTCGGATCGTATTAGCAGACTCCCTTTCACGTAAGGGTCGTTTGTTGCCGTCGGAATGGACTATCAACAAACAAGTATTCAATCAGATTTGCTATCAATGGGAGTGCCCAGTGATAATTTATTTGCGACACAACTCTCCAATCAATTGTAGACGTATGTGTCACCGTGTCCGGATCCCTGAGCATATGTAGTTAACGCTCTATCGATCTAGTAGGACGCTATGATAGGATATGCGTATCCTCCATCGCTGTTGATTCAGCAAGTATTGCTAGAATTATTCATTCACAATACAATTCTGTTGGTAGCATCTCTGTCCCACAGAGACGGTGGATAAATTTACTTAGATGTCTATTGTGGGACTTACCGCGGAAACTTCCTCCACGAGAGGATCTTTTTTCGCTGGGGAAATCGTGTCAACTCTATCACAACCCGCAAGGTCTCAACCTTCACGTATTCCGTTGTGCGGTCCTTCTTGCATAGCAAGCACTGTATAGGACCAGCAGTGGACGCGATTCCTAACTGTAGAAGGACCTCCTCTTCGCTATACTATGCGGCTAAAGTGGAGGGTCTTCCGTCATTGGTGTAGGGTTCTTTATGTTGATATTTTTGATTCCTCCATACCAGACATTGCAAACTTTCTAGTATACTTGTTTGACGAGATCAACTGCAGCCAGTTACTTTTATAGGTTATAGGTCTATGTTATCTGATACCTATGCACACCATGATAGTTTACAATGGAGCCTAATGTCTCTTTATCTAAGTTAGTTTGAAACTTTTCGATAAGAGACCTAGAATCGTTAGATTAATTCCTATTCGGAATTTAGCTTGGGTTCTTATTAACTAAAGCAACCATTTGAATCCTTGAGACAGCAGTTTCAATTCTGGTCTTTTAAGGCAGCGATTCTGTTAGCCTTCTCTTCTGCTGAAGAGTCAGTGAGCTTCATGCACTATCGGTGGACGATTCTCACTTTCATAGTATCGGGAACTCTATTACCTTTACTACTAATGTTGTATTTTTGGTTAAGAATCAGGCTCCTAATGATATCCAGAACCTATTGTTTTTTAGGTCCTTCCGTCTTCGAGCGGGCATAGGCCTTTACTCTGTCCGGATAGACCTTTATGTATTTATTAACAGATCTCAGTTTATCAGTAGGACGTAAAGCTTCTTCTGGCTCTGATGCCTAATAGAAGGGTCATTACGGTCCATTCTATTACTTAATGCATTCAGTTAACTATCGGTACTGCTTAGGATAATCTATCCTTAACTCAGCAGTCTGTGCTTAAGATTTCGGCTCATGAAGTAAGAGCTCTTCTACATCTTGGGCTGACGTATAGTTTTGCTATTATAGATTAATAGGCTGCATTTTGGTCTCAACCATCCACATTCACGAATTTTTATCTCAGAAATATTGTATCCATTTCTGGAGACCTGCATTGTTTAGGTCCATTATCAGCTGCTCAGAAAGTCGATCACTTAACAATTGCAACCATAGCTATGTAGGCTTTATGTTCCGGCAGTGACTCCGTCCTGCTGCCCTCTTCGCTCTGGGCTATTTGACCCAGGGCAAGAAAAAGGGGTGGGGGAGGGTGTTCCCTTGGGTCACCTGTTTTTATTATGAAAACAAGGGGATACCTCCTCCGGAGTTAGTATTTCTGAGCTGTTACTGGGATGGTTTCTTAAGTGAAGGTTATGTTTTTAAATTCATTCTTGTCATAGTTTTAAAGTATAGCATTTGTATAGGTCATGTGTCAAACGGATGTTATTATACTATCCTCGGACACTTTTAAAAGAGTATAAAGAGTCTCAATTCTTTGGACTAACTTTATTTATTGGCTTACTTTAAATATAATTAGTATACGAATTATACGGGATATTAATAGAGAACATGGATGTTATCATGCTCAATTATCAAAGGTATTGTGTCTTTCTAATTTGTCATAAATAAGAAAGTTACACGTGAAGCCTATTTCTCCTTTTCTCCTACAGGAGATGACTCTATTTATATAGTAGAGCTTATTGGATTTTCCTCTATGTCCTGGGCCCTCCAGCCTTTTTACTATTCAGCTATGTCTGGGTCATTGGTACAGTATAAAAATCTTGAAAAATTTATAGTAATTTATATATTTTTTATACTTACCAATGACCCAGACGGGGATGGCCCTCCCAGGAGTTGGGAACTCATACCTCCCCGCTGAGGACATAGCGCTTACCAGGCACTGTTGGTAAGAATGATTAATGGCGCCAATTTCGGGACGTCCTTGACACTGCGCATGCGCAGTAGTGGTGAAGTATTGAGGGCCATTCAGGACATGTTTTCTTTGGTTTTAGATGCAAATTTTGAAGATTGGGGGGCAAGTCTATTGGCTTCCTCTTCCTCAAGCCATCATACACGACCGCACCTTGGCTACGTGACCTCGGATATCCAGCCTGCTTCGCCGACCAAGGATTCCACTTCGACCAGGTCACTCCATCCGGTAGCCAAGGACACGAGGCCTTACCAGTCGGGATGCTCGCATAAAAGAATTATGCAAGAGGCACCATCCCAGGAGCTTCCAGCGACTAAACAACGTAAGACCGCAGCTCCACAGGCCTCCATGACGGACTTGCTATCATAGATAGCTCAACTCATCGCAGCATCCCAGCAACCTTCAGAAACTCTTTCAGATCGGGAACTGTCTGAGGAAGCTGGGTCGTTACGCTCCCCTGCAATGTCAGATAGGGACGACCGAGATTCACATTTGGTCCAGTCGGATGGTGAAAGGGAATCTGCAGAGCTGGATTTTTCCCTTCTAGAACAACATAAGGTGGCCGTAGATTTCATCTGGCATTACCTTCCAGATGTTGTTCCTCCGGACCAGAGAGCTGCGATACCAGATAAGGGACTGATAGCGTCACTGGACACTGACTTCTTCTGCTGGACTAAGGATGTCACGCCTGAGTTTCCGGCCCAGTCCTGAAATGTCTCATGGACGTTTGAATTTTAAGCTAGCCTCTAAGACTGGCAGATCCAGTTTCTTATCGCACCAAGCTCTACATCTGCCGTTCATCAACAGTAGAAATAAATTTGAAATGGCAGGACAGGGCGTTCCGAGAGTTCCTCTGTGTTTAGACGACCAGGCAGAAGACTTGGAGTTGTCATTGCCGGCGTCTATGTCGATTCTCTCCAGTACGTTGGAGACGACAATCTCGTCTAACAGAACCAGTTTTGATGCCTTATCTTACGCAGATCACCTTACCTTGCGTCTCGTTGGTAAAGAATTCCAGGATGTTCAAACTTCCTTGAGAGTTCTTTCGAGGGCAATCGCATATTCCACGTATAACAACGCCCTTTCAGTGGCAAATTTGGAGTTAGTCAGACGTGATGCTGCCCTGGCTTCATCCACTAGCTTGGATTCTAAGTAGGGTTGAGCGGTATTTCGGTATACCGATTATATTCGGTAATATTTTCAATACCGTTACCGATACCAGCAAATAATTGTTTAATCGGTATACCGAAAACTCGGTTTTACCGCGATATGCAATTCTCAAATTGCCCTTCGCGGTTGGCTGTGAATAGTTTCACGTCAATCAGGCTCGATACACTTGGCTTAAATTTGGGTAATTATTGTATTCTGTAGAGTTTCTTGCTGTGCGAATCATAGTAAAGTTCAACATACGTGTGTGTTTGCAGGTTTCTGCCAAGTCATTTATATTCTGTGGAGGCATTTAATGAATAGCTGACTGCTGGAACTGAAGCAATTCTGTTTACCTTGAATTTGAAACAAGTTGAGGTGGAGGGCACGCACTTAGCATGCGTAGTTAGTCACGTGGACACTTTCGGCCAATGGCACTGCCGTCTGCTGAAGTTAAATAAAAATAGGACATTTTCTTTGGGGGAAATATCAGGGGATTCCAAACGAAACTCACAGTGATTGGCTGCTAGGACACGCAGTACGTCATTACTGCCTCGTGATTTCAGAAATGTGCTTGCAGGATTATTCAACACAAAAAGGACGAAAGTCTTGTCATTATTTAAAAAAAAATAAAAAAGCCCAACTTACTTACATTTTCTACCAAGCAGCATTCAACCCATACAACCTTTTTATTTGAATGGTGATGTGTATGTAATACGGTTATTAATTTTAATCAAACATGAAAATTATTGTGATGAACTGTGGCAATCGCATGCCCTTCTGTTGTTACTTTTTGCACACTTCACTTCTCAATCTCATGTCACTGGACGATTCTGATTCGAAGAATTATTATCTCTGGGTTTGATTTTATTTTGAATTTTCTTCGATAAACATCAAATGTGCCTTGTTATATACCCCAAGTTGTCCCAACTGAACTTTGTGCTAAACTAAAATCATTTGTGAGTAAATATTTGAAAAAGTTTTGATTTTTGACGGCCGTCTTGTGCCAAGCTTCAGGCTCAAATTTTACAGTTTCGACACGTTGAAGTTGCGTTCTTTGTTATGGAGAAGACCCCCTTTGATTTTAATCGGTATTTCGGTATACCGCGGTAATATTTTGCGATTACCGCAGTATTTTTACCAATACCGCCCAACCCTAATTCTAAGGTGAAAAACTCTCTTCGAGTTGCTCTGCTTTCAGGAGAACTTCTCTTCGATGGTAAGCTTTCACTATTCTATGATCAGATTACCAAGAAAGCGTCGGACTCTCTGCTCTTTAAGTCCGCTTCGAAAAAAAATGGACTCAGAAGAGAGGAGTAAGTCAGGGACTTTTGGGGCGAATACGTCCAAGGGAAGTTCTTAAGAAAGCCTCTACGTCTTACTCCAGAGACCATCAGAGTAGTGACTCAGGTAGGGGACGTAATGCTGGCTGAGATAACCGGTCAGATGCCTCTAGGTCGACTGGTCGAGGTGCGGGTCGGGGAGGATGTAGTGTCTCCTTCTGCAAGCCTCGCAGGTACAGGAGGTGAAGGTCAGAGCCTCTATTGCGCTCCAGTGGGCGGAAGGCTGTCGAGATTCTTAACCAGCTGGTTGTCAATTACAGAGGACCGATGGGTTCAGAGAAAAGCCCCCGTTAACACGAAGTCCACGATGGACTCAGCTTCCGTCAAATCTTCAGAAGAGAGATTCGCTTCTATCAATGGTGCAATCTCTTCTGGAGAAGAACGCAATAGAGGTCGTAGAAAACCAGGAATCTCCCGGTTTTTTACAGCCACCTGTTCCTGGTACCAAAACCAGTTGGCTCGTTCCGTCCAGTTATCGATCTCAGCTGGATAAACAAGCTGATCGTGGCTCCGAAATTTTATATGGAGACCATTCGATCGGTGAGAGTGAGCATTCGAGTGAATGACTATGCTGCGAGCATAGATCTCAAGGATGCGTACTTTCACGTCATGGTACATCTGGCGTAGAAAGTACCTTCGGTTTGCTGTCCTAGGAGTCGTTTATCAGTTCCGAGCAATGTGCTTTGGACTGAAACTAGCGCCCTGTGCCTTCACTCGAATAATGAACTCAGTAATGACTCATTTCCGAGCTCATTCGTCTGCGGTAACGTCGGCCTACTTGGACGACATTCTTCAGAGGTACGGCGACAGATTAATGCTTCAGAACGATGTTCAGAGTCTGCGTCTGTTGCTCCGACGTCTCGGTTTCATAGTAAACGAAAATAAGTCGGATCTAGTCACGTCCGAGTTGTTCATGAGCTTCGTGACGCACAACAATCTGGTTCGTCTGCCATTACCCAGAGTGAAATAAGTCAATTGTTACGCTCACTTTTGTCTACACTCAGATGTAGTAACAGCGAGAGAATTTATGCGACTGATAGGTTTGTGCGGAGCTGCCGCAGACCTTACTCCGATGGGGTGCCTTCGCACTTGTCCACTCCAGATATTTCTTACTCAAAATTGGAGTGTGAAGATTCATTCGCTCGAAACGAACATCGTATTGTCCAACCAAGTAAAACAAGAGATTCAGACTTGGGGCAGATATTCAATGGTTAACTCCAGGAGTTCCACTGCAACTGCCGGATCCGATTTTTACGATTATGACGGATGCGAGTCAAACAGGTTGGGCCGCGACATTGAGCCCAAGAGATTCGAATTTCGAGGTGCCAGGGTCTTTGGGATCTGCAATTCCTGAACAAGCACATAAACATCAAAGAGATGATGTCAATTTGGCTTGCACTACGTCATTGGATGAACATTATTCAGAATTCACATGTTCAGATACTGTCCGACAATTCGACAGTAGTAGTGTATATTCGGAACCAGGGAGGCACTCATTCCATTCCGTTGTTCAAACTTAACGGAAATAATCATTCTGTTTGTCCTAGAGCATCAGGTTCTTCTGTCGGTCCATCATACTCTGGGTCGTCTGAACGTTCTAGCGGACTCCCTTTCTCGGAAAGGTCTTATGTTGCCGTCAGAATGGACTCTCAACAAACAAGTATTCAATCAGATCTGCTACCAATGGGATCGTCTGATGATAGACTTGTTTGCGACGCATCTCAACAATCAGTTGCAGACACATGTGTCGCCATGCCCAGATCCTCGAGTGCTTGCAGTAGACGCTCTTCGTTGAGAGTTAGCACCAGCTAAGTCTGGGTCATTGGTAAGTATAAAAAATATATAAATTACTATAATTTTTTTTCATTTTCAGGTGCTATATAAGTAAAGGAAATAGGTTTACTTTGAAATTCCCAGCTCCACCAGAGATGGAAATTACAAAGGTGAAAAAATTTCTCTCCCTCCTATATAGCTGTAATTTCAGCGGAGAATAGCTAATTTTATGATTTTGATATTTATGTGCTATTCTCCGCTGGAAGTTTAAACAAGCTTTTCCTTGCAGTCATTCATAACAGATTTTCGGTATGAATAGTTTGGATGCGTTAAAAGCACTGAATACTTGCCTTGACAGTGTAATTGCGATTCCAATTTGAAGTTGGTCATCCCTTCTTCAATTCTGGATAAAAATACTGCTGGACATGGTGCATTTCATGCCTAAAAGGCAATTATTATCAATGAACCCCCTGCTTTTTCTAGCAAAACAAAACATACAAAGTGGGGAATACCTGACAGTTGTGACATTTTTGTTTTACACGCGCTGAAAATAACCAAAATATGGAACCCGACAATTTGAACGGACCGCCATTTCCAAATTATCACAATTTGAAATGGACCGCCATTTCCAAATTATCACTATTTTCGAGCCTTGTATTTCTAAATATTTGAGGACAATACGAAGTAATTTTTATACAAAAAATATTACTGTTCTTTATCATTTACATAAACATTAAAGTATGTCATAAAAATGAAATGAGGAATGTAAATGTTTAATAAGCGAGCTCTTAGTGTGACACAGTCAGGGCCGGGTAGAGTAAAGTATGTCATAAAAATAAAATGATGAATGTAAATGTTTAATAAGCGAGCTCTTAGTGTGACACAGTCAGGGCCCGGGAGAGAAAAGTATGTCATAAAAATAAAATGTGGAATGTAAATGTTTAATAAGCGAGCTCTTAGTGTGACACAGTCAGGGCCGGGTAGAGTAAAGTATGTCATAAAAATAAAATGAGGAATGTAAATGTTTAATAAGCGAGCTCTTAGTGTGACACAGTCAGGGCCGGGTAGAGTAAAGTATGTCATAAAAATAAAATGAGGAATGTAAATGTTTAATAAGTGAGCTCTTAGTGTGACACAGTCAGGGCCGGGTAGAGTAAAGTATGTCATAAAAATAAAATGAGGAATGTAAATGTTTAATAAGTGAGCTCTTAGTGTGACACAGTCAGGGCCGGGGAGAGTAAAGTATGTCATAAAAATAAAATGAGGAATGTAAATGTTTAATAAGCGAGCTCTTAGTGTGACACAGTCAGGGTCGGGTAGAGTAAAGTATGTCATAAAAATAAAATGTGGAATGTAAATGTTTAATAAGTGAGCTCTTAGTGTGACACAGTCAGGGCCCGGGAGAGAAAAGTATGTCATAAAAATAAAATGAGGAATGTAAATGTTTAATAAGCGAGTTCTTAGTGTGACACAGTCAGGGCCGGGGAGAGTAAAGTATGTCATAAAAATAAAATGAGGAATGTAAATGTTTAATAAGTGAGCTCTTAGTGTGACACAGTCAGGGCCGGGTAGAGTAAAGTATGTCATAAAAATAAAATGAGGAATGCAAATGTTTAATAAGCGAGCTCTTAGTGTGACACAGTCAGGGCCGGGTAGAGTAAAGTATGTCATAAAAATAAATTGAGGAATGTAAATGTTTAATAAGCGAGTTCTTAGTGTGACACAGTCAGGGCCGGGTAGAGTAAAGTATGTCATAAAAATAAAATGAGGAATGTAAATGTTTAATAAGCGAGCTCTTAGTGTGACACAGTCAGGGCCCGGGAGAGTAAAGTATGTCATAAAAATAAAATGAGGAATGTAAATGTTTAATAAGCGAGCTCTTAGTGTGACACAGTCAGGGCCCGGGAGAGTAAAGTATGTCATAAAAATAAAATGAGGAATGTAAATGTTTAATAAGCGAGCTCTTAGTGTGACACAGTCAGGGCCGGGTAGAGTAAAGTATGTCATAAAAATAAAATGAGGAATGTAAATGTTTAATAAGCGAGTTCTTAGTGTGACACAGTCAGGGCCCGGGAGAGTAAAGTATGTCATAAAAATAAAATGAGGAATGTAAATGTTTAATAAGCGAGTTCTTAGTGTGACACAGTCAGGGCCGGGTAGAGTAAAGTATGTCATAAAAATAAAATGAGGAATGTAAATGTTTAATAAGCGAGCTCTTAGTGTGACACAGTCAGGGCCCGGGAGAGTAAAGTATGTCATAAAAATAAAATGAGGAATGTAAATGTTTAATAAGCGAGCTCTTAGTGTGACACAGTCAGGGCCGGGTAGAGTAAAGTATGTCATAAAAATAAAATGAGGAATGTAAATGTTTAATAAGCGAGTTCTTAGTGTGACACAGTCAGGGCCCGGGAGAGTAAAGTATGTCATAAAAATAAAATGAGGAATGTAAATGTTTAATAAGTGAGCTCTTAGTGTGACACAGTCAGGGCCGGGGAGAGTAAAGTATGTCATAAAAATAAAATGAGGAATGTAAATGTTTAATAAGCGAGCTCTTAGTGTGACACAGTCAGGGCCGGGGAGAGAAAAGTATGTCATAAAAATAAAATGAGGAATGTAAATGTTTAATAAGTGAGCTCTTAGTGTGACACAGTCAGGGCCGGGGAGAGTAAAGTATGTCATAAAAATAAAATGAGGAATGTAAATGTTTAATAAGCGAGCTCTTAGTGTGACACAGTCAGGGCCGGGTAGAGTAAAGTATGTCATAAAAATAAAATGAGGAATGTAAATGTTTAATAAGCGAGTTCTTAGTGTGACACAGTCAGGGCCGGGGAGAGAAAAGTATGTCATAAAAATAAAATGAGGAATGTAAATGTTTAATAAGCGAGCTCTTAGTGTGACACAGTCAGGGCCGGGTAGAGTAAAGTATGTCATAAAAATAAAATGAGGAATGTAAATGTTTAATAAGTGAGCTCTTAGTGTGACACAGTCAGGGCCGGGGAGAGTAAAGTATGTCATAAAAATAAAATGAGGAATGTAAATGTTTGATAAGTGAGCTCTTAGTGTGACATGGTCAGGGCCCGGGAGAGAAAAGTATGTCATAAAAATAAAATGAGGAATGTAAATGTTTAATAAGCGAGCTCTTAGTGTGACACAGTCATGGCCGGGTAGAGTAAAGTATGTCATAAAAATAAAATGAGGAATGTAAATGTTTGATAAGCGAGCTCTAAGTGTGACACAGTCAGGGCCTGGGAGAGTAAAGTATGTCATAAAAATAAAATGAGGAATGTAAATGTTTGATAAGCGAGCTCTTAGTGTGACACAGTCAGGGCCGGGTAGAGAAAAGTATGTCATAAAAATAAAATGAGGAATGTAAATGTTTAATAAGCGAGTTCTTAGTGTGACACAGTCAGGGCCCGGGAGAGAAAAGTATGTCATAAAAATAAAATGAGGAATGTAAATGTTTAATAAGTGAGCTCTTAGTGTGACACAGTCAGGGCTGGGTAGAGAAAATTCAGGCCATGGGTTTATTCTGTTATGCCAACTTACAGTATCCTTTCGAAAGTGTGTGTGTGTATGTGTGGGGACGGAGGGGGTAGGGGGGAGGAGGATCACAGTGTGTTTCTATGAGGACAGAAGGCAGTGCACGAACAGTGATGGGGGATTGGGGGTCACTCCAAGAAAAGTTGAAATCTGCTATTAGAGCCTTCTTGCGGCTTTTAGGATATAGCAGCATGTTTCAAATTTACAAATTCATCAATGATCCTCTAGTGACACAGAGTTATAGCTATAGCTTCTGGCTGCTGTTATCTTCTAGTGATAACTTTATGACATCAAGTTGACATACATGCAATAAGGTTATCACTCAAGAATCATGTTGCCAAAAGCTACAACCGCTGATCAAATGCAGAGAACCATTTGATATAGAGCTCCTTCTTAACATTTTAGTACTATATGACGCGGAACTTTGGGATACTCAAATCTAACCCAGGAGTCATAGACTACCTCGCCAGGACTAGGCCCCCAAAAGTTCTGGGCCCTGGGGTTACCACACCACACATACTCTCAAATCGGCCCTGGACACAGTCAAAACTATACTTATCAAATTGACCCATCATCACAAAAGAACTTTTTTTCTTTTCTGACGCTTTCTCGAAATATTTCCTGGGGACTCGATCTCTGATGAGCTCCATTGTTAACATTTCAAGTGAAAGAGGAATAGAGTTTGTGGGGCCCAAATTGTATGCCCGAAAGATATGATTGATAACCCTAGACAATACTGCATGGTTGAGAACAAAATCAGTCATTTCTCATTTCCAAAATCATTCTTTCCACAAAAAAGCCACAAAGGCACCCCGCCCCTCCCCACTCCAACACCATTTCAACTTTTCAGATTTGTGGTCAGTTAATATATAAATATTGGAAATTTGTTGCTGTCGAATTTCAACTTTTCAGTTTTGTGGGCAGTTAATATATAAATATTGGAAATTGGTTGCTGTCGACATATGAGTAAAATGAGCACTAGACATTAAAGTGTGATAACCCTCCTTCCTCCCCATTACATCTAACAAGCTTTCAAAATACAGAATCTACAGATTATATATACAGTATACGGTGGTTGGATTGCCACTTACAGTTAAAACTAGAAGTCTTGTCATGAAATGTGCACAAATAGTGCGTTGATCTGCACGTTAATGTACGCGTTATGGCCCTAATAAACCTATCAAATTCTGTACATACGGCCTGTGCACAAGCAATGTTTCAGCCAATGGACTTCCAGGTAACCTGGCGGTCCATTGGCAGAAACATTGCATGTGTTTGCTATGAGTAACCAGGAGAACCTGCCGTGCTTTGGATGCTATTCGATGCCATTCGATATGGCATTTGCGTGCAATTCCAACGCGCAATTAAGCCAACTATTAAGCGCACTATTCGTGACAGGACTTCTAGTTTTAACGGTAGTTGAAGTGGGTTAGATTTTCGACCAGACAAAAAAATCGCAATTTTTTTCCAAAAAATCACACGGGTCACTTGCAGACTATCACCTATGGACCACCAAGTGCAACCCAGTGGTCCATGAGAAAACAAATTTGCTTGTTCTTCTTGTGTTTTGTTCCCTTAAACACGTATATAGCCATAGGTGGGAATTCTACCCTACCTTGACTTAGTGGTAATCCACTCTCCCTGAGTCCCTCCACATACTATATGCATGTACGTCATAATACGTGTAGGATAGGTTTATACTTACAATGTATTATCGTCCCTCAGATATCATTCCAGAGTCCAAACTGTATAAACGTACCAACTGTTGGATCACACCATTCAGAAGCTTAGTATTGAAAGGGTTTATACAGGAAATTCAATTGCAGGAAATCTATCTCCTATCTGTCACCCAACTCATCTGCAGTGCGTGCACTCCGCCTCTGCCAACTATCACAGGGTCATACATATATTTAAACCATAATTGTAACCGTACTAATGTTTATGTATTTGAAAGAAAAAAGGACGCTGGTGCCAATGACTGTTGACATCCCTAATAATTCAGATCTGCCATATAGACAATTTCTTTTTTTTTTGCAGCTGTGATGGGTAAAGAGATTAAATCTTGAATGAAACTGGTTCATCTGTTGAAGAAATCACTAGTAAGTTTATTCTCAAGTTAACGGAAACACTTGTTAGAATAGCGATTAGGACAGACACTTGAATTAATCCTTATTGTAATAAATTTATTACAATAGCTGTTAGTTGAAATTTGTACGTCAATTGTTATGGTAGTAAGTTTATTACAATAGCGGTCGTTGAAAATGTTTGCATCAACCGCTATTGCAATAAGTTTATAATAATAGTGGTTGATGAAAACGTTTGTTTCAACCACTCTTGTAATAAGTTTATACTAATAGTGGTTGATGAAAAAGTTTGCACCAACTGTGATGGTTACAAGTTAATTACAATAGCACCATGATGGTAACAAGTTTATTACAATAGCACCATGATGGTAATAAGTTAATTACAATTGCATCGTGGTGGTAACAAGTTAATTACAATAGCACTGTGATGGTAACAAGTTAATTACAATTGCATCGTGGTGGTAACAAGTTAATTACAATAGCACCGTGATGGTAACAAGTTAATTACAATAGCATTGTGATGGTAACAAGTTAATTACAATAGCACCATGATGGTAACAAGTTAATTACAATTGCATTGTGGTGGTAACAAGTTAATCACAATAGCACCATGATGGTAACAAGTTAATTACAATAGCACCATGATGGTAACAAGTTAATTACAATAGCACCATGATGGTAAAAAGTTTATTACAATAGAACTGTGATGGTAACAAGTTAATTACAATAGCACCTTGATGGTAACAAGTTAATTACAATAGCACCATGATGGGAACAAGTTTATTACAATAGCACCGTGATTGTAACAAGTCAATTACAATAGCACTTAATGAAAAAGTTTGTTTCAACCGCTATTGTAATAAGTTTATATTACCAGGACATAGCTGGGGGGGGGGGGGGGGGGGGGGGGGGGTTCAATGGGGGTATTGATCTATAAAACTTCCAACTAGGGATGGATACTTAAAGGAGTGCCACCTCCCATGCCCCCCTCCACTGGGAGAGGGGAATTTTTCAAAATGTTGACTCCGAGTTACTGTACCGGTAGTTTTTAGGGCATTCAGAGAATACTTCCAAGAAGTTAAAATTGCTGAAGCTAAATATGTACATAATTTGAGGTTTTAAGATAGCACAAAATGACAATTTCTTGTGGTACTGTAGTGTGTAAGGGATACAGGAAGATTCAACCTTTGAAAGATTCAGTGAAAATGAGGTACAAAAGAGAGGGTTTGTATGCTTATTGGAGAGATTGGAAGAATGAGGCACGGGATGCCATCAAGTACTTCGTCTAATGCAGAGAGTTGGGAGGAGAGAAGAAGCATGGGAATAGATAGGCAGTTGGGAGCACAGGGAAAACTGCGAGAACTGCAATGAATCAGCGATTGGTATTATTATTATTATTATTAAGTGAAAGCCATAAACCCCTGTCAGGTAACCTTAATTATGACCTCAAATTTCGGGGCCAAATCTTCCCATCCGAATCTTCCCGAGGCTAAAAAAGACCAGGCCAAATCTTCTCAAGGCCGAGTCTTCCTGTTCCTGTCTGTAAGTAGGCCCTGTTTTCCTTCATTCGGCATTGTGTCAATTACATGAATGTATATATAAATATGTAAAATGCTAACAAATATCAGTATTCAACCAATAATTTATTAATTAATCATCTCAAATATGAGGTCATGTTGTGCAGTGAACACACTAATCTTCTAATACAAACTGCAGTCTGCGAATGTATTGCATTTTAGTCTCATAATGTGACCCATAAATCACCAGCTTATGACTATTGTGAGCACCAAATTGACCAACTTCTTGGTATTTTCGTAATTTTTGATATAATTCAAGAAACGGTTTGCTGAGTAATCAGAAAATCTTGCATTGTTTGATCAGAATATGTCTATGGGAGTCTGCTGTTGGAATTTCACAGAAATGTAACATTACATTCGGAAAAAACCTCTTACAACACTGCTTCGAATTTCCAACTGTTGGAATTTTTGCCTGAAAAATTTCCAACTATTTTGATTTTTTTACAAATATTGGGGTTGGGGAGACACCCCTCCCTAGCTACGTCCCTGTATATAACAAAAACAGTTAAATGGAATATGTATTTGCCTGGTGAAAGGTGTCCTGAAGGCTAGCCCCATCCCCCTCCTCCCTCTCCCTTACCCACAACAGCTTTTGGCGCCCCTGCTTCCTTACACATTTTATCTTCCTGTTTGATCTTTTTTTTCTTTTTCTCAAATTAATCTTCACCTCCCGTTCCACCCTGCGATTTATAGTCTGGAAAATGCTAACAGGCCTGGTGCTGATGCCAACGAAAATTGTGATAAATTTTGCTCCCAACACTTTAGAAATTTCTGTCTAATCGTTATTTCGAGTTCCGATTTATTCTCGTGATAATCAATACACACAGTTTCAGATTTTGCAACAAAACCCGCCCAAAACCGATATTTTTATACTGTACCATGGACTTAGCTGGTGCTAACTCCTTAAATTCTTGGGCCAAACACAAATTTTGCCCCTCAATCCCCAAACTTTGCATCAAAAACCGAAAATTCCATGTCCTATGTGGTCCTCCATACTTTTATCCACTGCGTATGCGCAGTGTCAAGGAGGCCTTGAAATTGGCGCCAAATGTCATTCTTTGTTTGGCCCTCAAATCAGTAACATCTCACTGATATTTGTGCTTGTAAATCTCAATTTAAATGATGCCAGACACATAATTATGAAAGAAATGGTGGATCTAAGGAGGAAATAAAAGGATGAGAGGAAGAAACAGTGGCAGAATGTGTTCAGGGCTGTAACTTATAGTTTTTTTACGAAATTATTTCATGTTCCCTAATTTCGGGACATGGGCCTGATGTTGTCATTCTTGCTATGAATCTACCATTGTTTGTTCAGTGTTTCCTCGGTCCCTTTCCTTTATTCCCCCCTTGCTATTCTCCCATGCTTTTGGCATATTTTTTGTAATGTTTATTACAAAAATTTCTTGGGAGTTTTGGCTTGGTAACAGAATAATTATTCTGTTTTCCCCATGCTTACGTCCTCACCATTGGGTGGTTAGGTGTTTTGGTCTGCATCTACCATCTGAGTTACTGCAGTTTCTTCTCTGGAAGTCCCTGTTTTACATCAGATAGTGTTAAATTGGTAACTGATTTCGGGCCATGTTTACAGTGCCTGGAGCCATGTTTCTGGTTTTTGAACACTTTTTGTTTACGTTGACAACGGTTACTTCTGATAGTGATTACTTGTCTTCTGTTTAGCTCAGTTCATAGCAAGATACATTAATATTGTCCGTAAGTGTTACATTAATTTTTAAATATGTTTTAAAATTTTTGTCCACACTTAGGCTTTTTTGGGATCCATTTGGGCTCATTGTTCCCATTGGGAACTTGGGCTCTTCTGAAATTTTTTCGAAAAATTTTTTCTTTTGAATTATTTTTTCGAAATGTTATAATGGTTTATATTTTATTATGTACCTTTGTTTTCAAGGGTTAGTGCGAGTACTATGACTGTTTATATTTTTTCATAATGAAAGAATATTGTTCAAATTGTAATGCGAGGAAGTCTTCCTCTGATTCCCATGCTCAGTGTATAATTGTAGTCAGTGTACTCGCACTAATTCTTGCTAAGTGTGTGTCAATTGGGATGACCAGCGTTGGAGACGGTGTCACGGTATTTTGTTAGTGGTGAGAGGTCCATGCCGGTCCTCTCTCTGCAGGGTCACTCTAGTTTTTCAATCTCTTTTTCAGAGGAACAAGAACAGGGTGATGTTTCCGTGATGTCTTAAAGAAGTGTGCCTCCGCCATCGCAGTCTAACGAAGAGCTAGCGACTAAAGTGCTCATGGAGATATGACAATTGCCCAAGAGGTCCCAAGTAGGATCGACTGCGTTGTCGTTCGCTAGCTCGCCCGGTGTAGCGAGCATTCATGGAATGGCTCGGCAGCCGGGTTCGTCCGTTGCGGTCCAGGGAAGGAGTTCGGGTGATGCAAGCACTATAAACATTGAACGTGCACACCCAGCGACGACGGATCCGAGGATAGTACAGAGGAAGCCAGTCAGTCCGGTACCTAGCTCGTCCAGGTCTACCCGAACCGCGAGCAAGAGAGGCCCCTCTCTCGTACAGCAACATCTGGGCCCAGATGTTGTTGTACATAACGTTCGTCAGTTGGAGCATACGTCCATTCCACCCGCTCGGGACGCTCCGTTGCATAGACAGTCCGGAGAGACTAGTCTATCAGCTTCCTCATCCTCACAGCAGCGCACACGACCGCACATTGGCTACATGACTGCTGATATCCAGTCAGCTTCGCCGACCAGGGATTCCACATCGACCAGGTCATGCCATCCAGTAGCCAGGGATACAGGGTCTTTACAGTCGGGACGTTCGCATAAAAGAAGTATGCAGGATTCAACGTCCCAGGAGCTTCAAGCGGCTAAATCACGTAAGACCGTGGCTCCACAGGCCTCCGTAACGGACTTGCTATCGCAGATAACTCATCTCATCGCAGCATCCCAGCAGCCGTCAGAAACTCTGTCGGATCAGGAATTGTCCGAGGAAGCTGGGTCGGTTTGTTCCGCTGCAGAGTCAGGTGGGGACGACCGAGATTATCAAGTGGTCTAGCCGGATGGCGAAAGAGATCCAGTGGAGCTGGAATTTTCCCTTTCTGAGCAACATAAGGTATCCATAGAATTCATCCGGCAATACCTTCCTGATGTTGTTCCTCCGGACCAGAATGCTGCATTGCCGGATAAGAGACTGATAGCGTCACTGGACACAGATTTCTTTGATCCGTTTAGGGACATGGTGCCTGAGTTTCCGGTCCAGTCCAGTAATGTCTCACAGACATTTGAACTTTTGAATGACGCTATATTCAAACTTGGTTCCAAGACGGGCAAGTCCGGTTTCTTATTGGCAAATGCTCTACAGCTGCCTTTCATCAATTCAAGGAATAAATTTGAAACGGCAGGATAGGGCATTCAGAGAGTTCCTCTGCATCTGGACGACCAGGCCGAAAACCTAAAATTGTCTTTGCCGTTGTCTATGTCTATTCCAGCCATGACGTTGGAAACGACAATCTCGTCTAACAGGATCAGCTTAGATGCATTATCGTACGCAGATCACCTTACCAGAGCTTTATCATTACGTCTCGAAGGAAAAGAATTACAGGATGTAAGACTTCCTTAACAGTACTTTCGAGGGCCATAGCATACTCTACGTATAACTCCGCCCTTTCAGTGGCAAATCTGGAGTTAGTTAGATGTGATGCTGCCCTGGTTGCATCCACTCAGGTGGATCATAAGGTGAGAAACTCTCTTAGAGTCGCTCTGGTCTCCAGAGAGCTTCTCTTCGATGGCAAGCTTTCCACAATCTATGATCAGATTACTAAGAAAGCTTCAGACTCTCTGCTGTTCAAGTTTGCTTCTAAAAAGTCGGATTCAGCGGAGAAGAGTAAGACAGGCACTTCTAGGGCGAATACGTCCAAGAAAAGTTCCTACAGGGGATCTTATAGGTCCTCTAGGTCTTACTCCAGAGACCGTCAAGGTAGCGACTCAGGTAGGGGCCGTAATACTGGTCGAGACAACCGGTCAGATGCCCCTAGGTCGACGGGGCGAGGTGCGGGTCGTGGAGGACGTGGTTTCTCCTCCCGCAAGCCTCGCAGGTCCAGGAGGTGATGGTACAAACCTCTATCGTGTTCCAGTGGGCGGAAAGCTATCGCGTTTCTTAACCAATTGGGCGTCGATTACGGATGACCCTTGGGTTTCGAGGGGTAATTTCGGAAGGGCTAAAACTGTCCTTCAAAAGAAAACCTCCGTTAACTCGAAGTCCAAGATGGACTCTGCTTCCGTCAAATCCTCAGAAGAGAAGTTTGCTTCTATTAGAAGTCCAATCTCTTTTGGAAAAGAACGCAGTAGAGGTCGTAGAAAACCAGGAATCTCCCGGTTTCTACAGCCATCTGTTTCTGGTTCCAAAACCAGACGGCTCGTTCCGTCCAGTGATTGGCTTAAGCTGGATAAACAAGCTGATCGTGGCTCCAAAGTTTTATATGGAGGCCATCCGATCGGTCAGAGCGAGCATTTGAGTGAACGACTATGCTGCGAGCATAGATCTCAAGGATGCGTACTTTCATGTCATGGTACATCCGGCGTTCAGAAAGTATCTTCGCTTCTCTGTCCTAGGAGTCGTTTATCAGTTCCGAGCAATGTGCTTCGGTCTGAATCTAGCGCCCTGGGCTTTCACTCGAATAATGAGCTCGGTAATGACTCATTTCCGAGCTCATTAGTCTGCGGTAATGTCGGCCTACCTGGACGACAATCTTCAGAGGTATGGCAACGAGTTAACGCTTCAGAACGATGTTCAGAATCTGCTTCTACTGCTCCGATGTCTCAGTTTCACAGTAAACAAGAAGAAGTCAGATCTGGTGCCATCCAAGTCATTCACCCACCTGGGAATGAGTTTCGAGACACACAACAATCTCGTTCATCTGCCGTTAACCAGAGTGAAATTAATCAGTTATTACGCTCGCTTTTGTCTTCACTCCGACAAAGTTACAGCGGGAGAATTCATGCGACTGATAGGTTTGTGCTGAGCCACCACGGATCTTATTCCGATGGGGCGTCTACGTACTCGGCCACTCCAAATCTTTCTGACTCAGAATTGTAGTGTGAAGATTCATTCGCTCGATACGGACATCGTCTTGTCGTATCAAGTGAAGCAAGAGATTCAGACTTGGGCAGATATTCGGTGGTTAACTCAGGGAGTTCCACTGCAATTGCCGGATCCGAGGTTTACGATTATGACGGATGCCAGTCAAACAGGTTGGGGCGCAACATTGAGCCCAACAGATTTGAAGTGCCAGGGTCTTTGGGATCCGCAGTTCCTAAACAAGCACATAAACATCAAAGAAATGATGTCAGTTTGGCTTGCGCTATGTCATTGAATGAACGTTATTCAGAATGCACATGTGCAATTTCTGTCTGACAATTCGACGGTTGTAGTGTATATTCAGAACCAGGGAGGCACTCATTCCATTCTGTTATTCAACTTAACGGAAAGAATCATTCTGTTTGTCCTAGAGCATCAAGTTCTCCTATCGGTCTGTCATATTCTGGGTCGTCTGAACGTTTGGCAGACTCCCTTTCTCGGAGGGGTCGCTTGTTGCCGTCAGAATGGACTCTCAACAAACGAGTATTCAATCAGATTTGCTACCAATGGGAGCGTCCAGTGATAGACTTATTTGCGACGCATCTCAACAATCAGTTGCAGCTGTATGTGTCGCCGTGTCCAGATCCTCGAGCATTTGCAGTAGATGCTCTCTCGCTCTCTCGATCTCTTGGGACAGAATGATAGGATACGTGTATCCTCCAGCGCCATTGATTCAGCAGATATTGCTCAAGATAAAGCAATCTCACTGCAAAATTCTGTTGGTAGCATCTCTGTCACCACAGAGACCATGGATAAATCTACTCAGGTGTCTGTTGTGGGACATGCCGCGGAAGTTTCCTCCACGGGAGGATCTTCTTTCGCAGGGGAAATCGCGCACACTGCATCACAACCCGCAAGATCTCAACCTTCATGTATTTCCGTTGCGCGGTCCTTCTTGCACGGCAAGCAACTTAAAGGACGAGCAGTGGACGCAATTTCTAACCGTAGGAGGACCTCCTCTTCGCTAAATTATGCTGCTAAGTGGAAGGTTTTCTATCGGTGGTGTAGGGATCATTCTGTTGATATTTATGATCCCTCCATTCCAGACATTGCTAGTTTTCTTGTCTACCTGTTTGATGAGATCAAACTGCAGCCTGTTACCATTAAGGGTTATAGGTGCTATCTGATACCTATGCACATCATGATAGTTTACAGATTGGATCTAATGTCTCTTTATCTAAGTTAGTGAAAAACTTTTCGATAAATAGACCTAGAACCTTTAGATTAATTCCTAAGTGGAATTTAGCTTGGGTTCTTCTTAAGCTAAAAGAAGCGCCTTTTGAGCCTCTTGATACAGTGGACTTCAAATTCTTATCTTATAAGACAGCTTTTCTCTTAGCCTTCTCTTCTGCCAGAAGAGTTCAAGCACTATCTGTGGATGATTCTCACTATCATAGTGCAGGCAATCCTATTACCTTGACTACTAATGTTGGATTTTTGGATAAGAATCAGGCTCCTAATAAGTATCCGGAACCTATTGCTATTAAGGCTCTTCCGTCTTCAGACGGGCATAGGCCTTTACTCTGTCATGTTAGAGCTATACGTATTTACAAACGTACAGCTGAGTTTATCAGAAAGGGACATAAACGTTTCTTTCTGTCTCTGCTGCCTAATAGAAGGGACATTACGGTCCATTCTGTTGCTAGGTGGATTCAATTGACTATCTGTACTACTTACGAAAAATTATCTTCAACTCAGCAGTCTGTGCTTAAGATTTCGGCTCTTGAAATAAGAGCTCTATCTACATCTTGGGCTTATGCTAATAGTGTTGCTATTACAGATCTAATGAAGGCTGCATATTGGTCTCAGCCTTCCACATTCACAAATTTTTATCTTAGAAATATTGAGTCCATTTCTGGAGACCTGCATTGTTTAGGTCCGTTATCTGTTGCTCAGAATGTCGTCCACTAAACAGTTGCAACTATAGTTATGCAGGCTTTCTGTTCCGGCAGTGACTCTGTCCTGCTGCCCTCTTCGCTCTGGGGTATTTGACTCAGGGCAAGGGGAAGGGGGGGTGGTGGGATGGTGTTTCCTTAGGTCACCTGCTTTATAGTGAAAAGCAAGGGAATACTTTTTCTGGAGTCAGTAATTCCGAGTCGGTGCCGGCATGGTTTTAAAGTAAAAAGATAATGTTTAACTCATACATGTAATATTTTTAAAGTGTATCTCGGTGTGATGCATTTGTATATGTCACATGTCATACGAGCATTAATATACAATCCTCGGACACTTTTAATGAGTATAAAGAGTCTCATTCTCTGGACTTCCTTTATTTATTGGCTTTCCTTTAAAAATAATTAGTATAACGGGTTATACTGGATGTTAATAGAGATCATTGATGTTATTGTGCCCAATTACAGAATGGTGTTGTGTCTTTCTTTTTTGATGCAAATAAGAAAGATACATGTAAAGCCTATTTCTCCTTTTCTCCTATAGGGGATAATTCTGTTTATATGTAATTGAGCCTATTGGGTTTTCCTTTATGCCCTAGGCCCTCCAGCCTTTTTTCTATTCAGCTAAGTCTGGGTCATTGGTACAGTATAAAAATGTTAAAAAATTTATAGTAATTTATATATTTTTTATACTTGCCAGTGACCCAGACGGGGATGGCCCTCCCATGAGTTGGGAACTCGTACCTCCCCGCTGATTACATAATGCTTACCGGGCACTGGTTGTAAGAATGACATTTGGCACCAATTTCATGGGCAGTGGATAAAAGTATGGAGGACCACATAGGACATGGAATTTTCGGTTTTTGATGCAAATTTTGGGGATTGGGGGCAAATTTTGTGTTTGGCCCTAGAATTTAAGGAGTTAACACCAGCTAAGTCTGGGTCATTGGTAAGTATAAGAAATATATAAATTACTATAAATTTTTTAACTTTTTAGTCAATCACAGAATGGGTAAGACTACTTACCAAGAACAACCGAGAACAAATTAAAATAATAAATAAAGGCAAAAATAAATATTAATTGTTAGTATATAGGTACTCTTAAGTTGTATAAAAAATAAGAAAAGTCAAATTTAGAACTTTTAGACCAACTCAGTCTGTGGTGATAGGGATTATTTATCAATTTTGTATTCGCCGCCAAATCGAGAAAAGACTACTCTCCGAGAACAAGATTGTGACTATTAATTAACACTGACTGCATGTAGTTTCATTTGTTCTCGGTAAGTAGTCTGTTCTTGGTGTAAATACAAAATTAATAAATAATTCCCATCAGCTTCAATTTCATCGTATACTATGTCATCGTCAGTCATCATAAGGCCATCTTTTGGCCCGAAAATTTTATTGACAATTTTGAATCCTAAGATGTTCAAAGGAGTGACCTTTGGAGAATCGACAACAACCGAACCAGCTGATTCACAATGAGAGGCATTCGACAATTGTTCGACACTTTCGTCAAGAACTGAATCCGAGATTTTCAAAGGAGTGATGTTGGAAGTCTCCACCGTAACAGGTTTGGATACTTTTGAATTCATGACAACTGATGCATATGTAACTTTTGGAGGCAAGAGCATTCATCACCTCTACTAAAATCCTCATGCACAACATGAATGACTTTTGGAAGCGACATTGCTAGCAGTAATGGAACGAAGTGGTTGGGTACCCAGTAGGCCTTGGTGTAGGGTGCACTGCCTGCCCAAAGAACTGAAATAGGGCTGAGTCGTCTGGAACCAACCCAGGGATGGAACATTGTTTTTAATATTCAGATTCACACATCCACAGGCCCATTTTCCGTAGGACACACCGACTTGATACCGTCAAGTATCCTTGTATTTCTGTGAGACTCTTCGTAAAAAGACGTATTCAAAGCCAGCTCAATGCAGGTACGAAATCTCAGTTCCGTGGAACGATACTCATCTCCAAACAAAGCAACCGATATGGCATTAAATAGACAGCTTCCATTCCCAGTCACCGAAATTGCAACAGAGTCTTTGAACTGAGGACCGAGAAGCTGGCGGGCAAATTTATTCTGGTAATATCTCCTCATAGAATGGTAGTAATGTATGCCAGTGACCTTTATTGTTGGACTTTCATTGCGCAAAAAGATTTTCTCCCTCCTTGCAGCATCAAAAACTGACCCATTGTTGGCTGCTGCCGTGATCTTCCAAACTCTGCCTGTGGGGAGAGGGGCTCCGAAGAAACCCACCCCTCACCCCATCCATAGCAACAATCACACAACAGTCACAATATACAATAGCGGATACCTATCTTTCTCTCTGCCTATAACTTTTCTAATTCAACATTCTCAAATTTTCTTGCAACACTCTTATCAAGAAGATGCATGGAAATGGTAGACAAAGCGTAGGAGGAATTGGTGCAACCTACCTTTTTGTTAACGTACACAGGAAACCACCAAACACCAGGCAAGATTGAAACAAGCTTGTCTGGCTGGGGACGAGAGTACATTTTATATAAATAAACATTTGAATGAAGATTTAACAGCCCTTTTAAGAGCTTTCGGGTGTGTGTTTCTGAGAGGGTGTGTTTTTTTCCCCCTCCAATCACCCCATCATTTGATCCCCCTGAGGATAGACCAGATGGCCAATACCCAGCATCCACTCTCCCTTATAGGCTGATGGATGACTCCCAGCTTTCAAAAACACATATTGGTGTATTTTTTCATTTTTGTAACTGTTAAGGATAATATACTGGGGTTGCCCCCAAACCAGCGACTGTTTCGGTTTCTTTTTCTTTTTTCTAAAATAACCACCAAACTGCGGTTTCAGTATTACCATAAATTTGCCCACTTCTCTTAGCAAACACGGAGCAGAACTCTTGTAATTATGCAAATTCCTAGCCATTTTCCAACTCGAGGTTCTCGGGGATCTCAGCCCACTATCCTACTGCCAGTCACATACTCAAACTTAATAAGATTATTGCCGCTCACTCCCAAATCTCAAGGATTTATAAGCAAATAAAGCTATAAAGCAAATAAAGTTATTAGTGTCGCAAGGGATTTCAACCCCACATCGTCACTGTGCGCCTTCAGCATGCAGAAACTTTTCATTCATCAGACCTTATACGCTAACAATAAACTTTTATTTTCATTTTTAGCTCAACTTTGGCGAAGCCAAATTTGAGCTTTTGTCATGGCCCGTCGTCCGTCTGGCCGTCTGTCCGTACGTCAGCAATTGCATACGGCTCGGGCTAGAGGCCGTATTTATGAACCGATCTTTACGAAACTTCTTGGGTACCTTTGTTATGACCGTGGGACGAGAACGAGTGTTTTTGGGTGCGGTCCAAAATTCAAGATTGCTGCCAGCCACCATTTTGTACCAACGATGCAGAAAACTGTTTTTTGTACAGAACTTCCATATGAAAGCTCTGATTTGAATAATTTTTTGTATGAATGTTTAGTACCATGGGATACATCACATATAATACAGGTTTTTTTCTCGTGCGTAAATTGTGCAAATTAGACTAATTTTGATGTTTTTTGGTGTTACTTTCAGCACTGTAAGTGCAAATGCCAATACAGCTCGGGCTAGAGGCTGTATTTATGAACCGATCTTTACGAAACTTCTTGGGTACCTTTGGTATCACCGTGGGATGAGAACGAGTGTTTTGGGGTCCGGTCCGAAATTCAAGATGGACGATGGCAGCCATTTTGTACAAAATTAGGTGCAATCAGATTTTTGCACAGAACTTCCATAAGATTCCGCTGATTTGAATAATTTTTCGTGTGAAAGTTTAGTACCATGGGATACATCACATATAATACGGGGTTTTTTCTCGTGCAGAAATTATGCAAATTAGATGAACTTTGATTTTTTCAGTGCGACTTACACACAGTAAATACTCATGTCAATACGGCTCAGATTAGAGTCTGTATTTATGAACTGATCTTCACGAAATGTCTCGGGTACCTTTGTTATCACCTTGGGACGAGAACGAGTGTTTCTGGGTGCGGTCTAAAATTCAAGATGGCTGCCAGTGGCCATTTTGTACCGAAATTAGGACTAATCAGTTTTTTGTACACAACTTCTATACAGCTCAGACTAGAGGCCATATTTATGAACCAATCTTTACGAAACTTCTTGGGTACCTTTGTTATCACCGTGGGATGAGAGCGAGTGTTTTTGGGCGTGGTCCGAAATTCAAGATGGCCACCAGTAGCCATTTTGTACCAAAATTAGTGCAATCAGTCTTTTGTACAGAACTTCTGTATGAAAGTTCTGATTTGAATAAATTCTTGTATGAATATTTAGTAACATGGAATACATCACATATTGTAAGGGTTTTTTTTTCATGCAGAAATTATGCAAATTAGATGAACTTTGATTTATTCAGTGCTGCTTACACAATGTAAGCACACATGTCAATACGGCTCAGGGTAGAGGCTGTATTTATGAACCGATCTTCACAAAACTTCTTGGGTACCTTTGTTATCACCTTGGGACGAGAATGAGTGTTTCTGTGTACGGTCCAAAATTCTAGATGGCTGCCAGTGGCCATTTTGTACCAAAATTAGGTCCAATCAGTTTTTTGTCACAAGTTCTATACAGCTCGTATTTATGAACTGATCTTCACAAAACTTCTTGGGTACCTTTGTTTTCACCTTGGGACAGGAACGAGTGTGTTTTGGGGTGTCTTTGTTATCACTGTGCTATGAGAACAAATATTTGGGGGTTCAGTCAGACCCACTCTGGGACTCAAAGATTTTTTTCTAGTTTAGCATCTGACTGTCATCCACCTTTACAATACTTTACCTATACATTTGTTACAGGCAACGGTCAGTATTTATGTACAGACTGTTACAATACTTTATATGTACCTTTGTTAACAGGTCATTACCTAGATGTTTGTCATTGCTGTGTCACATACTATACATGTACATGTCTTTGTCTTGACAAGTTGAGCTACAGTGTCATTGACACTTTCATTAAATTTTGTTTTGTTCTCGGCAAGTAGGCTCTTCTAAGTTTGGCGCCGAATGTGGCAATTAATAAATAATCCCATTCACCATAGATCTGGCTGATTTAAAATTGCTTTGTTCCTAATTTTGTACATAATATAGAGTAAATACATGCCTTATACGCTTACAATAAACTTTTATTTTCATTTTTAGCCCGACTGTTTACAGTGAGGTGGGCTATAGTCATGACTTTTGTCCGTCCATCCGTCTGTTAACATTTAGAGTTTTGGTTAAAGTTTGTGGTTAAATCTTTTTACTGAAGGTTCAAGTGTTTTTGTTTTTTTTTCCCTGTTTAGTTAACATTTGGAGTTTTGGTTAAAGTTTATGGTTAAAGTTTTTTATTCAACCTTTAAGTACAGTCTACACCTCGTAGTTCTTGTCTGATCGTCACGAAATTTCATATGCAGGTTTTTGGTCATGTCTAGATGAGAGCGTCCCCTTTTGGCCGTGATCGTTCAACCGGTATGGCTGCCTGAGCCCAAAACCCAAAAACCATTAGCACAGTCTACAGGTCGTATTTATGAAGGGATTTCATTGTAACTTGGTAGGATGCCTCTGTATAATGCCTAGATGAGAACGTCCCCTTTTCGGCGTGATCTGTCAACCGTGATGGCTGCCCAAGCCCAAAACCAAAATTTTTTGGCACAGTCTGCAGGTCATGTTTAATATGGAGGAATTTCATTCTAACTTCATTGTACTTGTTACGATGACTCCGTATGATGTCCAGATGAGAATTTCCCCATTGGGCATGATCTGTCAACCGTGATGACTGCCCGTCCCGCACCCAAAACCCGAAAACCTTTAATACAGTCTGCCGGGCATATTTATGAAGGGATTTCATTGTATCTTGATGGGTTCATATAATGTCTAGATGAGAAGTCCCCTTTTGGATGTGATTGGGCAACTGTGATGGCTACAGGGTCCCGAAGCCCAAAAACATTTAGCACAGTCCACAGGTCATATTTATGAAGGGATTTCATTGTAACTTGGTAGGATGACTTCAAATAATGTCTAGATGAGAACGTCCCATTTTGATCTCGATCATTCAGCCTTGATGGCTGCCCAAGCCCAAAACCCTTTAGCATAGTCAAAAGGTCATATTTATGAAGGGATTTCATTTAACTTGTTAGGTTGACTCCATATAATGCCTAGATGATGACATCCTCTTTTGGTCGTGATTGGTCAACTGTGACGAAGCCTGAAAACCTTGAGTACAGTCTATTTATGAAGGGATTTCATTGTAACTTCGTAGGATCACTCCAGATTATGCCCAGATGAGAATGTGCCCTTTTGGTTGCGATCATTCAACCATGATGCTGCCCGAGCCTGAAGGCCGAAAACCACAGCACAGTCTACAGGTCATATTTATGAAGGGATTTCATTGTAACTTGGTAGGTTGACTTCATATAATGTCCAGATGAGAACGGCCCCTTTTGGACACGATTGGGCAACTGTGACGCTACAGGGGCCCGAAGCCCGAAAACATTTAGAACAGTCTACAGGTTATAATTACTAACGGATTTCATTGTAGCTTGGTAGGATGACTCCAAATAATGTCTAGATGAGAACATCCCCTTTTGGTCGCGATCGTTCAACCTTTATGGCCGCCCGAGCCCAAAGACCATTAGCATAGTGTATAGGCCGTATTTATAGAAGGATTTCATTGTAACTTGTTAGGTTGGCTCCATATAATGCCTAGATGATGATATCCTCATTTGGTCGTGATTTGTCAACTGTGACGGCTACAGGTGCCCGAAGCCCGAAAATCTTGAGCACAGTCTACAGGTCATATTTATGAAGGGATTTCATTGTAATTTTGTAGGATCACTCCAGATGATGCCCAGATGAGAATGTCCCCTTTTCGTTGCGATCATTCAACCATTATGGCTGCCCGAGCCCGAAGCCTGAATACCTTTAGCACAGTCTACAGGTCATATTTATGAAGGGGTTTCATTGTAACCTGGTAGGTTTGACTTTATATAATGTCTAGATGAGAACATCCCCTTTTGGACACGATTGGGCAACAGTGACAGCTATAGGGGCTCGAAGCCCGAAAACCTTTAGAACAGTCTACAGGTCATAATTATGAAGGGGTTTCATTGTAGCTTGGTAGGATGACTCCAAATAATGTGTAGATGAGAACATCCCCGTTTGGTCGCGATCATTCAGCCTTGATGGCTGCCCGAGCCCAAAACCCCAAAACCTTTTGCATAGTCTGTAGGTCATATTTATGGAAGGATTTCATTGTAACCTGTTAATTTGACTCCATATAATGCCTAGATGATGACGTCCCCTTTTGGTCGTGATTGGTTAACTGTGACGGCTTCAGGGGCCTGAAGCCCGAAAACCTTGAGCACAGGCTACAGGTCATTTCTTATCAACCTACCTCAATTGTTTACAACAGGCTTGCACTACAGTGGAAGAACCTAACTCAGATAAAATACTCTCTATTTTAATCTTTCCCAAGATTTGGGAAAGAAAAGTGGTGTAAAAACACCACGAAAAAATAAGCCAAAACTGGGCCGAGCGCCATCGGCGCACACCCAGTATGGGACGCTCTTCCATAGTACAAATCCATGACTTCCGTCACAGTGCGCAATGCATCAATTCGCCATTCTTTTTCTATCCGAAGCACAAGCAGGATGTGTTTCCGCCATATGCATTATGAAACAGTGATAATTCAACTCATGGATAATGGTTTTCCTGAGACTGGAATTATGGATCTGAAGATCGTATAATAACAGGACTGTGTTTTATATATTCTCGTTTATATTTTCAACCACATTCTCATTGTTTATTAATTACTATTCCGTTTTCGCGAATGTTTTGCGACATCGTGTCATCGCGATTCGACAATGAATTTTTTCGGTTGATAAAAAATTTTATTGGAGTAGGTGTCGGCCGTCTAGGTTCTGCCACCTTCTCTCGTAGTTGAGGGTGTTCTTCTACTTTCTGTTTCTGTTGAGTTCACCTTTTTCTTCTACTGCTTTCACCTCTGTTCTTTCCAGTTCGGTTCCTTTAGGGCAATTCCTTTTGCCCTCGCCATTGGTGCGTTATCGTGTCCGTTTCGTCCGCACACGCGGGTGGTGTGGAATGCAGTCGTTTCGGGAGCCTCCCGACTCGACCACGTCTGATGTGAGTTTACCCCCTCCGTGGGGGATGTGCAGCTCCTCCCGCACCCGCGGGTGAGGGGCGGCACTGTCGTTTCGGGGCCCCCTGACTCGACCACGTCTGGTGTGAGTTTGACCCCCTCCGTGGGGGATGTGCAGCTCCTCCCGCTCCCGCGGGGGGTGGTGAACGCTTTTGTTCCTGGTCGCCCGATTCGACCACGTCTGTTGAGAATTGCTCCTCCTCCGTGGGGGATGTGCAGCTCCTCCCGCACCAGCGGGGGGTGGGGACTGCTTTCGTTTCGGGGCTTCCCGATTCGACCATGTCTGGTGAGAGTTATTCCCCTTCCATGGGGAATGTGCAGTGTTTTACCGTGGTGGATACTGCGGGAGCTGTTGGTTTTCTGGTGTAGAGATGCCTGGTTCCGGGACTATGCGCCCTCTCCAGTCGACATCTGAGGCTGTCACTAGGGTTGTGACTCCTCCTTTGGAGGCCGAGCTTGGTGGCTCTCTCCGCTTTTCCGCCAGTTCCAACAGCTCCCGTCGTATCTGCTGCTACTGCTGTTCCGTCTCATTGGGCACCGTTTTTAGCCGGCCTCGGCTTCTCCCTGCCAGGCTCTGCAGGGATGTCTGTAGCGTGGTTGTGGGGTTTTGGCCTCAGCCTTCCCTGACTTCCACTCGGCGAAGTCAAATAGGGCTGCCGACTGAACCCCATACTGTGTCCTCTCAGCCATTGAGCACAGTAGTTTTATACCTGCAGTGGTCTGCTGCGGTGTCTGGTTGTGTAGACGTGGGGGTATCGGCCTCAGCCTTCCCTGACTTCAACTCGGCGAAGTTGGAAGTGGCTGCCGGCCGGACCCTCTCCTGTGGTCTCTGCGCTGTCGAGCACCACAGTTGTCATTGGATTCGGTTGTTCTTAGTGGGACACTATGAACTCCGTGGCGTTTCCGTCCCTCATTCTGGCCACACGACCAGTTTTGGGGGTCCAACGTCTTTTGTGCAGCCTGGACCTTCTGCCCTGCAGAGGTCAGCGGTGACTCTCATGAGTTCCTGCTATGTTGATCCTCGGGGTGTGTCACACCCCTATACACATCTGGCTTCAAACGTTTTCGACTGCCGTCCGTCCTCCCATGTCGGGTCTTTTGGAGGATCGTGATCCTTCGCTGGTTCAGAGGGTCAGCGGTGAAGCCACTTTGCCGGTTCGTTCCGCTGTCGAACCGGCCAGTACGGGCAGTGAGCTTAGGGAGGCACTATCCTTACTCACTCAGGTTCTGTCAACGAGCCTTCCTGTTGCTTCCAGAGAGGCAGCGAGTGGTTTCCAGGCGCCTCCTATGGCGCCGCCTCCCGGGATTAGAAACAGGCCGCTTTCTGATCCCCTGGTGTTCCGACACCATGGGAGGCGTCGGCTGGTTTGCCCACGATGGGCTATGTGTCTTCCGACTCAGGGGAAGAGTCAGACATGCTTGATGTCGAGAGCCAGCAGTCTTCGGACTTGGGGGCAGCTCTTGATTTCGTGTTTGGGTTCCTTCCAGATCTCAAACCATCTAACCAGTCGACAGTGTCAGCCAGGCCGCGATCATCGGTCGCGCGCCAACAGTCTATGGAGCAACCTGCTTCTGGGCGTCTTCGACCGTGCCCTTCGGTACAGTTGGTTGAAGCATTTTCAGCCTTGGACTCCAAGCTAAGTTCCAAGGCTATGAAGGCTCCGTTCTTCACCAGGGTTGACACCTTTTTGCCTCTGGCGCGTTATCGTTCCTACGATTCCGCCAATCCGTCGGTCTACCAGACTTTGACGGTTTTGGATCAGGACTCCAATTCCCTCGGGCTTTCCAAGTCCAAGTCTGCCGTCATTCCGATGACGACTCTGGAGTCCACATTGGGCTTATCGAGAGAGATGCTTGGTATGCTTTCTCTCTCCGATCACGTCGTCTCACCTTTTGCTGCTTATCTGGCTTCATATAAGATTGATGAGGTACAGGCTCCTTTGCGTGTGCTGTCCAAGGCGCTCATGCATCTTACTCACACGCATGCCTGTAACACGGCTAATCTGGAATTAGTTCGAAGGGACTCTGTGCGGGACACAGGCCGATCCCTTCCTGAGGAGCAGTACGCTGCTCTTCGATCTGCTTTTTTGACAGGTCCGCAACTTTTCCATGATTCTGTGTTGACGGTCCGGGATGACGTCCTACGTCAGTCCAACGATCAGCTGCTGTTTCTTCAGCTTGATCAGCCTTCTAGGGTAGGCACGGGCCGTTCCAAGCCTAACAAGTACCCTCTGCTTCCTCTGTGAAGCAAAAGGGGCTGATCCTTCTGCCACCGCTTCTACTTCTTACTCAAGGGGTAAGGGTAAGCGTCGGCAGTCTTGAGGGAACTCCCAGGATTCTTCATTCAGTAGAGGTGTTTTCTCCTCTCGCGAGCCTCGTCGGGGTTCGCAATGAAGGTCCTCACCTCGACCCGTCCCAGGTTGGAGGAAGGATAGCAGAGTTTGCAGACCGTGGGCCACCATCACATCCGATCCTTGGATGTTAGATGTTGTTTGGTCCGGGCTGCGAATATCCTTCCGACGGCACTCCACTCTGTCTGGGGGGCCTTTTCCAACCACAGTTCCTTCAGACATTTTACGTCTGGAACTTTTGTCCACGGAGATAGACGATCTCCTGACAAAGGGGGCGATTGGGGTCATCAAGAACATTAGGTCAGTGGGTTTCTATTCCCGCCTGTTCTTGGTGCCGAAGAAGGATGTCCGACTCCGACCGGTTCTCGATCTGAGTTTCCTGAACCAGTCTATCATTGCTCCCAAATTCAGCATGGAGACTTTCAGGTCGGTCCTCCGTTCCATTCACCAGGGAGATTTCGCTTCCAGCTTCGACCTGCGAGACGCTTACTTTCACGTTCCGATTCATTGGGCGTTCTGGAAGTATCTCAGGTTCATTTTTCTGGGGCGAGTTTACCAGTTCAAGGCCATGCCTTTCGGCCTCATCCTGGTTCCTTGGTCCTTCACCAGACTGATGTCGCATGTGATAGCTTTCCATCGTACACAGTCCAGGGTGACTACTTCGGCATATCTGGACGATATCCTCCAGGGTCATTCCAATGCTGCCTTCCTGGAGTCGGATGTCGCCACTCTGTTGAGCTTGCTCACGTCGCTATGTTTCAGAGTCAACGAGGAGAAGTCGGACCTGGTCCCTTCTCAGTCGTTTTATCATCTGGGGATGGCTTTCCGCACACAATTCATTTTGGTGGCGGTTCCCCAGGCCAAGGCTGTGATTCTCTCAGCTTTTGCTCCGACTCTGTCCCAGTCCACATCCGCGACGGCTCGGAGTTTTCTCTGGCTATTCGGTCTCTGCTGTTTGGTGACGGATCTCATTCCTCTAGGTCGGCTGCGTGGCAGACCTCTCCAACACTTTCTGCTCAGTCGTTGGAGGCCGAATGTAGATTTTCTGGATCTGGTGCTTCAGTTTCCAGACTATCTTTATCCTCACTTTCTCCTCTGGGCGGATGTCCAGTGGCTTTCGCAGGGTGTTCCGTTGGACTTCCCCACGTCCGATCGCGTTCTGACGGCAGATGCCAGCGATCTCGGATGGGGTGCGACGTTGGATCGGTCTTTCCATTCACGGGATGGTGGACCAGGATCAAGCAGCTCTACACATCAACCAGAAGGAGCTTCTTGCTTTTCTTCTGCGTTTCAGGCAGTGGATCCCTCACCTGTCGAATCGCCAGGTCCTTCTGTTGTCCGACCATTGGACGGTGGTTGCTTACATTCGGAACCAGGGCGGCACGCACTCTGTTCCAATGTACGAATTGGCTTGGGATCTTATACTGCTCGCTCAGGATGTCCACGCCTGAACGTCCTAGCCGACTCCCTGTCCCGTCGGGGCAGGGTTATTTCCACCAGGTGGATGCTCCACATGGCGGGTTCCATCGATCTCGTGTGACTAGTTGGAATCATCAGGTGGACACTTTCGTGTCCCCGTGTCCAGATGCTCTGGCTTTCGCCGTGGATGCTCTGGCCCTCCTTTGGGATGGTCTTGTCGGCTACACCTTCCTACCGGTTCCGATTCCGCCTCAGGTTCTCACCCAGATATGAACCTGCAGTCGTCGAATCCTTTCGATCACACCCTTCGGTGGGTGTGGATCAATCTGCTCCGCTCTCTGTTAGCGGCGGTTCCGGCATGTCTCCCTCTACCTCGCGACTTTCTTTGCCAAAGTCGCCCGGGAGGTTTTCAAGTTGACCCGACTTAATTGTGCCTTCGCACATGTCTTTTATCGGGTCCTGTCTCCTCTGTAGTGGTTTTTCGAGACACGCAGTGGAGTTGCTTTTCTTCAAGGAGGCACTCACTCCACTGGTTTAGCCTCTGTGGCTGAGTGGAAGGTTCTTCTGTCGATGGTGTGCGATCACTCTGTTGCTTCTGTCACTCCTTCGATCACACTGCTTGTGGAGTTTTCTGGTATATGTTTGTTTCTGGGGGTCTCCAGCAATGTGTACTTGTCCATGCTTCGGAGACATTTTTTTCCTATGTGATACCGCATTGTTTCGACACTCATCCTTGCCTCTCCAAGCTTGTTCAGCTCTTTTCCTTGAAAAGGCCTAGGACTTTGCAGTTTACTCCAAGATGGTCACTTTCTTGGGCGCTGCTCTGCTTGGGAGTGGGGGGTGTTCATGCCTTTATCCTGGATGAATATGCATTTTCCCACATGCCAGATCTCTCCTGCATCCTTTTATTGATGGACTTGTCTTGCTATTCGTGCAGCTTCCACTCGTCTAGCTACTGGTGATTGTATTACCAATTTTTTTTTCTGCCACGAGGTGCGTGCATTGTCTTCCTCTTTTATAACTCTGTCATGTTGTCGGATGACTGATGTTATACTGGCAGCCTTCTGGAGAAATGCTACATTCTCCTTTTCTCTGCGACAGTTGCAGGAGCCGACAGAGACCCTTGGGGCCCTCTTTCTTCGGCTCAGGATGTTGTCTATCCAAGCTTTTCAGCTTTTTTCAGGGTCGGTTCCAGCTTTGTGCTGTTACTGCCCTTTCTGTCTGTGCGTCGCACTTCACCATACGCCTCATCTTTCATTGGCTTTTCTAATGTTTGTGATGCTATGGTTTGATAGGCCTAGGGATCTCTTCCTCTGTCCATGGTCCCAGTGCTATTGAGTTATGTGTGGGTTGGTTATGTGATTCCCTCCAGCCTTTTGTCTATTCAGCCTGTTGTAAACAATTGAGGTAGGTTGATAAGAAGTATAAATTTTATAGTAAATTTCCTTTCTTATTATACCAACCGAAATTGTTTACATGGAGGCCTTCCCGTCTTCTTATTCAGGTAAGAATTCCTCCCCGCTGATCACATAACTCCTGTGTTGTTCGGAATCAAAAGAATGACGAATTGATGCATTGCGCACTGTGACGGAAGTCATGGATTTGTACTATGGAAGAGCGTCCCATACTGGGTGTGCGCCGATGGCGCTCGGCCCAGTTTTGGCTTATTTTTTCGTGGTTTTTTTACACCACTTTTCTTTCCCAACTCATGGGAAAGATTAAAATAGAGAGTATTTTATGCGAGTTCGGTTCTTCCACTGTAGTGCAAGCCTGTTGTAAACAATTTCGGTAGGTATAATAAGAAAGGAAATTTACTATAAAATTTATACATTTATGAAAGGATTTCATTGCAACTTCGTAGGATCACTACGATGCCCAGATGAGAATGTCCCCTTTTGGTTGTGATCATTCAACCATGATGGCTGCCCGAGCCCAAAGCCCAAAAACCTTTAGCACTGTCTACAGGTCATATTTATACAGGTAACTTAGTAGGTTGACTTCATATATTGTCTAGATGAGAACGTCCCCTTTGGACGCAATTGGGAAACTGATGGCTACAGGGGCCCGAAGCCTGAAAACCTTTAGCACAGTCTACAGGCCATATTTATGAAGGGATTTCAATGTAACTTGATAGGATGACTCGTTTTGGAATAATTTCACTGTAACTTGGTAACTTTTGTTGATATACGTTAACTGTGAGGGCCACATACATTAACTGTGAGGTCATATTAACCCACCCCTCAGCTCTTGAGTACAGTGTACACCTCATATTATTTTTATCAAAAACATAGCATACAGGGAATAGAAATGAACATATTCCCAATTATCACAACTCTTGTCTTATTTCATAATCCTTTCATAAACATTGAACATTATCCTTTTTATCAAACACAACACACAAGTTAAGCTACAGTGTCATTGACACTTTCATTCACTAAAGTGCAAAGTCCTTTTTAAAATATGATCAATGCGGGGACATAACACTTATTATTTAAAAAAAAATAAGTCAGTTCTGAATGTAACCAATTTTGGCCAGCTTGGTGGGTATATAAGGCAGGCCAAAATGGTCAGAAATGAAGCCCATCAACATTTTCAGTTGAACTACAAGTTTATGTAACTTTGTACTTATTTTCAGTTGAACTACAAGTTTATGTAACTTTGTACTTAAGATAGCCTGAAAATAAGAATCATCATTGAAAGGGATATAGAGAAGACATTTAAGTTGTAAGTTAGTCGCAAGTAAATATTTATGTTGTTGTAATTGCACTGCTCTCACATCAGGTCAATGTTTTAATTCACAAGTTGGCCTTGAGTTTGACTTTGAAAGTAAGTTTTACTACAGAAGAAAGAAAGTTTGTATCAAGGCTGATTCTTTAGGTATACAGAGATTATTACCATTATGTGGATGTAAAAAATATGTATCCGAGTCGAGCTCCAGGTTCTGAGGGCAGATCACGACGCGTCGTGATCAACACTTAGAACCCGGAGCTTGAATCGGATTACATATTTTTTACATCCACATGATGGTAATAATAATAATTTTATCTTACAATATATTGGGGATAAGTCAAGAATGTAGACGAATATATAACAAACTATTTATTCGTACAGATGAACAAAATGAAAAAATGGAACTCATGCGAAAGGAACGTGCTTGTATCCAACCCCCTGATACAAACATCTGTATCAGGGGGTCGGATACACGTCAGTTATGGAGTTAATACAGACAAAGTACATGTTGATTGTAAGATAAAATATTCATACTGGGCAGATCTGGTTTGAAAATGGAAACATATATGGATTAACCTTATACTCACAGGCAGGCTGATCACAGGTGCTGTCAGTGTTAAGATAACCATGTAGGGGTTGGGGGTGTTAACCTGTTTTGGCAATGATGGCTCAGCCTCAAGTCCTGACTGATCATATAATCCCACTACATCATCAAGCATGCTTGCAATCATGAGGGAATGCTTTGTTGATACAGTCAGAGATTATTACTCATTTCGGAGGATAGATAAAAACCAAAGCTACCTTTGTTACATGTATTTAATATTCATGTACAAATGCATATAATGCCATATATACAGTTAAAACTAGAAGTCCTGTCAAGAAATGTGCGCTTATCTAGGCTTAATTGCACAAAGGAATTGCGCACAATTGCCATATCGAATGACATCCAAAGCACGGCAAGTTCTCCTGGTTCCTCATAGCAAACACAGGCAATGTTTCTGCCGATGGACCTCCGGGTTACCCGGAGGTCCATTGGCTGAAACATTGCTTGTGCACAGGCTGCATGCACGCAATTTGATAGCCTTACTATGGTCATAACGCGTATATTAACACGCATATCAACGTGCTATATGTGCGCATTTCAGGACAGGACTTTTAGTTGTAACTGTATAGAGTACAGTCATCATGGATTGTTCACTTTCCACAGGTGAGCAATATTTCCATGGACGCAATATGATTAGATTCCAAACATTAATTATAGGAATTAATGAAAAATCATCAGAAATTTAATTAATGAAGCATCACGTTGTACCCGGTGCATCATTAATTAATTTTTTGATGATTATTCCTTTAATTAGTGTTTGGGATCTAATGTTATTGCGTCCATGGAAATATTGTCCATCCGTGGAAAGTGACCAGTCCACGGTGGCGGCACTGTAATAGTGTGTTAAGGGGACGAAAAATGAAAATTGTTTGCTTTTTAAAAAACAATATTACAAGTGTCGTCTCATTACATGTACATCTACCAAGAAGTCTGTTGTCCAATAAAAAGGTTATTTGTAGAAGAAATCATTTAAAATATTTGTATATGTTGAAAAAAGAAGTTTGAGTTTGAACAATTTGCTTCTGTTGGTAGTAATTTCAACAAGTGATTTGATCAAGTTTTGTGAGAGTTATTTTAAAACACCTTCATGTAGTATAGTACTCTACTTGAGACTAACATACAACTTACTTGTATATCTCAATCATTTCATCTTTTACTAATTTAACTCAAAAGCAGTGTAGTAAATAAGGGTTTAATGTAGGCATTTTTTGTGACAAAATAAGGGCCCTGATTCCCAATGGTGTACATGCTATCCAATTCCAAATTTTGTACATAAATACCATTATCCCCAAACTTGTACAGTAAAATCAGGTTTCATAGCAGTTGTGCTTTTCTGATAGTTACTCCTAATAATGTGATATCCATTCTACAATGTATCTGTATTATCTCTAGAAAAGAGCTTCCTGGTGGATTCATGTTTAGATGACCAATTGAATAATTTACCCAAAACCAAGAAAAAGGTCCCTTTCCAAATCTACATGGTTCTGGATCCAACCCTGAGTAAATGGATATTGATTTGATGCATTCCTCGGTTCAAATCCCACTTGCGGCAATCGCGTTGTGTCCTTGGGCAAGACACTTCACCCCCATTGCCCACGCGGGGGCACGGTGGCGCGGTGTACTAAGGCGTACTGCACGTCGATGGTGCACCTGTCTTCAACCAATGCTAACCCTGCTTATGTGGAGTTAGTATGTTGTGGAGCTGACAGTTGCTCGCCGTTGCTCGGTCGTTCTCTCCAGGTACTTCGGCTTCCTCCACCCATAAAACTGTCGTGGTCATGATTAACCATTGTGCAGAAATATGTGACTTTAAACACCAATAAATAAATAAATTTGATGCATGCATGGAATCAACCATGCTTTGGACTTTACTATTAGAAGAATAAAAAAATCAAAAGTGAAAAGTGCATTGCATGTGAATAGCAGACGCATAGTTTAGCTGAGTGGACACCTGGGAACAGTGTTATGTCACTCATGTGGGTTAACCTGAAATTTTATCTCCTGCATTAATGAAGCCACAGATCACCAATACATATACAGATGTAATAGCCAATTAATTAAACTAACTGTATACATGTACAGTACGTGGAGAGATAATTATCACTAATTCACCTGCAGAGTGGAGATTCCACCCAAGCAATAATTGCAAATTTGTTGCAAGGCATAACAAGCACAAGCAAAGTTTCAGCCAATGGACCTCTGGGTTAAACCCGGAGGTCCATTGGCTGAAACATTGCTTGTATTTTTTGTCGATATGTACAAAATTTAAAGTTATAGTTTGGGTGACAATTCCACTCCATGGGTGATTTAGTTACAATTCACTCTCCACGTACTGTACATTCTTCTCAGCCAATATTTCCAAATGCAGTACTGTTTGGAACATTGTTTCAACTATCATGCTAAACCCCTGTGGTTGGTATGGTCTGTATAAATCTGGAAAAAGGCAGCCTATGTGGCATTAATGGTTACCATAATGCTTCACCTAGTAATCCAACAAAAGTTTTGTTGGGTGACAGTCACATATCTGTCATCAAGTAGTGTGTACATGCAGCTGACACAAGCATGGCAACTGCATCATATGGTATTACCGTATATATTTTTAAGTTGAAGTACATGTATGAAGGAACATTAAGGTGATTGGCAATAGAGTAGAATCTGCTTGAGGTAGTTTTTTCAGTGCTTTATTATTTCAAGCCGAGAAATAAATTTCTCAAAAGTCTACATCTACCAACCACTGTCAGTAGAAGAGTACGTCTTTTAAGGGCATTAAGCTTGTAACTTATTCTCATAAATACCAAAGCTAATTCCCTGTCATCCACATGTTAGTGGTTGAGTGCAAGAAGCCACTATCAGTGCCAGGCCTTAGATTTGTCCCATAAATACCAAAGCTAATTCCCTGTCATCCACATGTTAGTGGTTGAGTGCAAGAAGCCACTATCAGTGCCACGCCTTAGATTTGTCCCATAAATACCAAAGCTAATTCCCTGTCATCCATATGTTAGTGGTTGAGTGCAAGAAGCCACTATCAGTGCCAGGCCTTAGATTTGTCCCATAAATACCAAAGCTAATTCCCTGTCATCCACATTTTAGTGGTTGAGTGCAAGAAGCCACTATCAGTGCCACGCCTTAGATTTGTCCCATAAATACCAAAGCTAATTCCCTGTCATCCACATGTTAGTGGTTGAGTGCAAGAAGCCACTATCAGTGCCACGCCTTAGATTTGTCCCATAAATACCAAAGCTAATTCCCTGTCATCCACATGTTAGTGGTTGAGTGCAAGAAGCCACTATCAGTGCCACGCCTTAGTTTTGTCCCATAAATACCAAAGCTAATTCCCTGTCATCCACATGTTAGTGGTTGAGTGCAAGAAGCCACTATCAGTGCCACGCCTTAAGATTTGTCCCATAAATACCAAAGCTAATTCCCTGTCATCCACATGTTAGTGGTTGAGTGCAAGAAGCCACTATCAGTGCCAGGCCTTAGATTTGTCCCATAAATACCAAAGCTAATTCCCTGTCATCCACATGTTAGTGGTTGAGTGCAAGAAGCCACTATCAGTGCCACGCCTTAGATTTGTCCCATAAATACCAAAGCTAATTCCCTGTCATCCACATGTTAGTGGTTGAGTGCAAGAAGCCACTATCAGTGCCAGGCCTTAGATTTGTCCCATAAATACCAAAGCTAATTCCCTGTCATCCACATGTTAGTGGTTGAGTGCAAGAAGCCACTATCAGTGCCAGGCCTTAGATTTGTCCCATAAATACCAAAGCTAATTCCCTGTCATCCACATGTTAGTGGTTGAGTGCAAGAAGCCACTATCAGTGCCAGGCCTTAGATTTGTTCCATAAATACCAAAGCTAATTCCCTGTCATCCACATGTTAGTGGTTGAGTGCAAGAAGCCACTATCAGTGCCAGGCCTTAGATTTGTCCCATAAATACCAAAGCTAATTCCCTGTCATCCACATGTTAGTGGTTGAGTGCAAGAAGCCACTATCAGTGCCACGCCTTCGATTTGTCCCGATTTGCGAAAATCAGTTTCGAATCTTCTGAGCACTCACTCTGAGAATACATTTTTTTCCTAAAAAAATTAGAATTGTAATAAACTCTGGAGGTTGACTCGAAAAATTAGAATTGTAATAAACTCTGGAGGTTGACCCGAAAAATTAGAATTGTAATAAACTCTGGAGGTTGACCCGAAAAATTAGAATTGTAATAAACTCTGGAGGTTGACCCAAAAAATTAGAATTGTAATAAACTCTGGAGGTTGACCCGAAAAATTAGATTTGTAATAAACTCTGGAGGTTGACCCAAAAAATTAGAATTGTAATAAACTCTGGAGGTTGACTCGAAAAATTAGATTTGTAATAAACTCTGGAGGTTGACCCAAAAAATTAGAATTGTAATAAACTCTGGAGGTTGACCCAAAAAATTAGATTTGTAATAAACTCTGGAGGTTGACCCAAAAAATTAGAATTGTAATAAACTCTGGAGGTTGACCCAAAAAATTAGAATTGTAATAAACTCTGGAGGTTGACCCGAAAAATTAGAATTGTAATAAACTCTGGAGGTTGACCCAAAAAATTAGATTTGTAATAAACTCTGGAGGTTGACTCGAAAAATTAGAATTGTAATAAACTCTGGAGGTTGACCCAAAAAATTAGAATTGTAATAAACTCTGGAGGTTGACTCGAAAAATTAGATTTGTAATAAACTCTGGAGGTTGACTCGAAAAATTAGAATTGTAATAAACTCTGGAGGTTGTCCCGAAAAATTAGAATTGTAATAAACTCTGGAGGTTGACCCGAAAAATTAGAATTGTAGTAAACTCTGGAGGTTGACCCCAAAAATTAGAATTGTAGTAAACTTTGGAGGTTGTCCCGGGGGTCCATTGGCTGAAACATTGCTTTTGTTTTTTGTCACTATGTACAAAATTTGAAAGTTATAGCTTGGGTGATAACTCACTCCACAGGTGATTTTGTTACAATCCACGCCAGTTCCTTGTTTAGGTCCTTGTGTTTGTACATGAGTGTGAGGTTACTCTCGAGGTAATCGAACACACCTTGTTGTTTAGGTAACCAGTTCGTCATTTTGTAAACAGTCTGTATGTCATTTATTGTTCTCGTTTAGCTGGTTAATAAAAGTGTCTTTAGTAAAATATCTGATGTTTTCCATGGATATGGTGATTGTCATTGAAGTATTTATCATTATCTTTTAAACTGGCGTCACTCTCTACGTACTGTATCCATACTATATTTTAGAATGTCTGTATGTATGTCTGTCCGCTATAGAAATGAATATGGGGCCTTTTTTATGGCGGAGGTCCTCGTCAGCCTGGCAGCTGATTTTAGGGAGAAGTGACTTCCCCCTCCAGAGACTTTAGGGAGAAGTCAGTGGACATGAGGGAGAAGTCAGAAAAAAAACAAAACTTATATGACATTGTGACAAAATAAATGTACATAGAGGACACAATTGTGAAGAGAAAAAATAAATAAAAGTTATACTTACACATACAAAACTAAGTCATATAGGTTAAAATCCTCCCCCCTCCCCTACAAAAAATTGTGTCGTCCATGGTTTCTGAATACCCTAACTCTTTCCCTAGTAGTGATGACTAGGGTTACCATGCAGTTGATTTTGTATAAAGATTGCCTCAATGCAGTGGATTTGAAATTTAGTATCACCCATGGTAAGAGTGTTCTTCTCTATAATAGAAGGTATATTCTTTTAAAAAAAAATATTTAAAGTATTTAAAATAAATTTCAAGTTCACATAAGAAGCTGGGTCATTCATGGTTTCTGAATGCCCTAATTGAATTGAAAAGCGTAGTTAAAAAAGTTTTCAACATCCTTCGTAAATTAAGCATCATTAACAATTTGAGCCAATTTATTTCTAAGGTAAATGACAAAATATTTCAGTTGTCTCCCTTACCTGCTGCGCTGGGTGATAATACTCGGTTTATAAAAATGAGAATTTCTGCAATCCATCTTACATTGACATGTCCGATTGGTGCTATAAGGCCTGCCATTCTTATCTATCCTAATACATGTGATTTCTATCATAGCCTTATTACATTTAACCCCCTTCCAACACCAGTTTTCAAAGAAAAACTTTCAGTTTCAATGCAAAAACTGCAGGGCGAATTTCAATGCCACCAATTTTTCAATGGAACAGAGTGTAACCGTAAGCAATTTTGTCGTTTTTATGGATGAATTGTCCCCTGCACATTTTTAGCTCAACTTTGGCAAAGCCAAATTTGAACTCATGCCATGGCCAGTTGTCCGTCGTCAGTCTGTCCGTCAACAATTTAATACGGCTCGGGCTAGAGGCCTTATTTATGAACCGATCTTTACGAAACTTCTTGGGTACCTTTGTTATGACCGTGGGACGAAAACGAGTGTTTTTGGGTCCGATCCGAAATTCAAGTTGGCCGCTGGCAGCCATTTTGTACAAAATTAGGTGCAATCAGATTTTTGCGCAGAACTTCCATATGAAAGCGCTGATTTGAATAATTTTTAGCTCAACTGTGGCAAAGCCAAATTTGAGCTTTTGCCATGGCCCGTCGTCCGTCTGTCCGTATGTCAACAATTGGATACGGCTCGGGGTGAAGGCCGTATTTATGAACCGATCTTTACGAAACTTCTTGGGTACCTTTGTTATGACCGTGGGACAAGAACGAGTATTTTTGTGTGTGGTCCGAAATTCAAGATGGCTGCCAGCCGCCATTTTGTACCGACGATACAGAAATCTGTTTTTTGTACAGAACTTCCATATGAAAGCTCTGATTTGAATAATTTTTTGTATGAATGTTTAGTACCATGAGATAGATCACATATCATACAGGTTTTTTTCTCGTGTTTAAATTATGCAAATTAGACTAACTTTGATTTATTTAGTGTTACTTTCAGCACTGTCAGTGCAAATGCCAATACGGCTCGGGCTAGAGGCCGCATTTATGAACCGATCTCTACGAAACTTCTTGGGTACCTTTGTTATCACTGTGGGATGATAACGAGTGTTTTTGGGTCCGGTCCAAAATTCAAGATGCCCACTGGCAGCCATTTTGTTCAAAATTAGGGGCAATTGTGCAGAACATCCGCATGAAAGCTCTGATTTGAATAATTTTTTGTATGAATGTTTAGTACCATGGGATACATCACATATAATACGGGTTTTTTTCTTGTGCAGAAATTATGCAAATTAGATGAACTTTGATTTTTTCAGTGCTAATTACACACAGTAAGTACACATGTCAATACGGCTCGGGCTAGAAGCTGTATTTATCAACCGATCTTCACGAAATGTCTTGAGTACCTTTGTTATCACATTGGGACGAGAATGAGTGTTTCTGAGTGCGGTCCAAAATTCAAGATGGCTGCCAGTGGCCATTTTGTACCAAAATTAGGTCTAATCAGTTTTTTGTACACAATTTCTTTTCGGCTCAGGCTAGAGGCCGTATTTATGAACCAATCTTTACAAAACTTCTTGGGTACCTTTGTTATCACCGTGGGATGAGAACAAGTGTTTTGGGGTGTGGTCCAAAATTCAAGATTGCCACCAGCAGCCATTTTGTACCAAAATTAGTGCCATCAGTCTTTTGTACAGAACTTTTGTATGAAAGTTCTGATTTGAATAAATTTTTGTATGAATGTCTAGTAAAATGGAATACATCACATACAGTACGGGCTTTTTTCTCATGCAGAAATTATGCAAATTAGATGAATTTTGATTTATTTAGTGCTACTTATACACTGTAAGTGCACATGTCAATACGGCTCGGGCTAGAGGCTGTATTTATCAACCGATCTTCACGAAACTTCTTGGGTACCTTTGTTATCACCTTGGGATGAGAACGAGTGTTTCTGAGTGCGGTCCAAAATTCAAGATGGCTGTCAGTGGCCATTTTGTACCGAAATTAGGTCCAATTTTTTGTCACAACTTCTATACAGCACGTATTTAGGAACTGATCTTCACGAAACTTCTTGTGTACCTTTGTTTTCACCTTAGGACAGGAATGAGTGTGTTTTGGGTTGCCTTTGTTATCACTGTGCTATGAGAACAAATATTTTGGGGTTCAGTCAGACCCACTCTGGGACTCAAAGATTTCTTTTCTAGTTTAGCATCTGACTGTCACCCACCTTTACAATACTTTACCTATACATTTGTTACAGGCTACGGTCAGTATTTATGTACAGACTATTACAATACTTGATATGTACCTTTGTTATCAGGTCATTACCTAGATGTTTGTCATTGCTGTGTCACATACTATACATGTACATGTCTTGACAAGTTGAGCTACAGTGTCATTGACACTTTCATTTGTATGAATGTTTAGTACCATGGAATACATCACATATAATATGGGTAAATTATGCAAATTAGACTAACTTTGATGTTTTTTGGTGTTACTTTCAGCACTGCAAGTGCAAATGCCAATACGGCTCGGGCTAGAGGCCGTATTTATGAACTGATCTTTATGAAACTTCTTGGGTACCTTTGGTATCACCGTGGGATGAGAACGAGTGTTTTGGGGTCCGGTCCAAAATTCAAGATGGCCGATGGCAGCCATTTTGTACAAAATTTGGTACAGTCAGATTTTTGCACAGAGCTTCCATATGAAAGCGCTGATTTGAATAATTTTTTGTGTGAATGTTTATTACCATGGGATACATCACATATAATACGGGCTTTTTTCTTGTGCAGAAATTATGCAAATTAGATGAACTTTGATTTTTTCAGTGCTACTTACACACAGTAAGTACACATGTCAATACGGCTCGGGCTAGAAGCTGTATTTATCAACCGATCTTCAAGAAACGTCTTGAGTACCTTTGTTATCACCTTGGAACGAGAACGAGTGTTTCTGGTTGCGGTCTAAAATTCAAGATGGCTGCCAGTAGCCATTTTGTACCGAAATTAGGTCTAATCAGTTTTTTGTACACAACTTCTATACGGCTCAGGCTAGAGGCCGTATTTATGAACCGATCTTTCCAAAACTTCTTGGGTACCTTTGTTATCACCGTGGGATGAGAACGAGTGTTTTGGGGTGTGGTCCGAAATTCAAGATGGCCACCAGCTGCCAATTTGTACCAAAATTAGTGCAATCAGTCTTTTGTATAGAACTTCTGTATGAAAGTTCTGATTTGAATAAATTTTTGTATGAATGTTTAGTAACATGGAATACATCACATATAGTACTCGTTTTTTTTCTCATGCAGAAATTATGCAAATTAGATGAACTTCGATTTATTCAGTGCTACTTATACACTGTAAGTGCACATGTCAATACGGCTCGGGTTAGAGGCTGTATTTATGAACTGATCTTCATAAAACTTCTTGGATACATTTGTTATCACCTTGGGACGAGAGCGAGTGTTTCTGGGTGTGGTCCAAACTTCAAGATGGCTGCCAAGGGCCATTTTGTACCGAAATTAGATCCAATCAGTTTTTTGTCACAAGTTCTATACAGCTCGTATTTGTGAACTGATCTTCACGAAACTTCTTGGGTACCTTTGTTTTCACCTTGGGACAGGAACGAGTGTGTTTTGGGGTGCCTTTGTTATCACTGTGCTATGAGAACAAATATTTTGGGGTTCAGTCAGACCCACTCTGGGACTCAAAGATTTCTTTTCTAGTTTAGCATCTGACTGTCACCCACCTTTACAATACTTTACCTATACATTTGTTACAGGCTACGGTCAGTATTTATGTACAGACCGTTACAATACTTTATATGTACCTTTGTTAACAGGTCATTACCTAGATGTTTGTCATTGCTGTGTCACATACTATACATGTACATGTCTTAACAAGCTGAGCTACAGTGTCATTGACACTTTCATTTATGGTTTTGAAACGGAGGTTACCAAACTTTAATAAATTCTAATAAACTTGATGCGTGTGTTGTGTGATTCGTTGTTTTTGCTGACACTTTTGGTTTTAAATAGCATTTTGTGCTGGTTGCTATTAGTTTGGGCGTATTGTTCGAATGACTACGCCATTACAGCTCTTTTCAGAAATATAAAATTGGGCCAGTTTAGGCTATTTTCAGAGCCGTATGGCGGATTTTAACAGCATCCATTGTGTTTACTTTTTTGTGAATGCGGAAGCGTTGTTTTTTTTTAAAAATAAAACATAAGAAAATACAGTAAACTGCCATGTCTCCGAAGGAAGTTTTGGAGGGTGACTTGAATTTCGCCCCCAATGTAAGCCAAGGCGACTTGAGGAATGACAAGGCAACTTCTTCGCCCTAGTCGCCCTCTCGGCTGACCCCTGGGGTCTACTAGGGGTAACCTTTTACCAGGAATCTAATGGTGGGGGTTTAAAAAGTGACGGGATCGAAGGCCCCGCCCAGACGGTGGGGCTGAGTGAGCCACCCATAGGGCGGGCTGGGTCGACAAATATGTGGCCCCTATTTTTGGGGGGTTTTGAGGGTACTTTTCATATGACCCCTACATTTTCCCGTGCAATGCTGGGTAACCCTGCTAGTGTTTATTAAAATTGCCCTTCCAACAGGGAGGAGATGTTCAAAGCAGGAAATCTTCATTAAATTGTGTGATGGTTATTTGTTTAACGTAGTGTCTTCATTGTTGTAATCGTGATGGCTAAATGCCAATTACTTTTCTTCAATGAAATTACATGTAACAGCCCAAAAAATAAGTTGGCTTTTAGATAAAATTAACTTGCATTACTGCCCCACCCCCTCAATGGATTTCCACTCTGTACTATTATTTGAGTCTGAGTAGTTCCAATTCTGCTGTCATTCTTGTCTTGCAGATACATGTAGAATATATGTTCTATCAGGCGTCTTATTGATAGAAATTGCATTTTCTTGGCATTGACTTCTAGGAAAGCCTTGGCTGCTTGTAAGGTAACCATGACTTCACTAGACACAACTTCTAAGTCCAAAAATTACTTTAGGTCGAGGAAGCAGAAAGGAGTAGAATTCTCCATGAAGTGTAAGAACACTGAAAAAATCTACATGTACATATATGACAAGTATTTCAGAAGAGTTTTGTTAAAATCAAAATTGATCATCTTAGTTTTCCTTACAAGAATCATTTGAGTGAATAGATTTTCATTATCACATTATATTTAAGTCTCTGTAACTATTGAAAAGTGTTATTAAAAGCAACCTAAATGGCTTTACACTGTATGCATTACCCAATTAATTATCTTCAGTAGAACAGTGAAACCCGGTTACCAGTAATTGAATAGCCACGTTGTCATTGAAAATTATTCAATTAACTGTATTGAGTTAACAAGGTTTGTGTCAGTTTTTTGTATTCTAGAGATAAACTGATCATTTATTCGATTATGTCTTGATTGACAGAGAGCTTCATGAGCTATGTCAATCAAGATATAATAAATTAAATGCCTGTATTGGAGGATGTACTACTCACGGCCAAATAGGTCTATAAACAGAGGAAAACTGGGGGAGATACAGGGTAATTTCACAACAGATTACAAGATTTGCTATTCAATTAACAGGTTTTACTTTATAAACTATATCCAATTAACAGATCAGATTTGTACTGCAGGTATGGTAAATGGTTTTCTGATGGGCATTTATATTCAATTAATTTGAATTAACAGGTTTATTATTCAGTTAAGAGATATCCAATTAAGTGTGCTCCACTGTACAAAAATTGTTGACATAAAATTGCCTTGTTACAATTGATTGGAGATTGACTTTTGGCATATATATAAGAACAACAGCTTGGTAATGTACCCCCCCCCCCCCCCTTCCTGCTGATAATATGGTCCGGGGTTGTTGAAAACTTCTCTTACAAATCAACTCAAAGATAGTCCAGCATTCTACAGTTAACCCTTTACCCAACAAATCGGCTGCATCCGCCCACATAATACGCAAATTCAGCAATTAAAAAAAAATTATTTTTTTAAAAATTTCAGCAAAACTATATCATATGACCCCTCATTGGAACAAGCTCGTTGAGCTCGTTCCAACGAGGGGTCACATGATATGGTTTTGTTGAGATTTTTTGAAAAATTTGAAAAAATGATACTAAAAATTATAAATTTTGATATCGTCTGCATTAGGTAAAGGGTTAATAATGTATATGCATGTAGCTAAGTTTGTTCAAATCGAATCCCTGGTTGAATATTTGGGCCCTCTATGGTGGGGGTAGGGGTGAAGCTAGGTTCAAGGTTGTTCAAATCCATTCCTTTGTGTTTTACCATACAATTTGCCTTTAAAACTGCAGTGACATAACAACCCTTGGAAGTTTAGCAGTGCTTGTCTACAGCTGATAGAATTGGAAGCAGTCAGGAAGACCTATGATAATAATCATCTAACATGGACACTAGAGTTATGAATAAATTCATGACTTCATTCCTCTGTAGTGTTGATGAACAATGACTACCTGAATGTGATCCAAAATATTTCTTTGAACCACTTTGTTAGGTGAGCTATTAAGACCTTTTGGGGCCTTTTGTTATTCTCTTAACTGCATGACACAAGTAATTCATATTTGGTACATGTATGGAGCACCCTAAGGGGGTTGGGGGAGGTCCAATATTTAGAAAAAAGGGTAATGGGAATAGGAAAGTGTGTTAGTGAAACAACTATGGTCTTTTCTCAGGTGAGCACCAGTACATGTAGCACACATAACCAAGATTATAAAAGATTGACCATTAACATTCAACATGGGACATGCTAGTGGAGCCAAGAATAGACGAAATAGAGGAAAATTTGGAAAGCCACATGTTCGTAAGCATCAGCAGAAACTGTTTGATTTGTCTGATACTGGTGAAGAATTCCAAATATGTACTGATAATTAGGTTATCAAATCGACAGCAGAAAACTCTTTAAAAATTGTGACGAAAAAAACTCCCCCAGTGGATGAAACAGAGGTGCTTCCAAAAAATGTTAAATTTAAAGTTGCAGAAACAGTTTCTGAAGGAGGAGTGAAAATGAAATTTTCAAAAATTCATGATCTGCCACTGTCTGGATACAGACTAATAGATATTAAAAAAACTTTATCAACATTTCAGTACTGTTTCCTTCCATGTTTCTACTTGTGATAAAGCAAAACAGTTGATATCTATAAATAAAGATTCCTTTGTCGTAGTTTGTGATCATCTTCATCGTGGCTTGGCAACGTGTCAGGAATGTCAACAGGAGTTTCTCCTTCCCACAAGTGAAAAAATAGGTATCACTGACTCTCATAGTCAGACATGATGTCAATGTAAGATCTGTTTTGGGGTAACTGGAGGTGGATGTTCTGCATTCAATACAGTGTACAGTACAGTGTACAGTGTGCTACCTTTGATATTCCAGGTATATCTGTAAGATCTGTTTGGGGAGCGACAGTAACTGGAGGTGGATGTTCTGCACTTAATGAACAGTGTGCTACCTTTGATATGCCAGGTATATCTCTAAGATCTGTTTGGGGAGCGACAGTAACTGGAGGTGGATGTTCTGCATTCAATACAGTGTACAGTACAGTGTACAGTGTGCTACCTTTGATATTCCAGGTATATCTCTAAGATCTGTTTGGGGAGCGACAGTAACTGGAGGTGGATGTTCTGCACTTAATGAACAGTGTGCTACCTTTGATATGCCAGGTATATCTCTAAGATCTGTTTGGGGAGCGACAGTAGCTGGAGGTGGATGTTCTGCATTCAATACAGTGTACAGTACAGTGTACAGTGTGCTACCTTTGATATTCCAGGTATATCTGTAAGATCTGTTTGGGTAGCGATGGTAACTGGAGGTGGATGTTGTTCACTCAATGAACAGTGTGCTACCTTTGATATTCCAGGTATATCTCTAAGATCTGTTTGGGGAGCGACGGTAACTGGAGGTGGATGTTGTTCACTCAGTGAACAGTATGCTACCTTTGATATTCCAGGTATATCTGTAAGATCTGTTAGGGTAGCGATGGTAACTGGAGGTGGATGTTGTTCACTCAATGAACAGTGTGCTACCTTTGATATTCCAGGTATATCTGTAAGATCTGTTAGTGTAGCGATGGTAACTGAAGGTGGATGTTGTTCACTCAATGAACAGTGTGCTACCTTTGATATTCCAGGTATATCTGTAAGATCTGTTAGGGTAGTGATGGTAACTGGAGGTGGATGTTGTTCACTCAATGAACAGTGTGCTACCTTTGATATTCCAGGTATATCTGTAAGATCTGTTAGGGGAGTGATGGTAACTGGAGGTGGATGTTGTGCTCTCAATGAACAGTGTGCAACCTTTGATATTCCAGGTATATCTCTAAGATCTGTTTGGGGAGCGACAGTAACTGGAGGTGGATGTTCTGCACTTAATGAACAGTGTGCTACCTTTGATATGCCAGGTATATCTCAACATATATTTACATCAATTGAACATGAAATTGGAAAACTGTGGCAATCTGTAATGTATGAAGATTTGCTTGATGCTGGAGCAACCGAAAGAAAATTGGCAATTAATAGAAATGATATGAACCTAGGTGTTCCTGCAATTACTGTAATTTGTGATGGGGTGTGGTCACAAAGATCACACAAACATACATACAATGCCATGGGTGGGGTTGCTATTATTATTGGGGGCGGAAACAAAAAAACTATTGTACATTGGTGTGCGGAACAAGTACTATTCTATATTTGCTGTTGCTTTGATAAAAAAAAGTGCCAAAGAAGCATACATGTTTCAAAAATTGGAATGATTCAAGTCAAGCCATGGAATCCGATATTATTGTGGAAGGGTTCAAAGCTGCAGAACAGATGCATGGTGTTCGGTACATGCGGCTGATTGGAGATGGAGATAGTGCTGTATATGCTCGCATTCTGGAAAGTGTTCCAGTATGGGGTTGTCAGGTTCGAAAAATAGAATGAGCCAATCATATTTGTAAATGTTTGAGGGGGTAACTTGAAAAATTTGTAGCAGAAAATCCTGAGTATAAGGGAAAAGAAAAATTAACAAAACTATTTCACATTAGGATTGTCTGCACTGTTCGATCAGCGATAGCATACTGATGCAAAAATATTTTACCAGACAAAAATGAAACACAAAAACTCCTACAACACGATATGCGAAATGCTGTCAGTCATGTTTATGGAAATCATACCAAATGTACCAATTTCTGCAACCTTTCACAATCATCTTGTGATACTGAGGCTGGCGTATCAGAAACCAATACACCAGGGAGCATGAGACAATTGAAGAAGATCCTGTGGATGTTTTTACACCCTTGGAAGAATATTGGACTGAGGGAATGTCATCTGAGGATTTGCAGAAAGCTAGAAGTTCATCCAGTGTTTCAATGGAATGGTATGAGGATATGTACAAAGATGTCTACAAGTTGCTGGATAACATTGCTATGAAGGCAGACCGCCTTCTTTTCAATGCCACTACAAATCTTGCAGAAAACTGGATGAATATCCGCATGAAATTGGATGGGTGAAAACTCGATAATCGCCGCAACAGGGGCTCATGGAATTTTAGATGCTATGGTGCATCCCTTTGTAAAAACTTTGGCGCCACTTGGAGTCCACGTCTCTGGGGAAACGGTCACTGGAACAACTGCACGACCAAACTTTCATGCAGCTTTCAAGAGAAAAGAGAGGCATGGATCTCAGTCCTGGATGCTGGAGAGGAAACCTGAGGCAAAACGAGCCCGCTATAAGAGAAAGTTTGTAGGTAAAACTGTCAACCAAAGTAAAAAGGCACGGTTAGAATATGGCTATGAAGCAATCGATGTAATAGCTGATGTATCCCCTGTGGAATTGAAGAAAGCAATGGACAATTTCTATGGACAATTTGTTGAAGTCACTGAAAGTATGTCAAAGGACATCGAGAAGAGTACAAAATTACAATCTCTCATTGGCTTGTGGATGGAGGAACGTAAAAAGCATTTGACTGCCTCCAGTTTTGGCCTAATTGTCGAGTGGAAACCTTCAATTCCAGTTAAGGCTGCAGTCCAGCGGCTTCTGTATTCCACATTCAAGGGGACAAGACTGACAAGAAGGGGACTTAAACTGGAAAAGATGGCCATTAAAGAATACCAGCTTTTCAAACAAAGGCAGAGTGAAATTGTTGAAGTTTATCCGATGGGGGCTCTTCATCCAGGTTGAAAATCCTTTTTTGGCAGCCAGCACCGATGGTAGAGTGGAGTGTACCATAGCTGGAGAAGGTTTACTTGAGGTGAAGCATGTGCTTTTGAACAAAATGCTTACTTTTGAGTCATTTTGCCTAGAAATGAGTTCATCTGGTACTTTGTCACTGAAAAGAAACCACAATTTCTTCTTCCAAATTCAGGTTCAGCTCAATGTTATGAAGTATACATGGTTTGATTTAGTGGTGCAGAGAGTTGACCCTCATGAACTTCATGTCGAGAGGATATTTGCAGATGTCAAATTATGGGAAATAACAATGTTTCCAAAGTTAGAGCTTCCTATTTTCGGGCTATCTTACCTGAGCTAGGAAACAAAAGGTTTGGCAAGTATCCAGGCATTAGAGAACCGGGTATATGGGTAATTTTTATTAGTAATATGTCTGAATTACATATATGTGTGAACTGTTACGTGTGTTTACACAAAGGTTACCGATTAAGTTTCCATTTCCTTGTATTCCAACATATAAAATGTTTCAAATTTCATTTGTTTTTCAGCACTGGTTATTTTTTATGAAATCGTAAATTTGCTTTATTTGTTAGTGTTATACAGGTGCAGAACTGATTTTCAAACCAGTCATGAACTCAGATTAATAAGATAAAGAAACACATTTTTCACTTTTACCAAGGGATCTCAGGAATCAACATGTACCTATGTTTTACAGACTTTTTGAGGAGACCTACTCATTATTTTACTGTGTGGCATTATATTTTATGTACCTATGTTTTACAGACTTTTTGAGGAGACCTACACATTATTTTACTGTGTGGCATTATATTGTACAGTCTTTTTGAGGAGACCTACACATTATTTTACTGTGTGGCATTATATTTTATGTACCTATGTTTTACAGACTTTTTGAGATCTACACATTATTTTACTGTGTGGCATTATATTTTATGTACCTATGTTTTACAGACTTTTTGAGGAGATCTACACATTATTTTACTGTGTGGCATTATATTTTATGTACCTATGTTTTACAGACTTTTTGATGAGATCTACACATTATTTTACTGTGTGGCATTATATTGTACAGACTTTTTGAGGAGACCTACACATTATTTTACTGTGTGGCATTATATTTTATGTACCTATGTTTTACAGACTTTTTGAGGAGACCTACACATTATTTTACTGTGTGGCATTATATTTTACAGACTTTTTGAGGAGACCTACACATTATTTTACTGTGTGGCATTATATTTTATGTACCTATGTTTTACAGCCTTTTTGAGGAGATCTACACATTATTTTACTGTGTGGCATTATATTTTATGTACCTATGTTTTACAGACTTTTTGAGGAGATCTACACATTATTTTACTGTGTGGCATTATATTTTATGTACCTATGTTTTACAGACTTTTTGAGGAGACCTACACATTATTTTACTGTGTGGCATTATATTTTATGTACCTATATTTTACAGACTTTTTGAGGAGATCTACACATTAGTTTACTGTGTGGCATTATATTTTATGTACCTATGTTTTACAGACTTTTTGATGAGACCTACACATTATTTTACTGTGTGGCATCATATTTTATGTACCTATATTTTACAGCCTTTTTGAGGAGATCTACACATTATTTTACTGTGTAGCATTATATTTTATGTACCTATGTTTTACAGACTTTTTGAGGAGACCTACACATTATTTTACTGTGTGGCATTATATTTTATGTACCTATATTTTACAGACTTTTTGAGGAGACCTACACATTATTTTACTGTGTGGCATTATGTTTTACAGCCTTTTTGAGGAGACCTACACATTATTTTACTGTGTGGCATTATATTTTACAGTCTTTTTGAGGAGACCTACACATTATTTTACTGTGTGGCATTATATTTTAGTCTTTTTGAGAAGACCTACACATTATGTTACTGTGTGGCATTATATTTTATGTACCTATGTTTTACAGACTTTTTGAGGAGACCTACACATTATTTTACTGTGTGGCATTATATTTTATGTACCTATGTTTTACAGCCTTTTTGAGGAGATCTACACATTTTTTTACTGTGTGGCATTATATTTTATGTACCTATGTTTTACAGACTTTTTGAGGAGACCTACACATTATTTTACTGTGTGGCATTATATTTTACAGACTTTTTGAGGAGATGTACACATTATTTTACTGTGTGGCATTATATTTTCCAGTCTTTTTGAGGAGACCTACACATTATTTTACTGTGTGGCATTATATTTTACAGTCTTTTTGAGGAGATCTACACATTATTTTACTGTGTGGCATTATATTTTATGTACCTATGTTTTACAGACTATTTGAGGAGACCTACACATTATTTTACTGTGTGCCATTATATTTTACAGTCTTTTTAAGGAGACCTACACATTATTTTACTGTGTGGCATTATATTTTATGTACCTATGTTTTACAGACTTTTTGAGGAGACCTACACATTATTTTACTGTGTGGCATTATATTTTATGTACCTATGTTTTACAGCCTTTTTGAGGAGACCTACACATTATTTTACTGTGTGGCATTATATTTTATGTACCTATGTTTTACAGACTTTTTGAGGAGACCTACACATTATTTTACTGTGTGGCATTATATTTTATGTACCTATGTTTTACAGTCTCTTTGAGGATACCTACACATTATTTTACTGTGTGGCATTATATTTTACAGTCTTTTTGAGGAGATCTACACATCATTTTACTGTGTGGCATTATATTTTATGTACCTATGTTTTACAGACTTTTTGAGGAGACCTACACATTATTTTACTGTGTGCCATTATATTTTATGTACCTATGTTTTACAGACGTTTTGAGGAGATCTACACATTATTTTACTGTATGGCAATATATTTTATGTACCTATGTTTTACAGTCTTTTTGAGGAGACCTACACATTATTTTACTGTGTGGCATTATATTTTATGTACCTATGTTTTACAGTCTTTTTGAGGAGATCTACACATTATTTTACTGTGTGGCATTATATTTTATGTACCTATGTTTTACAGTCTCTTTGAGGAGACCTACACATTATTTTACTGTGTGGCATTATATTTTACAGTCTTTTTGAGGACACCTACACATTATTTTACTGTGTGGCATTATATTTTATGTACCTATGTTTTACAGACTTTTTGAGGAGATCTACACATTATTTTACTGTGTGGCATTATATTTTATGTACCTATGTTTTACAGACTTTTTGAGGAGATCTACACATTATTTTACTGTGTGGCATTATATTTTACAGTCTTTTTGAGGAGATCTACACATCATTTTACTGTGTTGTGGCATTATATTTTATGTACCTATGTTTTACAGACTTTTTGAGGAGATCTACACATTATTTTACTGTGTGGCATTATATTTTACAGTCTTTTTGAGGAGATCTACACATCATTTTACTGTGTGGCATTATATTTTATGTACCTATGTTTTACAGACTTTTTGAGGAGACCTACACATTATTTTACTGTGTGGCATTATATTTTATGTACCTATATTTTACAGTCTTTTTGAGGAGACCTACACATTATTTTACTGTGTGGCATTATATTTTACAGTCTTTTTTGGGAGACCTACACATTATTTTACTGTGTGGCATTATTTTTTACAGTCTTTTTGAGGAGACCTACACATTATTTTACTGTGTGGCATTATATTTTACAGACTTTTTGAGGAGACCTACACATTATTTTACTGTGTGCCATTATATTTTATGTACCTATGTTTTACAGACTTTTTGAGGAGATCTACACATTATTTTACTGTATGGCAATATATTTTATGTACCTATGTTTTACAGTCTTTTTGAGGAGACCTACACATTATTTTACTGTGTGGCATTATATTTTACAGTCTTTTTGAGGAGACCTACACATTATGTTACTGTGTGGCATTATATTTTACAGACTTTTTGAGGACACCTACACATTATTTTACTGTGTGGCATTATATTTTATGTACCTATGTTTTACAGTCTTTTTGAGGAGATCTACACATTATTTTAATGTGTGGCATTATATTTTATGTACCTATGTTTTACAGTCTTTTTGAGGAGACCTACACATTATTTTACTGTGTGGCATTATATTTTACAGCCTTTTTGAGGAGATCTACACATTATTTTACTGTGTGGTATTATATTTTACAGACTTTTTGAGGAGACCTACACATTATTTTACTGTGTGGCATTATATTTTATGTACCCATGTTTTACAGCCTTTTTGAGGAGACCTACACATTATTTTACTGTGTGCCATTATATTTTACAGTCTTTTTGATGAGATCTACACATTATTTTACTGTGTGGCATTATATTTTATGTACCTATGTTTTACAGCCTTTTTGAGGAGACCTACACATTATTTTACTATGTGCCATTATATTTTACAGTCTTTTTGAGGAGATCTACACATTATTTTACTATGTGGCATTATATTTTTTAAAAATAAAATATGTGAGGTTGTATGTTTTGTGTGTGTGGAAAACCATTCCATAGCTCTTTCAGTTGTAATCAATTCTACCCAAGCTGACAAGAACATTTCACTCTCAAGAATACTATTTATACTTTCTCAAACAATTCTTTATTGTGTGTGGATGGAATAAATGTGTTTCAAGAGTACTAGTAACATAAATGTTTATTCTATCCTTACACAATAACTGATCAAAAACGTAGCAATGGCATTTTTCAGGATTGAAAATTGGATTTATAATTTCACGCTATTCATCACAGGATTTGCCTGAAATGTAACTTACAAACTGCATTTAAAGGTTCCTCATGCCTCAAGTATGTGAGATTTTGATAACCACCTGTACTGTATACATCTAGTGTGAAGGGCAGTCAACTGGTGTCTCTTGTAGTAATCCATACAGACGATCTCAAACGAGTGATGTTTGGATATAAGATTTTTTGAAACGAGTTTGATGAATTTGATTCACAACGAGCCTTTAGGCGAGTTGTGAATCGAATTTCTCGAACAAGTTTCAAAAAATCTTATATCCAAACATCACAAGTTAAAGATTCTGTATATCACATGAGTTTGCGAATGTTTTTTACACTTTTTATTTAATTCATTGTCGCTAAATTCTCCCAAAACAACCGACAATTAGTTTGTTGGATGAGACTCTTCACCCCATGATGTCATGGATGCGCTTTACTTGAACCTGTTGTCGTAATTGACATCATGTGAACGTCATGTCAAGAATACAGTGCTGCTGCTATGGGACCACGCGCCGATTAGACACTAGTTCATAATTAGGAAATAAGACCTTGGTTGTTACGTCGAAATTAACGACGTTTCATGTGATATATATGTATATCATCAGCTTAACTGTAGTGACTTTCTTTGTCGATCAATTCTTCAAAATTACACGTATGAAATCCCTATGAAAGAGGTCATTCATGTTCAATACCTTTTCATATCTTTGCAGTTTTCACAAGATGATGCTAAATCTGATAATGTGGTAAAGAAACGCTCATACAAGGAAAGAACCTTTGACCCGGATGACCCCTAGCCATCTACATCTGCTTTGTCTGTGCAATCATGCTCAAAAAGAAAACATATCCAGAAATTCTCGAACTGCTCAATCTCCCATGAATGGATTGATGAATTTGGAAGAAGCAACTGGTATTCAGGGTAGGTGATCAAGTCTCCTTGATGGAATAGATGGAGAGGATGATGCAGTGTATGAAATATTGTATGATGACTTTGACACACCACATGAAGTTTACTACCTAGTTGAAGATTATCAGCAGGAGTTCCTAACATTCATAGATTTATAAAAAGGTAATAAACTGTTGTAGACACTATACTGCAATGACTCATCATTAATCCTATTATTCATCAAAGGCAAGCTTCTACTGATTCAAAATAGACTGAAAGCACATTTTGTTAGCTCACCTGACTGAAAATCAGGGTGAGCTTTTTCTATCACTCTTCGTCCGTCGTCTGTCGTCCGTCGAGAAGGTGGTGTTTGAGCCTCTTTCTCCTAAACCACTGGCCACATTTTAATCAAATTTCATGTAAGTAGTGGTTAAATAGGGACATTTTGATTTTTATCCAAATTAGATTTCGGCTCATATTGAGCAGAGGTGTGGGGAAAAAATGGCAACATTTTTTAAAAATCTTCTTCTAATGAACCACCAGTAGCAGAGACTTGATATGTGGTATACAGAGTCCTTTTGAGGTTTAGAATCAAGTTTGTTCAAGAGAAGTTTGTCGGGCATTATTTGCCTTCGTCATGGGAGGGGTAAAAATTTTGGCCACGCTAAAATTTCTATTTTCAGAACCGTGAGGTCGATTTGAACCAAATTTGGTATGAGATGATAACTGGACATAAGTAGTCGATTGATGCAAAAAAAAATTTTCTCATCGCCCCGTGGGAACCTCGGGAGCTAAAAATAGGAAAAACCTTAAAACTGCCTTATCTCCAAAACTACACAGCACAGAGAATTCTTATTTTGTATATAGCTTACTTTTAGCCAGTAGAATAGAATGGTTTAAAAAATCCCTATCGGTTTGATCACAAGGTACTTTTTTCAGGCCTTTGAAAAAGTGCTGAGTCAGCACTTTTTAACACTGTAGGCAATGGGAAAAAGATTAAAAAATCTTCTTCTCCAGATCCAGCAGGCAGAATCTTTTGATATTTGGTATACAACATTGTAGGGTGGATCTGATTCAAGTTTGTTCAAATCGGCCCCCTGGGTTCATATTTGGGCTCAGTATAGGAGCCCGATTTCGAACTTAGTGCATTTCAGGCAAATTTCTTCAAAAATCTTCTCCAGATCCAGCAGGCAGAATCTTTTGATATTTGGTATGCAACTTTGTGGGGTTGATCTGATTCAAGTTTGTTCAAATCGGCTTCCTAGATTCATATTTGGGCTCACTATAGAAGCTCGAATTCGAACTTAGTGCATTTCAGGCAAATGTCTTAAAAAATCTTCTTCTCCAGATCCAGCAGGCAGAATCTTTTGATATTTGTTATGCAACATTGTGGGGTGGATCTGATTCAAGTTTGTTCAAATCGGCCCCCTGGATTCATATTTGGGCTCACTATAGAAGCTCGAATTCAAACATAGTGCATTTCAGGCAAATTTCTTAAAAAATCTTCTTCTCCAGATCCAGCAGGCAGAATCTTTTGATATTTGGTATGCGACATTGTGGGGTGGATCTGATTTGAGTTTGTTCAAATCGGCCCCCTGGATTCATATTTGGGCTCACTATAGAAGCCCGAATTTGAACTTAGTGCATTTCAGGCAAATTTCTTAAAAAATCTTCTCCAGATCCAGCAGGCAGAATCTTTTGATATTTGGTATGCAACATTATGGGGTGGATCTGATTCAAATTTGTTCAAATCGGCCCCCTGGATTCATATTTGGGCTCACTATAGAAGCCCAAATTCGAACTTAGTGCATTTCAGGCAAATTTCTTAAAAAATCTTCTTCTCCAGATCCAGCAGGCATAATCTTTGGATATTTGGTATGCAACACTGTGGGGTGGATCTGATTCAAGTTTGTTCAAATCGGCCCCCTATGCAAATTTCATAAAAAATCTTCGTCTCCAGATCCAGCGGGCAGAATCTTTTGATATTTGGTATGCAACATTGTGGGGTGGATCTGATTCAAATTTGTTCAAATCGCCCCCCCCTGGGTTTATATTTGGGCTCACTATAGAAGCTCGAATTCAAACTTAGTGCATTTCAGGCAAATTTCTTAAAAAATCTTCTTCTCCAGATCCAGCAGGCATAATCTTTTGATATTTGGTATGCAACATTGTGGGGTGGATCTGATTCAAGTTTGTTCAAATCGGCCCCCTATGCAAATTTCATAAAAAATCTTCGTCTCCACATCCAGCAGGCAGGATTTTTTTATATTTGGTATGCAACATTGTGGGGTGGATCTGATTCATGTTTGTTCAAATCGGCCCCCTGGATTCATATTTGGGCTCACTATAGAAGCTCGAATTCAAACTTAGTGCATTTCAGGCAAATTTCTTAAAAAATCTTCTTCTCCAGATCCAGCAGGCAGAATCTTTTGATATTTGGTATGCGACATTGTGGGGTGGATCTGATTCAAGTTTGTTCAAATCGGCCCCCTGGATTCATATCTGGGCTCACTATAGAAGCCCGAATTCGAACTTAGTGCATTTCAGGCAAATTTCTTAAAAAATCTTCTTCTCCAGATCCTGCAGGCAGAATCTTTTGATATTTGGTATGCAACTTTGTGGGGTGTTTCGGATTCTAGTTTGTTCAAATCGGCTTCCTAGATTCATATTTGGGCTCACTATAGAAGCTCGAATTCGAACTTAGTGCATTTCAAGCAAATTTCTTCTCAAGATCCGGTAGGCAGAATCTTTTGATATTGGGTATGCACCATGCTTGGCGGGGGGGGGGGGGGGGGGGGGAGATTCAAGCTTGTTCAAGCCAAGGCCCTGGGTTCATATTTGGGCTCACTGTGGTAGCCCGAATTATAACTTAGTTCTAAATGAGAAATTTTCTTTAAAAATCTTCTTCAGATCCAGCAGTCGGAATGTTTTGATATTTGGTATGTAGCATCCTTAGGGGGGTGAGATTCAAGTTTGTTCAACCCATGTCCCTAGGTCCATATTTGGGCTCACTGTGGGAGCTTGAATTGTAACATAGTTCAAAATGAGGAATTTTCTTTAAAAACCTTCTTCTTCAGATCCAGCAGTCGGAATGTTTTGATATTTGGTGTGCAGCATCCTTAGGGGGTGAGATTCAAGTTTGTTAAAGCCAAGTCGCTGGGTTCATATATATAACTTCGTTCAATATGAGGAATATTCTTTAAAAATCTTTTTCTTTTTTAGATCCGCCGGTCAGAATCTTTGGATATATGGTATAAGCTTTTCTTAGGACGAGCAGATGCAACTTGTTGAAATCAATTCTCTGGTTTGATATTTAGGCTACCATGTCAGGTGAGCGCCCTTAGGCCCCTTGGGGCCTCTTGTTTTAGATAATGATCTCCAGAAAGTTGTATTGTCATGTTCAAGTTCATAATACGTAGCCATCTTTAAATGGTTTAATGTCAATACATATTCTTTAAATGATAAACTTTCTCTTCAAATGATATGCTGTCTTGGCACACAAAGATTTAACATTACCTATTGATTTAACTGGTAGAGTCCAACACAAGGTGACCCTGTCTCTTGAAAGTGTTGGTAAACCCCAATAAATAAATAAATATCTGGTAGTGCGCTAAATTGATTTTCAAAGGTGATTCGTAATGCAAGTATTTTTTTTCATTGATATCATGCTTGTTACAAGCAAAAGGAGCCCCAGGTTATGAAGACTTTGTTCATAATTTTTCTGTTACAATTTATTGAAGATTTTCTCTTAGCACTATCTAATAGATTGTAATAAAACAATTTTGTTTGAACTCTTTTTGTGTTTCAACTGCTGAGTAAATGGGGCAACCAATAAAGTGTAGTACCACTGAAGTGGCTTTCAGCACTTTTGAGTACAGCCCTGATACAGTGGAACTGAGATTGTGTATTGTAGAGATAAACTTGACATTTATTCTATTATATCTTGTTTGACAGAGCTCCATGGCTTTCAGCACTTTTGAGTAGATCCCTGATACAGTGGAACAGGAATTGTGTATTGTAGAGATAAACTTGGCATTTATTCTATTATATCTTGTTTGACAGAGCTCCATGAGCTCTGTCAAACAAGATATAATAGATTAAATGCCTGTATTGGCTGTACTGAGGCCAAATTGGTCTATCAACAAAGAAAAACTGGGGAGGGTCAGTGTAATTTCACGACAGGTTACAATATTTTTTATTCAGTTAACAGGAGTTTACTCTGTAACCCATATTCAATTAACAGGTCATATTTGTACTGGAAGTATGGTAAAGGTTTTGTGTTGGGAAATCATATTCAATTGAAAGGTTTATTCAGTTAAGAGATATCCAATTAAGTGTGCTCCACTGTAGTGTTTTCTAGCATTCAATCTGTTAAAACTTTAATAAGCTTCAAGTTGGACATCGTCAGTATGTGACTAGAATCAGAAAGCCTATGTTATTATTTATGCCTGCTTTCCCTAATGATTTAACGCTTTGAACCCCAGAAAAGTAGAATGGCTACTAAATGAATGTGTGGAGTAGACCAAATAATATTTTTGAAATACAGCCGCAAGGCTACATGTTGGAAATATTAATAAAATAATGAATATGGACTCTTCAATTGCTTCCATTTAACTATCATGGAAGATACCACTAGGATCAAAAGGGTTATGTCCTTTCAAGTCCCTAAAACTCAATTTATGCTGCAAGCCGAGAGGTCCTCGGTTCGAATCCCACCTGCGTCAACAGCATTGTGTCCTTGGGCAAGACACTTCACCCTCATTGCCCACGTGTGGGCACGGTGACGCTGTGCACTAAGGCGTACTGCACTTTGATGGTGCACTTGTCTTCAACCAATGCTAACCCTGCTTGTGCAGAGTTGGTATGTTGGGGACCTTACAGTTGCTCGCCGTTGCTCGGTGGTTCTCTCCAGGTACTCCGGCTTCCTCCACCCGTAAAACTGTCACGGTCATGGTTGGCCATTGTGCAGAAATATGTGACCTTAAACACCAATAAATAAATAAATAAACTCAATTTATAAATTTTAGGTTACACTTATGCATAGCTTACCAACATGTGGTGCACTGTTGGTTCCACTGTATCCTCAGGTTTTGAATATGATGTTCACATGGTTGACATCTTTGTTTTAAAATAGACTGGAGGCTAACACAAGACACTACTTTATTATTGATACTTTCAAAAAACTTATGGAGACATCTTTTTGGACCTGTGTTGCAAGTTTTTATTTTTGTTATCAATACATGTGTGAAATTATACATTTTATTACTTAAGGTCCTGTTATGGTCCTTAGATATGTTGTACTATATACATAACTAATTTTTATCTTTATTGTTAATTACAGATGTAATCTGCATCAAGGAGTGATCACCAAACAGAACCACAGTATCTCTGTTCATAAGGTAATTATCTCCCTTTATTTTTTAATAGAATTAAAATTGATTTAAATTCATTCATATCAACTTTCTGACAGTTTTTCAGCTTATTAAATTTATGTTCTATCATTCCTTGAGAAAGGGAAGTGATTTTCTAGATAATTCTTTAAGTTATAAAGTTTTTGAATGAAGTTTAACACAGAACTATGGTGGGTTAACAAGGTATACCATTCTATGGGAGTACAGAAGTTTAACACAGAACTATGGTGGGTTAACAAGGTATACCATTCTATGGGAGTACAGAATGAAGTTTAACACAGAACTATGATGGGTTAACAAGCTATACCATTCTATGGGAGTACAGAAGTTTAACACAGAACTATGGTGGGTTAACAAGCTATACCATTCTATGGGAGTACAGAAGTTTAACACAGAACTATGGTGGGTTAACAAGGTATACCATTCTATGGGAGTACAGAAGTTTAACACAGAACTATGGCGAGTTAACAAGGTATACCGTTCTATGGGAGTACAGAAGTTTAACACAGAACTATGGCGGGTTAACAAGGTATACCATTCTATGGGAGTACAGAAGTTTAACACAGAACTATGACGGGTTAACAAGGTATACCATTCTATGGGAGTGCAGAAGTCTAACACAGAACTATGGCGGGTTAACAAGATATACCATTCTATGGGAGTACAGAATGAAGTTTAACACAGAACTATGGCGGGTTAACAAGGTATACCATTATATGGGAGTACAGAAGTTTAACACAGAACTATGGCAGGTTAACAAGGTATACCATTCTGTGGGAGTACAGAAGTTTAACACAGAACTATGGTGGGTTTACAAGGTATAACATTGTATGGGAGTACAGAAGTTTAACACAGAACTATGGTGGGTTAACAAGGTATACCATTCTATGGGAGTACAGAATGAAGTTTAACACAGAACTATGGTGGGTTAACAAGGTATACCATTCTATGGGAGTACAGAAGTTTAACACAGAACTATGGTGGGTTAACAAGGTATACCATTCTATGGGAGTACAGAAGTTTAACACATAACTATGGTGGGTTAACAAGGTATACCATTCTGTGGTAGTACAGAAGTTTAACACAGAACTATGGTGGGTTAACAAGGTGTACCATTCTATGGGAGTACAGAAGTTTAACACAGAACTATGGTGGGTTAACAAGGTATACCATTCTATAGGAGTACAGAAGTTTAACACAGAACTATGATGGGTTAACAAGTATACCATTCTATGGGAGTACAGAAATTTAACACAGAACTATGATGGGTTAACAAGGTATACCATTCTATGGTCGTACAGAATGAAGTTTAACACAGTACTATGATGGGTTAACAAGGTATACCATTCTATGGGAGTACAGAAGTTTAACACAGAACTATGGTGGGTTAACAAGGTATACCATTCTATGGGAGTACAGAATGAAGTTTAACACAGAACTGTGGTGGGTTAACAGGGTATACCATTATATGGGAGTACAGAAGTTTAACACAGAACTATGGTGGGTTAACAAGGTATACCATTCTATGGGAGTACAGAAGTTTAACACAGAACTATGGTGGGTTAACAAGGTATACCATTCTATGGGAGTACAGAAGTTTAACATGGAACTATGGTGGGTTAACAAGGTATACCATTCTATGGGTGTACAGAAGTTTAACACGGAACTATGGTGGGTTAACAAGGTATACCATTCTATGGGAGTACAGAAGTTTAACACAGAACTATGGTGGGTAAACAAGGTATACCATTCTATGGGAGTACAGAAGTTTAACACGGAACTATGGTGGGTTAACAAGGTATACCATTCTATGGGAGAACAGAATGAAGTTTAACACAGAACTATGGTGAGTTAACAAGGTATACCATTTTATGGGAGTACAGAAGTTTAACACAGAACTATGGTGGGTTAACAAGGTATACCATTCTATGGGAGTACAGAATGAAGTTTAACACAGAACTATGGTGGGTTAACAAGGTGTACCATTCTATGGGAGTACAGAAGTTTAACACAGAACTATGGTGGGTTAACAAGGTATACCATTCTATGGGAGTACAGAAGTTTAACACAGAACTATGGTGGGTTAACAAGGTATACCATTCTATAGGAGTTCAGAACTATGGTGGGTTAACAAGGTATACCATTCTATGGGAGTACAGATCTATGGTGGGTTAACAAGGTATACCATTCTATGGGAGTTCAGAACTATGGTGGGTTAACAAGGTATACCATTCTACGGGAGTACAGAATGAAGTTTAACACAGAACTATGGTAGGTTATCAAGGTATACCATTCTATGGGAGTACAGAACTATGGTGGGTTAACAAGGTATCCCATTCTATGGGAGTACAGAACTATGGTGGGTTAACAAGGTATACCATTCTATGGGAGTACAGAACTATGGTGGTTAACAAGGTATACCATTCTATGAGAGTACAGAATGAAGTTTAACACAGAACTATGGTGGGTTAACAAGGTATACCATTCTATGGGAGTACAAAACTGTGGTGGGTTAACAAGGTATACCATTCTATGGGAGTACAGAACTATGTTGGGTTAACAAGGTATACCATTCTATGGGAGTATAGAACTATGGTGGGTTAACAAGGTATACCATTCTATGGGAGTACAGAATGAAGTTTAACACAGAACTATGGTGGGTTAACAAGGTATACAATTCTATGGGAGTACAGAACTATGGTGGGTTAACAAGGTATCCCATTCTATGGGAGTACAGAACTATGGTGGGTTAACAAGGTATACTATTCTATTGGAGCACAGAACTATGGTTGGTTAACAAGGTATACCATTCTATGAGAGTACAGAATGAAGTTTAACACAGAACTATGGTGGGTTAACAAGGTATACCATTCTATGGGAGTACAAAACTGTGGTGGGTTAACAAGATATACCATTCTATGGGAGTACAGAACTATGTTGGGTTAACAAGGTATACCATTCTATGGGAGTATAGAACTATGGTGGGTTAACAAGGTATACCATTCTATGGGAGTACATAATGAAGTTTGACACAGAACTATGGTGGGTTAACAAGGTATACCATTCTATGGGAGTACAGAACTATGGTGGGTTAAGGTATACCATTCCATGGGAGTATAGAACTATGGTGGGTTAACAAGGTATACCATTCTATGGGAGTACAAAACTGTGGTGGGTTAACAAGGTATACCATTCTATGGGAGTACAGAACTATGTTGGGTTAACAAGGTATACCATTCTATGGGAGTATAGAACTATGGTGGGTTAACAAGGTATACCATTCTATGGGAGTACAGAATGAAGTTTAACACAGAACTATGGTGGGTTAACAAGGTATACAATTCTATGGGAGTACAGAACTATGGTGGGTTAACAAGGTATCCCATTCTATGGGAGTACAGAACTATGGTGGGTTAACAAGGTATACTATTCTATTGGAGCACAGAACTATGGTTGGTTAACAAGGTATACCATTCTATGAGAGTACAGAATGAAGTTTAACACAGAACTATGGTGGGTTAACAAGGTATACCATTCTATGGGAGTACAAAACTGTGGTGGGTTAACAAGATATACCATTCTATGGGAGTACAGAACTATGTTGGGTTAACAAGGTATACCATTCTATGGGAGTATAGAACTATGGTGGGTTAACAAGGTATACCATTCTATGGGAGTACATAATGAAGTTTGACACAGAACTATGGTGGGTTAACAAGGTATACCATTCTATGGGAGTACAGAACTATGGTGGGTTAAGGTATACCATTCCATGGGAGTATAGAACTATGGTGGGTTAACAAGGTATACCATTCTATGGGAGTACAAAACTGTGGTGGGTTAACAAGGTATACCATTCTATGGGAGTACAGAACTATGTTGGGTTAACAAGGTATACCATTCTATGGGAGTATAGAACTATGGTGGGTTAACAAGGTATACCATTCTATGGGAGTACAGAATGAAGTTTGACACAGAACTATGGTGGGTTAACAAGGTATACCATTCTATGGGAGTACAGAACTATGGTGGGTTAACAAGGTATACCATTCTATGGGAGTATAGAACTATGGTGGGTTAACAAGGTATACCATTCTATGGGAGTACAGAATGAAGTTTAACACAGAACTATGGTGCGTTAACAAGGTATACCATTCTATGGGAGTATAGAACTATGGTGGGTTAACAAGGTATACCATTCTATGGGAGTACATAACTATGGTGGGTTAACAAGGTATACCATTCTATGGGAGTACAGAATGAAGTTTGACACAGAACTATGGTGGGTTAACAAGGTATACCATTCTATGGGAGTACAGAACTATGGTGGGTTAACAAGGTATACCATTCTATGGGAGTATAGAACTATGGTGGGTTAACAAGGTATACCATTCTATGGGAGTACATAACTATGGTGGGTTAACAAGGTATACCATTCTATGGGAGTACAAAATGAAGTTTAACACAGAACTATTGTGGGTTAACAAGGTATACCATTCTATGGGAGTACAGAGGATTTAGGTTTTTTTGGTGTTTGAGACTTTTTCTTGCCTTGCAGTTTATATATGCAGCTGATGTATATTTATTTTTTTACTCATTCACCTTCTTTCATACAAGTTTGAAAGGTCCATTTCTGACTTTGGCATTTTTGCAAGTAGGGGTTAAAGAGGGTTGAATGTGTTAGAAATGTCTTAGGAATTGTACTGTGGTATTTTGAATATAATAAATTGGCTCGAGTACAGCTTCTCTCCTAATACTATGACATTTTTTTTCCATGAAACAGTGACTGATTTTTGCAGCCATACTTTTTTCATTACTCTTTGGCTGTAAAAAGTTCCAGTACCATGTTATATAATTTGTTTATTTTTTTCAATTTTATTTTTCTGTCTGAAATTCAACTTTTTTTTCAGTTGCAAGGTAAAGTGGTGTTGTCATGTGTGTAGAGTAACATTTGTTGACTTTATTTTTCAGTTTCCAGTTGTCACTTTGCTGTGTTTGTGCAAGTTCATACATCAGCTTCTACACTGGTTTCCAAAGTCATCATTTGCAATTTTAGTAAGTGTTTTCATGCTACAGTATATTTTAAGAGTATAGAACACATAGGTATTGCATTAACCCTTAATTACTATGGTTTCAGTGGGTTTTCACACAACCCTATTTCACAAAATCGCCAGTTCCTATAGAACTTAACTTTGTTATCAATGACTAAATAATCTGTAGTAACAAAATATACTCTATTGACAATGAGACAACTTAAGTGTAACTTTATCCTCAGGGACAGCTGGATTAAGTAGCTTTAACAATGACCTAAATAAACTGTAGTAACAAAATATACTCTATTGACAATGAGACAACTTAATTGTAACTTTATCCTCAGGGACAACGGGATTAAGTAGCTTTAACAATGACCTAAATAAACTCTAGTAACAAAATATACTCTATTGACAATGAGACAACTTAAGTGTAACTTTATCCTCAGGGACAGCTGGATTAAGTAGCTTTAACAATGACCTAAATAAACTGTAGTAACAAAATATACTCTATTGACAATGAGACAACTTAATTGTAACTTTATCCTCAGGGACAACGGGATTAAGTAGCTTTAACAATGACCTAAATAAACTGTAGTAACAAAATATACTCTATTGACAATGAGACAACTTAATTGTAACTTTATCCTCAGGGACAACGGGATTAAGTAGCTTTAACAATGACCTAAATAAACTGTAGTAACAAAATATACTCTATTGACAATGAGACAACTTAATTGTAACTTTATCCTCAGGGATAACGGGATTAAGTAGCTTTAACAATGACCTAAATAAACTGTAGTAACAAAATATACTCTATTGCCAATGAAACAACTTAAGTGTAACTTTATCCTCAGGGACAGCTGGATTAAGTAGCTTTAACAATGACCTAAATAAACTGTAGTAACAAAATATACTCTATTGACAATGAGACAACTTAAGTGTAACTTTATCCTAGGGGACAGTTGGATTAAGTAGCTTTAACAATGACCTAAATAAACTGTAGTAACAAAATATACTCTATTGACAATCAGACAACTTAAGTGTAACTTTATCCTAGGGGACAGCTGGATTAAGTAGCTTTAACAATGACCTAAATAAACTGTAGTAACATAATATACTCTATTGACAATGAGACAACTTAATTGTAACTTTATCCTCAGGGACAACGGGATTAAGTAGCTTTAACAATGAACTGTAGTAACAAAATATACTCTTTGCCAATGAGACAACTTAAGTGTAACTTTATCCTCAGGGACAGCTGGATTAAGTAGCTTTAACAATGACTAAATAAACTGTAGTAACAAAATATACTCTATTGCCAATGAGACAACTTAATTGTAACTTTATCCTCAGGGACAACGGGATTAAGTAGCTTTAACAATGACCTAAATAAACTGTAGTAACATAATATACTCTATTGACAATGAGACAACTTAATTGTAACTTTATCCTCAGGGACAACGGGATTAAGTAGCTTTAACAATGAACTGTAGTAACAAAATATACTCTATTGACAATGAGACAACTTAAGTGTAACTTTATCCTCAGGGACAGCTGGATTAAGTAGCTTTAACAATGACCTAAATAAACTGTAGTAACAAAATATACTCTATTGACAATGAGACAACTTAAGTGTAACTTTATCCTCAGGGACAGCTGGATTAAGTAGCTTTAACAATGACCTAAATAAACTGTAGTAACAAAATATACTCTATTGACAATGAGACAACTTAATTGTAACTTTATCCTCAGGGACAACTGGATTAAGTAGCTTTAACAATGACCTAAATAAACTGTAGTAACAAAATATACTCTATTGACAATGAGACAACTTAAGTGTAACTTTATCCTCAGGGACAGCTGGATTAAGTAGCTTTAACAATGACCTAAATAAACTGTAGTAACAAAATATACTCTATTGACAATGAGACAACTTAATTGTAACTTTATCCTCAGGGACAACGGGATTAAGTAGCTTTAACAATGACCTAAATAAACTGTAGTAACAAAATATACTCTATTGACAATGAGACAACTTAAGTGTAACTTTATCCTCAGAGACAACTGGATTAAGTAGCTTTAACAATGACCTAAATAAACTGTAGTAACAAAATATACTCTATTGACAATGAGACAACTTAATTGTAACTTTATCCTCAGGGATAACGGGATTAAGTAGCTTTAACAATGACCTAAATAAACTGTAGTAACAAAATATACTCTATTGACAATGAGACAACTTAAGTGTAACTTTATCCTCAGAGACAACTGGATTAAGTAGCTTTAACAATGACCTAAATAAACTGTAGTAACATAATATACTCTATTGACAATGAGACAACTTAAGTGTAACTTTATCCTCAGAGACAACTGGATTAAGTAGCTTTAACAATGACTAAATAAACTGTAGTAACAAAATATACTCTATTGCCAATGAGACAACTTAATTGTAACTTTATCCTCAGGGACAACGGGATTAAGTAGCTTTAACAATGACCTAAATAAACTGTAGTAACATAATATACTCTATTGACAATGAGACAACTTAATTGTAACTTTATCCTCAGGGACAACGGGATTAAGTAGCTTTAACAATGAACTGTAGTAACAAAATATACTCTATTGACAATGAGACAACTTAAGTGTAACTTTATCCTCAGGGACAGCTGGATTAAGTAGCTTTAACAATGACTAAATAAACTGTAGTAACAAAATATACTCTATTGCCAATGAGACAACTTAAGTGTAACTTTATCCTCAGAGACAACTGGATTAAGTAGCTTTAACAATGACCTAAATAAACTGTAGTAACAAAATATACTCTATTGACAATGAGACAACTTAATTGTAACTTTATCCTCAGAGACAACTGGATTAAGTAGCTTTAACAATGACCTAAATAAACTGTAGTAACAAAATATACTCTATTGACAATGAGACAACTTAATTGTAACTTTATCCTCAGGGATAACGGGATTAAGTAGCTTTAACAATGACCTAAATAAACTGTAGTAACAAAATATACTCTATTGACAATGAGACAACTTAAGTGTAACTTTATCCTCAGAGACAACTGGATTAAGTAGCTTTAACAATGACCTAAATAAACTGTAGTAACAAAATATACTCTATTGACAATGAGACAACTTAATTGTAACTTTATCCTCAGGGATAACGGGATTAAGTAGCTTTAACAATGACCTAAATAAACTGTAGTAACAAAATATACTCTATTGACAATGAGACAACTTAAGTGTAACTTTATCCTCAGAGACAACTGGATTAAGTAGCTTTAACAATGACCTAAATAAACTGTAGTAACAAAATATACTCTATTGACAATGAGACAACTTAATTGTAACTTTATCCTCAGGGATAACGGGATTAAGTAGCTTTAACAATGACCTAAATAAACTGTAGTAACAAAATATACTCTATTGACAATGAGACAACTTAATTGTAACTTTATCCTCAGGGATAACGGGATTAAGTAGCTTTAACAATGACCTAAATAAACTGTAGTAACAAAATATACTCTATTGACAATGAGACAACTTAAGTGTAACTTTATCCTCAGAGACAACTGGATTAAGTAGCTTTAACAATGACTAAATAAACTGTAGTAACAAAATATACTCTATTGCCAATGAGACAACTTAATTGTAACTTTATCCTCAGGGACAACGGGATTAAGTAGCTTTAACAATGACCTAAATAAACTGTAGTAACATAATATACTCTATTGACAATGAGACAACTTAATTGTAACTTTATCCTCAGGGACAACGGGATTAAGTAGCTTTAACAATGAACTGTAGTAACAAAATATACTCTATTGACAATGAGACAACTTAAGTGTAACTTTATCCTCAGGGACAACGGGATTAAGTAGCTTTAACAATGACCTAAATAAACTGTAGTAACAAAATATACTCTATTGACAATGAGACAACTTAAGTGTAACTTTATCCTCAGGGACAGCTGGATTAAGTAGCTTTAACAATGACTAAATAAACTGTAGTAACAAAATATACTCTATTGCCAATGAGACAACTTAATTGTAACTTTATCCTCAGGGACAACTGGATTAAGTAGCTTTAACAATGACCTAAATAAACTGTAGTAACATAATATACTCTATTGACAATGAGACAACTTAATTGTAACTTTATCCTCAGGGACAACGGGATTAAGTAGCTTTAACAATGAACTGTAGTAACATAATATACTCTTTGCCAATGAGACAACTTAAGTGTAACTTTATCCTCAGGGACAACGGGATTAAGTAGCTTTAACAATGAACTGTAGTAACATAATATACTCTTTGCCAATGAGACAACTTAAGTGTAACTTTATCCTCAGGGACAGCTGGATTAAGTAGCTTTAACAATGACCTAAATAAACTGTAGTAACAAAATATACTCTATTGACAATGAGACAACTTAAGTGTAACTTTATCCTCAGGGACAGTTGGATTAAGTAGCTTTAACAATGACCTAAATAAACTGTAGTAACAAAATATACTCTATTGCCAATGAGACAACTTAAGTGTAACTTTATCCTCAGAGACAACTGGATTAAGTAGCTTTAACAATGACTAAATAAACTGTAGTAACAAAATATACTCTATTGCCAATGAGACAACTTAAGTGTAACTTTATCCTCAGAGACAACTGGATTAAGTAGCTTTAACAATGACCTAAATAAACTGTAGTAACATAATATACTCTATTGACAATGAGACAACTTAATTGTAACTTTATCCTCAGGGACAACGGGATTAAGTAGCTTTAACAATGAACTGTAGTAACAAAATATACTCTTTGCCAATGAGACAACTTAAGTGTAACTTTATCCTCAGGGACAGCTGGATTAAGTAGCTTTAACAATGACCTAAATAAACTGTAGTAACAAAATATACTCTATTGACAATGAGACAACTTAAGTGTAACTTTATCCTCAGGGACAACTGGATTAAGTAGCTTTAACAATGACCTAAATAAACTGTAGTAACAAAATATACTCTATTGACAATGAGACAACTTAATTGTAACTTTATCCTCAGGGACAACGGGATTAAGTAGCTTTAACAATGACCTAAATAAACTGTAGTAACAAAATATACTCTATTGACAATGAGACAACTTAATTGTAACTTTATCCTCAGGGACAACGGGATTAAGTAGCTTTAACAAAGACTAAATAAACTGTAGTAACAAAATATACTCTATTGCCAATGAGACAACTTAAGTGTAACTTTATCCTCAGAGACAACTGGATTAAGTAGCTTTAACAATGACCTAAATAAACTGTAGTAACAAAATATACTCTATTGACAATGAGACAACTTAAGTGTAACTTTATCCTCAGAGACAACTGGATTAAGTAGCTTTAACAATGACCTAAATAAACTGTAGTAACATAATATACTCTATTGACAATGAGACAACTTAATTGTAACTTTATCCTCAGGGACAACGGGATTAAGTAGCTTTAACAATGAACTGTAGTAACAAAATATACTCTTTGCCAATGAGACAACTTAAGTGTAACTTTATCCTCAGGGACAGCTGGATTAAGTAGCTTTAACAATGACTAAATAAACTGTAGTAACATAATATACTCTATTGACAATGAGACAACTTAAGTGTAACTTTATCCTCAGAGACAGCTGGATTAAGTAGCTTTAACAATGACCTAAATAAACTGTAGTAACATAATATACTCTATTGACAATGAGACAACTTAATTGTAACTTTATCCTCAGGGACAACAGGATTAAGTAGCTTTAACAATGAACTGTAGTAACAAAATATACTCTTTGCCAATGAGACAACTTAAGTGTAACTTTATCCTAGGGGACAACTGGATTAAGTAGCTTTAACAATGACCTAAATAAACTGTAGTAACAAAATATACTCTATTGACAATGAGACAACTTAAGTGTAACTTTATCCTCAGAGACAGCTGGATTAAGTAGCTTTAACAATGACCTAAATAAACTGTAGTAACATAATATACTCTATTGACAATGAGACAACTTAATTGTAACTTTATCCTCAGGGACAATGGGATTAAGTAGCTTTAACAATGAACTGTAGTAACAAAATATACTCTTTGCCAATGAGACAACTTAAGTGTAACTTTATCCTAGGGGACAACTGGATTAAGTAGCTTTAACAATGACCTAAATAAACTGTAGTAACAAAATATACTCTATTGACAATCAGACAACTTAAGTGTAACTTTATCCTCAGGGACAGCTGGATTAAGTAGCTTTAACAATGACCTAAATAAACTGTAGTAACAAAATATACTCTATTGACAATGAGACAACTTAAGTGTAACTTTATCCTCAGGGACAGCTGGATTAAGTAGCTTTAACAATGACTAAATAAACTGTAGTAACAAAATATACTCTATTGACAATGAGACAACTTAAGTGTAACTTTATCCTCAGAGACAGCTGGATTAAGTAGCTTTAACAATGACCTAAATAAACTGTAGTAACATAATATACTCTATTGCCAATGAGACAACTTAAGTGTAACTTTATCCTCAGGGACAACTGGATTAAGTAGCTTTAACAATGACCTAAATAAACTGTAGTAACATAATATACTCTATTGACAATGAGACAACTTAAGTGTAACTTTATCCTCAGGGACAGCTGGATTAAGTAGCTTTAACAATGACCTAAATAAACTGTAGTAACATAATATACTCTATTGCCAATGAGACAACTTAAGTGTAACTTTATCCTCAGGGACAACTGGATTAAGTAGCTTTAACAATGACCTAAATAAACTGTAGTAACAAAATATACTCTATTGACAATGAGACAACTTAAGTGTAACTTTATCCTCAGGGACAGCTGGATTAAGTAGCTTTAACAATGACCTAAATAAACTGTAGTAACAAAATATACTCTATTGACAATGAGACAACTTAAGTGTAACTTTATCCTCAGGGACAACGGGATTAAGTAGCTTTAACAATGACCTAAATAAACTGTAGTAACAAAATATACTCTATTGACAATGAGACAACTTAAGTGTAACTTTATCCTCAGGGACAGCTGGATTAAGTAGCTTTAACAATGACTAAATAAACTGTAGTAACAAAATATACTCTATTGACAATGAGACAACTTAAGTGTAACTTTATCCTCAGGGACAGTTGGATTAAGTAGCTTTAACAATGACCTAAATAAACTGTAGTAACGAAATATACTCTATTGACAATGAGACAACTTAAGTGTAACTTTATCCTAGGGGACAACTGGATTAAGTAGCTTTAACAATGACCTAAATAAACTGTAGTGACATAATATACTCTATTGACAATGAGACAACTTAATTGTAACTTTATCCTCAGTGACAACTGGATTAAGTAGCTTTAACAATGAAATTAGTTCATTGGCATAACATAATAAACTCGACCAACAATAATTCACTTAATGTGCTACACCCGAACTTTAAAATCTCCATATATATTTTAAATAAATTCTCATTTTTTTCTAGAATACTTTAGGGGGCGTGTGGACTGCTCCCAGTCCACACATGGCGTAAAATGCAGTACTTTGAAAGGACGTACCAAACCATAAAATTAAAATACAGGCGTTCAGGCCATGCTTGGACTAACCCCCAAGGTTCTGACTTCTGCTTCAATAGTAAACAAAGAGGTTGTATCGTGAATCCAGGTTGGATAGTAGTAACCCTGAGTCCCGGAACTTTGTGGGGCCTGGGTTTGGCCCAGGATTCTTGGGTTAGGGTTGCCCCATACCCAAACATGGCCTACAACTAAAAGACCGTGTTTTATTTTTTTGCTTTGAAGCATCCTTTGCAAGGACGTACCAAACTATAAAATTAAAACACGATCTTCGAGGCAATGTTTGGACTAAGGTCCCCCCCCCCCCCCCCCCGACCCCCCAGGTTCTGACTTCTCCACCAGCAGTAAAGTTGGGAGCTGTATTTTGAATCTGGGGGGGGGGGCGTTACAAAAAGGGCAAGACGAGGGACTCAGGACCAATGCTCACCTATCTAGGGGTGGATGACCATCTCTAGGGATAGATTGAAGGATGATCAGAGTCCATAACGGTTATGAAATGTCCTTAGCGATTATAATTTTAATAGATCAATTTAGGTTCTCGGTAGACCTCGGGGTTTTTATTGATGTAGCTATCCATAGCATGTTTGACTTTGTCGTCATACCCAGGGCCTTCATGTGGGTGGTGAGTTTTCTTGTGGAGGTCGGCATCCCGGCGTTTGGTCGACGGAGATTTCTTCTTCTTTTTCTGTTTCTGTGGGTTCAGTGGTGGTAGTTGGTGCTTTCTTTCCCTTCCTCTGATGTGGACCAGTGCGTGCGGGCCCACGGAAGGTGCAACCACTCCCTGAGGTGGGTTTCATCTGATACTTGACGGTGAGCTGAATGCAGCCACTCTCAACATGGACATCCCAGTTGAGAAGTGAACTGGCGCCCAACACCATCTGGCTATCCTTAATTTTCTTTGGCAGGAAATCCTTGGCTAAATAAAGAAGCTAAAATGCATCCACAAGCTTAAATACTCAGTTTCAAAACAAAGTACAGTAAATGGCAGAATAAAATGAATTAAATAATGGTGCTGTTTTCGCCATCTGAACTGGTGCCATTTTCGCCAACCCATGGTGCCATTTTTGCCAGTACAGTTGGTGCCGTTTTTGCCACCATTGGTGCCATTTTCGCTCATTTGGTGATTTTTGCTATAACCCTCTGAAGTACGCTTTCAATCATCTGAATTATTACCCAAGTTTATATACATGTTCCGATTCATACCTCGATCAGAACATTGTGACAGAACATAAAATATTCGTGAGACTTTTTCTATTAGATGGTCACGGTTGCCCTTCCACAGCAGCCATTTTGAATTTCTTCAGCATTAGCTAGAGATTGCATTTATGCACCAATTTTCTTTAAATAATGTAGGGTGACTAATAGTATTATGAGTAGTTGAGAATGTCCGATTTTGGTAACGGTTGTCCACCAATAATGGCAGCCATGGCAGCCATCTTGAATGTCTTCATAACACTTGTCATTGCATTTATGCATCAGTTTTCTTGAAACTTAGAAAACCCAGAATGGCAGCTCTGGTAACGATTTTGGATTTCTTCAGCACACCCTGTAAGTTGCATTTATGGACCAAAGTTCTTGAAACATGGCAGGATAAAAGCGTGATGAGTAGATGAGAATGTCATATATTCGTCACAGTTGGCTGCCTACAATGGCTTCCATGACTCATATTTTTTGTTTGTAAAGTCTTTCATTTCTGATAGTTAACAAAAAGTCAATAATTCTGACACAATTTACTTGAATGCAACATTAATGAGGTAATTATGACATTAAGCTCATAGATGCACCATATAATCAAGGTAAGCAACAGTGTCATCAACACTTTCATTACAGTAAACCAGTGGGGACTAATCTAGGTGTTTTATTAAAAGACCCTTTGCTGACCATAGCTAAGCAGATCATTTATGTATGGCAGATCTGGAACTATTAATAACATGCAGAAGATTTTTCAATACACTTCCAATGAGAAACAAATTTCAGAAGAAATCTATACAAACTTGTCGATTTATTTATTGAGGTTTAACAACACTTTTGACAGCCAGGGTCACTTCAAGTCGGACAGTTTTACGGGTGGAGTACATGGAGAGAAGCATCGTGCAATGACGAGCAACTGTCAGGCTCCTCAACATACTAACTCCACACAAGCAGGGTTAGCATTGGTTGAAGACAAGTGCACCATCAACGTGCAGTATGCCTTAGTACACAATGGCACTGTGCCCCCACATGGACAGTAGAGGTGAAGTGCCTTGCCCAAGGACACAACACGGTTGCCGCAGATGGGATTCAAACCGAGGCCCTCAAGGCTTGCAGCTTGCACCTCAACCTTCTGAGCCACCGTGCCCCCATATAAACTTGTCAACAGAATAAAGTAAAAAATCATTTTGATTATGAAGAGAATATTCTTGAATCGAAAAAAAAAAGTGACTACTTGAGGCCATGCCCAGTGAGATTGACTACTTGAAGCCATGTCCAGTGAGATTGACTACTTGAGGCCATGTCCAGTGAGATTGACTACTTGAGGCCATGACCAGTGAGATTGACTACTTGAGGCCATGTCCAGTGAGATTGACTACTTGAGGCCATGTCCAGTTAGATTGACTACTTGAGGCCATGCCCAGTGAGATTGACTAATTGAGGCCATGCCCAGGGAGATTGACTACTTGAGGCCATGCCCAGTGAGATTGACTGCTTGAGGCCATGCCCAGTGAGATTGACTACTTGAGGCCATGCCCAGTGAGATTGAATACTTGAGGCCATGCCCAGTGAGATTGACTACTTGAGGCCATTCCCAGTGAGATTGACTACTTGAGGCCATGCCCAGTGAGATTGACTACTTGGGGCCATGCCCAGTGAGATTGACTACTTGAGGCCATGCCCAGTGAGATTGACTAATTGAGGCCATGCCCAGTGAGATTGACTACTTGAGACCATGCCCAGTGAGATTGACTGCTTGAGGCCATGCCCAGTGAGATTGACTACTTGAGGCCATGCCCAGTGAGATTGACTGCTTCAGACCATGCCCAGTGAGATTGACTACTTGAGGCCATTCCCAGTGAGATTGACTACTTGAGGCCATGCCCAGAGAGATTGACTACTTGAGGCCATTCCCAGTGAGATTGACTACTTGAGGCTATGTCCAGTGAGATTGACTACTTGAGGCCATGCCCAGTGAGATTGACTACTTGAGGCCATGCCCAGTGAGATTGACTACTTGAGGCCATGCCCAGAGAGATTGACTACTTGAGGCCATGCCCAGTGAGATTGACTACTTGAGGCCATGCCCAGAGAGATTGACTACTTGAGGCCATGCCCAGTGAGATTGACTACTTGAGGCCATGCCCAGTGAGATTGACTACTTGAGGCCATGTCCAGTGAGATTGACTACTTGAGGCCATGCCCAGTGAGATTGACTACTTGAGGCCATGCCCAGTGAGATTGACTATTTGAGGCCATGCCCAGTGAGATTGACTAATTGAGGCCATGCCCAGTGAGATTGACTACTTGAGGCCATTCCCAGTGAGATTCACTACTTGAGGCCATGCCCAGTGAGATTGACTACTTGAGGCCATGCCCAGTGAGATTGACTACTTGAGGCCATGCCCAGTGAGATTGACTACTTGAGGCCATGCCCAGTGAGATTGACTACTTGAGGCCATGCCCAGTGAGATTGACTACTTGAGGCCATGCCCAGTGAGATTGACTACTTGAGGCCATGTCCAGTGAGATTGACTACTTGAGGCCATGGCCAGTGAGATTGACTGCTTGAGGCCATGCCCAATGAGATTGACTACTTGAGGCCATGTCCAGTGAGATTGACTACTTGAGGCCATGTCCAGTGAGATTGACTACTTGAGGCCATGCCCAGTGAGATTGACTACTTGAGGCCATGCCCAGTGAGATTGACTAATTGAGGCCATGCCCAGTGAGATTGACTACTTGAGGCCATTCCCAGTGAGATTCACTACTTGAGGCCATGCCCAGTGAGATTGACTACTTGAGGCCATGCCCAGTGAGATTGACTACTTGAGGCCATGCCCAGTGAGATTGACTACTTGAGGCCATGCCCAGTGAGATTGACTACTTGAGGCCATGCCCAGTGAGATTGACTACTTGAGGCCATGTCCAGTGAGATTGACTACTTGAGGCCATGCCCAGTGAGATTGACTACTTGAGGCCATGCCCAGTGAGATTGACTAATTGAGGCCATGCCCAGTGAGATTGACTACTTGAGGCCATTCCCAGTGAGATTCACTACTTGAGGCCATGCCCAGTGAGATTGACTACTTGAGGCCATGCCCAGTGAGATTGACTACTGGACGCCATGCCCAGTGAGATTGACTACTTGACACCATGCCCAGTGAGATTGACTACTTGAGGCCATGCCCAGTGAGATTGACTACTTGAGGCCATGTCCAGTGAGATTGACTACTTGAGGCCATGCCCAGTGAGATTGACTGCTTGAGGCCATGCCCAGTGAGATTGACTACTTGAGGCCATGTCCAGTGAGATTGACTACTTGAGGCCATTCCTAGTGAGATTGACTACTTGAGGCCATGCCCAGTGAGATTGACTACTTGAGGCCATGTCCAGCAAGATTGACTACTTGAGGCCATGCCCAGCGAGATTGACTACTTGAGGCCATGCCCAGTGAGATTGACTACTTGAGACCATGCCCAGTGAGATTGACTACTTGAGGCCATGTCCAGTGAGATTGACTACTTGAGGCCATGTCCAGTGAGATTGACTACTTGAGGCCATGCCCAGTGAGATTGACTAATTGAGGCCATACCCAGGGAGATTGACTACTTGAGGCCATGTCCAGTGAGATTGACTACTTGAGGCCATGTCCACTGAGATTGACTACTTGAGGCCATGTCCAGTGAGATTGACTACTTGAGGCCACGCCCTGTGAGATTGACTATTTGAGGCCATGTCCAGTGAGATTGACTACTTGAGGCCATGCCCAGTGAGATTGACTACTTGAGGCCATGCCCAGTGAGATTCACTACTTGAGGCCATGCCCAGTGAGATTCACTACTTGAGGCCATGTCCAGTGAGATTGACTACTTGTGGCCATGTCCAGTGAGATTGACTACTTGAGGCCATGTCCAGTGAGATTGACTACTTGAGGCCACACCTAGTGAGATTGACTACTTGAGGCCATGTCCAGTGAGATTGACTACTTGAGGTCATGCCCAGTGAGATTGACTGCTTGAGGCCATGTCCAGTGAGATTGACTGCTTGAGGCCATGTCCAGTGAGACTGCTTGAGGCCATGCCCAGTGAGATTGACTGCTTGAGGCCATGCCCATTGTGATTGATTACTTGAGGCCATGCCCAGTGAGATTGACTGCTTGAGGCCATGCCCAGTGAGATCGACTGCTTGAGGCCATGCCCACTTGAGATTGACTGCTTGAGGCCATGCCCAGTGAGATTGACTACTTGAGGCCATGCCAAGTGAGATTGACTACTTGAGCCATGCCCAGTGAGATTGACTAATTGAGGCCATGCCCAGTGAGGTTGACTACTTGAGGCCATGTCCAGTGAGATTGACTACTTGAGGCCATATCCTGTGAGATTGACTACTTGAGGCCATGCCCAGTGAGATTGACTACTTGAGGCAATGCCAAGTGAGATTGACAACTTGAGGCAATGTCCAGTGAGATTGACTACTTGAGGCCATGCCCAGTGAGATTGACTACTTGAGGCCCTGTCCAGTGAGATTGACTACTTGAGGCCATGTCCAGTGAGATTGACTACTTGAGGCCCTGCTCAGTGAGATTGACTACTTGAGGCCATTTCCAGTGAGATTGACTACTTGAGGCCATTCCCAGTGAGACTGACTACTTGAGGCCATGCCCAGTGAGATTGACTACTTGAGGCCATGTCCAGTGATATTGACTACTTGAGGCCATGCCCAGTGAAATTGACTACTTGAGGTCATGTCCAGTGAGATTGACTACTTGAGGCCATGCCCAGTGAGATTGACTACTTGAGGCCATGCCCAGTGAGATTGACTACTTGAGGCCATGTCCAGTGAGATTGACTACTTGAGGCTGCCCAGTGAGATTGACTACTTGAGGGCATGTCCAGTGAGATTGACTACTTGAGGCCATGCCCAATGAGATTGACTACTTGAGGCCATGTCCAGTGAGATTGACTACTTGAAGCCATGCCCAGTAAGATTGACTACTTGAGGCCATGTCCAGTGAGATTGACTACTTGAGGCCATGCCCAATGAGATTGACTACTTGCCATGCCCAGTGAGATTGACTACTTGAGGCCATGTCCAGTGAGATTGACTACTTGAGGCCATGCCCAATGAGATTGACTACTTGAGGCCATGTCCAGTGAGATTGACTACTTGAGGCCATGCCCAGTGAGATTGACTACTTGAGGCCATGTCCAGTGAGATTGACTACTTGAGACCACTCCCTGTGAGGTTGACTACTTAAGGCCATGTCCAGTGAGATTGACTACTTGAGGCCATGTCCAGTGAGATTGACTTCTTGAGGCCATGTCCAGTGAGATTGACTACTTGAGGCCATGTCCAGTGAGATTGACTACTTGAGGCCATGTCCAGTGAGATTGACTACTTGAGGCCATGTCCAGTGTGATTGACTATTTGAGGCCATGCCCAGTGAGATTGACTACTTGAGGCCATGCCCAGTGAGATTGACTACTTGAGGCCATGCCCAGTGAGATTGACTACTTGAGGCCATGTCCAGTGAGATTGACTACTTGAGGCCATGTCCAGTGAGATTGACTACTTGAGGCCATGCCCAGTGAGATTGACTACTTGAGGCAATGCCAAGTGAGATTGACAACTTGAGGCAATGTCCAGTGAGATTGACTACTTGAGGCCATGCCCAGTGAGATTGACTACTTGAGGCCATGTCCAGTGAGATTGACTACTTGAGGCCCTGCCCAGTGAGATTGACTACTTGAGGCCATGTCCAGTGAGATTGACTACTTGAGGCCATTCCCAGTGAGACTGACTACTTGAGGCCATGCCCAGTTAGATTGACTACTTGAGGCCATGTCCAGTGATATTGACTACTTGAGGCCATGCCCAGTGAAATTGACTACTTGAGGTCATGTCCAGTGAGATTGACTACTTGAGGCCATGCCCAGTGAGATTGACTACTTGAGGCCATGCCCAGTGAGATTGACTACTTGAGGCCATGTCCAGTGAGATTGACTACTTGAGGCTGCCCTGTGAGATTGACTACTTGAGGGCATGTCCAGTGAGATTGACTACTTGAGGCCATGCCCAATGAGATTGACTACTTGAGGCCATGTCCAGTGAGATTGACTACTTGAAGCCATGCCCAGTATGATTGACTACTTGAGGCCATGTCCAGTGAGATTGACTACTTGAGGCCATGCCCAATGAGATTGACTACTTGCCATGCCCAGTGAGATTGACTACTTGAGGCCATGTCCAGTGAGATTGACTACTTGAGGCCATGCCCAATGAGATTGACTACTTGAGGCCATGTCCAGTGAGATTGACTACTTGAGGCCATGTCCAGTGAGATTGACTACTTAAGGCCATGTCCAGTGAGATTGACTACTTGAGACCATTCCCTGTGAGGTTGACTACTTAAGGCCATGTCCAGTGAGATTGACTACTTGAGGCCATGTCCAGTGAGATTGACTTCTTGAGGCCATGTCCATTGAGATTGACTACTTGAGGCCATGCCCAGTGAGATTGACTACTTGAGGCCATGTCCAGTGAGATTGACTACTTGAGGCCATGTCCAGTGTGATTGACTATTTGAGGCCATGCCCAGTGAGATTGACTACTTGAGGCCATGCCCAGTGAGATTGACTACTTGAGGCCATGCCCAGTGAGATTGACTACTTGTTGAGGCCATGTCCAGTGAGATTGACTACTTGAGGCCATGTCCAGTGAGATTGACTACTTGAGGCCATGCCCAGTGAAATTGACTACTTGAGGCCATGTCCAGTGAGATTGACTGCTTGAGGCCATGCACAGTGAGATTGACTACTTGAGGCCTTGCCCAGTGAGATTGACTACTTGAGGCCATGCCCAGTGAGATTGACTACTTGATCACATTATTTTATATTGAGAATTGTTCTGAGTAGAAAAGTAACAAACGTCTAGCGGTAACAGTGTTTGTAGTGATGTAGCTATATTGCTATAAACACTATTACTGCTACAACTGTTCGTTTCAACTTATTGTGCATTATGACCAGTGACCATTTATAAAAAAATTTTGAACTTTGGAAAGTTATTCAGCTGTTCAATTTCAATAAATGATTTGTTCCACAACATGATCACATTATTTTACCACCCACTTGAAAAGTGGAAGGTCACTTGGTCCATCCGTCCTTCCGTCTGTCCATCCATTACGCTTTGGGGGGGGGGGGGGGGGGTACACATCTGCTATCCACAACTCCTCCTAAACCATTGAACAGATTTCAATGAAACTTTCAGACATTCTTTTACATATATTGAAGATGTGCACCTCCTGTTTTGGTTTCAGTTATTTACACAATGGAAGAACTCCATATGAAGATGTGCATGAAGCAATATAATTCCGTTCTGACATTTCCAAGGGGAGATAATCTAACTTATACCGTATGTGCATCCTTGTAAGCGCAACTCCTCCTAAACCGTTTGAAGAATTTTCATGAAACTTTACACAATGGAAGAACGCCATATGAAGATGTGCATGAAGCAATATAATTCCGTTCTGACATTACCAAGGGGAGATAATCTAACTTATACCGTCTGTGCATCATTGTAAGCGCAACTCCTCCTAAACCGTTGGAAGAATTTTCATGAAACTTTACACAATGGAAGAACTCCATATGAAGATATGCATGAAGCAATATAATTCCGTTCTGACATTTCCAAGGGGAGATAATCTAACTTATACTGTCTGTGCATCCTTGTAAGTGCAACTCCTCCTAAACCGTTGGAAGAATTTTCATGAAACTTTACACAATGGAAGAACTCCATATGAAGATGTGCATGAAGCAATATAATTCCGTTCTGACATTTCCAAGGGGAGATAATCTAACTTATACATTTCAGGTGCTGGTGGTATCACTTTGTGAGTTTGCTCACAGTACCTCTAGTTTAAACAGAAGTAGAGCAGGCTTTAATTTACAAGTTTATCAACTCCATTCGGCATTGAATTATTGTTTCGTTTTAGTCATTTCGCATTTTAAAACAAATTGCTTCACGACTGAATGGAGTCGATCTGATTTGAAACCATTTTTTTTTTTAAAAACGTTATAAAAGTGAGGTATCGGCCCTATCAACTAGGTTCATTTAAAAATGGTTATTGCAGCTGTTTCGAAGCTACAAAGTCAACAATTCAAATAGTTTCAGTTAATAGCAAGTATATAGGTTTATATCTCAATTTGTAGTGTAGGAAGTGGTGAGGCCAAAAATGCACTCCACATAACAGTGTTTAGAAAAAAACTTTTCTTTTGATGACGTATCTGTTAACTGTGATTCGATTCAAAGTTGAATTCAAAATTTGATTTGTTTTCCCCAGTTTGATTTGATATTTGATTCGATCAAAATCGGCAATTCACAGGTCCCTACTTGAGAGTTAATTTTCATCCATTGGTAGAATGCAAAGCAAACATTTTCTTTAAAACATTTTTTAAAAAAATTCAGCCACTTGATCAAAATTGTTTTATGTATCACATAATCACCATGTACTACACAATTCTGATTAGTGGATTCCACTTAATGATATGTTGGTCATTAGAATAACATTGTTAATTGCATAAAATTGCTGATACAAAGACAATGACAAGAGGATGTAACTTGCAAGAAGTTCCTTGAATTACTAAAAAATTCATTTTCTGTCTAAAAATCATAGCTTATTAACTAATCTAGGTCATGTCTTATGACCCCTCATTGGTATGACCTCAATGAGTCGTTGGTACGACCTTGATAAGGGAGGGACTTAGTCTATGTTTTGGAGGCAAGAAAGAGAAAAAACGGAGAATACAATAAAACTTGAATGGCATTTTTTTGTGAATAGCCATGTCTGGATATTTCAGTTTTATTAGGTAAAGATTTAACAGTACATGGTTTATAGAAGAAATCGGGAGTGCGGTGGCTAGGTGGTAGACTGTTGGACTTCTAAGCTGGAGGTCCCAAGTTCGATCCCCGTCTGGGGCGACCCACATTGTGTCCTTGGGCAAGGCACTTTATCCTGGTTGCCTACATGGGGGCACGTTGACGCTGTGTACTAAGGCGTACTGCACGTCAATTGTACACATGTCTTCAACCATTGTAACCCTGCTTGAGTGGAGCTTCAACAGAGTTAGAATGTTGAGGAGCTGACAGTTGCTCATCGATGCTCGCTGGTTCTCTCCGGGTACTCCGTCTGCCTCCACCTGTAAAACTGTCATGGTCACGATTAGCCACTAGAGATGGGCGGTTAACTGAAAATTCAGTTGGGTTTCGGTTTTGTTATCAAAACCGAAACCATTACAGAAAGCCTGTCATCGCGGTTTTCAACTTCAATGTTGGAAAGTCTAATCAGGTCTTCACTTCTCAGAATAAAGAGAGAAACAACCTAAAGTTAACCTTGTTCTCAAACTCGGAGTCGCGATACTCCTTTATCAGAACAGCTGCACTAATTGGTATTGCGTTCGAGCGTGGTATTTACCATGAAAATAGGTGACAAAATTACTTTGCATCATGTTTTAAACGCTCATCTGTTTATCAAATGCTATTACCTTTGCAGAACTGGAACTTATCACTTGTTCCACATTTATAATTACAAATATATTTATTTATACACATAATTTTGAAAGCTTGAACTCCTAAGACGGCGTCAAAATCAAAGTTGAAGTTGGATGGAAATTTAGCGTTACAACAACCTCTATGAGTGACTTTTACTCGATACATTTTTTATGGTCGGCATAATTTTTTAGGCTGTGACGGTTCACCCTAAACACATGTATTTGGAGGGGGGGGGGGGGGATTAATTTTGCAACAGACTCAAGGCAAAATTCATTTTTCTTAAACTTGAAACTCTTGAGATAATTTATGCAAATACATTGCGCTCAGGAAATCAGAGTACCGGTATATTACACCGGTGCATTGCCCTGGAAAGGGAATCCCTGTGGCATTGACTGGCACCAAATACATCTTCTTATTTGCAAATGCAATGTATTGTTATATTTGTACAGACATGTTAACTCTCCCGGAATGCCGGTAGTTCCCGGCCTCCTGGACGGGAATCAGTTTTGGACCAAACATCCCAGAAAACAACAGTCAAATATTTCGTTCCCATTGCAACTTATGAAATACTTTCGGAGTCAAATCACATGCATTTGAAAGTCTGGTAAAAACTCACGAAGCAGTAAAATATGGATTTAAGTTAAATTTATTTAAGAAAAGGGTATTTTATGATATATATTTCAACTGTGTTCATGTTTATTTCTGAGTTTTTTCTTCAGAGATTCATGATCAATGTCCGAGTGTCGAAGTGAAAATAGTTGACTTACTTCTCAAAAAATTGAAAACTCCATGGAAATTAAAATATATGAAAAGGAATTAAATAATATATATTTATTTATTCCTTCATAGAATAGCTTTAATTCTCATCCCTTTTCAAAAATCAAAATGTAAACAACAACTATTTAGCACAGTTTAAAAGTAGGTTAAAGTCGCTTAGGATGCCGAAAAATTATGACCGCATATTTAAACACAATGGACATATTTTATAACACTACATTTATTCTGTTGTTCTGACTACAGAACTGTTAACTGTTGGCCATCTGGACACAGAAAATTTCGAATGGAATTAAAAAAAAAATGCTTCAATGATGAAAAGAAAAGTTTTGTGTAGAGCACAAATGTCCCACATGCATGAAGTTTGATAAAGATACTTTCTAAGTACTAATGTTCTTGAAGTAACTGAACATTAGCACATCTTTTCCTGTTAACATTTCCAGACTTGGGAAATTATTAGCTAAGTAGACTTTGATGAGAGCAAACCACAGAGGATCCTGGGGGGGGGGGGGGGGGGGGGGGGGTGGGGGGGGGGGGTCAAATCAACAGTTATTTTATGATTTTTTAACATAGCATAAATGCATCAGCATAGTTGACAACTAGTTCTGGATATAACCTGGTGTTAATAGTGGTCCATGAGCTGAAAAGTCACAAGTATTTTCTTTTATTTTGTCCCCGCGCGAACTTTTCCCTGAAATCCATCCCATTTCCCTGAAAATCACCCTCAGGTTCCCTGAAAAATTATTCTGGAGGTTAACTTGTCTGTATTTGTACAATGAAAACCAAATCAAAACCGAAAACCTGACTCTTTGAATGAAACCGAAACTGGAACCGACATGAAATTTGAAAACCACCCATCTCTAATTTTATCACCAGAATATTGGAATTTATCCCAAATGTGGTTAATTGAATAGTTATGTTGACTGTATATTTTTCATTGGAAAACTAGTTACAGAAAGAAAAAAATTTTCTTGCAAATTGCAACTCATGACTTCTGATTGGCACACCTAGAAATAAGCAATCTGTCATTTGCAAAATGAGGTCCCTACAGGGCGAATTTGCTGATGCTATCCCATACAGCGAGCCAATTTATCCTTTGGGTACCTCTTTCTGCGTAGGCCTGAGACCTTGATTCAGACTGAGGTTCACAGAGAGTATATTTAGTGATGCTACTCTGCTGTGCACGGTAGCATTACCAAATTCACCCTTTGGAGACCTCATTCTGCAGATGACAGACTTCTTATTTCCAGGCTTGCTGACTGGAATGAGCATCATATTTTAGATTATTATGTCTCAAAGTTAGTTTGTCCAATCAAAATGCTGGAATACCTTCTAAAGATTCCACCGTATCGGGTTACTCACCTGATATTAATTAATATCAGGTGAGTAGCCGCCATTACTATTTTGATGCAATTCCCCTCACTTCGAATTTTCAAAATCTGAATTAAAACAAAATAAGAGAATTTAGGTTCCGAAAATATTTTCAAGATACCGTATTTTGTGATTTAAAACATTAAATATGTAAAAAGATGGGCAGAAGATAATATTTGTAGTCTGAATAGTTCTTTGTTTTACGACTCCTTCAGTCACTGTTTGGATCGGGTTTTTGAGGTGAATAGAAAATTTGTGTTGCCCCTCTGGAGTTATTTCCCTTTATGCGCATCGTCTGCGTTTTCCGCTTTCGCCGTTTTGAATTAAAAATGTCAACAATGCTGTCAATTGGGAGAAAGAGATTCGCTAATTCGTCGCTTGCAGAGATAGATGCGAAAAAGAGATTAATTTATTCAGCAAACACCATACGTGCAAATGAAAAAGCCGCCAGGATTTTTAAGGATTATTTGAAGGAAAAAAACCAGAATGAAAATTTTGAAAACTTTGACAACTTAACTTTGAATGAAATGTTGTCACACTTTTACCTGGACACACGTCAACCCAATGGGGATTATTATAAATGTACTTCATTAGAAAACCTGAGACACGGATTGAATCGGTACTTGAATGCTCCCCCCTATAATAAAAATGTAGACATTGTAAAAGATCCAAATTTCAATGACGCCAATACAAGTTTCAAAGCGGCTTTATCTGAATTGAAAAGAATGGGAAAGGGCACAACAGAGCACCACCCCATGATTTCGGCCAGTGACCGAAAGGCATTATATGAGTCTATTTTTATGTCTCCTAACACGCCAACTGGTTTGTTTTACAAGGTACAATTTGACATTCGACTGTATTTTTTCAGACGAGGTCGTGAAAATATGCATACTATGACAAAAAACACATTTTCAGTTCAAGTAAATACAAAAAATGGTGAAAAATATGTTATAAAATCACAAGATGAACTTACTAAAAATCACAGGGAAAGAGACAGGGAGATGGTCAGTGGAATTATGCCTGAAATTCCAGGCAATATCAACTGTCCAGTGGCAAGCTTTGAGAAATACCTCAGTAAATTGAGTCCAAAGTGTGACCGCCTTTGGCAGAGACCTCTTGACAGTTTCACTGAAGATAGTTCAGTTTGGTACTGTAATAGCCCTGTTGGTGAAAAAACACTTTCTTCATTCATGACAAATCTCAGCAAGAGTGCGAAGCTTTCAAAGGTTTATACCAACCACAGCATCCGAACCACTGGTTCCAGCATCCTTTCGGAGAAACGTTTTGGATCAGCACAAATTATGTCAGTCACAGGACATAAAACAGTATCTTCTCTTGCAATGTACCAAAGAGTAACAGAGGAGGAAAAACTTTCTATGGGAAAAGCGGTTGCCATGTCGATTACTGGAGGAACATGTAATCCTGCTATTTATTATGAAACAAATGATGAAATAAACTCAAACGTTCTTGAAACTGAAAGAAATCTTGCACTTCCAGAGCACCCACGACAGGGAAATGACAGTTTCGATTTTTGGCTAGAGCAACTTTTTGAGCCCTTTGATGATGAAAACGAACATTTGTCCAGCTCATCAATGCCAAAGTGTGCTCCTATTTTCAGAAATTGCAAAATCGGCAACATCAACATCACTATAAATAATAAATGAACAAACTTGTTTTTGAAACATTCCGATCAAACAGAATTAACAGAAAGTCGGTGTGCGTTTCAGATTCAACTTCAAATTTCAAGTTGCGTTATTGTTATTGTTTGCTCTACAGTAAAAAAGTGATTTTTAATGTTCAAAACTGCTTTATTAGTCCTTTTTAGGTAGTAACAACAGTAAATGTACGCAAGGGGCCTCCAGATTATGCCGAGTTGGCAAGCAGCACTGATCTCAGTGGCAAGCAGCGATTCGTTTCATTTGTAAACAAGTACGGCAATCGCCCTTTGCAAAGTGATGATTTGTTTACAATTACCATGGGTACACGTACCGGTGCCTGTTACTGTTCATGATTCTGCGCGGTGCTATCAGTAGTGATTCCTGAAAAATAAATTCCGGGCCGTTGTTTGTTTATGGAGAAAATTATTAATCGCTTGATTTACATGGACTTTCGACAAAATAAATATGTTACATGGCGTGTAGCTAGCTGATACATTTCCATACAAGGCTCTGAGTGTTCATATCAGGTTCAGCTTCGCCTCACCTGATATGAGCACTCATCGCCTTGTATGGAAATGTATCAGCCAGCTACACGCCATGTAACTTATAATATCCTTTGAAAGAAAAAAATTATTTGGAAAAATAAATTTGTTCTATTTTTCATGAACTGTGTAGGGTACAATGTTGAAGAAATAAATGATAGAGACTTTATTCTCTCAATGATCAAGATGAGTAATATGAGAGATCACAGCTTGTTCAACTGAAGGTATCTCACCTTGTTAAAATGACAGATCATTGGAGTATTGTTTTGGCTAGAAAAAATACTTTCCTGATTTGCATGTTTAATTTCTTCTGTTAAAATTTCTCAATAAACTTCATTTACTTCTCAAATATCCTTTGAAATCCTGTCAAGGCAGCGTTCACTTGTAATAGATATGTGTACTGTACACAGAGAGTTGTCCCCATGAAATCCTGTCAAGGCAGCATTCACTTGTACGAGATATGGGTACTGTACAGAGAGAGTTGTCCCTATGAAATCCTGTCAAGGCAGCGTTCACTTGTAATAGATATGGGTACTGTTCACAGAGAGAGAGAGTTGTCCTCATGAAATCCTGTCAAGGCAGCGTTCACTTGTAAGAGATATGGGTACTGTACAGAGAGAGAGAGAGAGTTGTCCCCATGAAATTCTGTCAAGGCAGCGTTCACTTGTAAGAGATATGGGTATTGTTCACAGAGAGAGAGAGAGTTGTCCCCATGAAATCCTCTCAAGGCAGCGTTCACTTGTAAGAGATATGGGTACTGTACAGAGAGAGAGAGTTGTCCCCATGAAATCCTCTCAAGGCAGCGTTCACTTGTAAGAGATATGGGTACTGTACAGAGAGAGAGAGTTGTCCCCATGAAATCCTGTCAAGGCAGTGTTCACTTGTAAGAGATATGGGTACTGTACAGAGAGAGAGAGCTGTCCCCATGAAATCCTGTCAAGGCAGTGTTCACTTGTAAGAGATATGGGTACTGTACAGAGAGAGAGAGCTGTCCCCATGAAATCCTGTCAAGGCAGTGTTCACTTGTAAGAGATATGGGTACTGTACAGAGAGAGAGAGCTGTCCCCATGAAATCCTGTCAAGGCAGTGTTCACTTGTAAGAGATATGGGTACTGTACAGAGAGAGAGAGTTGTCCCCATGAAATCCTGTCAAGGCAGCGTTCACTTGTAAGAGATATGGGTACTGTACAGTGAGAGAGAGAGAGTTGTCCCCATGAAATTCTGTCAAGGCAGCGTTCACTTGTAAGAGATATGGGTATTGTTCACAGAGAGAGAGAGAGTTGTCCCCATGAAATCCTCTCAAGGCAGCGTTCACTTGTAAGAGATATGGGTACTGTACAGAGAGAGAGAGTTGTCCCCATGAAATCCTCTCAAGGCAGCGTTCACTTGTAAGAGATATGGGTACTGTACAGAGAGAGAGAGTTGTCCCCATGAAATCCTGTCAAGGCAGTGTTCACTTGTAAGAGATATGGGTACTGTACAGAGAGAGAGAGCTGTCCCCATGAAATCCTGTCAAGGCAGTGTTCACTTGTAAGAGATATGGGTACTGTACAGAGAGAGAGAGCTGTCCCCATGAAATCCTGTCAAGGCAGTGTTCACTTGTAAGAGATATGGGTACTGTACAGAGAGAGAGAGCTGTCCCCATGAAATCCTGTCAAGGCAGTGTTCAATTGTAAGAGATATGGGTACTGTACAGAGAGAGAGAGTTGTCCCCATGAAATCCTGTCAAGGCAGCGTTCACTTGTAATAGATATGGGTACTGTACAGAGAGAGAGAGAGAGAGTTGTCCCCATGAAATTCTGTCAAGGCAGCGTTCACTTGTAAGAGATATGGGTATTGTTCACAGAGAGAGAGAGAGTTGTCCCCATGAAATCCTCTCAAGGCAGCGTTCACTTGTAAGAGATATGGGTACTGTACAGAGAGAGAGAGTTGTCCCCATGAAATCCTGTCAAGGCAGTGTTCACTTGTAAGAGATATGGGTACTGTACAGAGAGAGAGAGCTGTCCCCATGAAATCCTGTCAAGGCAGCGTTCACTTGTAATACATATGGGTACTGTACAGAGAGAGAGAGTTGTCCCCATGAAATCCTCTCAAGGCAGCGTTCACTTGTAAGAGATATGGGTATTGTACAGAGAGAGGGAGTTGTCCCCATGAAATCCTGTCAAGGCAGCATTCACTTGTAAGAGATATGGGTACTGTACAGAGAGAGAGAGAGAGTTGTGCCCATGAAATCCTGTCAAGGCAGCATTCACTTGTAATAGATATGGGTACTGTACAGAGAGAGAGAGAGAGTTGTGCCCATGAAATCCTGTCAAGGCAGCATTCACTTGTAATAGATATGGGTACTGTACAGAGAGAGGGAGTTGTCCCCATGAAATCCTGTCAAGGCAGCATTCACTTGTAATAGATATGGGTACTGTACAGAGAGAGAGAGAGAGTTGTCCCCATGCAATCCTGTCAAGGCAGCGTTCACTTGTAAGAGATATGGGTACTGTACAGAGAGAGGGAGTTGTCCCCATGAAATTCTGTCAAGGCAGTGTTTACTTGTAAGAGATATGGGTACTGTACAGAGAGAGAGAGCTGTCCCCATGAAATCCTGTCAAGGCAGCGTTCACTTGTAAGAGATATGGGTACTGTACAGAGAGAGAGAGCTGTCCCCATGAAATCCTCTCAAGGCAGTGTTTACTTGTAAGAGATATGGGTATTGTTCACAGAGAGAGAGAGAGTTGTCCCCATGAAATCCTGTCAAGGCAGCGTTCACTTGTAAGAGATATGGGTACTGTACAGAGAGAGAGAGCTGTCCCCATGAAATCCTCTCAAGGCAGTGTTTACTTGTAAGAGATATGGGTATTGTTCACAGAGAGAGAGAGAGCTGTCCCCATGAAATCCTGTCAAGGCAGCGTTCACTTGTAAGAGATATGGGTACTGTACAGAGAGAGAGAGAGCTGTCCCCATGAAATCCTCTCAAGGCAGTGTTTACTTGTAAGAGATATGGGTACTGTACAGAGAGAGAGAGCTGTCCCCATGAAATCCTGTCAAGGCAGCGTTCACTTGTAAGAGATATGGGTACTGTACAGAGAGAGAGAGCTGTCCCCATGAAATCCTGTCAAGGCAGTGTTCACTTGTAAGAGATATGGGTACTGTACAGAGAGAGAGAGTTGTCCCCATGAAATCCTGTCAAGGCAGCGTTCACTTGTAAGAGATGTGGGTATTGTTCACAGAGAGAGAGAGAGTTGTCCCCATGAAATCCTGTCAAGGCAGTGTTCACTTGTAAGAGATATGGGTATTGTTCACAGAGAGAGAGAGAGAGTTGTCCCCATGAAATCCTCTCAAGGCAGCGTTCACTTGTAAGAGATATGGGTACTGTACAGAGAGAGAGAGCTGTCCCCATGAAATCCTCTCAAGGCAGCGTTCACTTGTAAGAGATATGGGTACTGTACAGAGAGAGAGAGTTGTCCCCATGAAATCCTGTCAAGGCAGTGTTCACTTGTAATAGATATGGGTACTGTACAGAGAGAGAGAGCTGTCCCCATGAAATCCTCTCAAGGCAGCGTTCACTTGTAAGAGATATGGGTACTGTACAGAGAGAGAGAGTTGTCCCCATGAAATCCTGTCAAGGCAGCGTTCACTTGTAAGAGATATGGGTACTGTACAGAGAGAGAGAGTTGTCCCCATGAAATCCTGTCAAGGCAGCGTTCACTTGTAATAGATATGGGTACTGTACAGAGAGAGAGAGCTGTCCCCATGAAATCCTCTCAAGGCAGCGTTCACTTGTAAGAGATATGGGTACTGTACAGAGAGAGAGAGTTGTCCCCATGAAATCCTGTCAAGGCAGTGTTTACTTGTAAGAGATATGGGTACTGTACAGAGAGAGAGGGTTGTCCCCATGAAATCCTCTCAAGGCAGCGTTCACTTGTAATAGATATGGGTACTGTACAGAGAGAGAGGGTTGTCCCCATGAAATCCTGTCAAGGCAGCGTTCACTTGTAAGAGATATGGGTACTGTACAGAGAGAGAGAGTTGTCCCCATGAAATCCTCTCAAGGCAGCGTTCACTTGTAAGAGATATGGGTACTGTACAGAGAGAGAGGGTTGTCCCCATGAAATCCTGTCAAGGCAGCGTTCACTTGTAATAGATATGGGTACTGTACAGAGAGAGAGAGTTGTCCCCATGAAATTTTGTCAAGGCAGCGTTCACTTGTAAGAGATATGGGTACTGTACAGAGAGAGAGAGTTGTCCCCATGAAATCCTCTCAAGGCAGCGTTCACTTGTAAGAGATATGGGTACTGTACAGAGAGAGAGAGTTGTCCCCATGAAATCCTGTCAAGGCAGCGTTCACTTGTAATAGATATGGGTACTGTACAGAGAGAGAGAGTTGTCCCCATGAAATCCTCTCAAGGCAGCGTTCACTTGTAAGAGATATGGGTACTGTACAGAGAGAGAGAGTTGTCCCCATGAAATCCTGTCAAGGCAGCGTTCACTTGTAATAGATATGGGTACTGTACAGAGAGAGAGAGTTGTCCCCATGAAATCCTGTCAAGGCAGCGTTCACTTGTAATAGATATGGGTACTGTACAGAGAGAGAGAGTTGTCCCCATGAAATCCTCTCAAGGCAGCGTTCACTTGTAAGAGATATGGGTACTGTACAGAGAGAGAGGGTTGTCCCCATGCAATCCTGTCAAGGCAGTGTTCACTTGTAAGAGATATGGGTACTGTACAGAGAGAGAGAGTTGTCCCCATGAAATCCTCTCAAGGCAGCGTTCACTTGTAAGAGATATGTGTATTGTTCACAGAGATAGAGAGTTGTCCCCATGAAATCCTGTCAAGGCAGCGTTCACTTGTAATAGATATGGGTACTGTACAGAGAGAGAGAGTTGTCCCCATGAAATCCTCTCAAGGCAGCGTTCACTTGTAATAGATATGGGTACTGTACAGAGAGAGAGAGTTGTCCCCATGAAATACTGTCAAGGCAGCGTTCACTTGTAATAGATATGGGTACTGTACAGAGATAGAGAGTTGTCCCCATGAAATCCTGTCAAGGCAGCGTTCACTTGTTAGAGATATGGGTACTGTACAGAGAGAGAGAGCTGTCCCCATGAAATCCTCTCAAGGCAGCGTTCACTTGTAAGAGATATGGGTACTGTACAGAGAGAGAGAGTTGTCCCCATGAAATCCTGTCAAGGCAGCGTTCACTTGTAATAGATATGGGTATTGTTCACAGAGAGAGAGAGTTGTCCCCATGAAATCCTGTCAAGGCAGCGTTCACTTGTAATAGATATGGGTACTGTACAGAGAGAGAGGGTTGTCCCCATGAAATCCTGTCAAGGCAGCGTTCACTTGTAAGAGATATGGGTACTGTACAGAGAGAGAGAGTTGTCCCCATGAAATCCTGTCAAGGCAGTGTTCACTTGTAAGAGATATGGGTACTGTACAGAGAGAGAGAGCTGTCCCCATGAAATTCTGTCAAGGCAGCGTTCACTTGTAATAGATATGGGTACTGTACAGAGAGAGAGAGTTGTCCCCATGAAATCCTGTCAAGGCAGCGTTCACTTGTAAGAGATATGGGTACTGTACAGAGAGAGAGAGCTGTCCCCATGAAATCCTGTCAAGGCAGCGTTCACTTGTAAGAGATATGGGTACTGTACAGAGAGAGAGGGTTGTCCCCATGAAATCCTCTCAAGGCAGCGTTCACTTGTAATAGATATGGGTACTGTACAGAGAGAGAGAGCTGTCCCCATGAAATCCTGTCAAGGCAGCGTTCACTTGTAAGAGATATGGGTACTGTACAGAGAGAGAGGGTTGTCCCCATGAAATCCTCTCAAGGCAGCGTTCACTTGTAATAGATATGGGTACTGTACAGAGAGAGAGGGTTGTCCCCATGAAATCCTGTCAAGGCAGCGTTCACTTGTAAGAGATATGGGTACTGTTCAGAGAGAGAGAGTTGTCCCCATGAAATCCTCTCAAGGCAGCGTTCACTTGTAAGAGATATGGGTACTGTACAGAGAGAGAGAGAGAGAGAGTTGTCCTCATGAAATCCTGTCAAGGCGGCATTCACTTGTAAGAGATATCTGTACTGTACAGAGAGAGAGAGTTGTCCCCATGAAATCCTCTCAAGGCAGCGTTCACTTGTAAGAGATATGGGTACTGTACAGAGAGAGAGAGAGTTGTCCCCATGAAATCCTCTCAAGGCAGCGTTCACTTGTAAGAGATATGGGTACTGTACAGAGAGAGAGAGTTGTCCCCATGAAATCCTGTCAAGGCAGCATTCACTTGTAAGAGATATGGGTACTGTACAGAGAGAGAGAGAGAGTTGTCCCCATGAAATCCTGTCAAGGCAGCGTTCACTTGTAAGAGATATGGGTACTGTACAGAGAGAGAGAGTTGTCCTCATGAAATCCTGTCAAGGCAGTGTTCACTTGTAAGAGATATGGGTACTGTACAGAGAGAGAGAGTTGTCCCCATGAAATCCTGTCAAGGCAGCGTTCACTTGTAATAGATATGGGTACTGTACAGAGAGAGAGGGTTGTCCCCATGAAATCCTGTCAAGGCAGCGTTCACTTGTAAGAGATATGGGTACTGTACAGAGAGAGAGGGTTGTCCCCATGAAATCCTGTCAAGGCAGCGTTCACTTGTAATAGATATGGGTACTGTACAGAGAGAGAGAGTTGTCCCCATGAAATCCTGTCAAGGCAGCATTCACTTGTAATAGATATGGGTACTGTACAGAGAGAGAGGGTTGTCCCCATGAAATCCTGTCAAGGCAGTGTTCACTTGTAAGAGATATGGGTACTGTACAGAGAGAGAGAGCTGTCCCCATGAAATCCTGTCAAGGCAGCATTCACTTGTAAGAGATATGGGTACTGTACAGAGAGAGAGAGTTGTCCCCATGAAATCCTGTCAAGGCAGTGTTCACTTGTAAGAGATATGGGTACTGTACAGAGAGAGAGAGTTGTCCCCATGAAATCCTGTCAAGGCAGCGTTCACTTGTAAGAGATATGGGTACTGTACAGAGAGAGAGAGTTGTCCCCATGAAATCCTGTCAAGGCAGCGTTCACTTGTAATAGATATGGGTACTGTACAGAGAGAGAGAGTTGTACCCATGAAATCCTGTCAAGGCAGCGTTCACTTGTAAGAGATATGGGTACTGTACAGAGAGAGAGGGTTGTCCCCATGAAATCCTGTCAAGGCAGCGTTCACTTGTAATAGATATGGGTACTGTACAGAGAGAGAGAGTTGTCCCCATGAAATCCTGTCAAGGCAGCGTTCACTTGTAAGAGATATGGGTACTGTACAGAGAGAGAGAGTTGTCCCCATGAAATCCTGTCAAGGCAGTGTTCACTTGTAATAGATATGGGTACTGTACAGAGAGAGAGAGTTGTCCCCATGAAATCCTGTCAAGGCAGCGTTCACTTGTAAGAGATATGGGTACTGTACAGAGAGAGAGAGTTGTCCCCATGAAACCCTGTCAAGGCAGTGTTCACTTGTAATAGATATGGGTACTGTACAGAGAGAGAGAGTTGTCCCCATGAAATCCTGTCAAGGCAGCGTTCACTTGTAAGAGATATGGGTACTGTACAGAGAGAGAGAGTTGTCCCCATGAAATCCTGTCAAGGCAGTGTTCACTTGTAATAGATATGGGTACTGTACAGAGAGAGAGAGTTGTCCTCATGAAATCCTGTCAAGGCGGCGTTCACTTGTAAGAGATATGGGTACTGTACAGAGAGAGAGAGTTGTCCCCATGAAACACCTGTGAGTGTAATTTTTAGCTGTACCATCATTTCAAACCGGGTAATGTCGCCTGGTATTATTGGTACCGGTGGTACATGAACTATAATATCACCTGACTCCACCTTTCTCTCTTCTCTGCTCTCCTCGGGCCTTCAAGGAAAAAACACGTTTAAGCATTGAAAGGGGTGACTACGTTTGTATGGGTGGTACACTACCATCTTAAGCACATGGCACTCACACAAACTTCTTACGATAAGCATGGGTTATTGACAGCCGGTTGCATCTATATTGTTAGGGAATAAGTGCGTGTATTAGAGATGGGCGATTTTTCAATTTTATCAAACGATTCGATTTTTTAAAAGAAAATCGAAAAACCGAATCGAGTGCTCACAAAAATCGAAAATCAAGATTTATTTAGGTCCCCACAACCAGCAACCCGCAAATACATAAGTCCAGTGGATTTTTGTACCCAGACATTTGAGCGATTTGTATACACTAAATTCTATGCGTTTAACACTCATAACTTGAAAGTTTTGAATTCATGTTATTAGGATTTAAATGTTAAAAAAGACATGAATAAAACTACAAGTTCAAGTTCAAAATGACCAGAGTCTAAGACTGTCGAGCACACATTTGCCAAGTGAACACGGCGACCACATGTTATAATTATTGATAGTGCTTTTGTTGTCTGTGAAAATGCATTTGTAAAACAGGATGCACAATATTTTACTCTCAGTCCCCTCCCTCCTCCCTACCCCCTAAATCGATCTGAACTTGATTTAACGAAAGAGGTGCACTGGTGCAGAGCTTGCACTCTCTTTTGGCTCTCGACTATGAAACATAAACAGAATTTCTGTGGCACTCAATGCGAGACGTGCATTGACAGCATTGCGTCCTTGATACATTTATTAGTTGAATTTAGCTCCCTTGATAAGCACCACTTACTCAGCTTCACAGCTCTTTGACTGCTGGTTTGTTGTTTGTTTGTTGGTGGTTAACGTCACATATTTATGCACCGTGGCTAATCGTGACACAACATAGAGATAAAGTCAAGTTTTGTCAATCATTGATCCACATGTTGTCCATTTTAGAGGACTTTCACCCCAAGCATTGCTGACTGGATCCTATTTTACTAGTAAAGCGGAACTGGTTCACTTGCACAGTAAACAAGTGCTGCTTACTTCCCGGGGTTCCCACGGGGATTGACTGCTGGTAATTTCAGGTGTTTTAAATAAATCATCAAACTTTCGGCGTTCAGTCGACTCATTGTCACAACTTGTGCATTACAAGAGCCAACAGTTTGAAGACTGATTAAAGCATTGGATTACTGAAATATACTAAATCAGATGCTCCTGTATTACGGTAGTGTATTTGCGGCATTTTGGCCCCCCCAAAATGGCTCAAATTCAGCGTCCAAGAGTGGGAGGGTGGGTGTGCTTTTCGGTGGCCATTCAGAATTGAATGTAAGAGGCCTGCGCAAAGGCTGTGAACAGAGGGGAGGTGTAGACCACTGGAAGGAAGTACATGGAGGGAAGAAGTCCAAGGGAATACAACCATAGACCAGTCCAAAACTGGGGAAAGTCTGGAATAGGGGCGGTGTGCTGTTCATCTCTAAGGATGCCTTGCAACACTAGTCTGACTGAGGTTGCAGTGGCGCCGGATCGTGCTCATAGGTGATAGTGGCGAGCTAGCGGCGCGCCTTTGGCGCTGGGAACAGGCCACCAGAATCCTGGGTAGTAGCCTTTCAAAGTTGTACAAAGAGTTGTATATATAACCAGAATATATGCCAGATGGCGGAACTGTAACCTGGTCTTGTTTTTATTGACGGAGTGTCCCCAGAGAGCTCAGCTCAGAATCCTCCTGAGATACAGGAGCAAAGAAAGGAATCCACTGTTGTAATCTCGCTACAGAGCACTGCTCGGCGTTGTTACGCTACACGTAGGAGCGAGCTTTTCCTGGTTACAGTCAGTCAGTCACACGATCCAAACTTACTGCTCTCCTAGACTCCTACCCTGCAGTCCCCCTCCCCATGCCTCCATCCCAGTGCCCCAGAATGCCGTTGGGAATTTCCTCATCAAAACTATGAAACACCATTAGTAATGATGTTTAGAAGTTTTGATAGGACAATTCCTACCATTACTGGAAAAATTGAAAATCGATATTGATTCGAGGTTTTTTGTCTAAAAAATCGAAATCGAAAATCGAACAGGAATTGGAAAATCGTCCATCTCTAGCGGGTATGTATGTACACATATTAAGGGTGTAAGTTGCATCATTAAAAAATACTCTAGAAGCTCTAGTCATTGAACAATCTAGTCTGTATGTATGTATATGCGTGTGTGTTTATGTAAGTATAGGTGTGTGTACCTCAATGTGTATATGTACATATGCATATGTATCTCTGTTTTATTCTTGTACATATGTATAGGGGTATGTTAGGTATATATGTATATGTGAACAGGCATACACATATTGTGGGTGTCATTCTGTTGGTTGATGAAGGTAGACTAAGGTCACATGTCTTGTTATATTTTTGTTATGTATTTTTATCATCAGTTGATATTTAAGACAATAAGAGTATTATAGTTGTATTATCTACATTTTTGATTAAGAAAATTTTTTGTTAATTCACTGAAATGTTACCCCCATTATTAGATTGCAAACTATAGTGTAGTTTTATCGCTGACAACATAGACAATTAAATTAAATTATTAGCTCACCGAAGGGAGCTTAACTTATCACCGGCCGGCCGTCGTTGTCCGTCATCGTGAACATTTTTCAAACGACTTCTCCTCTGAAACCACTGGTCCGATTTTCACGAAACTTCATGTGGATGTTCATTACTATATGGCAATTCATGTTTGTTCAAATGAAATGGCCACGTCACATAGGGGCTCTGTATGGGGCATAACTCTGATAGCACCGTATGAATTATAGAAAAATTATTAAAAAATCTTCTTCTCCAGAACCAGTGGGCAGAATGTTTTGATACTTGGTATGCAGCATCTTGGTATGAGTCTGATTCAAGTTTGTTCAAATGGGCCACCTGGATTCATATTTGGGCTCACTATAGAAGCCCAAATTCAAACTTAGTGCATTTCAGGCAAATTTCTTAAAAAATCTTCTTCTCCAGATCCTGCAGGCAGAATCTTTTGATATTTGGTATGCAACATTGTGGGGTGGATCTGATTCAAGTTTGTTCAAATCGGCCCCCTGGATTCATATTTGGGCTCACTATAGAAGCCCAAATTCGAACCTAGAGCATTTCAGGCAAATTTCTTAAAAAATCTTCTTCTCCAGATCCAGCAGGCGGAATCTTTTGATATTTGGTATGCAACATTGTGGGGTGGATCTGATTCAAATTTGTTCAAATCAGCCCCCTGGGTTCATATTTGGGCTCAGTATAGGAGTCCAAATTCAAACTTAGTGCATTTCTGGCAAATGTATTTAAATATCTTCTTCTCAGGATCCAGCAGGCAGAATCTTTTGATATTGGGTATGCAGCATGCTTAGGGGTGAGATTCAAGTTTGTTCAAGCTAAATCCCTGGGTTCATATTTGGGCTCACTGTGGTAGCCCGAATTATAACTTAGTTCAAAATTAGGAATGTTCTTTAAAAATCTTCTTCTTCAGATCCAGAAGTCAGAATGTTTTTATATTTGGTATGCAGCATCTTTGGGGGGGGGGGGGGGGGGGGATTCAAGTTTGTTCAAACCATGTCCCTAGGTCCATATTTAGGCTCACTGTGGGAGCCCGAATGATAACTTAGTTCAAAATGAGGAATTTTCTTTAAAAATTTTCTTCAGATACAGCAATCGGAATATTTTGATATTTGGTATGCAGCATCCTTAGGGGGGGGGGGGGGGGGAGGGCGGGGGGAGATTCAAGTTTGTTCAAGCCATAACCCTAAGTCCATATTTGGGCTCACTGATGGAGCTTGAATTGTAACTTAGTTCGAAATGAGGAATTTTCTTTAAAAATCTTCTTCTTCAGATCCAGCAGACGGAATGTTTTGATATGTGGTGTGTAGCATCCTTAGGGGGTGAGAATCAAGTTTGCTCAAGCCAAGTCCCTGGATTCATATTTGGGCTCACTGTGGGAGCCTGAATGATAACTTAGTTCAAAATGAGGAATTTTCTTTAAAAATCTTCTTCTTCAGATCCAGCAGATGAATGCTTTCGATATTTGGTATGCAGCATCCTTAGGGGGGTAAGATTCAAGTTTGTTCAAGCCATGTCCCTAGTTCCATAAAATTTGTCTCTCATGACTTCATTTCTTTGTAGTGTTGATCAACCATGTCTAACTGAATGTGACCCCAAATACTTCTTTGAATCACTTTGTTTGAATCACTTTGCCCGGTGAGCGATTAAGGCCCCTTGGGGCCTCTTGTATTTCAAAGGTGATTTGTAACATGAGTATTTTTAAGCTTAACTTGACAAAGTCAAGATATACTATTGCCATCACATGTGCAGAAGTCTGTGAATCTGTTCACATTTTCCTTTAGCTCAGGGTAGACCCCATAGTTCTTATCAGATCGTCACGAAATTTCATATGTAGGCTTGAGGTTATGTCTAGATGAGAACGTCCCCTTTTGGTCGCGATTGGTCAACCATGGTGGCTGCCCAAGCCCAGAACCCCAAACCCATAAGCACAGTCTACAGGTCGTATTTATTAAGGATTAAGGAATTTCATTGTAACTTGGTAGGATGCCTCTGTATAATATCTAGATGAGAACTTCTCCATTTGGTCACGGTCTGTCAACAGTGACAACTGCCTGAGCCCAAAACCCTAAGCACAGTCTACAGGCCGTATTTATGGAGGGATTTCATTGTAACTTGGTAGGTTGACTCCATATAATGTCTAGATGAGAACGTCCTGTTTTGGTCATGTTTGGTCAACTGTGACAGCTATAGGGGCCTGAAGCCCAAAAACATTTAGCACAGTCTATAGGTCATATTTATGAAGGGATTTCATTGTAACTTGATAGGATGACTCCAGATAATGTCTGGATGAGAACATCCCTTTTTGGTTGCGATCATTCAGCCATGACAGCTGCCCGAGCCCAAAACCCGAAAACCTTTAGCACAATCTACAGGATGGATTTCATTGTAACTCGGTAGGTTGATTCCATATAATGTCTAGATGATAACATCCCCTTTTGGTTGCGATTGGTCAACTGTGACGGCTACAGGGGCCCAAAGCCCAAAAACCTTTTTCTCAGTCTACTGGCCATTTTTCTGAAGGGACTGCATTGTAACTTGGTAGGATGACTCCAGATAACGCCTAGATAAGAACGTCCCCTTTTGGTCGCGATCATTCAACCATAATGGCTGCCCAAAACTTTAGCACAGACTGCAGGTCATATTTGTGAAGGGATTTCATTGTAACTTGGTAGGATGACTCAGTATAATGTCTAGATCAGGACGTCCCCTTTTGGTTTAGATCGGTCAACCGTAGTAGCTACAGGGGCTCAAAGCCCAAAAACCTTTAGCACAGTCTACAGGCCGTATTTATGAAGGGATTTCATTGTAACTTGATAGGATGACTAGTTTTGGAATAATTTCACTGTAACTTGGTAACTTTTGTTGATATACATTAACTGTGAGGGCCACCGCTTTAGTGTAGTCAACACCTCATATTATTTTTATTAAAAACATAGCATACAGGGAACAGAAATTAACATATTCCCAACAATCACAATTCTTGTCTTATTTCATAATCCTTTCATAAACATTGAACATTATCCTTTTCATCAAACATAACACACATACAAGTTAAGCTACAGTGTCATTGACACTTTAATTTTTTACTCTTGCTATGGCCCTTTCAGCTTTGGCTTCTTCCTTTTCTAAGGCTTTTCTGTAAATTTCATCCTCTTGGTGTTCTTCATATAATTTATACATTTTTGTGCATTTTTCCCAGCGCTGAAGTTTGAATTCAATCGATTTCTGTCTCTTTTTATCTAAATCATTTTTGCTCTGTAACTGCTTCAGCTGTTTTGCTGCTTGAGACCCAGATGTGACTGTGCACTCACACTTTTACAGAGTTTCACAATAGATTCTCCTGGGCCATTGTTCACTGAATGTATAGCACTGTGGGCTCTTCCCGGAAAGTTCCTAGCAAAGTTGATATTACGTGCCAAAGACCTCCTTAGATAATGATTCACTGCCTCAGTTTTTTGGGTATTGCTATGAAGTTTGGTCTTCAGTATATTGCACCTTGACAGTCGTATATTAGCACATATTTTTATACTGTACCAATGACCCAGACTTAGCTGGTGCTAACTCTTAAATATTTAGGGTCAAACACAAATTTTGCCCCCCCAAATCCCCAAAATTTGCATCAAAAACCAAAAATAACATGTCCTATATGGTCCTCCATATTTTTACATGTGCAGTGTCAAGGAGGTCTCGAAATTGGCGCCAATTGTCATTCTTTGTTTGGCTCTCACTTCAATTACATCTCACTGATATTTATGCTTGTAAATCTCAGTTTTAATGATGCCAGACACATAATTATGCGAGAAATGGTGGATCTAAGGAAGAAATAAAAGGATGAGAGGAAGAAACAGTGGCAGGAAATGTTCAGGGCTGTAACTTATAATTTTTTTGCGAAACTATTTCATGTTACCTATTTTCAAGGCATGGCCCTGATGTTGTCATTCTTGCTATGAATTTACCATTGTTTGTTCAGTGTTTCCTCTCTCCTTTTCCTTTATTCCCCCTAGCTATTCTTCCATGCTTTTGGCATATTTTTTGTAATGTTTATTACTAAAATTTCTTGGGAGTTTTGGCTTGGTAACAGAATAAATATTCTGTTTTTCCCCATGCTTACGTCCTCACCCTTGGGTGTTTAGGCGTTTTGGTCTGCATCTACCATCTGATGTTCTGCAGCTTCTTCTCTGGAAGTTTTGCATCAGTTAGTGTTTAAATTGGTGTTTAAATTGGTAACTGATTTTGGGCCATGTTTTCAGTGCCTGGAGTCTGTTTCTGGTCTTTGTACACTTTTTGTTTACGTTAACAACGGTTACTTCTGATAGTGATTAATTGTCTTTTGTCTAGTTCAGTTCATAGCAAGATACATTAATATTGTCCGTAAGTGTTACATTAATTTTTTGAAATGATTTAAAAAATTTTGTCCACACTTAGGCTTTTTGGGCTCATTATTCACATTGGAAACTTGGGCTCTTCTGAAATTTTTTTCTTTTTGAATTATTTTTTCGAAATGTTATAATGGATTATTTTATTATGTATCTTTGTTTTCAAGGGTTGGTGCGAGTATTATGACTGTTTGTAATTTTTCACAATGAGAGAAGATTTTTCAAATTATAATCAGAGAAAGTCTTCCTCTGATTCTCAGAGTTACTGTATTAATTATAGTCAATGTAATTGTAGTAAGTGTACTCGCACAAACCCTTGTTCAGTGTGTGTCAATTGGGATGACAAACGTGTGTCACGGTATGTTGTTAGCAGGGAGAGGTCCATGCTGGTTCTCTCTCCACAGGGGCACTCTAGTTTTTCAGTTTCTTTTTCAGAGGAACAACAACAGGGTGATGTTTCCATGATGTCTTCGAAATGTGTGCTTCCGTCGTCACAGTCAAATGAAGAGCTAGCGGCAAAAGTGCTCATGCAGATACATCAATTGCCTAAGAGGTCCCAAGTAGGATCGACGGCTTTCCCATCTGCTAGCTCGCCCAGTGTAGCGACCATTCAACGGTTCGTCCATTGCATTGCGGTCCAGGAAGGATATTTGGGTGATGTAAGCACTATAAATTTACAACGTGCACACCCAGTGACGACGGATATGAGGATGGTACGGAGGAAGCCTATTAGTCTGGTTTCTCGCTCGTCCAGCTCCGCCCGGGCTGCGAGCAAGAGAGGTCCCTCTCTCGTATAACAACATCTGGGCCCAGATGTTGTGGTACATAATGTTCCTCAGTCGGAGCATACGTCCACTGCTCGGGACGCTCCGTTATATAGACAGTCCGGAGAGACTGCTCTATTGTCATCCTCACGACAGCACACATGACCGCACCTTGGCTATGTGACCAGTGATATCCAGCCGGCCTTGCCGACCAGGGATTCCACGGCGACCAGGTCACGCCATCTGGTAGACAGGGAAACAAGGCCTTCATACTCCGGACGTTCGCATAAAAGAAGTATGCAGGAGTCAACGTCCAAGGAGCTTCCTGCGGCTAAATCCTGTAAGGCTGCAGCTCCACGGGCCTCTGTTACGGACGTGCTCTGGCAGATAGCATAGATTATCGCAGCAACTGACAGAAACTCTGTCGGAGCAGGAATTATCCGAGGAAGCTGGGTCGGTACGTTCTGCTGAAGTTCCGCTGAAGGCTCAGGCACGGAAGACCGAGATTTAAAAGTGGTCCGACAGGATGGCGAAAGGGATACAGAGGAGTTGGAATTTTCCCTTTCGGAACAACATAAAATTGCCGTAGAGTTCATCCAGCATTATCTTCCTGACGTTGTTCCTCTGGACCAAAATGCTGCGCAGCCGGATAAGAGACTGATAGCACCACTGGTCACTGAATTCTTTAATCGGTTTAGGGACACCGTCCCTGAGTTTCCGACACAGTCCAGAAATGTCTCACGGACATTTGATCTATTGAATGACGCTATATACAAACTTGCTACCAAAACGGGCAGGTCCCGTTTCTTGTCGGCAAATGCTCTACATCTGCCGTTCATCAATTCAAGGAATAAATTTGAAACGGCAGGACAGGGCTTTCCGAGAGACCAGGCTGAAGATCTAGAATTGTCCTTACCGTCGTCTATGTCACTTCCAACCACGACATTGGAAACGACAATATCGTCTAACAGGGCTAGCTTAGACGCATTATCGTACGCAGATCACCTTACCAGAGCACTGTCATTACGTCTCGAAGGAAAAGAATTCCAGGATGTACAAACCTCCTTAAGAGTTCTTTTGAGGGCCATAGCATTCTTCACGTATAACTCCGCCCTTTCAGTGGCAAATCTGGAGTTGGTTAGACGTGACGCAGCCCTAGCTATGTCCACGCACGTGGATAGTAAGGTGAAAAACTCTCTCAGGGTCGCTCCGGTCTCCAGAGGGCTTCTCTTCGATGGCAAGCTTTCCTCAATCTATGATCAGATGACTAAGAAAGCTTCAGACTCTCTGCTATTTAAATCCGCTTCCAAAAAGTGGGATTCAGTGGAGAAGAGTAGGACAGGCACTTCTGGGGCGAATACGTCCAAGGGAAGTTCCTATAGAGGTTCCTATGCGTCCTCTAGGTCTTACTCCAGAGACCGTCAAGGCAGCGACTCAGGTAGGGGCCGTAATACTGGCCGAGACAACTGGTCAGACACCCCTAGGTCGACGGGGTGAGGTGTGGGCCGTGGAGGACGTGGTTTCTCCTTCCGCAAGCCTCGCAGGTCCAGGAGGTGATGGTTTAAACCTCTATCATGTTCCAGTGGGCGGAAGACTGTTGAGTTTCTTAACCAATTGGGAGTCAATTACGGACGACCCTTGGGTTCGAGGTGTGATTTTGGAAGGGCTAAAACTGACCTTCAAAGGAAAACCTCCATTGACTCGAAGTCGAAGATGGACTCAGCTTCCGTAAAATCTGCAGAAGAGAGTCTCGCTTCTATTAGAAGACCAGTCTCTTCTGGAGAAGAACGCGATAGAGGTCGTAGAAAACCAGGAATCTCCAGGTTTCTACAGCCATTTTTTTTCTGGTTCTGAAACCAGATGGCTCGTTCCATCCAGTCATAGATCTGAGCTGGATAAACAAGCTGATCGTGGCTCCAAAATTCTATATGGAGACCATCCGATCGGTCAGAGCGAGCATTCGGGTGAACGACTATGCTACGAGCATAGATCTCAAGGATGCGTACTTTCACGTCTTGGTACATCCGGCGTTCAGAAAGTATCTTCGCTTTGCCGTCCTAGGAGTCGTGTATCAGTTCCGAGCAATGTGCTTCGGTCTGAATCTAGTGCCCTGGGCTTTCACTTGAATAATGAACTCGGCAATGACTCATTTCCGAGCTCATTCGTCTGTGGTAACGTCGGCCTACCTGGACGACATTCTTCAGAGGTACGGCAACGAGTTAACGCTTCAGAACGATGTGCAGAATCTTCTTCTATTGCTCCGACGTCTCGGTTTCATAGTAAACGAGGAGAAGTCAGATCTGGTGCTGTCCAAGAAATTCACCCACCTGGGAATGAGCTTCGAGATGCACAACAATCTCGTTTGTCTGTCGTTAACCAGAGCGAAATTAATCAGTTGTTACGCTCGCTATTGTCTTCACTCAAAGTTACAGCGAGAGAATTCATGAGACTGATAGGTTTGTGCGGAGCTGCCGCGGATCTTATTCCGATGGGGTGGCTACGCACTCGTCCTCTCCAAATCTTTCTGACTCAGAATTGGAGGGTGAAGATTCATTCGCTCTATTACGGACATCCTCTTGTCAAATCAAGTGAAACAAGAGATTCAGACTTGGGCAAATATTCAGTGGTTAACTCGGGGAGTTCCACTGCAATTGCCGGATCCGAGTTTTACAATTATGACGGATGCCAGTCAAACAGGTTGGGGCGCAACATTGAGCCCAACAAATTCAAAGTGCCAGGGTCTTTGGGATCTGCAGTTCCTAAACAAGCACATAAACATCAAGGAAATTATGTCAATTTGGCTTGCGCTACATCATTGAATGGACATTATTCAGAATGCACACGTGCAAATTCTGTCCGCCAATACGACGGTAGTAGCGTATATTCAGAACAAGGGAGGCAATCATTCCATTCCGTTATTCAATTTAACGGAAAAAATCCTTCTGTTTGTACTAGAACATCAAGTTCTCCTATCGGTCCGTCATATTCCGGGTTGTCTGAACGTATTAGCAGTCTCCCTTTCTCGGAAGGGTCGCTTGTTGCCGTCAGAATGGACTCACAACAAACGAGTATTCAATCAGATTTGCTACCAATGGGAGCGGCCAATGATAGACTTATTTGCGACGCATCTCAACAATCAGTTGCAGACGTATGTGTCACCATGTCCGGATCCACGAACGTTTGCAGCAGACGCTCTATCGTTTTCATGTGTCGGAATGATAGGATATGCGTATCCTCCAGCGCCGTTGATTCAGCAGATATTGCTCAAGATAAAACAATCTCAGTGCAAAATTCTTTTGGTTGCATCTCTGTCTCCACAGAGACCGTGGATAAATCTACTCAAGTGTCTGTTGTGGGATATGTCGTGGAAGCTTCCTCCACAGGAGGATTTTCTTTCGCAGGGGAAATCGCGCAGATCGCATCACAACCTGCAAGGCCTCAACCTTCACGTATTTCCGTTGTGCGGTCCTTCTTGCATGGCAAGCATTTTGCAGGACAAGCAGTGGACGCGATTTCTAACTGTAGGAGGACCTCCTCTTCGCTAAACTATGCTGCTAAGTGGAAGGTCTTTTGTCGGTGGTGTAGGGATCATTTTGTAGATATTTATGATCCCTCCATTCCAGACATAGCAAACTTTCTAGTCTTCTTGTTTAGCTAGTCTGGGTCATTGGTTAGTATAAAAAATATATAAATTACTATAAATTTTTTAACTTTCGTAACCTTTGACTTGCCATTGGTGATAGAGGAATTTTAAATGAATCTGAAAAATATGCACTTTTGGGAAGCCAAGTGTTCTTGATAGAACAAACATATGAATATCGCTTGCACAATTTATGATTTCCTTGGTAACAATTGACAATAGCATCTACAGCATGTGACATAGCATTTATAACTTTATTTATATTTCCAAAATGTTTCTTGTGACAAGCTGACAGTTCAGCTGTGCATCTGTCTGCTATATCCAATGCAAAGCGGTTACAGTGTGTATGTCTTTCAGTCTTTGTCTTCCCAGGCATTATTGCAACAATACTCTTGTCATTCTTTATTCTCTTTCTGTGATTTGCAGATAAGTGCCTTGTATCCAGTAAATGTTCAGGGCGTATTTAACTCCTTTTATTCTTGTAAATTTTCTCAGCTGCTTTAAAGGCTTTAGAATCAGGATCAGTTGTCATGTACTGGATCTCCAAGTCATTTGATTTTAGTTGTTCTAGGCAAGAAGTATTCCATGCCTTTTCATTGCCAATACTTTCTTTCATATTCAACGTTACTGTACACTCTGGGTTTTCACGCCCACAGGGCTGTTGGTTAATGTGTTTTCCTCTCCTGGAACATAGTTTATTCTTGTTACAAACTGATATCACTTGTTTTTTGCTGGTAACATTCTCTGCATGAATATAAGTACACTGAGTAGCAGATTGGAATGGGGTTTTCCTGAATACAGTGGATTATTGTACACTGCATCACATTCAACACTTATAATATTTCGCTTCACACTTCTCAAAGTGTTGATTTCTTTGAGTTCTTCCCGTCTGGCCTTCATTTCATTCTCATTAGTTTTCTCTATTTGTGAACATACCACATTCCCCGTCTTCTGCATCCCTTTTTCAGAAGATGCAGGTGAAAATAGTGTCATGCACAATCTGCGGAAACTTGCCTTACCTATACTAGTCTGTGAGAGCCCCACTTGAAGTGCTTTGTTTGTGCATGCTGTTCTGCGACCCTGTTTTGGGCTGGAAATTTCCTCATATAAAGACAATCGAGTAGAAACATAGAAGCAGGTATTGCAGATGACTCGCTCCCTCCAAACAAGTCCACGCCTTTCCTCCCCATTCGGATCAAAAGAAAGGTATCCATCACATTCTGGATTAAGTTTCCTGTGCTTTTTGAAAACAGTATTCCACATCTCGGCCATTTTACCCACATGTACCAGTCTGTAACTATCTTCTTCAGGCATGAAATTTGAAGAAAATTGCTCAGATATGAATGAATGAATGAATGAATGAATGAATGAATGAAAGGAAATGAAAGGAAAGGAAAGGAAATGAAATGGAATGGAATGAAATGAAATGGAATGAAATGAAATGAAATTGGATGGATGGATGAGTTATGTTTCTTTCTGAGCAATTTTTTCCAATTTCTGAGCAATTTTTTTCAAATTTGTATCTATATACTAACTAACAATAATCAGGTGGATCTGCTGGCTGGCTGGCAGGCAGGCAGGCAGGCAGGCAGGCAGACCTGATGCCTACCCATCTCCATCCATATACCCACCCACCCGCCCACCTGCCTGCCTCTGCCTGCCTGGCTGCCTTTAGGAAGGCAAGCAGGTATGTATGTTTGTATGTCTTGATAACTGTCCATATGATTATTTACCATTTTTCATCTATTTTCTCATTGCAGATGTCGAGGTCAGATTTTAATCTTGACAATGGACGTAAGAGTTTGAAGCCCTTCCCAGGCTCTTCTATTGCTGCTGTCAATGGAAGTGGACTTGAAGTAACCATATCATGTTTTTATTGTTTGAGTCTTACATATTTTACTACATTTTCAGGTTCTGCACTTGTAGCAGCCATACACTTGGAAATATTGCAAGGCGGGTGATTTTTCTGAAATGCTAATTTTCTCAGATGTGTCCGGCGATTAAATTTTAATTTTCTTGCACTCATTTCGAGAAAGAATTGAAAAAATATGCTTAATAAATTCCAAAAATCAGGTAGACTTCTCAGGAATTATATCACTCAAGAACTGTTACACATAATAGTTGTGTTTCAAGTGTGATTTGGGTGCTTGAACCCATCATGTGATTTTCTGTGAAACATCCTCACATCTGTTGGGACATTAATCACCAAGCCATCGGGTGGTATACCTTTCTATTTTAGTAAATAGATAAAGTATACATGAATTATGATATTTGGAAGGTTTTTAGATGAAAATTGTACTTATGAACAGCTTTTATATGCCCATTTGAAAAACGGATGTATTATGTTATGGTTCTGTCCGCTGTCTGTCTGTCTGTCCGGGGACAGTTGTATTCCGTGCTCTACAGAGCAGGATTTCTATCGGATTTAAAAAATATTTGATATACTGCACAACCAGAATAAGATCTCGCGCAAGTTCGAATTTGGGTCATGTTCAACAGTTTTCCTAGTAGTTATTCCCCCTTTAATACTTAGAAATCGAGCAAATTATGCTTTCTGTGCTCTACAGACCATCAACATAATCAGATTCTTTTCAAATTTAATACTCAGCTTCATGGCCATAATATCTCGCACGGGTTCATATTTGGGTCGTGCTCGGTTGTTTTCTTAGGAGTTATTGCCCTTTTCATACTTAGAAATGAGTCAAATTATGCTTTCTGTGCTCTACAGTCCGTGAACTTAATCAGATTCTTTTGAAATTTAATATGCAGCTTCATGAGCATGGTATCTTGCACAAGTGTAAATTCGGGTCATGTTTGTTGATTTCCATAGGAGTTATTGCCCTTTAATACTTAGAAATCAGGCAAATTATGCTTTCTGTGCTCTACAGACTGTGAACTTAATCAGATTCTTTTCAAATTTAATACGCAGCTTCATGGGCATAATATCTCGTTATGTAAATCTAATAATTTGATCCGGAGATATTAACCCTTTATCCATCAAATTAGGTTCTCCTCCAATCCATTTCTATATGTACCCATACCGTGTGTACATAATGTCGGCCCTTCGTCATACAGCTTCCTACTAGTTGCGCATATGGGTACACATCTGACGATTTCATCGGTCTATTTTTTTATTTGTGAAGACCTCAGATCGCATATTATGAAGGGCAGGGGATTGGGCAATGATTGGATTGGGGGGGGGGGGGGGGACAGACATAGTCGAGTCAACAAAAATTTCAAACTTTATTCAAAAGAAACTTGTGTATGGTCCAATTTTGTCTGGCGTCTGTTGCCCAGCTAGGCGGTGCTCTTGTTTATGACTGATACCTGTGTAAATGTTCTCCCTTGGACATAAATTTACAGCTATTTGACACATAAATCACCAATTTTTTCTTGAATTGAGGTCTTCTATTCAGATTTTGGACTTTTATCAGGTAAACTGGCTTGATTCCAGTAAAAAACATCAATTGGTGAACTGCTCTGTCAAATAGATTGGCAGCAGAATCAAGATAAATAACGAAAGCGGTATTCTGAAATTTCAAATTTCTTTTGCCTTTTTTTCACAATTTGACAACTTTTTTTAAAAAGCTATATTTTTAATCATATTGGATGAATAGAAGCCAAATCTTGTATTTTAGTGTAGAAATGATTTTTTTATCACATAAAACCGGAAAAATAAAATTAGGGCATGGGTAAGGAGTATTATAGGTATCGCAGAACTAAATATTTAGTTTAGAGTGATCTACCTTTGAAATGTTGCACTTGGATATTGCATCATAGTCTAAAATAAGACTCCTAGGAAAAAATTTATTGCTTGAGAAAACTGTTAAAGCATTTTATTAGATTTTTACAACAATACTGAATATTTCTGGGTATTTTCTGGATCTAAAAAATTCAGTTAACTATTTGTGTATTTTTGTTGGGAATTCCTAGAAGAAACTGAGTTCAAGGACAGTACTTCACTTCCTTGTGCATTTTCTCTCTTATTTGTTGTATGACCCCATGTTTTCTGGCCAGAGAAAGTTGTGTGAAGGTCTGTACTTTATGTAGGTATTTAAATATTTAAAGTGATGCGATCATATTTTTTTTCCACATAAGTGTTATAATGGTCGCCTGTGGGAAAATATTTAGTTCTGTGATACCTTTCGATAATCAGCATTCTGGCATGTCCAATATGGCCACCATGGCAACCATCTGGGAGTTCTGGTGACTTTTGATTCTCCACGCAGTAACATGAAAACAGTATATTCAAGTTTAATAGGTCGTAACTTACTAAAAATGTACAGACTGAACAAAGAATTTACATGAATAAATGGCATGAACGAAGAAGGAATGCTTGTGTTGGTTCTTGAACGTTTTGGTCCTGGGCCATTTTGGCCCAAGATGTTTCAGCCTCCATGTTTTGAAGCACCGGGATGGGCTTGCATGAGCAAGGCAAAATGGCTGGACTGAGGAGGGTGGGGGGAGGGGAGGGGTGTTGGTACAAGCAAAGGCTAGATAGGCATCCACTCACATAAAATTTGTGTGTGTGTCCGAGGGGGGGGGGGGGGGTTCATTGTCCCTGGGGGTGGATGCTTGGACCAGTGATATCCATATTTGTATGCTTTTACTGACGAATACCATTAAAAGTGTTAAAATAAATTATTAAAATGAAATATATAATGCATTTGGGTTGGGGGGGGGGGGGGGTTGCCCGGGTGGGACTATGTGGAAGGCATAACAAGAAAAATATTGATATATTGGCTGCGTGCAAAAATCTCACTGACAATTATCCAAATCTCACTGAGAGCTCATCAAAATCTCACTGACAGTCACCTTCAGAGGTTAATAGGTCAACTTGTGAACCAGGAATGTACAATTATTTTTGAAGGAATTATTGACTTTTTGTTCAACTAAAATTTTCTTCACAAGCACAGTTTCTTCATAGGTGGCCGTATATTGATTCACCGTCTGGTGGTGCACTTGTTTTGTTTGGTGAGAATTTATTGGTAGATAAAATTGTATTTTTTAACTTTTCTGTTAGATTTCAAAGTTTACGAATTTTAGCTCTTTGAAAAAGATTAATTTCATAAAAAAGACATTTTTTTTAAAAAAATTGCAAAACTTTGTTTCCTAATTTGTACATCTAAAAAACCGGATGATTTGAATCATTTTCCATAAATATTTACATTACCATCTTCTACAAACATGTGGTTTCATACTTTTGATTTAGGATATGGAACACTTTGGTATTCTTGGAGATACAAACATGTAGTTTCATACTTTCTATTTAGGATTTGGAACACTTTGGTACTCTTGGAGATATAAACATGTGGTTTCATACTTTCGACTTAGGATTTGGAACATTTTGGTACTCTTGGAGATACAAACATGTGGTTTCATACTTTCTATTTAGGATTTGAACCACTTTGGTACTCTTGGAGATACAAACATGTGGTTTCATTCTTTCGATTTAGGATTTGGAACAGTTGGGTACTCCTGGAGATACAAACATGGTTTCATACTTGTGATTTAGAATTTGCAACACTTTGGTATTCTTGGAGATACAAACATGTGGTTTCATACTTTCGATTTAGGACTTGGAACACTTTGGTACTCTTGGAGATACAAACATATGGTTTCATACTTTTGATTTAGGATTTGGAACACTTTGGTATTCTTGGAGATACAAACATGGTTTCATACTTGCGATTTAGAATTTGCAACACTTTGGTATTCTTGGAGATACACACATGTGGTTTCATACTTTCTATTTAAGATTTTTAACACTTTGGTACTCTTGGGGATACAAACATGTGGTTTCATACTTTTGATTTAGGACTTGGAACACTTTGGTACTCTTGGAGATACAAACATGTGGTTTCATACTTTTGATTTAGGACTTGGAACACTTTGGTACTCTTGGAGATACAAACATGTGGTTTCATACTTTCGATTTAGGACTTGGAACACTTTGGTACTCTTGGAGATACAAACATGTGGTTTCATACTTTTGATTTAGGACTTGGAACACTTTGGTACTCTTGGAGATACAAACATGTGGTTTCATACTTTTGATTTAGGACTTGGAACACTTGGTACTCTTGGAGATACAAACATGTGATTTCATACTTTCGATTTAGGACTTGGAACACTTTGGTACTCTTGGAGATACAAACATGTAGTTTCATACTTTTGATTTAGGACTTGGAACACTTTGATACTCCTGGAGATAATGTCAATTCAGTTAACAAATGGGAATTTGTCAACAATAGTTAAGGTTTTCTGTCTGTTAAAAACAGGTTAAAAACAAAAACTTGAAATAGTTCACATCTATTTGTGAGGGCTCATTTTGCCAATGTCCAGAAATAATGCTTAATAAGGTAATTTCTCAATTTCTTGAATACTTGCTAATCATTAGGAATTCGGCTACAACATCGTTACATGAACAATTTGTTTCAATTCAGGAAAATAAATACTTATAGATTTTTTGTCAGGACTCATCATGAATACACTTATGTAGTGATGTTTCATAGAACAATATACTGACTGACATGACTCATCATGAATACACTTTTGTAGTGATTTCTCATAGAACAATGTACTGACTGACATGACTCATCATGAATACACTTATGTAGTGATTTTTCATAGGACAATGTACTGACTGACATGACTCATCATGAATACACTTATGTAGTGATTTCTCATAGAACAATGTACTGATTGACATGACTCATCATGAATACACTTATGTAGTGATTTTTCATAGAACAATGTACTGACTGACATGACTCATCATGAATACACTTATGTAGTGATTTCTCATAGAACAATGTACTGATTGACATGACTCATCATGAATACACTTATGTAGTTATTTTTCATAGAACAATGTACTGACTGACATGACTCATCATGAATACACTTATGTAGTTATTTTTCATAGAACAATGTACTGATTGACATGACTCATCATGAATACACTTATGTAGTGATTTCTGATAGAACAATGTACTGATTGACATGACTCATCATGAATACACTTATGTCGTGATTTTTCATAGAACAATGTACTGACTGACATGACTCATCATGAATACACTTATGTAGTGATTTTTCATAGAACAATGTACTGATTGCCATGACTCATCATATATACACTTATGTAGTGATTTCTCATAGAACAATGTACTGATTGCCATGACTCATCATATATACACTTATGTAGTGATTTCTCATAGAACAATGTACTGATTGACATGACTCATCATGAATACACTCATGTAGTGATTTCTCATAGAACAATGTACTGACTGACATGACTCATCATGAATACACTTATGTAGTGATTTCTCACAGAACAATGTACTGATTGCCATGACTCATCATATATACACTTATGTAGTGATTTTTCATAGAACAATGTACTGATTGACATGACTCATCATGAATACACTCATGTAGTGATTTCTCATAGAACAATGTACTGACTGACATGACTCACCATGAATACACTTATGTAGTGATTTCTCATAGAACAATGTACTGATTGACATGACTCATCATGAATACACTTATGTAGTGATTTCTCATAGAACAATGTACTGATTGACATGACTCATCATGAATACACTTATGTAGTGATTTCTCATAGAACAATGTACTGACTGACATGACTCATCATGAATACACTTATGTAGTTATTTTTCATAGAACAATGTACTGATTGACATGACTCATCATGAATACACTCATGTAGTGATTTCTCATAGAACAATGTACTGATTGCCATGACTCATCATGTATACACTTATGTAGTGATTTCTCATAGAACAATGTACTGACTGACATGACTCATCATGAATACACTTATGTAGTGATTTCTCATAGAAAAATGTACTGATTGACATGACTCATCATGAATACACTTATGTAGTGATTTTTCATAGAACAATGTACTGACTGACATGACTCATCATGAATACACTTATGTAGTGATTTTTCATAGAACAATGTACTGACTGACATGACTCATCATGAATACACTTGTGTAGTTATTTTTCATAGAACAATGTACTGACTGACATGACTCATCATTAATACACTTATGTAGTTATTTTTCATAGAACAATGTACTGATTGACATGACTCATCATGAATACACTTATGTAGTGATTTCTCATAGAACAATGTACTGATTGACATGACTCATCATGAATACACTTATGTCGTGATTTTTCATAGAACAATGTACTGACTGACATGACTCATCATGAATACACTTATGTAGTGATTTTTCATAGAACAATGTACTGATTGCCATGACTCATCATATATACACTTATGTAGTGATTTCTCATAGAACAATGTACTGATTGCCATGACTCATCATATATACACTTATGTAGTGATTCCTCATAGAACAATGTACTGATTGACATGACTCATCATGAATACACTTATGTCGTGATTTTTCATAGAACAATGTACTGATTGACATGACTCATCATGAATACACTCATGTAGTGATTTCTCATAGAACAGTGTACTGATTGCCATGACTCATCATATATACACTTATGTAGTGATTTCTCATAGAACAATGTACTGATATATTAAAACTTAGTATTTGAAATTATCTATTAACTTTATTGCAGAACACAGACATTTCAGATGACATTGATGTTGATTCTTCTGGTTCACTTGATGATAGTTGATCTGCCAGTTCTGATAGGGTAAGATATTATTTCCCATTTTAAAGAAGTACATATGATTGTCTGTTTGGAAGTTTTGTTTATGTGATATCCTCAACAGTAGTTCTTTGATTTCATTGAACAAATTTTATGCTTCTTAATATTTTGGATGTGTTCAGTAATAACCTTTATTCTCTGAAAAGTAAGGGAGTTATTGCCCTTTGTTTGTAGAATTTATGTGCACAATTTCATGGTTTATGGACTAAATGTAGACTTAAGATTTCATTTCAAATTGACATACTACATTATGTTAAAGTTTGGTAGGCAAAGCTATAAAACCATAGTGATTTCTTAAAAATTGTGAATTTTGTTTGAAATTGGATTATTTAGACAATAACTTGAACATTTGACATTTGAGTGTAGCATTGTGCAGTCGTGTTTTTAAGAAGTTAATCTTAATGATGTTTGTGCCCCCGTCAATTTTGGCGAAGGGCATTAAGAGTTACCCTTGTCATCTGTCTCAGTTCAAATCCCACATGCAGCTATTGTGTTTTGTCCTTGGCCAAGACACTCCGTCCCAATTGCCCAGGTGGGTCACAGTGGCATTGTGTACTAAGGTGTACTGCATGTCGATGGTGCACCTGTCTTCAACCCTGCTTGCGGGAAGTTGGGATGTTGGGGAGCTGACAGTTGCTCACCGTTCTCTCCGGGTACTCCACTTCCCCCACCCATAAAACCTGTGGTAATGATTAGCCATTAAACAAATATTGTCCGTCTGTTCTTATGTTCAGAGTTCATGAGAGCTGCACCACATTTTTGGGTATGTTTGTTTTATTTTATTGAAAAATATATTTTCTATATTTGCGAAAAGTGGCTCTTGATAGCCTGTATTAGTTGCTAGCCAATGGGAAGGTAGTGTTTTCTTGTGAATGAAAATTTCCGTCATGGTGTGATGCTAACAGATTAACCACCAGAAAACTAAAAAATTTACCTTTCATCAACACATATGATATTGAAATTGAGAAATTTAGATGTCGAACTAATTATCTGAATGCCTGTTTGTCTTACTAAATGTTTTCTTCGACATTCTCGTTAATTATGGCTAAGCTATGAATGTCAATGGTCATGTGATACATCAGTATAATGATCATTGTTATAAACCTGACACCTGGGAGTACAATGGTCTTGTGATGCATCAGTATAATGATCATTGTTATAAACTTGACACCTGGGAGTACAGCGGTCATGTGATACATCAGTTTAATGATCATTGTTATAAACTTGACACCTGGGAGTACAACGGTCATGTGATACATCAGTATAATGATCATTGTTATTAACTTGACACCTCGGAGTTCAACGGTCATGTGATACATCAGTATAATGATCATTGTTATAAACTTGACACCTGGGAGTACAATGGTCATGTGATACATCAGTATAATGATCATTGTTATAAACTTGACACCTGGGAGTACAGCGGTCATGTGATACATCAGTATAAGGATCATTATTGTAAAGTTGACACCTGGGAGTACAACAGTCATGTGATACATCAGTATAAAGATCATTGTTATAAACTTGACACCTGGGAGTACAACAGTCATGTGATACATCAGTATAATGATCATTGTTATAAACTTGACACCTGGGGGTACAGCGGTCATGTGATACATCAGTATAATGATCATTGTTAGAAAGTTGACACCTGGGAGTACAACGGTCATGTGATACATCAGTATAATGATCATTGTTATAAACTTGACACCTGGAAGTAAAACGGTCATGTGATACATCAGTATAATGATCATTGTTATAAACTTGACACCTGGGAGTACAATGGTCATGTGATACATTAGTATAATGATCATTGTTATAAACTTTACACCTGGGAGTATAGCAGTCAGGTGATACATCAGTATAATGATCATTGTTATAAACTTGACACCTGGAAGTACAATGGTCATGTGATACATCAGTATAATGATCATTGTTATAAACTTGACACCTGGGAGTACAACGGTCATGTGATACATCAGTATAATGATCATTGTTATAAACTTGACACCTGGGAGTACAACGGTCATGTGATACATCAGTATAATGATCATTATTGTAAAGTTGACACCTGGGAGTACAACGGTCATGTGATACATCAGTATAATGATCATTGTTATAAACTTGACACCTTGGAGTACAACGGTCATGTGATACATCAGTATAATGATCATTGTTATAAACTTGACACCTGGGAGTACAATGGTCATGTGATACATCAGTATAATGATCATTGTTATAAACTTGACACCTGGAAGTACAACGGTCATGTGATACATCAGTATAATGATCATTGTTATAAACTTGACACCTGGGAGTACAACGGTCATGTGATACATCAGTATAATGATCATTGTTATAAACTTGACACCTGGGAGTACAGCGGTCATGTGATACATCAGTATAATGATCATTATTGTAAAGTTGACACCTGGGAGTACAACGGTCATGTGATACATCAGTATAATGATCATTATTATAAACTTTACACCTGGGAGTACAACGGTCATGTGATACATCAGTATAATGATCATTGTTATAAACTTTACACCTGGGAGTACAACAGTCATGTGATACATCAGTATAATGATCATTGTTATAAACTTGACACCTGGGAGTACAGCGGTCATGTGATACATCAGTATAATGATCATTGTTAGAAACTTGACACCTGGGGGTACAGCGGTCATGTGATACATCAGTATAATGATCATTGTTATAAACTTGACACCTGGAAGTACAACAGTCATGTGATACATCAGTATAATGATCATTGTTATAAACTTGACACCTGGGAGTACAGCGGTCATGTGATACATCAGTATAATGATCATTATTATAAACTTTACACCTGGGAGTACAACGGTCATGTGATACATCAGTATAATGATCATTATTATAAACTTTACACCTGGGAGTACAACGGTCATGTGATACATCAGCATAATGATCATTGTTATAAACTTTACACCTGGGAGTACAACAGTCATGTGATACATCAGTATAATGATCATTGTTATAAACTTGACACCTGGGAGTACAACAGTCATGTGATACATCAGTATAATGATCATTGTTATAAACTTGACACCTGGGAGTACAGCGGTCATGTGATACATCAGTATAATGATCATTATTGTAAAGTTGACACCTGGGAGTACAACGGTCATGTGATACATCAGTATAATGATCATAATACCCCCCGCAAACAAAGTTTTTTTTTGGGGGGGGTATATAGGAATCACCCTGTCCATCCGTCTGTCCGTCCATCTGTCCATCCTTGTAAGCGCAACTCCTCCTACACCGTTTGAAGAATTTTCATGAAACTTTACACAATGGAAGAACTCCATATGAAGATGTGCATGAAGCAATATAATTCCGTTCTGACATTTCCAAGGGGAGAAATCTAACATACATTTCAGGCGCAGGGGTATCACTTTGTGAGTTTGCTCACAGTACCTCTAGTTGTTATAAACTTGACACCTGGGAGTACAACAGTCATGTGATACATCAGTATAATGATCATAATACCCCCTGCAAACAAATTTTTTTTTGGGGGGGGGGGGGGGTATATAGGAATCACCCTGTCCGTCCGTCTGTCTGTCCGTCTGTCCATCTGTCCATCCCTGTAAGTGCAACTCCTCCTAAACCGTTTGGAGAATTTTCATGAAACTTTACACAATGGAAGAACTCCATATGAAGATGTGCATGAAGCAATATAATTGCGTTCTGACATTTCCAAGGGGAGATAATCTAACATACATTTCAGGCGCGGGGGTATCACTTTGTGAGTTTGCTCACAGTACCTCTAGTTGTTATAAACTTTACACCTGGGGGTACAGCGGTCATGTGATACATCAGTATAATGATCATTATTATAAACTTTACACCTGGGAGTACAACGGTCATGTGATACATCAGTATAATGATCATTATTATAAACTTTACACCTGGGAGTACAACGGTCATGTGATACATCAGTATAATGATCATTGTTATAAACTTTACACCTGGGAGTACAACAGTCATGTGATACATCAGTATAATGATCATTGTTATAAACTTGACACCTGGGAGTACAACAGTCATGTGATACATCAGTATAATGATAATTGTTATAAACTTGACACCTGGGAGTACAACAGTCATGTGATACATCAGTATAATGATCATTATTGTAAACTTGACACCTGGGAATACAGCAAGTGGTTTTACATTTGTGATGAATAGAAAGAATGTTCGTTTGTTTGTTTTGTAAAGGAAAGTTGTATGCCTTATTTTTGAATATTTATTAAGAGGCTGAAGGGGGTTGATGAAATATAAATTATAAAATATCATTTTCCATGTTCTCAACCTCAATTATGATGAATACAAAAGAGGTGAGGATACATTTGTGTGTTATGATGAATGTAAAATCATAAAAGGTACCCATTATATTTAACTACATCATATCTACAATATTAGAACTATGATTTTTTTTATACTGTACCAATGACCCAGACTTAGCTGGTGCTAACTCTTAAAAATTCAGGGCCAAACACAAATTTTGACCCTCCCCCCCCCCATCCCCCAAATTTGCATCAAAATCCAAAAAATCAATGTCCTATATGGTCCTCCATACTTTTGTCCACTGCGCATGTGCAGTGTCAAGGAAGTACCGAAATTGGCGCAAAATCTTCATTCCTTGTTTGGCCCTTCAATCAGTAACATCTCACTGATATCTGTGCTTATAATCTCAGTTAAAATGATGCCAGACACAAAATCATGAAGGAAATGGTGGATCCAAGGATGAAATTAGAGGATGAGATGAAGAAACAGTGGAAGGATGTGTTCAAGGCTGTAACTTATAATTTTTATGTAAAATTATTTTATGTTCCTTAATTTCGGGGCATGGGCCTGATGTTTTCATTCTTGCTATGAAATCTCCACTGTTTGTTCAGGGTTTCCTCTCTCCCTGTCCTTGATACCCCCTTGCTAATCTCCCAGGCTTTTGGTATAATTTTTGAAATTTTTTTATTGAAATTTCTTGGGAGTTTTAGCTTAGTTACAGAATGTTACTTCTGTTATCCCCATTGTTACGTCCTCACCCTAGGGGTGTTTAGGCATTTTGGTCATGCATCTACCATCCGATGTACTGCAGCTTCTTCTGTGGAAGATTCTCTTTTACATCGGATAGTGTTTTAAATCGGTTGCTGATTTCGGGCCATGTATTTCAGTGCCTGGAATCTTGTTTCCGGTTTTTATTGACTTTCGTTTACGTTGACAGCGGTTACTTATGTCAGTGATTCCTTGTCTTCTGTAAGGTTCATTTTATAGCCAGATACATTAATATTGTCCATAAGTGTAACTTTAATTTTTAGTTATGTTTTAAAACTTTTGTCGACACTTAGGCTTTTTTGGGATCCATTTGGGCTCATGAACCGTTCCCTTTGGGAACTTGGGCTCATGTCAAACTTTTTTCGAAAATATTTTTCTTTTGAATTATTTTTCAAAATTTTTGTAATGGATTATATTATTATTATGTATCTTTGTATTTTCAAGGGTTAGTGAGAGTACAACGGCTGTTTAATATTTTTTAAATATGAAAGAATATTGTTCAAATTGTAAATCGAGGAAGTCTTCCTCTGATTCTCATGATTATTGTATTTACTGTACTCGCACTAATTCTTGCTCAGTGTGTGCCAATTGGGATGACTAACGTTGGAGCCATGTGTCATGGTGTATTGTTAGTGGTGAGAGATCCATGCCGGTCCTCTCGCCTCAGGGTCACTCTAGTTTTTCAGTCTCTTTTTCAGAGAAACAATAACAGGGTGATGTTTCCATGATGTCTTCAGGAAGTGTGCTGCCATCATCGCGCAAAAGTGCTCAAAGAAATTCAACAAGTGCCTAGATCCTTAGTAGGATTGACGACCTTGTCGCCAGCTAGCTTGCCCGGCAAAGCTATCAGTCGTAAATTGGGTGATATGACACAGTTTTGGTCTGTTGCGTTCCATGAGAGGATAAGGGGAGTTGTGAGCACTATAATCTCGGATCACGCACACCCGGTGACGTCGAATCGGAGGATGGATCAGAAGAAGCCAGTCAGTCCGGTAGCTAGCTCGTTCAGGTCTACCCGGACCGCGAGCGAGAGAGGCCCCTCTCTCTTACAATAACATCTGGGGCCAGATGTTGTGCATAACATTCGTCAGTTGGAGCACATGTCCACTCCTCCTGCTCGGGACACTCCGTCGCATAGACAGCCGGGGGTGGCTAGTCTATTGGCTTCCTCTTCCACACGCCAGCACACACGACCGCACTTTACGTGACCTCAGATATCCAGCCTGCTTCGCCGACCAAGGATTCCATGTCGACCAGGTCACTCCATCCGGTAGCCAAGGATACGAGGCCTTACCAATCGGGACGTTCGCATAAAAGAATGCAAGAGGCACTGCCCCAGGAGCTTCCAGCAGCTAAACAACATAAGACCGCAGCTCCACAGGCCTCCGTGACAGACTTGCTATCACAGATAGCGCAGCTCATCGCAGCATCCCAGCAACCTTCAGAAACTCTTTCAGATCAGGAAGTGTCTGAGGAAGCTGGGTCGGCACGCTCCCCTGCAGTGTCAGATAGGGTCGATCGAGATTCACATTTGGTCCAGTCAGATGGTGAAAGGGAATCTGTGGAGCTGGATTTTTCCCTTCTAGAACAACATAAGGTGGCCGTAGATTTCATCCGGCAACACCTTCCAGAAGTTGTTCCTCCGGACCAGAAAGCTGCAATACCAGATAAGAGACTGATAGCGTCACTGGACACTGACTTCTTTGGCTGGACTAAGGATGTCGCGCCTGAGTTTCCGGCCCAGTCCAGAAATGTCTCACGGGCATTTGAATTGCTGTTTTTAGACTAGCCTCTAAGACTGGCAGATCCAGTTTCTTATCGCATCTTGCTCTACATCTGCCGTTCATCAACAGTAGAAATAAATTTGAAACGGCAGGACAGGGCGTTCTGAGAGTTTCTCTGCGTTTAGACGACCAGACAGAAGATTTGGAGTTGTTATTGCCGGCGTCTATGTCGATTCTCTCCAATACGTTGGAGACGACAATCTCGTCTAACAGAGCCAGTTTAGACGCCTTATCGTACGCAGATCACCTTACCAGAGCGTTATCACAGCGTCTCGATGGTAAAGAATTCCAGGATGTTCAAACTTTCTTGAGAGTTCTTTCGAGGGCAATCGCATATTCCACGTGTAACTCCACCCTTTCAGTGGCAAATTTGGAGTTAGTCAGACGTGATGCTGCCCTGGCTTCATCCACAAGAGTGGAAACTAAGGTGAAAAACTCTCTTCGAGTCGCTCCGGTTTCAGGAGAGCTTCTCTTCAATGGTAAGCTTTCACTAATCTATGATCAGATTACCAAGAAAGCTTCAGACTCTCTGCTCTTTAAGTCTGTTTCGAAAAAAACAGACTCAGCGGAGAGGAGTAAGTCAGGGACTTCTTGGGCGAGTAGTTCCTATAGAGGATCTAAGGAAACCTCTACATCTTACTCCAGAGACCGTCAGAGTAATGGGGACGTAATGCTGGCCGAGACAACCGGTCAGATGCCCCTAGTCGACTGGACGAGGCATGGGTCGGGGTGCATGTAGTTTCTCCTCCTGCAAGCGTCGCAGGTCCAGGAGGTGAAGGTCAGAACCTCTATTGTGCTCCAGTGGGTGGAAGGCTGTCGAGATTCTTAACAAATTGGTTGTCAATTACGAACAACCGATAGGTTCAGGAGGTTGTTTCGGATGGTCTGAAACTGTCCTTCAGAGAAAAACCTCCGTTAACACGAAGTCCACGATGGACTCAGCTTCGGTCAAACCTTGAGAAGAGAGATTCGCTTCTATCAGAGGTGCAATCTCTTCTGGAGAAGAACGCAATAGAGGTCATAGAAAACCAGGAATCTCCCGGTTTTTACAGTCACCTGTTCCTGGTACCAAAACCAGATGTCTCGTTCCGTCTAGTTATAGATCTAAGCTGGATAAACAAGCTGATCATGGCTCTGAAATTCTATTTGGAGACCATTCGATCGGTGAGAGCGAGCATTCGAGTGAACGATTATGCTGCGAGCATAGATCTCAAGGATGCGTACTATCACGTCATGGTACATCTGACGTTCAGAAAGTACCTTCGCTTCGCTGTCCTAGAGGTCGTTTATCAGTTCCGAGCAATGTGCTTCGGACTGAATCTAGCGCCCTGGGCCTTCACTCGAATAATGATGAACTCGGTAATGACTCATTTCCGAGCTCATTCATCTGCAGTAATGTCGGCTTACTTGGACGACATTCTTCAGAGGTACGGCGACAGATTAACGCTTCAGAACGATGTTCAGAGTCTGCTTCAATTACTCTGACGTCTCGGTTTCATAGTAAATGAAAAGAAGTTGGATCTAGTTCCGTCCAAGTCGTTCATTCACTTGGGAATGAGCTTCGAGACGCACAACAATCTGGTTCGTCTGCCGATACCCAGCGCGAAATTAGTCAGTTGTTACTCTCGCTTTTGTCTACACTCAGATGTAGTAACATCAAGAGAATTTATGCGACTGATAGGTTTGTGCAGAGCCGCCGCAAACCTTATTCCCATGGGGCGCCTACGCACTCGTCCACTCCAGATATTTCTTACTCAGAATTGGAGTGTGAAGATTCATTCGCTCGAAACGAACACCGTCTTGTCAAACCAAGTAAAACAAGAGATCAGACTTGGGCAGATATTCGGTGGTTAACTCAGAGAGTTCCACTGCAACTGCCGGATACGATTTTTACGATTTTGATGGATGCGAGTCAAACAAGTTGGGGTGCGACATTGAGCCCAACAGATTCGAGGTGCCAGGGTCTTTGGGATCTGCAATTTCTGAACAAGCACATAAACATCAAAGAGATGATGTCAATTTGGCTTGCGTACGTCATTGGATGAACATTATTCAGAATTCACATGTTCAAATACTGTCTGACAATTCGACACTAGTAGAGTATATTCGGAACCAGGTAGGCACTCATTCCATTCCGTTGTTCAACTTAATGGAAAGCATTCTTCTGTTTGCCCTATAGCATCAGGTTTTTCTGTCGGTCCATCATATTCCGGGTTGTCTGAATGTTCTAGCAGACTCCCTTTCTTGGAAAGGTTGTATGTTGCCGTCAGAATGGACTCTCAACAAACGAGTATTCAATCAGATCTAGACTTGTTTGCGACGCATCTCAACAGTCAGTTGCAGATGTATATATGTTGCCATGCCCAGATCCTTGAGCATTCGCAGTAGACGCCTCTCTCGATCTCTTGGGACGGAATGATAGGATACACGTATCCGCCAGCTCCGTTGATTCAACAGATATTGCTAAAAATCAAGCAATCTCACTGCAAAATTCTGTTGGTAGCATCTCTGTCACCCCAGAGACCATAGATAAATCTACTCAGGTGTCTGTTATGGGACATTCCTCGGAAGCTTCCTCCGTGGGAGGACCTTCTTTCGCAGGGGAAATTGCGCACACTGCATCACAAACCGCAAGGTCTCAACCTTCACGTATTTCCGTTGTGTGGTCCTTCTTGCACAACATGCATTTTACACGACGCGCAGTGGACACAATTTCTAACTGTAGGAGGACCTCCTCTTCACTGAATTATGCTGCTAAGTGGAAGGTTTTCTCTGGTTGGTACAGTGGTCATTCTATTGATATTTATGATCATTTCATTCCAGACCTTGCTAATTTTTTGGTCTACTTGTTTGACGAGATCAAACTGCAGCCAATAACTATTAAGGGTTATAGGTCTATGCTATCGGATACTTATGCTCATCATGATAGCTTACAAATTGGATCTAATGTCTCTTTATCAAAGTTAGCTAAAAACTTTTCGATAAATAGACCTAGAACCCTTAGGTTAATTCTTAAGTGGAATTTAGCTTGGGTTCTTCTGAAGCTACAAGAAGCTCCATTTGAACCCCTTGATACGGTAGACTTCAAATACTTATATTATAAGACAGCTTTTCTCTTAGTCTTCTCTTCTGCTAGAAGAGTTAGTGAGCTTCATGCTCTATCTGTTGATGATTCTCACTATCGTAGTGTTGGTAATACTATTACTATGATTACCAATGTTGGATTTTTGGCTGAGAATCAGGCGCCTAGTAAGTACCTTGAACCTATTGTTATTAAGGCTCTTCCATCCTCAGACGGCCATAGGCCTTTGCTGTGTCCAGTTAGAGCTATGCGTATTTACAAACGTAGATCTGAGTTTATCAGAAAGGGCCAAAAACGTTTCTTTCTGTCTCTGCTGCCTTATAGGAGGGACAGCACGATCCATTCTATTTCTAGGTGGATTCAATTGACTATTCGTACTGCTTATGAAAGATTATCTTCTACTCAGCAGTCTGTGCTTAAGATTTCAGCACATGAAGTGAGAGCACTGTCTACATCTTTGGTTTATGCTAATAGTATTGCTATTACCGATTTGATGAAGGCTGCATACTGGTCTCAGCCTTCTACGTTCACAAAGTTTTACCTCAGAAATATTGAGTCTATTTCTGGCGACCTGCATTGTTTAGGTCCATTAACTGTTGCTCAGAATGTCGTCCACTAAACAGTTGCAACTATAGTTATGCAGGCTTTCTGTTCCAGTAGTGATTCTGTCCTGCTGCCCTCTTCGTTCTGGGGTGATTGACCCAGAGAAAGGGGAAGGGGGGGGGGGGATGGTGTTCCCTTATATCACCTGCTTTATGGTGAAAAGAAAGGGAATACCTCCTCTGGAGTCAGTAATTCCAAGTCAGTTCTGGGATGGTTTTAAAGTGTAAAACTAAGGCTACACAAAGTAGATCTTCTGTTTCTCAGGCCATTATTTGTAAAATTGCATGCGGGCGAGCGTTTTTTTTATTTTATTTTTTATTTCTGTAATTATTTCTTTGCCATGAAAAGTTCATATCTTGGCTTGTGTTTTAGGCCTCATAATCTACAGAATAGCATGGGAGGTGGTGTATTTTGTCCCTTGAGAGCAAGAAGAACTTTGTATGGAAACATCACAGTATTTGAGATCCATTATGTGTTTAGCTGGTTATGATATTTTATGATGAAATGCTTAGCAGTTTGGGGTGATGTGTGTGTCAAAATAGGAGGACTAACAATTTACAGTGATTTTAACATTATTGTCACTCTAGTTTTAGGGTTTTGTTTTAAGAATGAAAATGAACTCACCACCCTGGACAATGATGGTTAGTGTTACATTGACATGTGAAGTCAGAGTAGTTCTATGTCCTTCAGTTGTGACTGTACGTGATGAAACTCCTCTTTATGAAAGTTTATCTACCTTTGAGATACGATACTTATAGATGTGAGATTTGTATACAGTTTCTTTGTGATTTTATGGTTATTCGCTATATATGGAAGGCATTAAAATGCATGTTATAGGCTGGATGTGATGAAACTCCTCTTTATGAAAGTTTATCTACCTTTGAGATACGATACTTATAGATGTGAGATTTGTATACAGTTTCTTTGTGATTTTATGGTTATTCGCTATATATGGAAGGCATTAAAATGCATGTTATAGGCTGGATGTGATGAAACTCCTCTTTATGAAAGTTTATCTACCTTTGAGATACGATACTTATAGATGTGAGATTTGTATACAGTTTCTTTGTGATTTTATGGTTATTCGCTATATATGGAAGGCATTAAAATGCATGTTATAGTCTGGACGTGATGAAACTCCTCTTTATGAAAGTTTATCTACCTTTGAGATACGATACTTGTGTATGTGAGATTTGTATACAGTTTCTTTGTGATTTTATGGTTATTCGCTATATATGGAAGGCATTAAAATGCATGTTATAGTCTGGACGTGATGAAACTCCTCTTTATGAAAGTTTATCTACCTTTGAGATACGATACTTATAGATGTCAGATTTGTATACAGTTTCTTTGTGATTTTATGGTCATGCGCTATATATAGAAGGCATTAAAATGCATCGTGTAGGCTTAAATGTTGTACAAGAATGATCCATTTCAAGATTTTCTCATTTATTTCCTCCTTGGTATTAAAGTTTTACACCACCACTCAGTTACAAGGTAAGGGGTATACTGGATTCAATCTGTCTGTCTGTGTATCTGTCTGTCTGGAGCTATATCCCAGATGTAGGTGGATGAATTCAAGGGAATTCAGTCTGCATTGTCCTTAGGATGATCCACTTTTGACATATCTTGAACAGAGTTGCTCACACTTTTTATTACTTGAAGTACTTCACATAAAATGTTTATACTCCTGACCCTCCTGGGGGCATTATGTTTTCACCATGTTCATCCATAATCATAATGAATGCTGATTCAAATCAATTTTATTTATTTGTGAGGCTTTGTTAGTGTCTGGAGGAACCTTCCTTTTGATGAGAGACTTATCAACCCTTTTATGACACAGGCAGGGCCGTCGGCCACACTTAGCATTGCTCTTGTTTGTGATTTTTTTACATCTCCTGCAACGAGTTGGGTCATACTGAAATCATTTTATCTGTCCATTCCTCTGTCCGTCCGTCCATAGACATAACTTTCTCCATAGATTTTCTCACACATTTATCGACTAATCTACTCGAAATTTAGTATGAGTATTTACCAACATGTGAACATGTACCTGTGATTATATTCCTGTTGGATTATTTTTGCCAGAATTATGCCCCTTTTTGACTTGAAATAACAGGCCTAGAATTTTGTCGAGAGATTTTCATAGATGTCTATGGGTCAATTCCTTTGAAACTTTGTATAGATGTTCACTGCTATGGAAACATGTGCACCCCAGATTATAGTTTTGAATAGACTATTTTTGCCAGAGTTATATCCCTTTTTGCCTCAGAGTGCCTGAATTTAATCTGGAGATTTTCTTACTTGTTTATGCGTTGATTTTTTTTTAAACTTGATGTGAATGCTCATTACCATGGAAACCTGTGCACCAGAAATTTTAGTTTTGTTTGTTTTTTTCTTGCCAGACTTATGTCCTTTTCATCTTAGAATAATCATGGTTGCCAGGGGGTGTCGACAGGCTCATCTGGGATAGTCACAGCTCGAGTTTTCGTCCATTTATGCTTCATCTGTCCAGCAATGCAGTGAGGTATGAATTGCCTTAAGCTATAGCTCTTAATTAATCCAATTAATCAGAGTTTTATTATTGATACGTACATACTATTTTTGTACTGTTTAGGAATTGACCATGTCCTTTAAAATACAAAAGAAGGATCCAAAGCTGGAAAACTAAATGTTTGCCCACTAATTAAAAAATTTAATATCAATGTCATATCAAAAACATAACTTTATTTTAGAAATGTAAAGATGATGGTGAATAAAATGTAACTAATAAAGGTGAATAAAAATTAAAACTAAAAAAATACCATGTTTTCAAGATTAGAAGTCATATACAACACCATATTTCAGAAAAAGGTAGGAGATTTTTTAGCATGGTCTCTAGCATAGTAAGACGTAGCATACAGGATTTTAATGGTACAATAGTGTATTTTAAGCACATTAATAAGAAATTTGGTGTCAAACACATGTTGAAACAAAATAAGTAAATTAGTTGGTGTGAAAATTTATTGAATATTTTTTATCATCCATTATTGGGTAAAACTTAGAGAAGAGACTAGAATATTATAAAAGTATAATGCAGAACAGTGGAACCCTGTTAAATGAATAGGCACTTCATGAATGAAAATTATTCAATTAACAGGACTATTCAATAAACAGGGATTGTGTCACTTTCCTGTATTCTTGAGACAAACTTAGCATTTATTCTATTATATATTGTTTGGCAGACTCCATGAGCTCTGTCAAACAATATATAATAGAATAAATGCTAAGATGCTTGGATGCGCTGAGGACAAATAGGTTTACAAACAAAGGAAAACTCGGGAGAGTCAGGGTAATTTCTCAACAGGTTACAAGATTTTGTATTTAATTAACAGGAGTTTACTCTATAACCTATATATTCAAGGGGAGGGGTCTGTCGTGGCTTAGTAGGTAGAGGTGCAGGCTGCAAGCCAAGAGGTTCTCTGTTCGAATCCCTTCTGCGGCAGACCACCACGAAACATCGATGTGACCGGCGCTAACTGTATCCAACCGGTCTTGAATGACCGGCGCATTTTTCTCCCAAGTATATTAATTTTTCACATGAGACCTTGTGTTCTGAATCATTAATTATGGTTGTTGATGGTGAATAATTTCCTCATTCGAATATATTCTCTAAAATAAATACAAATATAACATTGCAAAACACAAGACAAATTTATAAATGAGAGACGCTCCTTTCGCAATCGAAACTGAAACTCATTTGTACTCTATTTTTCCATGTATGTTCTTTGCAAATCGAACCAGATGATCCCCTCCTCTTTCCTTTCCTTTGTGTAATATACTTTCTTTGAAGATTGTGAGCAGAATTGTCATAATTTCCAGAAAGCTTTACAGTAATTCAGTAATACTTCCAGAAAAATATAACCAGTTTTAACTCAGGTGACAGATGTGCAAGTGCCGATTTTATTTCTTGCCGAGGTTAGCTGGTGCCAAAAATGATGGGGTTGGTTTTGACCAGGTGCCAGATTTCCCAGTGGAGAGACGTCCAGGCTCCAGGTGCGGAGATGTTCAGCATTCAGTTTCAAAGAAATTGTCGCATTGGAGTCCAGTTGTTACGTTTTAAGAAAAAAAAAGTGATTTGCAGACTGAAGACATCCCCGTCATGCAGTTTAATGTGATAAAAGTTAAGTGTCATTTCAATAAAATTGAATGCAGGTAGGCCCTAATATTTTGTATCACATTACGACGTTAGCCCAACATAATTTACATGGGTTTTCCCCTAGTTAATGTTTGATTTGGAAGCCAAAAAATATGACCGACCCGGGTTACTGTATGACCGATCCGATCATTATGGAGCCGGTCATTATGACCGATACACCAAAAGAAATATTTCCAGGCCTGACAGTGGCGTTGTGTACTAAGGCAGACTGCACATCGATGGTGCACTTGTCTTCAACCAATACTAACCCTGCTTGTGTGGAGTTAGTATGTTGGGGAGTCTGGCAGTTGCTTTGAAGTTCTCTCTGGGTACTCCGGCTTCCTCCACCCATAAAAAACTGTCCAAGACAAGGTGACCCTGGCTATCGAAAGTGTTGTTAAACCCCAATAAATAAATAAATAAATAAATAACCTCTATTCAATTAACAGGTCAAATTTGTACTGAAGGTATGGTAAATAGTTTTGCATTGGCAATTTATATTCACTTAACAGGGTTACTCAGTTAAGAGATATCCAATTAAGTGGGCTCCACTGTATGATAAAAAATTGTTTTAATTTGTTTTTGTGTTTTTATGGTGTATTCCTACGTAATATTATGCACCTGTCAAGTATTTGTCACTCACGTATTTATAATTTCATATCAAAATGGAACATTAAGGCAGACCAAAAAATCATTCCCCTCTCAATCAATTGGGAATTGTTTCTCTCCAAATTTTCATAACCCCCACAACGAGTTGTGGGTGGGGGGGGGGGATACTGGAATCACCTTGTCTGTCCATCCATAGACGCAATTTTGTCCGGCGATTTTCTCAGACATTTATGGACCAATTTGCTTGAAACTTGGTATGAATTTTCACCACCATGGGAACCTGCAAACCTGAAATTATAGTATCGAGCGGCTTATTTGGCCAGAATTATGCCCCTTTTTGACTTTGAAAAGCAGGACAAGAATTTTGTGTGAAGATTTTCTCACATGTTTATGGGTTAATTCCTTTGAAACATGTTAGTGATGTTTACTACCATGGGAACCTACGCACCTAGGATTGTAGTTTTGACTGGACATTTTTTTGCCAGAGTTATGCCCCTTTTCATCTTAGAATGTCTGAATTTTGACCAGGAGATTATCTCAGATGTTTATGGGTCGATTCCTTGGAAACTTATGGATTCTGTGCACCTGCGATTATAGTATTGATCAGAGTTATGACCTTAGAATGCCTGAAATGCCTAGAATTTTGTCCTTTGAAAATCAGGCCTTTGTTTCCAGAGTTATGCTTCTTTTCGTCCTAGAATCCATACATCCATCCGTCACATCTTGTGTGTGCTACCCTTCCTGCACTACTAAACCATTTGTGATGAAACTTCTCAAACATTATGACTAGAAAGTGAACATCCGCATATTCAAAAGTTTTTTAGCTGCTGCAATTCCAACCAGGTTATCTTCCCTGAACATTATGGAGATTTATTATTGATTTTCAAATGAGATTCTTTAGTGCGCAACTCCATATACATTCTTGAACCGATTTCATTGAGTCTTCTTAAACATGGTGACCAATGTGTGAACATGTGAATATTTTCAAATTTTCTATCTGTGATGATGTTTACAAGGTTATCTCCCCTTCAACTTAGAAGATTCAATATAGATTTTTACATGAGATTTTTGTGTGTGGAACACCTCCTTCTTTATTAATGATCCAATTTTAATCAAACTTCTTAAACATTATCAATAACAAGTGGACATTCGCATATTCCAAAATTTTTCATCTGTGACAATTTTAACCAAGTTATCTTCCATGAACTTAGATATATTTAAGGATGTTCTAGCTCAACATTCGGAGATGCATTCTAGTAAGCCGGAAGTAGGTGGGTGTTATAGGTATCACTGAACTAAATTCTAGTAAGCTGGAAGTAGGTGGGGGTTATAGGTATCACTGAACTAAATTCTAGTAAACTGGAAGTAGGTGGGAGTTATAGGTATCACTGAACTAAATTCTAGTAAGCCGGAAGTAGGTGGGAGTTATAGGTATCACTGAACTAAATTCTAGAAAACTGGAAGTAGGTGGGAGTTATAGGTATCACTGAATTAAATTCTAGTAAACTGGAAGTAGGTGGGAGTTATAGGTATCACTGAACTAAATTCTAGTAAGCAGGAAGTAGGTGGGAGTTATAGGTATCACTGAACTAAATTCTAGAAAACTGGAAGTAGGTGGGAGTTATAGGTATCACTGAATTAAATTCTAGTAAACTGGAAGTAGGTGGGAGTTATAGGTATCACTGAACTAAATTCTAGTAAACTGGAAGTAGATGGGGAGTTATAGGTATCACTGAACTAAATTCTAGTAAACTGGAAGTAGGTGGGAGTTATAGGTATCACTGAACTAAATTCTAGTAAACTGGAAGTAGGTGGGAGTTATAGGTATCACTGAACTAAATTCTAGTAAGCCAGAAGTAGGTGGGAGTTATAGGTATCACTGAACTAAATTCTAGTCAGCCGGAAGTAGGTGGGAGTTATAGGTATCACTGAACTAAATTCTAATAAACTGGAAGTAGGTGGGAGTTATAGGTATCACTGAACTAAATTCTAGTAAACTGGAAGTAGATGGGGAGTTATAGGTATCACTGAACTAAATTCTAGTAACCTTGGAGTAGGTGGGAGTTATAGGTATCACTGAACTAAATTCTAGTAAACTGGAAGTAGGTGGGAGTTATAGGTATCACTGAACTAAATTCTAGTAAGCCGGAAGTAGGTGTGAGTTATAGGTATCACTGAACTAAATTCTAGTAAACTGGAAGCAGGTGGAAGTTGTAGGTATCACTGAACTAAATTCTAGTAAACTGGAAGTAGGTCTGAGTTCAAGGTATCACTGAACTAAATTCTAGTTAACTGGAAGTAGGTGGGAGTTATAGGTATCACTGAACTAAATTCTAGTAAACTGGAAGTAGGTGGGAGTTATAGGTATCACTGAACTAAATTCTAGTAAACTGGAAGTAGGTGGGAGTTATAGGTATCACTGAACTAAATTCTAGTAAACTGGAAGTAGGTGGGAGTTATAGGTGTCACTGAACTAAATTCTAGTAAACCGGAAGTAGGTGGGAGTTATAGGTATCACTGAACTAAATTCTAGTAAGCCGGAAGTAGGTGGGAGTTATAGGTATCACTGAACTAAATTTTAGTAAACTGGAAGTAGGTGGGAGTTATAGGTATAACTGAACTAAATTCTAGTAAACTGGAAGTAGGTGGGAGTTATAGGTATCACTGAACTAAATTCTAGTAAACCGGAAGTAGGTGGGAGTTACAGGTATCACTGAACTAAATTCTAGTAAGCCGGAAGTAGGTGGGAGTTATAGGTATCACTGAACTAAATTCTAGTAAACTGGAAGTAGGTGGGAGTTAGAGGTATCACTGAACTAAATTCTAGTAAACTGGAAGTAGGTGGGTGTTATTGGTATCACTGAATTAAATATTTGAATTAGAAATACCCGCTTTGAAATGTTGCACTCGGAAGTGATGTAATCTCAAAAAATAAACTGCCTCAGGAAAATAAATTGTTTCAATAAATGTTTGAAGCATTCTATTGGCATGTCTTGCATTATTGATGAATATTCCAGATAAAAAAGAGGGTGATATAATGACTTTTGGACCTAAAAAATACAATTTACATTTGGTGTGTTTTTGTAGGGAATTCCCTGGAAAATATGTGCATGTGACCGGTACTTCCTTTGCTGTCAATTTTTCTATCTTATTTGTTGCATGACCCTCTGTTTTGGGATCAGAAAAAGTTTTCTGAAAGGCTATACTTGACAGAGATATTTGAATGCCAAAATTAAAGTGATGCGATAATATTTTTTCTTGCTTGAACGTTATAATGGACGCCTGTGGGAAAATATTTAGTTCTGTGATACCTTTTGGAAATATGTTTGTTTTGCTTCCAAACCAGATTCAGTTATTATTTTGGGATTATTTCACAATAAAATGTTCATTAGGGGACCACACATTTACCATGGTTCTCCTTCATAGTACTAGGGGCAGGGTGACTCCAACATTCACCCCCCCCCCCCCCTCCCAAAACACCATTCAAACACACAGCCAAACAACCTATACTGCACTTCTATTCACTGGTATTCAGAAGTTTTTCTCTTCTCTTTTATGCTCTTTAAAATGTCAGAAAGCAAGTCCTTCACTGAAAGAGTATTTTGGAACACAAAGTTGGGGAGGGGTGGGGGCTATAGTGGAAGAATAACATAATAAAATGACAAATGTGAATGAATGACATTTGTGCATAGCTACCCCCCCCCCCCTCCCCCTCCGCGGCCCACACACAAATAAATTGAAGAACAAGGACCACTATATTCTTGTTGCAGATCCCAGAATCATCCTCTCTGGAAACATATTTTCTACACTTTCACTCTTTTTGTCAGAATGGGTGTCTGTGGGAATTGAAACAAAAGTTGTGAAAGTGCACTGATGGGTACTTGCAGCACAAGCATAGCACTATAGAATCAATATTTGATGGTTTTAGGCATTTGACATTGTTATGAGTTACCACAATAGGTACTGGTCTTTCCTTTGGAAAAAAAACACTGTTTTATGTTTTGTCAGTGCCATAGCAATGACTCTATGTGCCTTAAATGAGAAAACTGATTCTTTCTTTCACAAAAATTGTAAAATATTCATCAAACACAAGGTGAAATGTCTTCAGAAGCCAGAATGTGATTTAAAATGTATCACAAATGGGAATTTAATATCACGGGGTTTGATTTGTGTCAATATAAATTAATTCCTGAATTATGTCATAGATTTTAATGAAAAGGGGCATACCAGTGTTCTTATTCAGGGCTATATTTTACCACATGATTAGGTAGAAGGAAATTTTACATCAGCTCTTAGGATAAAATGGCAGAGTCCTTTTATATTGGTGAAATATATAGCTGCAGCCCCAATTTTTGAAACAAAAATGACATTCATATTGTTTTGTGGTGTTTGGGGCACTGTTTTGCTTGCGGTATGGTTAAATGAGAAAAAAAAATTGCCAAAAATGTGTACTGATGCAGATTTTAGTTTTATTTTGGGATCGGGGTAGTTTCTAAAGAAAGCTATAAATTTTCTTCCCCTTCAGCTAATTTATTAGGTAACAGGCTAGAAAACTCCTTTGTGGGCAATAGCAGTTTTTAAGCTCATTTGACACAGTTTGGACACTTTTCCTTAAAAGAGCAAATTTCCCATGTTTTTGACTTATTAGAAGCCAAAAGTTGGATTCTAATGCAGAAATGATTCTTTTATCTCATGAAGGTGGTAAAATATCTCTTTGATAGGGTTAGGGATGATTATAGGTATCACTGAACTAAATTCTAGTAAACCGGAAGTAGGTGGGGGGTTATAGGTATCACTGAACTAAATTCTAGTAAACCGGAAGTAGGTGGGGGGGTTATAGGTATCACTGAACTAAATTCTAGTAACCCGGAAGTAGGTGGGGATTATAGGTATCATTGAACTAAATTCTAGTAAACTGGAAGTAGGTGGGGGTTATAGGCATCACTGAATTAAATATTTGAATTAGAAATACCCGCCTTGAAATGTTGCACTCGGAAGTGATGGAATCTCTAAAAATAAACTGCCTCGGGAAAATAAATTGTTTCAATAAATGTTTGAAGCATTCTATTGACATCTTGCATTATTGATGAATATTCCAGATAAAAAAGAGGGTGATTTGATGACTTTTGGATCTAAAAAATACAATTTACATTTGGTGTGTTTTTGTAGGGAATTCCCTGGAAAATATGTGCATGTGACCGGTACTTCCCTTGCTGTCAATTTTTCTCTTATTTGTTGCATGACCCCCCTGTTTTGGGGTCGGAAAAAGTTGTCTGAAGGTCTATACTTGACAAAGATATTTGAATGCCAAAATTAAAGTGATGCGATCATATTTTTTTTGCCTGAACGTTATAATGGTCGCCTGTGGGAAAATATTTAGTTCTGTGATACCATTAATCACCTTCAGTGATAGTTCTAGTTAATTAAGTTTTATTCACTCCTCATTGAAGTAGAATACCATTTATCTACTTATTGCATCCCTGGGTTTATGATATTGTCACAAATTAGGACAAACGGATTCTATGAGCTGCTGAAGAATTATTAAAAATTATTCAATTCCAGATTGTGTCACATATCTTATTACCTTAAACTGTTGTTTTTATTTCAGAGCATAGATGATACTGCTATACAATGCATGACTGATCACTCACCTGTATCACCTCCAGTTGTTTCTACTCGTCCAGACTCCCAGCAAAACATTTCTACTGTATCCACATCCCAGTATGCTATTACTTCTGCTTCTATAATCACACAATGCACTAGTGAAACCTTCAGGTCCCCCACACGTGCAGGACTACATGACATTTCCTCAACCACCCATAGGTACTACAGTTGAGTCTCAACAAGGAAGTACTTGGGTAAACCAGCAGGGCACATCTAGAGAATTTTATATTGATATAAACAGGGCAACAATTGAGAGTATCTCCTAAGAGCTTTCAGCAATAATAGTGTAATGAATAAACAAATAAGAATAAGGGTTATGAATGATCAGGTTGTGGATGAAGAGGGAGTATTCAGAGATATTTTAACAGTATTTTGGGGAAACGTTATTGACCGGTACTTTGAGGGAGAATGTCAGGCCACCCCTGTTGTAAGTCTTGCTGTAGAGCCAGATATGTGGACAGCAATGGGTAAAATGTTATTAAAGTTGTTGATAGATACAGCATGACAACCTGTCCCAAATCAAAACAATGTTTCATGTTTAGCTGTATTATTAGCCTTGAGATACCTAAGACAAGTCATTAGGTCATTTGATGATGATCTGCTGTACAGACCGCATTGAGATACCTAAGACAAGCCATTAGGTCATTTGATGATGATCTGCTGTATATACCTAAGACAAGCCATTAGGTCATTTGATGGTGATCTGCTGTACAGACCGCATTGAGATACCTAAGACAAGCCATTAGGTCATTTGATGATGATCTGCTGTATATACCTAAGACAAGTCATTAGGTCATTTGATGATGATCTGCTGTACAGACTGCATTGAGATACCTAAGACAAGCCATTAGGTCATTTGATGATGATCTGCTGTACAGACCGCATTGAGATACCTAAGACAAGCCATTAGGTCATTTGATGATGATCTGCTGTATATACCTAAGACAAGCCATTAGGTCATTTGATGATGATCTGTTTGTATATACCTAAGACAAGCCATTAGGTCATTTGATGATGATTTGCTGTACAGACTGCATTGAGATACCTAAGACAAGCCATTAGGTCATTTGATGATGATCTGCTGTATATACCCAAGACAAGCCATTAGGTCATTTGATGATGATCCGCTGTACAGACCGCATTGAGATACCTAAGACAAGCCATTAGGTCATTTGATGATGATCTGCTGTATATACCTAAGACAAGCCATTAGGTTATTTGATGATGATCTGTTTGTATATACCTAAGACAAGTCATTAGGTCATTTGATGATGATCTGCTGTACAGACTGCATTGAGATACCTAAGACAAGCCATTAGGTCATTTGATGATGATCTGCTGTATATACCTAAGACAAGCCATTAGGTTATTTGATGATGATCTGTTTGTATATACCTAAGACAAGTCATTAGGTCATTTGATGATGATCTGCTGTACAGACCGCATTGAGATACCTAAGACAAGCCATTAGGTCATTTGATGATGATCTGCTGTACATACCTAAGACAAGCCATTAGGTCATTTGATGATGATCTGTTTGTATATACCTAAGACAAGCCATTAGGTCATTTGATGATGATCTGCTGTACAGACTGCATTGAGATACCTAAGACAAGCCATTAGGTCATTTGATGATGATCTGCTGTACAGACCGCATTGAGATACCTAAGACAAGCCATTAGGTCATTTGATGATGATCTGCTGTACATACCTAAGACAAGCCATTAGGTCATTTGATGATGATCTGTTTGTATATACCTAAGACAAGCCATTAGGTCATTTGATGATGATCTGCTGTACAGACTGCATTGAGATACCTAAGACAAGCCATTAGGTCATTTGATGATGATCTGTTGTATATACCTAAGACAAGCCATTAAGTCATTTGATGATGATCTGCTGTACAGACTGCATTGAGATACCTAAGACAAGCCATTAGGTCATTTGATGATGATCTGCTGTACATACCTAAGACAAGCCATTAGGTCATTTGATGATGATCTGTTTGTATATACCTAAGACAAGCCATTAGGTCATTTGATGATGATCTGTTTGTATATACCTAAGACAAGCCATTAGGTCATTTGATGATGATCTGTTGTATATACCTAAGACAAGCCATTAAGTCATTTGATGATGATCTGCTGTACAGACTGCATTGAGATACCTAAGACAAGCCATTAGGTCATTTGATGATGATCTGCTGTACATACCTAAGACAAGCCATTAGGTCATTTGATGATGATCTGTTTGTATATACCTAAGACAAGCCATTAGGTCATTTGATGATGATCTGCTGTACAGACTGCATTGAGATACCTAAGACAAGCCATTAGGTCATTTGATGATGATCTGCTGTACAGACCGCATTGAGATACCTAAGACAAGCCATTAGGTCATTTGATGATGATCTGCTGTACATACCTAAGACAAGCCATTAGGTCATTTGATGATGATCTGTTTGTATATACCTAAGACAAGCCATTAGGTCATTTGATGATGATCTGCTGTACAGACTGCATTGAGATACCTAAGACAAGCCATTAGGTCATTTGATGATGATCTGCTGTACAGACCGCATTGAGATACCTAAGACAAGCCATTAGGTCATTTGATGATGATCTGCTGTACATACCTAAGACAAGCCATTAGGTCATTTGATGATGATCTGTTTGTATATACCTAAGACAAGCCATTAGGTCATTTGATGATGATCTGCTGTACAGACTGCATTGAGATACCTAAGACAAGCCATTAGGTCATTTGATGATGATCTGTTGTATATACCTAAGACAAGCCATTAAGTCATTTGATGATGATCTGCTGTACAGACTGCATTGAGATACCTAAGACAAGCCATTAGGTCATTTGATGATGATCTGCTGTATATACCTAAGACAAGCCATTAGGTTATTTGATGATGATCTGTTTGTATATACCTAAGACAAGCCATTAGGTCATTTGATGATGATCTGCTGTACAGACTGCATTGAGATACCTAAGACAAGCCATTAGGTCATTTGATGATGATCTGTTTGTATATACCTAAGACAAGCCATTAGGTCATTTGATGATGATCTGCTGTATATACCTAAGACAAGCCATTAGGTCATTTGATGATGATCTGTTTGTATATACCTAAGACAAGCCATTAGGTCATTTGATGATGATCTGCTGTACAGACTGCATTGAGATACCTAAGACAAGCCATTAGGTCATTTGATGATGATCTGCTGTACATACCTAAGACAAGCCATTAGGTCATTTGATGATGATCTGTTTGTATATACCTAAGACAAGCCATTAGGTCATTTGATGATGATCTGCTGTACAGACTGCATTGAGATACCTAAGACAAGCCATTAGGTCATTTGATGATGATCTGCTGTATATACCTAAGACAAGCCATTAGGTCATTTGATGATGATCTGCTGTACAGACTGCATTGAGATACCTAACACAAGCCATTAGGTCATTTGATGATGATCTGTTTGTATATACCTAAGACAAGCCATTAAGTCATTTGATGATGATCTGCTGTACAGACTGCATTGAGATACCTAACACAAGCCATTAGGTCATTTGATGATGATCTGTTTGTATATACCTAAGACAAGCCATTAGGTCATTTAATGATGATCTGCTGTACAGACTGCATTGAGATACCTAACACAAGCCATTAGGTCATTTGATGATGATCTGTTTGTATATACCCAAGACAAGCCATTAGGTCATTTGATGATGATCTGCTGTACAGACTGCATTGAGATACCTAACACAAGCCATTAGGTCATTTGATGATGATCTGTTTGTATATACCTAAGACAAGCCATTAGGTCATTTGATGATGATCTGTTTGTATATACCTAAGACAAGCCATTAAGTCATTTGATGATGATCTGCTGAACAGACCGCATTGAGATACCTAAGACAAGTCATTGGGTCATTTGATGATGATCTGCTGTATATACCTAAGACAAGCCATTAGGTCATTTGATGATGATCTGCTGTGCCGTTTTTTGAAATTTGTTTCTGGTAGTAATGTGATCAATTTTGAAAACCTGAATGTTCAATTTTCAAGTTTGTATGGCCTTGAAAGAAGGTATATCTCACATACATGTACTGTTATGTTAGATCTTCCGGTGTCCTACACATAGTTTAATGAATTTCTGATGGAATTAAAAAATCAGCTCATGTCTGACTTTTGGGAGATGGACTTTGGACTTTTTTTTAATTCCTTCACTGCAAAAGAGTATTCAGGCCATTCACCAGACACAATTTTCAGTTTAACTCATTACAATGGCTTCACAACTCATTATAAAGATATGTGAACTCATTATAATGGATTTTCAATCTATTATAATGACTTGTGAACATATAATAATGTCATTCAGCTCATTATATCATCACTCGCCATAATGACTCTAAAACTTATTATAACAACATGACAATTTGTTGTAATGAGTTATCAACTCACTGTACCATTAGAACTCGTTATATCGACATTATAACTAGCTGTACTGACTTTTAATTCTTTTTAGCATATGTCTGCAGCAACAATATCTATGTCAAGTTTGACAAACACCATTGTCTCTTAAAAATTATGGGAGTTATGGCCCTTTGTTATAAAAATGTTCTGTAAAACTTATTTATGGCATAACTTGAACAATAGTTCATGGATTTCAGTTCTTTTCGTTATATCTCTCTATAGCAACGATGTCTATGTCAAGTTTGATGACCACAAATATCTTATGAAAATAATGGGGAGTTATAAGTTAATATTTGAGCTCGCTATCGGAGCGCAAATTTCATATAATATACAGAATTTTACACGTGTTGGACTCAGATTTGTTCATTTCAACTCCATCAGTTTAAAATTGAGGTTTATCCTAGTGCAGTATTGGAAATAATCTTTAAATATCTTCTTCTTCAGATCCAGCAGTCAGAATATTTTGATACTTGGTATACAGCATACTCAGGGAGGTGAGATCTTAGTCTGTTCAAACCAAATTCCCAGGATAATATTTGGGGTCTTTATTCAAGTCTGAATTTTTGCTTCATCCACTATGAGGAATAATCTTTAAAACTCTTCACCAGAACCACTGGTCAGAATATTTTGAAATGTGATGTACATAATCTTTACAGAGGTCATTATCAAGTTTGTCCGAATCGGGTCCATCAGTTAATAATTGGGCCCTATATGGGAATCCGAATTTTAACTAAATGCAATTTGGGGAATAAACATTAAAAAATCTGTTTCAGTTCCACCACTCAGAATGTATTGATGGGGTCAGATTTGTTCAAAGCAAGTCCCTCGTTTAATACTTGTGGGGATCCAAAGTTTTACTTAGTGCAACAGGAGGAAAAATCTTCTGGATTTCATTTCTTTTTAGCATATCGTCCCCTGAGTTCCAATGTGTTCTATGTGCCTACTGGCAGCCTACTGGCACATAAAACATATTGGAACTCACTCAACTCAGGTGATGATATGTCTTTGTAGCAACAATATCAATGTCAAGTTCAGTAACAACTGCTATCTGATGAAAATTATGGGAGTTATTTCCCTTTGTTAAAAACAAATCATGTTAAGCTTGTTTATGTAATAACATGAACAATAGTAACCGGGTTTCAGGGTCTTCCAGATTTTTTGGGTTTAGAAATTTATGTTAAGAAAGTCTTGAACAATTTTGATAACCAATTTGATTGAATGTTGTTTTTTTATAACCTTTGTTATTACATGATCAATAAAAGGTTGGATTGTGATAAGTTTTGATGAATATATTTGCGATACTCTTCTTGTTCTTTATAATGATATGTAAATTTTCTATTAGGACACCAGTCTGCCATTTATAAACAAGGCAAGGCCCATTCTTTTTGAAATTTGTTAAAATTATTATAGTATCTATGAGATTAAGAGAAAATAACAGGAAATTTACAAGTAATCACACTGAACAAAGGTGTACTGTTTTTTTGTGATGTAGTGTGATGTTAAGTGTGTATACATAGTGCATGTTATTAACTCTTTTTTCATCATCAATTTTGTATGAGTGAGAATGCATCTCAATTTCTATGTATTTGTTACTGTTCACTGGAAGGGTTATGATGGAGTGGATATATGCCAGTTCGGATCCAGAATTTTTTAGGGATACCTGTTTTTCAATTGAGGATGTACCCAAATGAATTGAGATGCCTTGATACAGATGCTTAGACGACTGCATCAAGTGTCTTGATGTACTTTTTATCAACTATATGTGTGTAGATTTCTACTAAATATTGTAGATAATTGCTTCAAACTGTAGACTTTGAAGTTGAATGATATTTTCCTACACGAATTTGGGGACTTTTGGGTTTCAGAGTTTGGGCGTCCATACCTGTAACAGGTGTCAAATCAACTCTGGTTCCGTCCCTGGATGTGTGTTCATGGAGTTTGGTTGATCGAATGGGAGAAACGACATGTTCAATTACAAGAATCACCAAAATGGTTTCCAAAGTTGTTTATGTCTCTCTGATAGTCACAAAATCTTCAGTTTGTTTCAAGACCATAATTTTGGTTTTGCATGTTTACTCATGGCTAAGTAGTCTCTGGTTTCTAAATTTGTCGCTATCTTCGGCTCTGCCCTCATCTCTCAACCAATGAGATCTCTCCATTTATCTACACTGTACCCACAACAAAATACCTTTGGTCCTGACCTCTGCCCTCCAGCAGTCGGATCATTTGATTTATCAAAAGGACCATCCACCATCAAACTATTGCCTTAAGCTTTGATCTCTATTTATTTATTATTGATTTATTTATTGGTGTTTAAGGTCACTTACTTATGCACAATGGCTAATCGTGACCGTTACAGTTTTACAGGTGGAGGAAGCTAGAGTACCCAGAGAGAACCACCGAGCATCAAAGAGCAACTGTCAAGTCTTCATCATTCTAACTCTGTTTAAGCTCAGCTCAAGCAGGGTTACAGCAGTTGAAGACATGTTCACCAATGACGTGCAGTACGCCTTAGTACACATCATCATACCCCCATGTAGGCAACCGGGATAAAGTGCCTTGCCCAAGGACACAATGCGGGTCGTCCCGGATGGGCATCAAACTCAGAACCTTTGATCTCTAAAGACAAATCTTTATGACAAGTTGCTGTAACATGTTGTACAGCTGAATATTTCTTTTCAGCCTACTCACAATTGTTTACAATTGGCTGTAACGTATGTGCAAGCCCCACTTCGGAACTAACTCAAGCTTTTAAGAAACTTTTCCAAACAAGCCGGAAAAGTAATAGAGTGCAAAAGCATGAAAAAGATGGAAAAAGGGTACTCTCTCTGCACACCTCTTGCATTTACCGAGAGCATGCGCAACAACCATGACGTCAATTCCTTTTATTTCCGCCATTGTACATGGTCGCAAATTTTTGTGACTCGTGCTATTCTTAGCTGTTATCTTCGTGAACAACTTATTTGTATGTGCTATCTTCATCTGATTGTGTGCAAGTGGATTGTATCCTTTGTCAAGCTTTCAAAATTATTACTATTTAAGGCTATTTTTGATCATTTTTGCTTGCTTTTTCACACATAGTCTTGTTTTTCCCCCACGTGTGAACACAACCATTGTTCTGTTTTCCGTTGATGGGAAGCTTGATTTCATTTATCATATTCATATTATTCCTTGTACCTCTTGCTTGCAAGTGAAACATGTGGACGACTGTCATTCCACACGTGTCACTTGCAACAATTGTACTCAGGCCCAATCATGTGGTATTTGTGGGGTTTGGTCCTCAAAATTCTGGGCTTCTGTAAACAAGGTGGTTCTTTCTAGAGCTAGAACCCCTCGTTCTCGGGGTAAGGGTAGCCATGCCTTATCAGACATTTCTGTGAGTGCACTGTGGTGACTCTGTCACACAGGATGTCTCTTTCTGTGGCGAGTTCCTCTGCAACTGTTGACGGTGCTAGTGCAGTGATACCTGACGTGGAAACCGTGGTCTCTTTGTCTTCTGATGTCACTCTTGAGGCGTCTGTTTTCGTAGAGAGCTTCTCCAAGGTCAGCTCGGTGACCCTCTCCGATTTGCCTCCTACGCCGTCGACAGTTGCTGAGGAAATTGTTACTACAGATCCTATTCTGTATGATGGTGGCTCTTCCATCTCCTCTGGGGATGGTATACAGTCTCTGGGGACCAAAGCTATATCTGCTCGTGTGTCTGTGAGCTCACAGCTTCCCCTGGCTTCGCGGCGGGGCTGTGCGGGTTTGCTGTCTGCTCCATCTCATCTGGCTAGGTTTGCTCCTAGTCGGTTGGGCTGTTCGGTCGCTTCGGCAGCGAGTCCTCGCTCCTCGAGCGAATCGTTTATTGTTCCTCCTTCCCCTGCTAGTGTGCCGACTAGCAGGATGGGGTTGGGACACTGGCATCCAGGGCCTGCTGTTCGGCAGCGGTCAGTGACAGCCCCTATTAGCTGTCACTCTCGGAACCTTCCTCTGGTGATTCCTCACTGTGTTCCGAGTCTGGATGTCGATCAATGCTTGCCGTTGGTCTCAGAGGATGGGCAGTTGGGGCCTTCTGCTGCACAGAGGCCAATGGCAGGATCCTGTCATTCTTGGGACAATCCTCCGGTGTCTTCTCACCGTGTCCCAGGTCCAGCTACCGATCGACATACGCCGTCGGTCTCTTTAGAGGATTTGCAGGAAGTACCTTCTGTTCCGCAAAGGTCAATAATTGCCCCTGGGCATCACAATCGGGACTATCCTCCGGTGTCTTCTCACCGTCTCCATATTCTGTCTGCCGATCAACATTCGACGTCGGTCTCTTCTGAGGATTTGGGTTCTTCTACCAGAAGGGTCCATTGGGAGGACACTCCATCAGGCGATGCTGCTGCGACGGATTCTCAGGGTGACCTGCATCAGGCCGTTTTGGCGCTCACCCGGTTGCTTTCTGGCAACCCTCAAGTTGGCCTCTCTGTGCCTCCTTTGGTCGGTCGCCGGGATGTCTCGCCTGGCCCTTTGGATACTGCACAGTATTCACAGGAGGTTTCTGCTGGTCAGCCCGAGTTGGGCTCGGTCTCCTCTGCAACAGAGGATGATGATTTTCTTGAAGGTGATGGGCCCCCCTTGTCAGTCTTGGGGCAGGCTTTGGATTTTGTCTTTGGCTTATTGCCAGACATTCAACCTTCAGACCAGCCATTTGTGACCGTCCGGCCGCGGTCTGTGGAGCGCCGTAACCCTGTTGAGCCTTCGGCTCAGGTTGTTGAGTCCTTCCAGGGCTTAGACACCAAAATGCGTTCTAAGGCCCTCAAGGGTTCCTTATTTTCTAGAGCTGATGCTTTTCTGCCTCCATTGCGGTTTCATGTTTACGATTCCGTCTGTCCACCAGTCTTCCAAGGGATGACTACTGTGGATGAGGATTCTTCTTCCCTCGGGTTGACTAAGCCTAAGTCAGCAGTTCTCCCGATGTCGGTAGTTGAGTCTATGGTGGGCCTGTCCCGAGAGATGCTGGGTATGTTATCTCTCGCAAACCATGTTGTCGCTGCTCTGGCTGGGCTGAATATTTTCCACCAGGGAAGTTTGATGACGCTCAGGTGCCTTTTCGCGTTTTGTCACAGACTCTTATGAACTTGACACACGCTCACGCCTGTAACACGGCTAATTTGGAGCTGGCGTGCCGGGATGCAGTGTTGGATTCTTCTCCATCCCTTCCTTCTGAGCAGCGTGCTGTTCTGAGGTCTGCCTCTTTGGTTGGACCTCAGTTGTTCCATGGTTCCTTGGAAGCTGTCCGTGGCAAGGTTCTTTGTCACTCGAAGGACCAGCTTTTGCTGCGACAGCTGGACCAACCGGCTGCTGTGGGTGGTGGTCGTTCCAGGCCCTCCAAGCGTCCTACTGCGTCTGCCTCGTCAGCGACGTCGGCTATGCCTTCGACTCCGTCTGCTCCTTCTGCTCAGAAGAAGCGCCGACGTGGCCAGGCTTGCTGGCAGCCTCAGGCTGGAAAGTCTCAGGACTCTGTCACTTCCCGAGGTAGTGGTTTCTCCTCTCGGGGGCCTCATCGAGGCCACAAGTTCTCACCTCGATTCGCCTCTAGTCGGGGGAAGGCTGTCGCTGTTTTATGACCGTTGGACAGAGATAACGTCAGACACTTGGTTCCTCGACGTCATACAATCTGGTCTGCGACTGTCCTTTCATCGGCACCCCAGTTTATCTCGGGTGCCCCTTCCGATTGTCTACGTCGGGACCTTCTGGTGCAGAAGATCGACAATCTCCTCTCCAAAGAGGCGATCCAGGTGGTCAAGAACACCCTTTCACCGGGGTTTTACTCAAGACTTTTCTTGGTGCTGAAGAAAAATGGCCAATTTCGTCCTGTGATCGATCTGAGTATCCTGAATGAGTACATAATTGCTCCTCGTTTCAGTATGGAGACTTTCCGGTCGGTTTGATGTTCAGTTCATCAGGGCGACTTTGCTGCCAGTATCGACCTGAAGGATGTCTACTTCCATGTACCCATTCATCTGGCATCACGGAAATACCTTCGGTTCTCGTTTCAGGATCGAGTCTATCAATTCAGAGCTCTCCCATTCGGTTTGAGCCTGACTCCTTGGGCCTTCACCCGACTGATGTCACATGTGCTTGCTTTCCACCGTACTCAGTCGGCTGTGACTTCGTCAGCCTACCTGGGCAACATCCTCCAATGGCACCATGATGCTGCTGTTTTGGAGTTAGATGTCCAGCAGTTTCTTTGCCTACTAGCGTCGCTGGGTTTCAGAGTCAATCGCGAGAAGTCGGATATCCTTCCTTCTCAGCAATTTCATCATTTGGGGATAGATTTCGACACTCTTCACAATGTGGTGTCGGTCCCCAATGCTCGGGCAACGATTCTTTCCGCCTTGACTCGGACGCTGCTTCAATCTTCCTCGGTCTCGGCCAGGACTTTCCTTCGGATGCTGGGTGACAGATCTCATTCCACTCGGGTGCATCACTTCCTGTTGGATCATTGGCGTCCGAATGTAGATCCGCTGGACCTGGAACTTCCTATTCCTTGGTCTCTGCTTTGTCACCTCCACCCTTGGGCCAATGTTCCCTGGCTGACACAGGGTGTTCCATTGGATCTTCCTTCGGCCGATCGCATCCTTACTGCGGATTCCAGCGATCGGGGCTGGAATGCGAAGTTGGATCCTCTCAGTCTGTCCACTCACGGCGAGTGGGACATCGAGCAGGTGGGCCTTCATATCAACCAGAAGGAGCTCCTTGCTCTTCTGTTGAGTTTTCGGCTTTGGATCCCTCACCTGTCGGACCATATTGTCCTACTTCTTTCGGACAATTTGACAGTAGTGGCTTACATACAGAATCAAGGAGGCACACATTCGATTCCAATGTACCGGCTATCTCGGGATCTTCTTCTGTTGGCGCGGGATGTAAATGCTTGGGTGTCCATTCGACACATTCCTGGGCGTCTCAGCGTACCAGCAGACTCCCTGTCCTGACGCGACAGTGTCCTTCCAACCGAATGGATGCTACATCGATCGGTGTTTCAGGCGATTTGCGAGCTGTGGGGCCATCCTCAGGTCAACCTTTTTGCCACTCTCTGGAATCATCAGGTAGAGACCTTTGTCTCCCCTTGTCCAGATCCTCTGGCATTTGCGGTAGACGCTCTGTCTCTGGAGTGGACTGGTTGGATCGGCTATGCCTTCCCTCCTGCACCGATTCTTCCTCAAGTATTAGCGAAGATTCGTGCTTGCAGTTGCAGGATCATTCTGAGAGGGTGTGGATCAATCTGCTGCGGCCTCTGTTGGCAGATCGGCCATTTCGTCTACCTCTACGTCACGATCTTCTTTCCCAGGGTCATCCCAGGAAGTATCACAACAACCTGGCGAGCCTGTCCCTTCATGCCTGACTTTTATCAGGTCCTGTCTCCGACATAGAGGTTTTTCAAGACGAACAGTGGAGTGCATTTCTGCATCGCGGCAACATTCCACTGGCATGACTTATGCTGCGAAGTGGAAGGTTTTCTGCCGCTGGTGTGCATATCATAGTGTGGATTACCGTGATCCATCAATCGCTCAAATTGCGGATTTTCTGGTATATCTTTTTGACTCCAAGGGCCTCCAGCCTATTTCGATTAAGGGCTATCGGTCTATGCTGTCTGATACTTTCTCTTATGTGGGAAAGTGGTGCATCGTTCGTAATCTTTTTCTCTCCAAACTCATTTGGCACTTTTCTTTGAAGAGGCCTCGAGTTTTGCGTCTTACACCAAGTGGATCTTGACATGGGTGTTGCACTGTTTGGAGGGGTCGCCATTCGAGCCTTTATCTGAGACCGATATGCGTTTTCTTCTCACCTATAAGACGGCTTTCCTTCTAGCGTTTGCCTCTGCTCGACAAGTCAGTGAATTTCATGTGCTATCTGTTGATTCTGCTTTCTTCAGAAATGAGGCCAACAGTGTCACCTTCACTACTGAAGAATCAACTTCCTGATTTGGTACCTCCTCCCATCTGCATTCGGGCTCTCCCCGCTGTCGATGGTCGGAGACCTCTTCTTTGTCCTGTTCGTGCGATCAAGACTTACATTAACCGCACTCAGTTCATTAGGAGGGGTTGGAAGAGATTCTTTCTGTCTCTCCTACAAGGCAGTCTATCTCTTCCCATTCTATTTCCAGGTGGATATGTCTTGCAATCAAGCTGGCTTATTTCCTCTTGTCTGCTTTGGATCTTGTTTCAAACCGGTTTAATGCTCATGAGGTTCGTGCCATTTCTACATCCTGGGCGTTCTCCAATTCTGTTTCGCTCCGGGATGTTATGAATGCGGCTTACTGGAGGAATGCTTCTACCTTCTCCTCCTTTTATCTCCGCCACCTACAGCAGCAATCTGAGGACCTTTATTCTTTATGCCCTCTCGTTGTTGCTCAGGCTGTTGTGCACCCTCGTTAAAATTGTTTTTGTCGAGGTTGTGTTTCGCTCAGCCTTAAGCTTGTTCTTTTCGGGTGTCTTCTCTCTATCTTCATTACAGGTTTCGCTATTGTTCTCTGCCCTCCTTGCTTTTCTTTCTGCTGCTCTTGTTGGTATTGGTTATGTGATTCACCTCCTCCTATTGTTTATTCAGCCAATTGTAAACAATTGTGAGTAGGTTGAAAAATTAAATTTTTTTAGTAAATTTTGTTTCTTAACATACCTACCACAATTGTTTACCGGAGGCCCACCCTCCTTGGGGATATCTTTGATATCGATGCCTCCCCGCTAAATCACAAACTTCTCGTTGGTGGAAATACGGAATTAACGACACGGTTGTTACGCATGTGCTCTGTGAACGCAAGAGGTGTGCAGAGAGAGTACCTGTAATTTCGAGCGCTGGTCTTGCTCGACCCTTTTTTGATCTTTTTCGTGCTTTTGCACTCTATTACTTTTCCAGCTTGTTTGGAAAAGTTTCTTAAAAGCTTGAGTTAGTTCCGAAGTAGGGCTTGCACTTACGTTACAGCCAATTGTAAACAATTGTGGTAGGTATGTTAAGAAACAAAATTTACTAAAAAATTTTCATTTTTTAAAAATTGCAATTGATGCTAATGCTCTTTTGTATATTAAAGAAAATATGAAGCAATCCAGTTTTACCAATTTTAGTTTTTGCATTGCCCATGTAGAATTTTAAAGGGTGGGGCTAACAATGTTAGGGAGAGTGTTCATTTGTGTTTACATGCATCACTATTTAACTATGAGTTCAATTTTATGATTCCGATTGGCAAAGAGCCACAAAATTATGGTGGGGAGGTGTTACAAAACATTGCTTGTTCTCACGACACATTTTGTTTTTGCTCAAATCAACTTGCCCAGCACCCTCTACCCCACCCCCCTACAGGGTTAGGGGAGTGGTTTGATGCTCTGAAATTTAAACAAATTCTTCTCATGAAGCCGTGGGTACCGTGACTTGATATCTGGTATGGAGCTTTCTGTAGAGGTGAAAAATCAATTTGTTCAAATGAAGTTTGTGGCACAATATTTGCCTTGGTAATGAGAGGCCAAAATTTCTATGTTTTGAAACGATGTACCAAATTGAACCGAATTTGGTATGTGGTACTATTGTGTGATAAGTACTTGATTCATGAAAAAATTCCTTTGTCCCCTGTGGGAGTACAAAGAGCAAAAAATAGAACTATATTTTTATACTGTACCAATGACCCAGACTTAGCTGGTGCTAACTCTAACAAAACCAGGGCCAAACACAAATTTTGCCCCCCAATCCCCAAAATTTGCATCCAAAACAAAAAGAAATCATGTCCTAAAGGACCTCCATACTACGCCTCTACTGCGCATGCGCAGTGACGCAGTCGTCCCGAAATTGGCGCCAATTATCATTCTCTGTTTGGCCCTTCATCAGTCAACATCTCACTGATCTTTGTGCTTGTAAATCTCAGTTTAAAGGATGCCAGACACGTAATTTTTGGAGAAAATGTGATTCTAAGGAGGATAAAAGGAGGAGAGGAAAAAGAAGTGGCAAAAAATAATCAGGGCTGTACTTAAAATTTTTTGATGAAATTATGTTAAGTTGCCTATTTTCGAGGCATGGGCCTCTTGTTGTCATTCTTGCTAATTGTTGCACTGCTTATTCAGTGTTTCCTCTCCCCTAGTCTTCTAAAGTCCCCCCTTGCAATTCTCCCATGCTTTTGGCATATTTTTGAGAAATTTCATTTCTAAAATTTCCTGGGAGAGTTGCTTGGTTACAGAATGTTTTCTGTTATTTTCCCCATAGTTACGTTTTCACCCATGGGTGTATAACGTTTGTGTTCTGCATCTTCCATCTGATGTTCTACAGATTCTCCCCTGGGAGTCTCTGTTTTGCATCAGATAGAGTGTAATTGATGACTGATTCCGGGCCAGTTTTTTCAGTGCCTGGAGTCATGTTTTCTAGTGTGTTTACACTGTTTGTTTTCATTGGCAACAGCCTTTTTTGAGGGGGGCTGTTTGCCTTTGTGGTAGTTTATCTCATTATAAGATACATTTATATTATCCGAAAGTGTCTCATTAATTATTTTATATAAATTTAAAATTTTTGACCACACTTTGCCATCGGATCCATCGGGGCTCAACGTTACTTTTCAGCAACTTGGGCTTCTCTGAAAAAATATTTTTTCAAAATTATTTTGTTTTGCAATTGTTTTTTCATTTATTAATGGATCATGTTATTATGTATCTTTGTGTCAGGGGTTTTTGCGAGTAACTAGGACTTATTGTTGTTCTTTCACAATGAAGGGACGTTGTTCAAATTGTAATAGGAAGAAATCTTACTCTGACTTTCATGATCATTGTATTAATTGTAGTCAGTGTTCTCGCATTAATCCCTGTCCTATATGTGAACATTGGGATGAGAAACATTGGAAACGTGTGTCACGATATGTTGTTTCTGGAGAAAGAGCGATGCCGGCTCTTTCTCCGCAAGGTCACTCTACTCTCTCAGTTTCTATTTCAGAGGAACCAGAACAGGGTGATGTTTCCATGTTATCTTCTTCAAGTGTGCGTCCGTCGTCACAAATGAATTCAGAGCTAGCGGCAAAAGTGCTCATGGAGATTAGACAAATGTCGTCCGCTAGCTCGCCCGGTGTAGCGTCCATTCACCGAATGGTTCGGCAGCCGGGTTCGTCCGATGCGGTCCAAGAGGAAATTTTGGGTGATGCGAGCACTATAAACATAATAGATGCACACCCAGTGACGGCGGATAGTAAGCGAGAACAGAGGAAGCCTTTTAGTCCGGTTCCTAGCTCGTCCAGGTCCAGCTGGGCCGCGAGCGAGAGAGGTCCCTCTCTCGTACAACAACATCTGGGACCAGATGTTGTGGTACAAAATGTGTCTTTAGCGGAGCATACGTCCGTCGCTCGGGACGCTCCGTTGTATAAGCAGTCCGCAGAGACTGTTAAGGCTTCCTCTTCTCGTCAGCGCACACGACCGCACCTTGGCTGCGTGACCGCCGATATATTACCAGCTTCGCCGATGAAGGATTCTTCGGCGACCAGGTCACACCATCCGGCAGCCAGGGATTCGAGACCGATGGACTCCGGACGTTCGCATAGGAAAAGTATGCGGGAGCCATCTGATGCGGAGCTGCCCTCGGCGAAGCAGCGAAAGACTGCGCCTCCGCAGGTCTCGACGCCGGACATTCTTGTGCAGATAGCACAGCTTATCGCAGCATCCCAGCAGCCGACAGAAACGGTGTCGGATCGAGAATTATCCGACGGCGCTGGGTCGGTACGCTCCGCCGAAGCATCGGGGGCGGACAACCGGGAACATCGTGAGGTCCGACCGGATGGTGAAAGGGATACGGATGACTTGGAGCTATCCCTTTCGGAACAACATAAAGCTGCCGTGGACTTCATCCGGCACTTTCTCCCTCAAGTTGTTCCGTCGGGCCAGACTGCTGCGCTTCCGGACAAGAGAATTATAGCGTCATTGGACTCTGAATTTTTTGAGCGGTTCAGGGACATCGCTCCCGAGTTTCCGTCGCAGTCCAATAATGTTGCTAGAACATTTGAATTATTGAACGACGCTATATTTAAACTTGCTTCCAGGACGGGGAAAGCAGGTTTCTTGTCCGCTAATACTCTCAACCTGCCTTTCATTAATGCAAGGAATAAATTCGATACGGCAGGACAGGGTATACCGAGAGTTCCTCTGCGTATGGACGACGAGGCGGAAGACTTAGAGCTATCATTACCGTCGTCAGCTTCTATTCCAACCGCGGTGTTGGAAACAGCTATTGCGTCTAACAGAGCCAATTTAGATGCCTTATCTTACGCAGATCACCTTACTAAGGCGTTATCACTGCGCCTTCAAGGGGAAGAGTTTCAGGATATACAATCCTCTTTAAGACTTCTTTCAAGGGCAGTAGCTTATTCCACGTGTAACTCCGCCCTTTCAGTGGCAAATCTGGAGTTGCTTAGACGTGACGCAGCCCTAGCTACATCCACACTAGTGGATTCTAAGGTGAAGAACTCTCTTAGAGTCGCTTCGGTCTCAGGAGAACTTCTCTTTGACGGCAAGCTTTCCGCTATTTATGATAAAATTAAAAAGAAAGCTAATGATTCTCTGTTGTTCAGATCGGCTCCTAAGAAGTCGGATACAGCAGACACGAATAAGACAGGCACTTCTGGGTCTAATGCGCCCAAGAGAGGTTCCTATAGAGGTTCCGGTGCGTCCTCTTGGTCTTATTCGAGAGACCGTCAGGATAGCGACTCTCGTTCGGGACGTCCTTCTGGCCGGGACAATCGGTCGGACGCCCCGAGGTCGACGAGGTGAGGTGCGGGTCGTGGAAGACGTGGTTTCTCCTACCGCAGGCCTCGCAGGTCCAGGAGGTGATGGCTTAAACCTCTATCGCGTTCCGGTTGGCGGAAGGTTGTCGAGTTTTTCACAAGAGTGGGCGTCGATTACGGACGACCCTTGGGTGAGAGGAGTGACTTCGGAAGGTCTAAAGATATCCTTCAAACGAAAGCCTCCATTAACTCGAAGTCCAAAGTGGACTCATCTTCCGTCAAATCCACAGAAAAGAGACGCTCTGTTATCAGAGGTGCAGTCTCTTTTAATGAAGAATGCGGTAGAGGTCGTAGAAAACCAGGAATCTTTGGGATTCTACAGCCATCTGTTTCTGGTTCCGAAACCAGACGGCTCGTTCCATCCAGTCATAGATTTGAGCTGGATAAACAAGCTGATCATCGCTCCGAAGTTTTATATGGAGACGATTCGATCGGTCAGAGCGAGTATTCGGGTGAACGATTATGCAATGAGCATAGATCTCAAAGATGCGTACTTTCACGTCATGGTACATCCGACATTCCGAAAGTATCTACGCTTTGCAGTCCTGGGAGTGGTGTATCAATTCCGGGCGATGTGCTTCGGATTGAATCTAGCACCCTGGGCTTTCACTCGGGTAATGAACTCGGTAATGATCTACTTCCGAGCTCATTCGTCTGCGGTAACGTCGGCCTACCTGGACGACATTCTTCAGAGGTACGGCAACGAGTTAATGCTTCAGAACGATGTTCAGAATCTTCTTCTATTGCTCCGACGTCTCGGTTTTATAGTAAACGAGGAGAAGTCGGATCTGGTGCCGTCCAAGTCATTCACTCATCTGGGAATGAGCTTCGAGACGCACAACAATCTCGTTCGTCTGCCGTTAACCAGAGAGAAATTAGTCAGTTGTTACGCTCGCTATTGTCTGCACGCAGACAAAGTCACGGCGAGAGAATTTATGAGACTGATAGGTCTGTGCGGAGCCGCCGCGGATCTCATTCCGATGGGGCGGCTACGCACACGTCCTCTTCAAATTTTCCTGACTCAGAATTGGAGTGTGAAAATTCATTCGCTCGATGTAGACGTTCTCTTGTCAGATCAAGTGAAACAAGAGATTCAGACTTGGGCAAACATTCAGTGGTTAACTCAAGGAGTTCCGCTGCAGTTGCCGGATCCGAGTTTTACCGTTATGACGGATGCTAGTCAAACAGGTTGGGGTGCATCATTAATCCCAACGGATTCGAGATGCCAGGGTCTTTGGGATCCGCAATTCCTGGGCAAGCACATAAACATCAAGGAAATGATGTCAATTTGGCTTGCGTTACGTCACTGGATGGACATTATTCACGATGCTCATGTCCAAATCCTATCCGACAATACGACAGTAGTGGCGTATATACGGAATCAGGGAGGCACTCATTCAGTTCCGTTGTTCAATCTAACGGAAAGAATCCTTCTGTTTGCGTTAGAACATCACGTTCTTCTTTCGGTCCGTCACATACCGGGTCGTCTGAATGTGCTAGCAGACTCCCTTTCACGAAAGGGTCGCTTGTTGCCATCGGAGTGGACTCTCAACAAACAAGTATTCAATCAGATTTGCTACCAATGGGAACGGCCAATGATAGACTTATTTGCGACACATCTCAACAATCAGTTGCAGACGTATGTGTCTCCGTGTCCGGATCCAAGAGCATTTGCAGTAGACGCTCTGTCGATCCCTTGGGACGGAATGATAGGATATGCGTATCCTCCAGCGCCGTTAATTCAACAAGTATTGCTAAAGATAAAACAATCTCAATGCAAGATTCTGTTGGTAGCATCTCTGTCGCCACAGAGACCGTGGATAAATCTACTCAGGTGTCTGTTGTGGGACCTACTGCGGAAGCTTCCTCCACGAGAGGATCTTCTTTCGCAGGGGAAATCGCGCCAACTCCATCACAACCCGCAAGGTCTCAACCTTCACGTTTTTCCGTTGTGCGGTCCTTCTTGCATGGCAAGCACTTTACAGGACGAGCAGTGGATGCGATTTCTAACTGTAGGAGGACCTCCTCTTCGCTAAACTATGCGGCTAAGTGGAAGGTTTTTCGTCGTTGGTGTAGGGATCATTCTGTAGGTATATTTGATCCCTCTATACCAGACATTGCAAACTTTCTAGTATACTTGTTTGACGAAATCAACTGCAGCCTGTTACTATAAAGGGTTATAGATCTATGTTATCTGATACCTATGCACATCATGATAGTTTACAAATTGGATCTAATGTCTCTTTATCGAAGTTGGTTAGAAACTTTTCGATAAATAGACCCAGAACTCTTAGATTAATTCCTAAGTGGAATTTAGCTTGGGTTCTCCTTAAATTGAAGGAAAAGCCATTTGAACCTCTTGGGACAGTAGATTTCAAATTCTTATCTTATAAGACAGCTTTTCTCTTAGCTTTCTCTTCTGCCAGAAGAGTCAGTGAGCTTCATGCACTATCGGTGGATGATTCTCACTATCGTAGTGTCGGGAACACTATCACCTTCACTACTAATGTGGGTTTTTTAGCTAAGAATCAGGCTCCTAATAAATATCCGGAACCTATTGTTATTAAGGCTCTTCCGTCTTCAGACGGGCATAGGCCTTTACTCTGTCCTGTTAGAGCACTACGTATCTATAAACAGAGATCTCAGTTTATCAGAAAGGGACGGAAACGTTTCTTTCTGTCTTTGATGCCTAATAGAAAGGACATTTCAGTCCATTCTATTGCTAGATGGATTCAGTTAACTATCCGTACTGCTTATGAAGATTTATCTTCTTCTCAGCAGTCTGTGCTTAAGATTTCTGCTCATGAAGTAAGAGCTCTTTCTACTTCCTGGGCTTATGCTAATAGTGTTGCTATTACAGATTTAATGAAGACTGCTTATTGGTCTCAGCCATCCACATTTACGAATTTTTATCTCAGAAATATTGAGTCCATTTCTGGAGACCTGCATTGTTTAGGTCCGTTATCTGTTGCTCAGAATGTCGTCCACTAAACAGTTGCAACTATAGTTATGCAGTCTTTCTGTTCCGGCAGTGACTCCGTCCGGCTGCCCTCTTCGCTCTGGGCTATTTGACCCAGGGCAAGGGGAAGGAGGGGTGGGGGGGCGGGTGTTCCCTTAGGTCACCTGCTTTATAGTGAAAAGCAAGGGAATGCCTCCTCCAAGTCAGTATTTCTGAGTCGCTTCCGGGATGGTTTTAAAGTGTAATATTAATGTTTAAATTCATTCATGTCTTATTTTTAAAGTGTAGCTCGGTGTGAAGCATTTGTATATGTCAAGTGTCAAACGGGCTTTAATATACAATACTCGGACACTTTTAAATGATTATAAAGAGTCTCAATTCTCTGGACTACTTTATTTATTGGCTTGCTTTAAAAATAATTAGTATAAGGGTTATACTGGATGTTAATAGAGAACATGAATGTTATTGTGCTCAATTATTAAGGGTAGTGTTTCTTTCTAATTTAATATTAAATAAGAAAGATACATGTAAAGCCTAATACTCCTTTTCTCCTTAAGGGGTTACCTCTTTACTATATAGTTGAGCTTATTGGATTTTCCTCTATGTCCTAGGCCCTCCAGCCTGTTTACTATTCAGCTAAGTCTGGGTCATTGGTACAGTATAAAAATGTTAAAAAATTTATAGTAATTTATATATTTTTTATACTTACCAATGACCCAGACGGGGATGGCCCTCCCTGGAGTTGGGAACTCTTGCCTCCCCGCTGAGTACATAGCGCTGACCAGGCACTGCCAGTAAGAATGATAATTGGCGCCAATTTCGGGACGACTGCGTCACTGCGCATGCGCAGTAGAGGCGTAGTATGGAGGTCCTTTAGGACATGATTTCTTTTTGTTTTGGATGCAAATTTTGGGGATTGGGGGGCAAAATTTGTGTTTGGCCCTGGTTTTGTTAGAGTTAGCACCAGCTAAGTCTGGGTCATTGGTAAGTATAAAAAATATATAAATTACTATAAATTTTTTAACTTTCGAACACCCATATTTCCAAACCACACGGAAAAGATAACTTTATGAATATGGTTTGAAGCATCCTTAGGATCAGAATGTAATGGCGAGAAAAAAATGCTATCGGTTGTGTCCGGGTGTAGGAGTGGGACACATTTAAAAATTGATTGGAGAGCATATTGGTAAAAATGTTAAAAAAATATTCTTCCACAGAACCATTGATCAGAATTGTTTGGTTTTTGCACCATCCATAGGGTATGGGGTGGGGAGAGATACTAGTTTGTTAAAATTTAGCCCCTCTGTTCATATGTGGGCTTAATTAATGTTTGGGCTTCCTGTGGGGCAGTATTATAACTTGGTGCAATATGGCGCATTTTTTTTTTTTTTAAACAATATTTTTATTTCATTCATTTGAAATCGGGTTTGGCGAACAGGCTAAGCCTATCTTAACGCCATACCCTTACACATTATATGGTGCTTGTGCAGTTGTGCAAAAGTGACAAAATATCAGGTACCAAGACAATATTTCTAAATTGATGGAAAACTTAATTTCTAATACATATGAAGCACATTAAATTACAAAGCATTTAATCCAGACACCTATAAGTCTTCCATGATATGTACATTACCAACATTAAGATGGACAGCGCACATGCCATGATGGCGAAGACTCCGCTACAAATGAAGTATTTGGAAGATGGATTACTTCTAATAAATACCAGGGTCACTCACACAGCTGCCGTCCAGTTGTCACTTGCTATAGTAAGTTTTCAAACCTTCTGGTTTTGATAACATATTCTTATACGGTGTTGAAAACAAAAATGTTGTGTGACTCAGATTTATACGGGTTTCAATCACGTAAAACATCAATAGTCTTATCATCGTTTTCCAATTTGTCTAACATCATTTGTCGTTCTTGCACGTAAAAAGGACACGGAAGTATGTTATGACTGTTGTCTTCATATTGAGAACCACAGCGACATTCAAGATTATCCCCTATAAATCTGTCAAACTTATGACCATTTAGTTCGCTACAGTTTAAACGAAGTTTACCGTGGATAATCTGTGCTTTTCTGATCCCGACAGAATAATATTTAGGGACAATGATATCATCAATTGCCAAGGCCTTTTCCAGGACATTTACTGTTTCACTGTTTCTGACGTTCTCATGTAGGGTATCCCAAAGCCTCACAGCAGATGGAAGGAATGAGTTGGAGAACTGTTGTGTGTTGCATTTAATTTCCTGTAATAAATTTGTCGTTCTAAGTGGGTAAGGAGTAACTTCTAAAACTGAACGAGGGATTAACAATCGCATGCAATTGGGTGCATCCGTTTTAATCATTTTGAATATAGTTATAATTTTATGCCGTTTCCTACATTCCTTTAAAGTTATAAGGCCTGACTCTTTATAAATAAGATTATGACTTGTCCCTCTGGGTACTACAATTCTCATGCGTAACGCATTTAAATGTAAATTCTCGAGGAGTATATTTTTTGTTTCACTGCAGGAGTTCCTTACTACACCCCCATAGTCAAACAATGGAAGAACTAGACTTTATGATTCTGGAGAATCATGGCTTTTCCCGATTAGATTCCATGATTTTTCTTGACCCCACAGTGTCTGATGAATTGTTTTTAACTGTCTCACTAAAGTTCCTTCATTGATGTTATGAGAAAGGTGAGCATAGAAGTCTCAAATGACTCGGTTTGGGTTTGATAAAAAAATGTTTAGGTAAAACCCATCATTAATGGTAGAATGGGTTAATATCAATATCAATGTTTCCCTATCAGTTTTGCGTCCGGTAAAAGAAGTTACGTTTCTCTGTGGCATTTCCATTTGATGTTGTTGGTGTCCAAAAACAGACTATTTCCTCAATTTTTTTTACATTTAGCAGCCCATGAAGGGTTAACAAATGCCTACCAGAATAATTGATCCATGCATCTGGTCATATGACACCAAGACCTATCAACGGCCATTTTCTCTTGAAAACCCCACAAAATGTTTGTAGAAATCCAGGGAAAACGATTTTTTAAGCTTTTGATGGGTATCCCTGTTAACCTCCCCAACAGGGGTTAACGCTTGGCTTTTTGAATACCTTTATTACTTACAAAAATGGTCCTCTGTGAATTCCACTTCAAACAAAGGAGATTATGTTTATCTCTCATGTATACATTAGGTGCTGTGCGTGTCTGAAAACAGTCCCATGTTAACATTACGATGCTTGGCAGCTTGTAGATGGTTAAAAAACGCTCACCGGAGTATTTTGTCCATGCAACTTGTAATGTCACATAAAGACCTACGAATAGTCAATTTGTCTTGAAACCCTACAAGTTACCATTAGGGAAATTCACAGAAAATGGGAATTTAAAGCTTTCAAGGGATATCTCTCTTTAGCCTGCCCAAAATGGGTTAAGACGTCGATTTTTGAATACCCTTACTACTTACAAAAATGTTTCCGTATAAATTGTACGCGCGATAAAAGAAGGCACTTTTCTTTGTGGTGTACCCTTTGGGTGCTGTTGGTGTGCAAACACAGCCCAGTTTATCGCAATTTTGACCTTCAGCAGCCCGGGGAGGGTTAACTAATGCTGACCGGAATATTTTGTTCATGCGACTTGTAATGTCACACCAAGACCTGCAAATAGCCGATTTTTCTTGAAAACCTTTTAGATGTTGTTAGAGAAATCCACAGAAAACGGGTATTTTAAGATTTTAATGGGTATCTCTCTTTAACAAGCCCAAAATGGGTTAAGACGTCAAATTTTGAATACCCTTACCACTTTCAAAAATATTTTCCGATCAATTTTGCGTCCGATAAATGAAGGCCCCTTTCTCTGTGGTATATCGTTTGGGTGCTGTTGGTGTCAAAAAACAGCCCATTTTATCACAATTTTTACGTTTTCAGCTCGGGGAGGGTTAACTAATGCTGAACGGAATATTTTATCCATGCAACTTGTAATGTCACACCAAGACCTGAGAGTGACCAATTCTTCTTGAAAATCTACAAGACTCGTTTAGAGAAATCCACGGAAAACATGAAGTTTTGAGCTTTTTTGGGGTATTGCTGTTTACCCAGCCCAAAACGGGTTAACACTTGGTTTTCTGAACACCCTTATTACTTACAAAAATGATTCTCGGTGAATTCCACTTCCAATAAAGGAAGTTATGTTTACCTCTCGGGTATCGTTTGGGTGCTGTGGGGGTCTGAAACCGGCCCATTTCATCAGAATTTTGATGTTTGGCAGCCTGTGGAGGGTTACCATATGCATCGCCTAATATGTCGTGTGTATCAAAGGTCGTGTCATAGGCAGGTCTAGTAATTATGAATATTTAAAAAAAATCCTAAAGACGTGTTTCGAGAAAGTGCCGATAAACCCCAATTTTGGCAGTTTTTTTTTCCAATTCTGGCGAAATAAGGGTTAAATCAAAAATTCCGCTTCGGTACATTTTTAGATTTTTTGCCACTCCATGCGTGTGCCAAATTGTGTGAAAATCGGTTCGAAAATGGCTTCTGAATCGTACGGACAAAAATGTGTGGAAAAAAAAAAAAAAAAAACCCAAAAAACTAGACTTTATGATTCTGGAGAATCATGGCTTTTCCCGATGAGATTCCATGATTTGTCATGACCCCACAGTGTATGATGAATTGCTTTTGACTGTCTCACTGAAGACCCTTCATTGATGTCATGAAAAAGGTGTGTATAGAAGTCTCAAATGACTCAGTTTGATAAAAAAAAATTGTTTAGGCAAAAACCATCATCAACGGTGGAGAGGGTTAATATCAATATTGTCGTCCAACAAGTTAATTACCGGCAAAAGGAGTTATGTTTGTTTGACACATACCCACTGAGTGCTGTATCTATTTGAAAATGGTCTGTTTTATCTCAAATGTATCCAAAATATTGATGTCTGGCAGCTTGTTAAGGGTTAACAAGTGCTAACAGGAATATTTATTCATGCAACTTGTAATTTCACACCAAAAACTGTGAATGACCATTTTTACTTAAAAATCTACGAGATGTTTTCAGAGAAATCCAGGGAGAACATGAATGTTAAGCTGTTGATGGGTATAATTGTTTATCCAGCCCAAAATGGGTTAAGGGTCATTTTTTTAGTACGCTTATTACTTATAAAAATAATTCTCAGTGAATTCTACTTCCACTTATGTTGATTTCTCCTCTTAACTTTGGGTGCTGCGGGTGTGCAAACACAGCCCACTTTTTCAACATTTTGATGTTTGAGGGTCAGCATAGGGTTAACAAATGTTTACTGGAATATTTTGTACATGCAACCTGTAATTCACACTAAGATCTGAGAATGGCCCATTTTTCTTGAAAATCTACGTGATGTTTTTAGAGAAATCCTCAGATAACATGAATTTTTAACCTTTTGAGGGGTATCACCCTGTAACCAGCTCTAAACGGGTTAATGCTTGGTTTTATGAATACCATCATTACTTACAAAAATGATCCTCGGTGAATCCCACTTTCAATGACGGTGGTTATGTTCATCTCGCAGGTACACATTGGGTGTAATGGGTGGCCAAGTACAGCCCATGTTCTCAAAATTTGCTGCCTCTGGAGGGTTAACAAACGCTTACTGGAATATTTTGTTCATGCAACTTGTAATGTCACTCCAAGACCTGCAAATGGTCAATTTCTCTTGAATACTTACCAGATTTTTTGGAGAAATCTACAGAAAATGAGAATTTTAAGCTTTTAAGGGGTACATCTCCTTAACTGGGCGACAATGGGTTAAGACCTCAATTTTTGAATACCCTTACTACTTACTAAAAATGTTCTCTATCAGTTTTGTGTCCGGTAAAAGATGTTATGTTTCTCTTCAGCGTCCCTATTTGATGTTGTTGGTGTTCAAAAACAGACTATTTTTTTCGAAATTTTGACATTTAGCAGCCCATGGAGGGTTAACAAATGCTTATCTGAATATTTTATGCATGCAACTGGTGATGTGACTCTAAGACCTATCAACTGCCATTTTCTCTTGAAACCCTACGAGATGTTTGTAAAGAAATTCTGGGAAAACATGATTTTTTAAGCTTTTGATGGGTATTGCTATTAACCATCCCAAAAGGGGTTAATGCTTGATTTTTTGAATACCCTTATTACTAACAAATTTGGTCCTCGGTGAATTCCACTTCCAACAAAGTAGATTATGTTTATATCTCGGGTATTCATTGGGTGTTGTGCACGTCTGAAAACAGCCTATTTCAACAAAATTACGATGCTTAGCAGCCTGTAGAGGGTTAATAAATGCTCACCAGAATATTTTGTTCATGCAACTTGTAATGTCACACAAGGACCTGCGAATAGACAATTTTTCCTGAAAACCTTCAAGTTGCTTTTGGAGAAATCCACAGAAAATGGAAATTTTAAGCTTTTAAGGGGTATCTCTCTTTAACAAGCCCAAAATGGGTTAAGACTTCGACTTTTGAATACCCTTACCACTATCAAAAATGTTTCCCCATCAATTTTGTGTCCGATAAAAGAAGGAACCTTTCTCGGTGGAACACCAGTTGGGTGCTGTTGGCGTTCAAAAACAGCCCATTTTATCACAATTTAGACTTTTAGCAGCCCGCGGAGGGTTAATAAATGCTCACCGCAGTATTTTGTCCATGCAACTACTATTGTCACACCAAGGCCTGGGAGTGACAAATATTTCTTGAAAATCTACAAGACTCGTTCAGAGAAATCCACGGAAAATACGAATTTTTGAGCTTTATGGGGGTATTGCTGTTTAACCAGCCCAAAACGGGTTAACGCTTGGTTTTTTGAACAGCCTTATTACTGACAAAAATGATCCTCGGTGAATTCCAATCCCAATAAAGGAAGGTTTGTTTTTCTCTCGTGTACTGTTTGGGTGCAGTGGGGGCCTGAAACCGGCCTATTTCATCAAAATTTCGATGTTTGGCAGCCTGTGGAGGGTTACCATATGCATCGCCTGATATGTCGTGTGTATCAAAGGGCGTGTCACAGACAGGTCTAGCAATCACGAATGTATAAAAAAAATCTACAAGACGTGTTTCGAAAAAGTGCCGATAAACCCCAATTTTGGCAGTTTTTTGCCAATTCTGACGAAATAAGGGTTAAATCGAAAATTCTGCTTTGGTACATTTTTAGATTTTGTGCCCCTCTATGCGTGTGCAAAGTTTCGTGAAAATTGGTTCGAAAATGGCTTCTGAATCGTACGGACAAAATGTGTGGAAAAAAAAAAACAAAAAAAAACCCCCCCCAAAAAAAATAACTAGACTTTATGATTCTGAAGAATCATGGCTTTTCCCGATTAGATTCCATGATTTTTCTTGACCCCACAGTGTCTGATGAATTGTTTTTAACTAAAGTTCCTTCATTGATGTTATGAGAAAGGTGAGCATAGAAGTCTCAAATGACTCGGTTTGGGTTTGATAAAAAAATGTTTAGGTAAAACCCATCATTAATGGTAGAATGGGTTAATATCAATATCAATGTTTCCCTATCAGTTTTGCGTCCGGTAAAAGAAGTTACGTTTCTCTGTGGCATTTCCATTTGATGTTGTTGGTTCCCAAAAACAGACTATTTCCTCAATTTTTTTTACATTTAGCAGCCCATGAAGGGTTAACAAATGCCTACCAGAATAATTGATCCACGCAACTGGTCATATGACACCAAGACCTATCAACGGCCATTTTCTCTTGAAAACCCCACAAAATGTTTGTAGAAATCCAGGGAAAACGATTTTTTTATACTGTACCAATGACCCAGACTTAGCTGGTGCTAACTCTAACAAAACCAGGGCCAAACACAAATTTTGCCCCCCAATCCCCAAAATTTGCATCCAAAACAAAAAGAAATCATGTCCTAAAGGACCTCCATACTACGCCCCCACTCCGCATGCGCAGTGTCACGGACGTCCCGAAATTGGCGCCAATTATCATTCTCTGTTTGGCCCTTCATCAGTCAACATCTCACTGATCTTTGTGCTTGTAAATCTCAGTTTAAAGGATGCCAGACACGTAATTTTTGGAGAAATGGTGATTCTAAGGAGGATATAGAAGGAGGAGAGGAAAAAGAAGTGACAAAAAATAATCAGGGCTGTACTTAAAATTTTTTATGAAATTATGTTAAGTTGCCTATTTTCTAGGCATGGGCCTCTTGTTGTCATTCTTGCTAAATGTTGCACTGCTTATTCAGTGTTTCCTCTCCCCTAGCCTTCTAAAGTCCCCCCTTGCAATTCTCCCATGCTTTTGGCATATTTTTGAGAAAGTTCATTTCTAAAATTTTCCTGGGAGAGTTGCTTGGATACAGAATGTTTTCTGTTATTTTCCCCATAGTTACGTTTTCACCCATGGGTGTATAAACGTTGTGTTCTGCATCTTCCATCTGATGTTCTGCAGATTCTCCCCTGGGAGTCTCTGTCTTGCATCAGATAGAGTGTAATTTTGATGACTGATTTCGGGCCAGTTTTTTCAGTGCCTGGAGTCATGTTTTCTGGTGTTTTACACTGTTTGTTTACATTGGCAACAGCCTTTTTTGAGGGGAGCTGTTTGCCTTTGGTGTAGTTTATCTCACTATAAGATACATTTATATTATCCGTAAGTGTCTCATTAATTATTTAATATAAATTTAAAATTTTTGACCACACTTTGCCATCGGATCCATCGGGGCTCAACGTTACTTTTCAGCAACTTGGGCTTCGCTGAAAAAATATTTTTTCAAAATTATTTTGATTCGCAATTGTTTTTTCATTTATTAATGGATCATGTTATTATGTATCTTTGTGTCAGGGGTTTGTGCGAGTAACTAGGACTTGTTGTTGACTTTTCACAATGAAAGGATATTGTTCAAATTGTAATGGGAAGAAATCTTCCTCTGACTTTCATGATCATTGTATTAATTGTAGTCAGTGTTCTCGCACTAATCCCTGTCCTATATGTCAATATTGGGATGATAAACATTGGAAACGTGTGTCACGGTATGTTGTTTCTGGAGAAAGGGCTATGCCGGCTCTTTCTCCGCAAGGTCACTCTACTCTCTCAGTTTCTATTTCAGAGGAACAAGAACAGGGTGATGTTTCCATGTTATCTTCTACAAGTGTGCGTCCGTCGTCACAAATGAATTCAGAGCTAGTGGCAAAAGTGCTCATGGAGATTAGACAAATGTCGTCCGCTAGCTCGCCCAGTGTAGCGTGCATTCACCGAATGGTTCGGCAGCCGGGTTCGTCCGATGCGGTCCAGGAGGAAGTTTTGGGTGATGCGAGCACTATAAACATACAAGGTGCACACCCAGTGACGGCGGATAGTAAGCGAGAACGGAGGAAGTCTTTGAGTCTGGTTCCTAGCTCGTCCAGGTCCAGCCGGGCCGCGAGCGAGAGAGGCCCCTCTCTCGTACAACAACATCTGGGACCAGATGTTGTGGTACAAAATGTGCCGCAAGCGGAGCATACGTCCGTCGCTCGGGACGCTCCATTGTATAGGCAGTCCGCGGAGACTGCTAAGGCTTCTTCTCCTCGTCAGCGCACACGACCGCACCTTGGCTGCGTGACCGCCGATATTTTACCAGCTTCGCCGATCAAGGATTCTTCGGCGACCAGGTCACACCATCCGGCAGCCAGGGATTCGAGACCGATGGACTCCGGACGTTCGCATAGGAAAAGTATGCGGGAGCCATCTGATGCGGAGCTGCCCTCGGCGAAGCAGCGAAAGACTGCGCCTCTGCAGGTCTCGACACCGGACATTCTTGTGCAGATAGCACAGCTTATCGCAGCATCCCAGCAGCCGACAGAAACGGTGTCGGATCGAGAAGTATCCGACGGCGCTGGGTCGGTACGCTCCGCCGAAGCATCGGGGGCGGACGACCGGGAACATCATGAGGTCCGACCGGATGGTGAAAGGGATACGGATGATTTGGAGCTATCCCTTTCGGAACAACATAAAGCTGCCGTGGACTTCATCCGGCACTTTCTCCCTCAAGTTGTTCCGTCGGGCCAGACTGCTGCGGTTCCGGACAAGAGGATTATAGCGTCATTGGACTCTGAATTTTTTGAGCGGTTCAGGGACATCGCTCCCGAGTTTCCGTCGCAGTCCAATAATGTTGCAAGAACATTTGAATTATTGAACGACGCTATATTTAAACTTGCTTCCAAGACGGGGAAAGCAGGTTTCTTGGCCGCTAATACTCTCAACCTGCCTTTCATTAATGCAAGGAATAAATTCGACACGGCAGGACAGGGTATCCCGAGAGTTCCTCTGCGTATGGACGACGAGGCGGAAGACTTAGAGCTATCATTACCGTCGTCGGCTTCTATTCCAACCGCGGTGTTGGAAACAGCTATTGCGTCTAACAGAGCCAATTTAGATGCCTTATCTTACGCAGATCACCTTACTAAGGCGTTATCACTGCGCCTTCAAGGGAAAGAGTTTCAGGATATTCAATCCTCTTTAAGACTTCTTTCAAGGGCAGTAGCTTATTCCACGTGTAACTCCGCCCTTTCAGTGGCAAACCTGGAGTTGGTTAGACGTGACGCAGCCCTAGCTACATCCACACTCGTGGATTCTAAGGTGAAGAACTCTCTTAGAGTCTCTCTCCGGAGAACTTCTCTTTGACGGCAAGCTTTCTGCTATTTATGATAAAATTACAAAGAAAGCTTCGGATTCTCTGTTGTTCAAATCTGCTTCTAAGAAGTCGGATACAGCAGACAAGAATAAGACAGGAACTTCTGGGTCTAATGCACCCAAGAGAGGTTCCTATGGAGGTTCCGGTGCGTCCTCTTGGTCTTATTCGAGAGACCGTCAGGGTAGCGACTCTCGTTCGGGACGTCCTTCGGGCCGGGACAACCGGTCGGACGTCCCGAGGTCGACGGGGCGAGGTGCGGGTCGTGGAGGACGTGGTTTCTCCTACCGCAGGCCTCGCAGGTCCAGGAGGTGATGGCTTAAACCTCTATCGCGTACCGGTTGGCGGAAGGTTGTCGAGCTTTTCACAAGAATGGGCGTCGATTACGGACGACCCTTGGGTGAGAGGAGTGACTTCGGAAGGTCTAAAGATATCCTTCAAACGAAAGCCTCCATTAACTCGAAGTCCAAAGTGGACTCAACTTCCGTCAAATCTGCAGAAAAGAGACGCTCTGTTATCAGAGGTGCAGTCTCTTTTAATGAAGAACGCGGTAGAGGTCGTAGAAAACCAGGAAACTCCGGGATTCTACAGCCATCTGTTTCTGGTTCCGAAACCAGACGGCTCGTTCCGTCCAGTCATAGATTTGAGCTGGATAAACAAGCTGATCGTCGCTCCGAAATTTTATATGGAGACAATTCGGTCGGTCAGAGCGAGTATTCAGGTGAACGATTATGCAACAAGCATAGATCTCAAAGATGCGTACTTTCACGTCATGGTACATCCGACATTCCGAAAGTATCTACGCTTCGCAGTCCTAGGAGTGGTGTATCAATTCCGGGCGATGTGCTTCGGATTGAATCTAGCACCCTGGGCTTTCACTCGGGTAATGAACTCGGTAATGATCTATTTCCGAGCTCATTCGTCTGCGGTAACGTCGGCCTACCTGGACGACATTCTTCAGAGGTACGGCAACGAGTTAACGCTTCAGAACGATGTTCAGAATCTACTTCTATTGCTCCGACGTCTCGGTTTTATAGTAAACGAGGAGAAGTCGGATCTGGTGCCGTCCAAGTCATTCACTCATCTGGGAATGAGCTTCGAGACGCACAACAATCTCGTTCGTCTGCCGTTAACCAGAGCGAAATTAGTCAGTTGTTACGCTCGCTATTGTCTGCACGCAGACAAAGTCACAGCGAGAGAATTTATGAGACTGATAGGTCTGTGCGGAGCCGCTGCGGATCTCATTCCGATGGGGCGGTTACGCACACGTCCTCTCCAAATTTTCTTGACTCAGAATTGGAGTGTGAAAATTCATTCGCTCGACGTAGACGTTCTCTTGTCAGATCAAGTGAAACAAGAGATTCAGACTTGGGCAAACATTCAGTGGTTAACTCAGGGAGTTCCGCTGCAGTTGCCGGATCCGAGTTTTACCATTATGACGGATGCCAGTCAAACAGGTTGGGGTGCATCATTAATCCCAACGGATTCAAGATGCCAGGGTCTTTGGGATCCGCAATTCCTGTGCAAGCACATAAACATCAAGGAAATGATGTCAATTTGGCTTGCGTTACGTCATTGGATGGACATTATTCACAATGCTCATGTCCAAATCCTATCCGACAATACGACAGTAGTGGCGTATATACGGAATCAGGGAGGCACTCATTCAGTTCCGTTGTTCAATCTAACGGAAAGAATCCTTCTGTTTGCGCTAGAACATCACGTTCTTCTTTCGGTCCGTCACATACCGGGTCGTCTGAATGTGCTAGCAGACTCCCTTTCACGAAAGGGTCGCTTGTTGCCGTCGGAATGGACTTTCAACAAACAAGTATTCAATCAGATTTGCTACCAATGGGAACGGCCAATGATAGACTTATTTGCGACACATCTCAACAATCAGTTGCAGACGTATGTGTCTACGTGTCCGGATCCAAGAGCATTTGCAGTAGACGCTCTGTCGATCCCTTGGGATGGAATGATAGGATATGCGTATTCTCCAGCGCCGTTAATTCAACAAGTATTGCTAAAGATAAAACAATCTCAATGCAAGATTCTGTTGGTAGCATCTCTGTCGCCACAGAGACCGTGGATAAATCTACTCAGGTGTCTGTTGTGGGACCTACTGCGAAAGCTTCCTCCACGGGAGGATCTTCTTTCGCAGGGGAAATCGCGCCAACTCCATCACAACCCGCAAGGTCTCAACCTTCACGTTTTTCCGTTGTGCGGTCCTTCTTGCATGGCAAGCACTTTACAGGACGAGCAGTGGACGCGATTTCTAACTGTAGGAGGACCTCCTCTTCGCTAAACTATGCGGCTAAGTGGAAGGTTTTTCGTCGTTGGTGTAGGGATCATTCTGTAGATATATTCGATCCCTCTATACCAGACATTGCAAACTTTCTAGTATGCTTGTTTGACGAAATAAATCTGCAGCCTGTTACTATTAAGGGTTATAGGTCTATGTTATCTGATACCTATGCACATCATGATAGTTTACAAATTGGATCTAATGTCTCTTTATCTAAGTTGGTTAGAAACTTCTCGATAAATAGACCCAGAACTCTTAGATTAATTCCTAAATGGAATTTAGCTTGGGTTCTTCTTAAATTGAAGGAAAAGCCATTTGAACCTCTTGGGACAGTAGATTTCAAATTCTTATCTTTTTAGACAGCTTTTCTCTTAGCTTTCTCTTCTGCTAGAAGAGTCAGTGAGCTTCATGCACTGTCGGTGGATGATTCTCACTATCGTAGTGTCGGGAACACTATCACCTTCACTACTAATGTGGGTTTTTTAGCTAAGAATCAGGCTCCTAATAAATATCCGGAACCTATTGTTATTAAGGCTCTTCTGTCTTCAGACGGGCGTAGGCCTTTCCTCTGTCCCGTTAGAGCGTTACGTATCTATAAACAGAGATCTCAGTTTATCAGAAAGGGACGGAAACGTTTCTTTCTGTCTTTGATGCCTAATAGAAAGGACATTTCGGTCCATTCTATTGCTAGATGGATTCAATTAACTATCCGTACTGCTTATGAGAGTTTATCTTCTTCTCAGCAGTCTGTGCTTAAGATTTCCGCTCATGAAGTAAGAGCTCTTGCTACTTCTTGGGCTTATGCTAATAGTGTTGCTATTACAGATTTAATGAAGGCTGCTTATTGGTCTCAGCCATCCACATTCACGAATTTTTATCTCAGAAATATTGAGTCCATTTCTGGAGGCCTGCATTGTTTAGGTCCGTTATCTGTTGCTCAGAATGTCGTCCACTAAACAGTTGCAACTATAGTTATGCAGGCTTTCTGTTCCGGTAGTGACACCGTCCGGCTGCCCTCTTCGCTCTGGGCTATTTGACCCAGGGCAAGGGGAAGGGGGGGGGTGGGGGGGGGGGGGGGGGGGCGGGTGTTCCCTTAGGTCACCTGCTTTATAGTGAAAAGCAAGGGAATGCCTCCTCCAAGTCAGTATTTCTGAGTCGCTTCCGGGATGGTTTTAAAGTGTAATATTAATGTTAAAATTCATTCATGTCTTATTTTTAAAGTGTAGCTCGGTGTGAAGCATTTGTATATGTCAAGTGTCAAACGGGCTTTAATATACAATACTCGGACACTTTTAAATGACTATAAAGAGTCTCAATTCTCTGGACTACTTTATTTATTGGCTTACTTTAAAAATAATTAGTATATGGGATATATTGGATGTTAATAGAGAACATGAATATTATTGTGCTCAATTATTAAGGGTAGTGTATCTTTCTAATTTAATATTAAATAAGAAAGATACATGTAAAGCCTAATACTCCTTTTCTCCTTAAGGGGTTACCTCTTTATTATATAGTTGAGCTTATTGGATTTTCCTCTATGTCCTAGGCCCTCCAGCCTGTTTACTATTCAGCTAAGTCTGGGTCATTGGTACAGTATAAAAGTGTTAAAAAATTTATAGTAATTTATATATTTTTTATACTTACCAATGACCCAGACGGGGATGGCCCTCCCAGGAGTTGGGAACTCTTGCCTCCCCGCTGAGTACATAGCGCTGACCAGGCACTGCCAGTAAGAATGATAATTGGCGCCAATTTCGGGACGTCCGTGACACTGCGCATGCGCAGTGGGGACGTAGTATGGAGGTCCTTTAGGACATGATTTCTTTTTGTTTTGGATGCAAATTTTGGGGATTGGGGGGCAAAATTTGTGTTTGGCCCTGGTTTTGTAAGAGCTAGCACCAGCTAAGTCTGGGTCATTGGTAAGTATAAAAAATATATAAATTACTATAAATTTTTTAACTTTTTAAGCTTTTGATGGGTATCCCTGTTAACCTCCTCAACAGGGGTTAACGCTTGGCTTTTTGAATACCTTTATTACTTACAAAAATGGTCCTCTGTGAATTCCACTTCAAACAAAGGAGATTATGTTTATCTCTCATGTATACATTAAGTGCTGTGCGTGTCTGAAAACAGTCCCATGTTAACAACATTACGATGCTTGGCAGCTTGTAGATGGTTAAAAATGCTCACCGGAGTATTTTGTCCATGCAACTTGTTATGTCACATAAAGACCTAAAAATAGTCAAGTTGTCTTGAAACCCTACAAGTTACCGTTAGAGAAATTCACAGAAAATGGGAATTTAAAGCTTTCAAGGGATATCTCTCTTTAGCCTGTCCAAAATGGGTTAAGACGTCGACTTTTGAATACCCTTACTACGTACAAAAATGTTTCCGTATAAATTGTACGCGCGATAAAAGAAGGCGCTTTTCTTTGTGGTGTACCCTTTGGGTGCTGTTGGTGTGCAAAAACAGCCCATTTTATCACAATTTTGACCTTCAGCATCCCGGGGAGGGTAACTAATGCTGACCGGAATATTTTGTTCATGCGACTTGTAATGTCACACCAAGACCTGCAAATAGCCGATTTTTCTTGAAAACCTTTTAGATGTTGTTAGAGAAATCCACAGAAAACGGGTATTTTAAGATTTTAATGGGTATCTCTCTTTAACCAGCCCAAAATGGGTTAAGACGTCAAATTTTGAATACTCTTACCACTTTCAAAAATATTTTCCGATCAATTTTGCGTCCGATAAATGAAGGCTCCTTTCTCTGTGGTATATCGTTTGGGTGCTGTTGGTGTCTGAAAACAGCCCATTTTATCACAATTTTTACGTTTAGCAGCTCGGGGAGGGTTAACTGATGCTGACCGGAATATTTTATCCATGTAACTTGTAATGTCACACCAAGACCTGAGAGTGACCAATTTTTCTTGAAAATCTACAAGACTCGTTTAGTGAAATCCACGGAAAACATGAAGTTTTGAGCTTTTTGGGGGTATTGCTGTTTAACCAGCCCAAAACGGGTTAACACTTGGTTTTCTGAACACCCTTATTACTTACAAAAATGATCCTCGGTGAATTCCACTTCCAATAAAGGAAGTTATGTTTACCTCTCGGGTATCGTTTGGGTGCTGTGGGGGTCTGAAACCGGCCCATTTCATCAAAATTTCGATGTTTGGCAGCCTGTGGAGGGTTACCATATGCATCGCCTAATATGTCGTGTGTATCAAAGGTTGTGTCATAGGCAGGTCTAGTAATTATGAATATTTAAAAAAAATCCTAAAGACGTGTTTCGAGAAAGTGCCGATAAACCCCAATTTTGGCAGTTTTTTTTTCCAATTCTGGCGAAATAAGGGTTAAATCGAAAATTCCGCTTCGGTACATTTTTAGATTTTTTGCCACTCTATGCGTGTGCCAAATTGTGTGAAAATCGGTTCGAAAATGGCTTCTGAATCGAACGGACAAAAATGTGTGGAAAAAAAAAAATAAAAAAATAATCCGTAGAAAAACAATAGTCTTTTCCAGAGGGAAAAGCCTAAAAAAAAAAAAATAATAATCCGTAGGAAAAACAATAGTCTTTTCCAGAGGGAAAAGCCTAATTAAATATCTATAGAGCATTTCTAGTGCGGATCTAGAGAGTCTGTATTTTAGAATTCTGAGGCAGTTTCTCATTGGACTAATCTTTTTCACAACCATGTCGACGTGAGCGTCCCAGGAAGCGGTTTTAGAAAATATTAAGCTCAGATGTTTATGTTCGCTTTTGTCTTCAATTTGTTGTCCATGTGAGTATAGATCAGGACGATCGAGGGAATTTGTTTTACGGGATATATTTAGAGTTTCTGTTTTTTGGGGATTAAACAACACCTGCCAAAAATGATTTAATAATAAGGGTATTCAAAAAACCAAGCGTTAACCCCTTTTGTGGTGGTTAATAGCAATATACATCAAAAGCTTAAAAAAATTCATGTTTTCCCTGGATTTCTTTACAAACATCTTGTAGGGTATTCAAGAGAAAATGGCCATTGATAGCTCTTGGTGCCACATTGCCAGTTGCATGAATAAATTATTCCGGTAAGCATTTATTAACCCTACATGGGCTGCTAAATGTCACAATTTTGAAAAACTAGTCTGTTTTTGGGCTCCAACAACATCAAATAGGAATGCCACAGAGAAACGTAACTTCTTTTACCGGACGCAAAACTGATAGGGAAACATTTTTATAAGTAGTAAGGGTATTCAAAAATCGAGGTCTTAACCCATTTTTGACTGGTTAAGGAGATATACCCCTTAAAAGCTTAACATTCCAGTTTTCTGTGGATTTCTCCAAAACCGTTTTCAAGAAACATTGACCATTCACAAGTCTTGGAGTGACATTACAAGTTGCATGGACAAAATATTCTGGTAAGCATTTGTTAACCCTCCAGAGGCTGCCAAGCATAGACATTTTGAGAAAATGGTCTGTTCTTGGGCACACATAACATCCAATGTGTACCTGCAAGATTAGCATAACTTCCTTCAATGGAAGTGGAATTCACCGAGGATAATTTTTGTAAGTGATAAAGGTATTCACGAAACCAAGCATTAACCCGTTTAGGGCTGCTTACAGAGTGACACCCCTCAAAAGGTTAAAAATTCATGTTATCCAAGGATTTCTCTAAAAACATCGTGTAGATTTTCAAGACAAATTGGCCATTCTCAGATCTTAGTGTGACATTACACGTTGCTTGTACAAAATATTCCAGTAAGCATTTGTTAACCCTACGCAGTTTCTCAAATATCAAAATTTTGATAAAATGGGCTGTGTTTGCATACCCACAGCACCCAAAGTTAAGAGGAGAGATCAGCTTAAGAAGAAGTAAAATTCACTGAGAATTATTTTTGGAAGTAATAAGGTATTCAAAAAACAACCCTTAACCAATTTTGGCCTGGATAAACAATCATACCCATCAAAAGCTTAAAATTCATGTTCTCCCTGGATTTCTTTGAAAATATCTTGTAGATTTTAAAGAAAAAATGGCCATTCGCCGTTCTTGGTGTGACATTACAAGTTGAATGGAAAACTATTCCTGTTAGCACTTGTTAACCCTCTACAACCTGCCAGACATCAATATTTTGGATACATTTGAGATAAAATGGACCATTTGCAAATAGCCACAGCACTTAGTGGGTATGTGTCAAACAAACATAACTCATTTTGTCGGTCATTAACTTGTCAGACGACGATGTTGATATTAACCCTCTCCACCTTTAATGATGGTTTTTACCTAAACATTTGTATATCAAACTGAGTGATTTGAGCCTACTATACCCACCTTTCTCATAACATCAATGAATGAACTTCAATGAGACAGTTAAAACAATTCATCAGACTCTCTGGGGTCATGAAAAATCATGGAATCAAATCTGGAAAAGCCATGATTCTCCAGAATCATAAAGTCTAGTTGGTATTTAAGGTCAAACACTTATGCACAATGGCTAATCATGACCGTGACAGTTTTACGAGTGGAGGAAGCCGGAGTACCCCAGAGAGAACCACCTAGCAACGATGAGCAGCTGCCAGCTCTCCAACATCATAACTCTGCACTGCAGCACAGGCAGGGTTAGAATAGTTGAAGACATGCATACCATCGACATGCAGAATGCCTTAGCCCCCATGTGGACAATCGGGGTTAAGTGCAGGCCTGTCGGAGCTAAATTTATACTGGGGGGGGGGGGGGGGGCTGAGATTGCTAATTTTTAGCTCACCTGAGCGAAGCTCAAGGGGAGCTTTACTAATCACTTTCTGTCCGTCGTCCGTCGTCGTCCGTCCGGCGTTAACTTTACATTATCGACTTCTCCTCCTAAACCACTAGCCCAATTTTATTCAAATGTTGGCTAAATGTTTATTACCTAATGCCAATTCAGATTTGTTCAAATGAAGTTGCCCCTCTTCCTGGGTGGTGCCACGCCCCCAAGGGGCACCAAAATCTTTGTAAATCTTCTTCTCATGAACCAGCAGTAGCAGAGACTTGATATTTGGTGTGCAGCTTCCTTTTGAGGTGTAGACTCAGATTTGTTCAAGAGAAGTTTGTGGGGCTATACTTGGCGTTGTTATGAGAGGGGCAAAATTTTTTGCCCCGCCCAAAATTTCTATTTTCCAAACCGAGAGGCTGATTTGAACCAAATTTTATGTGAGGGCTTATTGGGTCATGAGTACTTGATTTATGCAAAAAAAATTTTTCTCGCAGCCCCGTGGGAACCGCAGGAGCTAAAAATAGAAAAAATTTAAAACGCCCATATCTCCAAAACTGCACGGCACTGAGAATTTTTATTTGGTGTGCAGCTTCCTTAGGACCAACAGAAAGGATTGGTAAAAAAAAATTGCCATCGGTTTTATCATAGGGTACAGTTTCGGGACTTTGAAAAAGTGCTGAGTCAGCACTTTTTAACACTGTAGGCAATGGGAAAAACATTAAAAAATCTTCTTCTCCAGATCCAGCAGGCAGAATCTTTTGATATTTGGTATGCAACATTGTAGGGTGGATCTGATTCAAGTTTGTTCAAATCGGCCCCCTGGGTTCATATTTGGGCTCAGTATAGGAGCCCGATTTCGAACTTAGTGCATTTCAGGCAAATTTCTTAAAAAATCTTCTTCTCCAGATCCAGCAGGCAGAATCTTTTGATATTTGGTATGCAACATTGTGGGGTGGATCTGATTCAGGTTTGTTCAAATCGGCCCCCTGGGTTTATATTTGGGCTCAGTATAGGAGCCCAAATTTGAACTTACTGCATTTCAGGCAAATTTCTTTGAAAATCTTCTTCTCCAGATCCAGCAGGCAGAATCTTTTGATATTTGGTATGCAACATTGTAGGGTGGATCTGATTCAAGTTTGTTCAAATCGGCTCCCTAGATTCATATTTGGGCTCACTATAGGAGCTCGAATTCGAATTTAGTGCATTTCAGGCAAATTTCTTCAAAAATCTTCTTCTCCAGATCCAGCAGGCAGAATCTTTTGATATTTGGTATGCAATGTTGCGGGGTAGATCTGATTCACGTTTGTTCAAATCGGCCCCCTGGATACATATTTGGGCTTACTATAGAAGCCCGAATTCGAACTTAGTGCATTTCAGGCAAATTTCTTAAAAAATCTTCTTCTCCAGATCCAGCAGGCAGAATCTTTTCATATTTGGTAAGCAACATTGTGGGGTGGATCTGATTCAAGATTGTTCAAATCGGCCCCCTGGGTTAATATTTGGGCTCAGTATAGGAGCCCGATTTCGAACTTAGTGCATTTCAGGCAAATTTCTTAAAAAATCTTCTTCTCCAGATCCAGCAGGCAGAATCTTTTGATATTTGGTATGCAACATTGTAGGGTGGATCTGATTAAAGTTTGTTCAAATCGGCCCCCTGGGTTCATATTTGGGCTCATATTTGGGCTCAGTATAGGAGCCCAATTTCAAACTTAGTGCATTTAGGCAAATTTCTTAAAAAATCTTTTTCTCCAGATCCAGCAGGCAGAATCTTTTGATATTTGGTATGCAACATTGTGGGGTGGATCTGATTCAAGTTTGTTCAAATCGGCTTCCTAGATTCATATTTGGGCTCACTATAGAAGCTCGAATTTGAACTTAGTGCATTTCATGCAAATTTCTTAAAAAATCTTCTTCTCCAGATCCAGCAGGCAGAATCTTTTCATATTTGGTAAGCAACATTGTGGGGTGGATCTGATTCAAGTTTGTTCAAATCGGCCCCCTGGGTTTATATTTGAGCTCAGTATAGGAGCCCAAATTTGAACTTAGTGCATTTCAAGCAAATTTATTAAAAAATCTTCTTCTCCAGATCCAGCAGGCAGAATCTTTTGATATTTGGTATGCAACATTGTGGGTGGATCTGATTCAAGTTTGTTCAAATCGGCTTCCTAGATTCATATTTGGGCTCACTATAGAAGCTCGAATTCGAACTTAGTGCATTTCAGGCAAATTTCTTAAAAAATCATCTTCTCCAGATCCAGCAGGCAGAATCTTTTGATATTTGGTATGCAGCATTGCGGGGTGGATCTGATTCAAGTTTGTTCAAATCGGCCCCCTGGATTCATATTTGGGCTCACTATAGAAGCTCGAATTCAAACTTAGTGCATTTCGGGCAAATTTCTTCAAAAATCTTCTTCTCCAGATCCAACAGGCAGAATCTTTTGATATTTGGTATGCAACATTGCGGGGTGGATCTGATTCAAGTTTGTTCAAATCGGCCCCCTGGATTCATATTTGGGCTTAATATAGAAGCCCGAATTCGCACTTAGTGCATTTCAGGCAAATTTCTTCAAAAATCTTCTTCTCCAGATCCAGCAGGCAGAATCTTTTGATATTTGGTATGCAACATTGCGGTTTGGATCTGATTCAAGTTTGTTCAAATTGGCCCCCTGGATTCATATTTGGGCTTAATATAGAAGCCCGAATTCGCACTTAGTGCATTTCGGGCAAATTTATTTAAAAATCTTCTTCTCCAGATCCAGCAGGCAGAATCTTTTGATATTTGGTATGCAACATTGTGGGGTGTATCTGATTCAAGTTTGTTCAAATCAGCTTCCTAGTTTCATATTTGGGCTCACTATAGAAGCTCAAATTCGAACTTAGTGCATTTCAGGCAAATTTCTTAAAAAATCTTCTTCTCCAGATCCAGCTTCAGAATCTTTTCATATTTGGTAAGCAACATTGTGGGGTGGATCTGATTCAAGTTTGTTCAAATCTGCCCCCTGGGTTTATATTTGGGCTCCGTATAGGAGCCCAAATTTTAACTTAGTGCATTTCAGGCATATTTCTTAAAAAATCTTCTTCTCCAGATCCAGCAGGCAGAATCTTTTGATATTTGGTATGCAACATTGTAGGGTGGATCTGATTGTGATTCATGAACGTATTTATTTGTAAAGTTGATAGAATCTTAGACAAAATTGGCAGAAAAGATCTACTATAGAAGGGGTGGTATCCAGGGTGAACCGTTTACCCAAATCTAGCAGTACTAATGCATTATTCACACAAATCTTCGTTCAAATTTTATGACCCCTCATTGGAACACACGCATTCAGCTCATTCCAACAAAGGTCATATGCCATGTTTTCGAGACAAAGGAATAAAAATTTTAGTTATTCATGAAATTTTTAGGCAACTGTTGTCTGTTATTCACATTGCTTCATGAAATTTCAGTACTTTTAGAAGTTACCTCAGTAATCAAGGGTTAATTCCCCTTAATTAAATGTCGCCTCTAAAAAACAACCACTTTGCATATCTTACCTTTTTACCAGCATAACTGCCAAAACTTGTCAGCATTCTTCGCAAAAATCGCTATTCAAATTTTAATTTTTGTCTCTTAAACATACATGTACTTATCGCTTGTAAATACCCCATTGGATTGAGCTTTTTGAGCTCATTCCAATGAGAGGTCGCACACCATGCTTTTTGAGTCAAAAAAGCAATTTTTTTAGTTATTCCAGAATTTCGTACGTAAAACACAGCTTTATGACTTCACATTAAAATGAGCTCTCTAAGCTTGTTCCAATCAACATTCACGCACTATGTCTTTCACACAAAAAATAAAATTTTCCATTTATTCAGGAATTTTGTTTGCAAGAACACTCTTAACCCCCCCCCCCCCCCACACACACACACACACACACACACAAACACACACACACACACACACACACACAAACACAGACACACACATCTAAAAGTTCGTCAGCAAAAAAACAGTTACTTCAATTTTTAAATGCATTATAGGAACAACTTGCCTAATCAAATTTAAATACTTTTGCATCATTCTGTATCCAGAACAAACCATTTACCATATCTTTACGCAAAATTCTCCAGCATCATTCACAAAAAAACACCATTATTTATATATTCACATTTCTGTCTCAAAAATATACCTGATCTTCCCATACCCCTATTGGAATAAGCTGTTTGAGCTTGTTCCAATGATGATAAAAAAAAAGAAAATTTGTGAAAATTTTTGTTTTCTTGCATGCAAATATATACATGTAGCACATGGAAGATATCCACAGTTGGGGAGAGATGTCCAAGGCTATCTCTTCACATTCCTTGTTTGTGCTTCATGCTAAACCAGTTTGTCTGCAGAGATAAATTTGCTTTATTAAAAATCATTGGAGATTGGCCACACACCAATGATTTTAAATAAAACTAATTTTAGGTAACAAATGTTGAACTTCAAACAAAATCTATCACTCAACCAGTTAATGTTGATGAGGCATGACATGGTGAAGGTGACCTAAAATACTTCTTAGAGTCACTTTGTCAGGTGAGCGATTAAGGCCACGTGGGGCCTCTTGTTGGGTGAACTGGCTGATACTAAAGGGGTATGGGGTAGCCAGATTCCAAGGTACGAGCTTTGGGGGGGGGGGGGGAGGGGGGGTTCTCCACCAGTAAATTTTTTTAAAAGAGCAATCAAATGAAGCATTCTGGTAGCTTTTGAAGCAAAAACCTCTTGATTTTTTTAAACGACAAAAGTTTGGGGACGGTTGTCACACCGGGCTCACCTACAGCCCATATTCCTTCATGCTAAACAACAGTCAGGCCTTATTAGTTTTATCATTACGTCAATGGTTGTCTTGGTCTTCTAAGCTGCCAATTGAATTACTCAAAACTTTTGCACATTTGACTAAAAATGAGCTGAAGTTTGTTTGCTCTGTAACAGGATTAGCAATCTTTAGAAGTTTAGACCTTATAAATTTCTGTGGGAAGGGAGCATTGATTTCATTTACCCATCATTTGTAATTATCATATGCAGGTGCATGTTATACATTCAGTATATTTATTTATTGTTGTTTAAGGTCACATATTTCTGCACAATGGCTAATCATGACCACGCCAGTTTTACAGGTGGAGGAAGCCGGAGTACCCGGAGAGAACCACCAAGCAACGGCGAGCAACTATCAGCTCCCCAACATACTAACTCCACACAAGCAGGGTTAGCATTGGTTGAAGGCATGTGCACCATCGACGTGCAGTAAGCCTTAGTACACAGCATAACTGTGCCCCCACATTGGCAATGGGGGTGAAGTGTCTTTCCCAAGGACACAACACGGTTGTCGCAGGTGGGATTTGAACCGAGGAACTCTCGGCTTGCAGCCTGCACCTCTATCAACTGAGCCACTGCGCCTCCCTTATACATTCAGTGATACGTTCATAATTCTAACCTGAATTAAATAACGTAATGTCCAGTTTTTAGCTCACCTGAGCGAAGTTTGAGGTGAGCTTTACTGATCACTTGCCGGCCGTCTGTCCGTCCGTTAACTTCACGTTTTCGATTTCTTCTTGAGAACCACTGGAACAATTTAGATGAAACTTGGTGTGAATCTTTCCCAACATGTGTCCACCCAAGTTTGTTCATAAGATGTTGCCACATCCACCAGGGTCTCTACAAGGGGCAAAACTCTAACACTAACCTCAATTTTCTTAAAAAATCTTCTTCACATCCAGCAGTCGGAATGTTTTGATATTTGGTGTGCAGCATCCTTGGTGGGTGGGGGGGGGGGGGGGGGGGGGGGGGGGGATTCCAGTTTGTGAAATCCAAGTCCCTGGGTTCATATTTGGGCTTCCTGTGGGAGCCTGAAGTATAACTTCGTTCAATATGAGGAATATTTTTATACTGTTCCAATGACCCAGACTTAGCTGGTGCTAACTCTAAAAAATCCAGGGCCATACACAAATTTTGCCCCCCAATCCCCAAAATTTGCATCTAAAACCAAAAGAAATCATGTCCTAAAGGACCTCCATACTTTGCCCTTACTGCGCATGCGCAGTGTCAAGGACGTTCGGAAATTGGCGCCAATTATCATTCTCTGTTTGGCCCTTCATCAGTCAACATCTCACTGATCTTTGTGCTTGTAAATCTCAGTTTAAAGGGTGCCAGACACGTAATTATTGGAGAAATGGTGATTCTAAGGAGGATATAGAAGGAGGAGAGGAAAAAGGAGTGACAAAAAAAAATCAGGGCTGTACTTGAAATTTTTTATGAAATTATGTTAAGTTGCCTATTTTCGAGGCATGGGCCTCTTGTTGTCATTCTTGCTATAAAGTTGCACTGCTTATTCAGTGTTTCCTCTCCCCTGGTCTTCTAAGTCCCCCCTTGCTATTCTCCCATGCTTTTGGCATATTTTTGAGAAAGATCATTTCTAAATTCTCTTGGGAGAGTTAGCTTGGTTACAGAATGTATTCTGTTATTTTCCCCATAGTTACGTTTTCACCCATGGGTGTATAAAAGTTGTGTTCTGCATCTTCCATCTGATGTTCTGCAGATTCTCCCCTGGGAGTCTCTGTCTTGCATCAGATAGAGTGTGATTTTGATGACTGATTTTGGGCCAGTTTTGTCAGTGCCTGGAGTCATGTTTTCTGGTGTTTTTACACTGTTTGTTTACATTGGCAACAGTCTCTTTTGAGGGGGGCTGTTTGCCATTGGAGTAGTTTATCTCACTATAAGATACATTATTATTATCCGTAAGTGTTGCATTAATTATTTAATATAATTTTAAAATTTTTTGACCACACTTAGCCTTGGGATCCATTGGGGCTCAATGTTACTTTTCAGAAACTTGGGCTTCGCTGAAAAAATATTTTTCAAAAATTATTTTGATTTTCAATTGTTTTTTCATTATTAATGGATCATGTTATTATGTATCTTTGTGTTAGGGGTTTGTGCGAGTAACTAGGACTTGTTGTTGACTTTTCACAATGAAAGGATATTGTTCAAATTGTAATAGGAAGAAATCTTCCTCTGACTTTCATGATCATTGTATTAATTGTAGTCAGTGTTCTTGCACTAATCCCTGTTCTATATGTCAATATTGGGATGACAAACATTGGAAACGTGTGTCACGATATGTTGTTAGTGGAGAAAGGGCTATGCCGGCTCTTTCTCCGCAGGGTCACTCTACTCTATCAGTTTCTATTTAAGAGGAACAAGAACAGGGTGATGTTTCCATGTTATCTTCCGCAAGTGCGCTTCCGTCGTCACAAATGAATACAGAGCTAGCGGCAAAAGTGCTCATGGAGATAAGACAAATGTCGTCTGCTAGCTCGCCCGGTGTAGCGTCCATTCACCGAATGGTTCGGCAGCCGGGTTCGTCCGATGCGGTCCAGAGGAAATGTTGGGTGATGCGAGCACTATAAACATTCAACGTGCACACCCAGTGACGGCGGATAGTAGGAGAGATCGGAGGAAGCCTTCGAGTCCGGTTCCTAGCTCGTCCAGGTCCAGCCGGGCCGCGAGCAAGAGAGGCCCCTCTCTCGTACAACAACATCTGGGACCAGATGTTGTGGAACAAAATGTGTCGCAAGCGGAGCACACGTCCGTCGCTCGGGACGCTCCGTTGTATAGGCAGTCCGCGGAGACTGCTCAGGCTTCTTCCTCTCATCAGCGCACACGACCGCACCTTGGCTACGTGACCGCCAATATTTTACCAGCTTCGCCGATCAGGGATTCTTCAGTGACCAGGTCACGCCATCCGGTAGCCAGGGACACGAGGCCGGTGGACTCCGGACGTTCGCATAGGAAGAGTATGCGGGAGTCACCAGATGCGGAGCTGCCCTCGGCGAAGCAGCGAAAGACTGCGCCTCCGCAGGCCTCGATGTTGGACGTGCTTGTTCAAATAGCACAACTTATCGCAGCATCCCAGCAACCGACAGAAACGGTGTCGGATCGGGAATTATCCGACGGCGCTGGGTCGGTACGCTCCGCCGAAGCATCGGGGGGCGGACGACCGGGAGCATCATGAGGTCCGACCGGATGGTGAAAGGGATACGGATGACTTGGAGCTATCCCTTTCGGAACAACATAAAGCTGCCGTGGACTTCATCCGGCACTTTCTTCCTCAAGTTGTTCTGTCGGGCCAGACTGCTGCGGTTCCGTACAAGAGAATTATAGCGTCATTGGACTCTGATTTCTTTGAGCGGTTCAGGGACATCGCTCCCGAGTTTCCGAGTCAGTCCAATAATGTTACAAGAACATTTGAATTATTGAACGACGCTATATTCAAACTTGCTTCCAAAACAGGAAAAGCAGGTTTCTTGTCCGCCAATACTCTCAACCTGCCTTTCATTAATGCAAGGAATAAATTCGATACGACAGGACAGGGTATCCCGAGAGTTCCTCTGCGTATGGACGACGAGGCGGAAGACTTAGAATTATCATTACCGTCGTCTGCGTCTATTCCAACCGTGGTGTTGGAGACTACTATTTCGTCTAACAGAGCCAGTTTAGATTCTTTATCTTACGCAGACCACCTTACTAAGGCATTATCACTGCGTCTTCGAGGGAAAGAATTCCAGGATATACAATCCTCTTTAAGACTTCTTTCAAGGGCAGTAGCTTATTCCTTGTGTAACTCCGCCCTTTCAGTGGCAAACCTGGAGTTGGTTAGACGTGACGCAGCCCTAGCTACATCCACACTCGTGGATAGTAAGGTGAAGAACTCGCTCAGAGTCGCTTCGGTCTCCGGATAACTTCTCTTCGACGGCAAGCTTTCTGCAATTTACGATAAAATTACTAAGAAAGCTTCGGATTCTCTGCTGTTCAAATCTGCTTCTAAGAAGTCGGACACGGCAGATAAGAGTAATACAGGCACTTCTGGGTCTAATGCGCCCAAGAGAGATTCCTATAGAGGTTCCGGTGCATCCTCTTGGTCTTATTCAAGAGACCGTCAAGGCAGCGTCTGACCGGTTGTCCCGGCCCGAAGGACGTCCTGAGGTCGACGGGATGAGGTGTGGGTCGTGGAGGACGTGGTTTCTCCTACCGCAGGCCTCGCAGGTCCAGGAGGTGATGGCTTCAACCTTTATCGCGTGCCGGTTGGCGGAAGGTTGTCGAGTTTTCCACAAGAGTGGGCGTCGATTACGGACGACCCTTGGGTGAGAGGGGTGATTTCGGAAGGTCTAAGATATCCTTCAAACGAAAGCCTCCATTAACTCGAAGTCCAAAATGGACTCAACTTCCGTCAAATCCGCAGAAAAGAGACGCTCTGTTATCAGAGGTGCAGTCTCTTTTAATGAAGAACGCGGTAGAGGTCGTAGAAAACCAGGAGACACCGGGATTCTACAGCCATCTGTTTCTGGTTCCGAAACCAGACGGCTCATTCCGTCCAGTCATAGATTTGAGCTGGATAAACAAGCTGATCGTCGCTCCGAAGTTTTATATGGAGACGATTCGATCGGTCAGAGCGAGTATACGGGTGAACGATTATGCAACAAGCATAGATCTCAAAGATGCGTACTTTCACGTCATGGTACATCCGACATTCAGAAAGTATCTACGCTTCGCAGTCCTAGGGGTGGTGTATCAATTCCGGGCGATGTGCTTCGGATTGAATCTAGCACCCTGGGCTTTCACTCGGGTAATGAACTTGGTAATGATGTATTTCCGAGCTCATTCGTCTGCGGTAACGTCGGCCTACCAGGACAACATTCTTCAGAGGTACGGCAACGAGTTAACGCTTCAGAACGATGTGCAGAATCTGCTTCTATTGCTCCGACATCTCGGTTTTATAATAAACAAGGAGAAGTCGGATCTGGTGCCGTCCAAGTCATTCACACATCTGGGAATGAGCTTCGAGACGCACAACAATCTCGATCGTCTGCCGTTAACCAGAGCGAAATTAGTCAGTTGTTACACTCGCTATTGTCTGCACGCAGACAAAGTCACAGCGAGGGAGTTCATGAGACTGATAGGTCTGTGCGGAGCCGCTGCGGATCTCATTCCGATGGGGCGGTTACGCACGCGTCCTCTCCAAATTTTCTTGACTCAGAATTGGAGTGTGAAAATTCATTCGCTCGACATAGACGTTCTCTTGACAGATCAAGTGAAACGAGAGATTCAGACTTGGGCAAACATTCAGTGGTTAACTCAGGGAGTTCCGCTGCAGTTGCTGGATCCGAGTTTTACCATTATTATGGATGCCAGTCAAACAGGTTGGGGTGCATCATTGATCCCAACGGATTCGAGATGTCAGGGTCTTTGGGATCCGCAATTCCTGGGCAAGCACATAAACATCAAGGAAATTATGTCAATTTGGCTTGCGTTACGTCATTGGATGGACATTATTCACAGTGCTCATGTCCAAATCCTATCCGACAATACGACAGTAGTGGCGTATATACGGAATCAGGGAGGCACTCATTCAATTCCGTTGTTCAATCTAACGGAAAGAATCCTTCTGTTTGCTCTAGAACATCAGGTTCTTCTTTCGGTCTGTCATATACTGGGTCGTCTGAACGTATTAGCAGACTCCCTTTCACGAAAGGGTCGCTTGTTGCCGTCGGAGTGGACTCTCAACAAACAAGTATTCAATCAGATTTGCTACCAATGGGAATGGCCAATGATAGACTTATTTGCGACACATCTCAACAATCAGTTGCAGACGTATGTGTCTCCGTGTCCAGATCCAAGAGCATTTGCAGTAGACGCTCTGTCGATCCCTTGGGACGGAATGATAGGATATGCGTATCCTCCAGCGCCGTTAATTCAGCAAGTATTGCTAAAGATAAAACAATCTCAATGCAAGATTCTTTTGGTAGCAACTCTGTCTCCACAGAGACCATGGATAAATCTACTCAGGTGTCTGTTGTGGGACTTACCGCGAAAGCTTCCTCCACGGGAGGATCTTCTTTCGCAGGGGAAATCGCGTCAACTCCATCACAACCCGCAAGGTCTCAACCTTCACGTTTTTCCATTGTGCGGTCCTTCTTGCATGGCAAGCACTTTACAGGATGAGCAGTGGACGCGATTTCTAACTGTAGGAGGACCTCCTCTTCGCTAAACTATGCGGCTAAGTGGAAGGTTTTTCGTCGTTGGTGTAGGGATCATTCTGTTGATATTTTTGATCCCTCCATACCAGACATTGCAAACTTTCTAGTATACTTGTTTGACGAAATCAAACTGCAGCCTGTTACTATTAAGGGTTATAGGTCTATGTTATCTGATACCTATGCACATCATGATAGTTTACAAATTGGATCTAATGTCTCTTTATCTAAGTTAGTAAGAAACTTCTCGATAAATAGACCCAGAACTCTTAGGTTGATTCCTAAGTGGAATTTAGCTTGGGTTCTTCTTAAACTGAAGGAAAAGCCATTTTAACCTCTTGGGACTGTAGATTTCAAATTCTTGTCTTATAAGACAGCTTTTCTCTTAGCTTTCTCTTCTGCTAGAAGAGTCAGTGAGCTTCATGCACTGTCGGTGGATGATTCTCACTATCGTAGTGTCGGGAACACTATCACCTTCACTTCTAATGTGGAATTTTTAGCTAAGAATCAGGCTCCTAATAAATATCCGGAACCTATTGTTATTAAGGCTCTTCCGTCTTCAGATGGGCGTAGGCCTTTACTCTGTCCTGTTAGAGCGTTACGTATCTATAAACAGAGATCTCAGTTTATCAGAAAGGGACGAAAACGTTTCTTTCTGTCTCTGATGCCTAATAGAAAGGACATTTCGGTCCATTCTATTGCTAGATGGATTCAATTAACTATCCGTACTGCTTATGAAAATTTATCTTCTTCTCAGCAGTCTGTGCTTAAGATTTCAGCTCATGAAGTAAGAGCTCTTGCTACTTCTTGGGCTTATGCTAATAGTATTGCTATTACAGATTTAATGAAGGCTGCTTATTGGTCTCAGCCATCCACATTCACGAATTTTTATCTCAGAAATATTGAGTCCATTTCTGGAGACCTGCATTGTTTAGGTCCGTTATCTGTTGCTCAGAATGTCGTCCACTAAACAGTTGCAACTATAGTTATGCAGGCTATTTGACCCAGGGCAAGGGGAAGGGGGGGGGGGGGGGGAGGGTGTTCCCTTAGGTCACCTGCTTTATAGTGAAAAGCAAGGGAATGCCTCCTCCGAAGTCAGTATTTCTGAATCGTTTCCGGGATGGTTTTAAAGTGTAATATTAATGTTAAAAATTCATTCATGTCATATTTTTAAAGTGTAGCTCGGTGTGAAGCATTTGTATATGTCATGTGTCAAACGGGCGTTAATATACAATCCTCGGACACTTTTAAAGAATATAAAGAGTCTCAATTCTCTGGACTAACTTTATTTATTGGCTTACTTTAAAAATAATTAGTATAAAGGGTTATACTGGATGTTAATAGAGAACATGAATGTTATTGTGCTCAATTATGAAGGGTATTGTATCTTTCTAATTTAACATAAAATAAGAAAGATACATGTAAAGCCTAATACTCCTTTTCTCCTTGAGGGGTTGCCTCTATATTATATAGTTGAGCTTATTGGATTTTCCTCTATGTCCTAGGCCTTCCAGCCTTTTTACTATTCAGCTAAGTCTGGGTCATTGGTACAGTATAAAAATGTTAAAAAATTTATAGTAATTTATATATTTTTTATACTTACCAATGACCCAGACGGGGATGGCCCTCCCAGGAGTTGGGAACTCTTACCTCCCCGCTGAGTACATAGCGCTGACCAGGCACTGCCAGTAAGAATGATAATTAGCACTAATTTCGGAATGTCCTTGACACTGCGCATGCGCAGTAAGGGCAAAGTATGGAGGTCCTTTAGGACATGATTTCTTTTGGTTTTAGATGCAAATTTTGGGGATTGGGGGGCAAAATTTGTGTTTGGCCCTGGATTTTTTAGAGTTAGCACCAGCTAAGTCTGGGTCATTGGTAAGTATAAAAAATATATAAATTACTATAAATTTTTTAACTTTTCTTTAAAAATCTTCTTCAGACTCAGCAGTCGGAATGTTTTGATATTTGGCATGCAGCATCCTTAGTGGGGTGAGATTCAAGTTTGTTCAAGTCATGTCCCTAGGTTTATATTTGGGCTTACTGTGGGAGCTCAAATTGTAACTTAGTTCAAAATGAGGAATTGTCTTTAAAAATCTTCTTCAGATCCAGCAGTCGGAATATTTTGATATTCAGTATGCAATATCTTTAGGGGGGTGAGATTCAAATTTGTTGAAGCCAAGTCCCTGGGTTCATATTTGGGCTGCCTGTGGGAGCCCGAATTATTACTTAGTTCAATATGAGGATTGTTTCTTTAAAAATCTTCTTCAGATTCTGCGGTCAGAATGTTTTGATATTTGGCATGCAGCATCCTTGGGGGGAGGGAGATTCAAGTTTGTTCAAGCCAAGTCCCTGGGTTCATATTTTGGCGTCCTATGGGAGTCTGAATTATAGCTTAGTTCAGTATGAGGAATATTCTTTAAAATATTTTTTTTTAGATCCACTGGTCAGAATCTTTGGATATTTGCTATAAGCTTTTCTAAGGAGGGGCAGATGCAACTTTCTGAATCAGTTCCCTGGGTTTTATATTTAGGCTAACATGTCAGGTGAGCGTCCTCAGCCCCCCTTGGACCTCTTGTATTCAAATTAGACTTAGTTGTGGATATTTAACATCGGTTGCTCCTAGCATGGATAAACTAACGACGAGATATGAGCCAATTATTAGGGAGGGGGTGCAGCCCCCACCCCCGGTTCTGACGGGCCTGAAATGCCTTGCCCAAGGACACAACGCGGGAGTCTGAATTGATCACTCAGGAGGTCACCCATCCGAGCATTAGCCGGGGTCGACATTGCTTAACTTCGGTGATTTGATGAGAACCAGTTACCGCAACGCGTCCACGCCCCCCTGAATCCAGTTGGAGATTGTCTTCCATATAAGGTTTATATAGTTTGTTGTGCAAATACAAGAATATCTTATTGCAATTTGTACTGTTTTAATGGAGTAACATGTTGCATGGTGTATTAAATAGAAATTGTCGAGTTGCATCTGCATAACTGAGTTGGCTGCCTCCCCCTACACCCGCCCTAAACCAAGAAAGAAAAACAATTCCCAATGAGTTGGCTGCCTCCCCCTACACCCACCCCAAACCAAGAAAGAAAAACAATTCCCAATGAGTCGGCTGCCTCCCCCTACACCCACCCCAAACCAAGAAAGAAAAACAATTCCCAATGAGTTGGCTGCCTCCCCCTACACCCACCCCAAACCAAGAAAGAAAAACAATTCCCAGTGAGTTGGCTGCCTCCCCCTACACCTGCCTCAAACCAAGAAAGAAAAACAATTCCCAATGAGTTGGCTGTCTCCCCCTACACCCACCCCAAACCAAGAAAGAAAAACAATTCCCAATGAGTTGGCTGCCTCCCCCTACACCCACCCCAAACCAAGAAAGAAAAACAATTCCCAATGTGTTGGCTGCCTCCCCCTACACCTGCCCCAAACCAAGAAAGAAAAACAATTCCCAATGAGTTGGCTGCCTCCCCCTACACCCACCCCAAACCAAGAAAGAAAAACAATTCCCAATGTGTTGACTGCCTCCCCCTACACCTGCCCCAAACCAAGAAAGAAAAACAATTCCCAAACTTGAATTAGATCCATAACCATGTTGCGCAGGGTTTTGCATTTTATCGAGGCAGATGTTGCTGATCAGCCCAGGCCCCGAGATCAGCCCTGAGAGTGCTTCTGTCTGGACTGATTTTCCAGCCTGACAAAAATTTCAAATGAACCTAAACTATTAAGACATGTTTAAAAATCAGCCCTTTGGAGGTCCCAACTCTCAAATCTTGTGGACTTATTTCAGGTTCCGATCATTTTTTCAAAATGCAAACCCTGGTTGTGTGTTGATTACAGACAATGCATCACCATCAGATCAAATTCAATTCATCTTCGGATGCTAACGAAAATTGTAAAATACATCAAGGCATTCAGCGTTTTCCTTATTAGCATAAAATTATCATTTTATTTGTGCTTAATTCGAGGCAATGGTAATGCGATGTCCACAACCTACACAGATCTATTTAAGATTTGGGAATAGGATTGGTCTGGCTAACACGAAGAGTCATCCTCAAATTCAATGGTAAGAAACGTTGCCTCACTGTCGATTTGAATTCAGTTATTTGAATGTGAAGCGTCGGTAGTGCGACACATACAACAGACCTAAAAAAAAATGTTATAATTTTGAAAGTATTCTCAGAAACTGAAACGCACCACCATGTTTAACAATGGATAATCACAAAATTATGAAAAAAAGATGTAGCTGGGCAATGAACAATCATAAAATTAGTACACAAATACATAAAGTAACTTGAAAGGAATGCTGGACGAAATGGACCAGATTGATTTTGGTCAGAACGGCCCAGATTGATTTTGGTCAGAGTGGCCCAGATTTTGAGATGAAATTGCCCAGATTTTGAGACAGAATGGCCCGCAGTTTTGAACAGAACAGCCGTAATAAAAAAAACCTCATTTATTAAATAAATATTTCTCAGGCCCCCATTATTAGCCCGACTGTTTACAGTGAGAGCTGTAGTAATGACTTTTGTCTGTCCATCCGACTGTCTGTCTGTCTGTCTGCCTTTTTCTGTTAACATTTAGAGTTTTGGTTAAAGTTTGTGGTTAAAGTTTTTTACTGAAGGATCAAGTGGGGTTTTTTTTAGCTCAACTTTGGCGAAGCCAAATTTGAGCTTATGCCATGGCCCGTCGTCCGTCTGTCCATCAACAATTGGATACGGCTCGGGCTAGAGGCCGTATTTATGAACCGATCTTTACGAAACTTCTTGGGTACCTTTCTTATGACCGTGGGACGAGAACAAGTGTTTTGGGGTCCGGTCCAAAATTCAAGATGGCCGATGGCAGCCATTGTGTACAAAATTTGGTGCAATCAGATTTTTGCACAGAACTTCCATATGAAAGCGCTGATTTGAATTTTTTTTTGTGTGAATGTTTAGTGCCATGAGATACATCACATATAATACGGGTTTTTTTCTCGTGCAGAAATTATGCAAATTAGTTGAACTTTGATTTTTTCAGTGCTACTTACACACAGTAAGTACACATGTCAATACGGCTCGGGCTAGAGTCTGTATTTATGAACCGATCTTCACGAAACGTCTTGGGTACCTTTGTTATCACCTTGGGACGAGAACGAGTGTTTCTGGATGCGGTCCAAAATTCAAGATGGCTGCCAGTGGCCATTTTGTACCGAAATTACGTCCAATCAGTTTTTTGTACACAACTTCCATACGGCTCAGGCTAGAGGCCGTATTTATGAACCGATCTTTACAAAACTTCTTGGGTACCTTTGTTATCACCATGGGATGAGAACGAGTGTTTTTGGGTGTGGTCCGAAATTCAAGATGGCCACCAGCAGCCATTTTGTACCAAAATTAGTGCAATCAGTCTTTTGTACAGAACTTCTGTATGAAAGTTCTGATTTGAATAAATTTTTGTATGAATGTTTAGTAACATGGAATACATCACATATAGTACGGGTTTTTTTCTCGTGCAGAAATTATGCAAATTAGATGAACTTTGATTTATTCAGTGCTACTTATACACTGTAAGTACACATGTCAATACGGCTCGGGCAAGAGGCTGTATTTATGAACCGATCTTCAGAAAACTTCTTTGGTATCTTTGTTATCACCTTGGGACGAGAACGAGTGTTTCTGGGTGCGGTCCAAAATTCAAGATGGCTGCCAGTGGCCATTTTGTACCGAAATTAGGTCCAATCAGTTTTTTGTCACAACTTCTACACAGCTCATATTTGTGAACTGATCTTCACAAAACTTCTTGGGTACCTTTGTTTTCACCTTGGGACAGGAATGAGTGTGTTTTGGGGTGCCTTTGTTATCACTGTGCTTTGAGAACAAATATTTTGGGGTTCAGTCAGACCCTGTCTGGATTTCTTTTTACCTGCGTCGCCAGCGGCAGAGCAGGTCTAGTAACCGCTCGACTCCGTCCGTCATTCCATCAGTCCATCCGAAACACTTTTTCCGTCAAGGTTTTCACGACTTCTCTGCAAGGGATTGATTTTATATTCGGTCTGCTGCTTCATAATGATGAGTTGTATCGTGTAAGCAATTTTCAGATCTGCCATGCAGCCACTTTCTGTTTGCCGATACTTTGAAATTTTACTGTACCCACTGAACATTGAAATTTTTCGTCAAACTTTTCTCGGCTTCTATGCAAGGGATTGATTTTATATTTCATCTGGAGCCTGATAATGATCAGTTGTATTGTGTATGCAATTTTCAGATCTGCCGTGCAGCCACTTCCTGTTTGCCGATTCAGTTGCATGCAGCGACGCAGGTCCAGACCCGATATTGGTCTTGGCTTGTCTATTTTAGCATCTGACTGTCACCCACCTTTACAATACTTTACCTATGCATTTGTTACAGGCTACGGTCAGTATTTATGTACAGACTGTTACGATACTTTATATGTACCTTTGTTATCAGGTCATTACCTAGATGTTTATCATTGCTGTGCCACATACTATACATGTACATGTCTTGACAAGTTGAGCTACAGTGTCATTGACACTTTCATTTAAAAAAATGCTATGCTATTTATTATCTTATGCTAATTGATACTGAATAAATATCATTAAAGTTATTTTCCACCCCATGTTTTGATGACTTTCAAACACTTGGCATACGATTTGCAAAAAACTACAAGCGGACGATTAGAGTAAAATTGTAAGCAGGCTTTTTGGCTGGCCGACGATGAAACGTTCGTATCCTGTTGTACTCGACTCGAGTCAAAGTTCGTTTTGGAGGTTCAACCATCAATGGGCGGGGCAGTTTTTTTTGCGGCCGCGTGTTTGTATAGCCCCTTACCATGAAGCAGAAATAACAGTATGTGTATTTCTTTTCAAAGCAAAACATCAAGTTACTTTCAGAAGCAAACATCTGCTTTCTGAGTGATTCAATTTTTGAATTCGTCGCGCGTGACGTAAGCCTTCCAGTAGCCTATTTTTTTCTTTAGTAATTTCACATTATTTGTGAGTCAGAGTGATTCAAATAAATTATTGTTCACCAAATGAAATTATTAAACGTTCTTGGAATGCATACAATGAAATGTGTGTCCTGATTAAATGTGGATTAGTATAAGTGTTGTTCACCACACTGCTTTGAGGGTCCATTTCAAGAGGTACAATAAAATACTGATTCAAGGCACCATTGCGCAAAAACTGAACTAGTATTGTTTTTCATTGGCGTTCTGTATTATATGGGGCTTGTATTGGATTATTACACCCACTGCTTTAAAAGAAGGTTGGTTATACTGGATTGCATCTCTCAGTGCTTGTGTGTGTCCGTCCATCTGATGTCCGTTCAGGTCATTTTGAAGATCAGTGTGCTTGGATTTTGATGGAATTCTATAAGGTAATCAGTATGGGCGCTTTCAGAAACAACCAGTTTTTATCTCACCTGGCCTAAAAGTCCATGTGAGCTTTTGCTATCACTTGACGTCCATCGTCCGCCATCTGTCGTCAGTAAACTTTTCACATTTTAATCTTATCTGGAACCCCTGAACCGGTGTGAATCAAACTTGGCTGAAATGGTCAATGGGAGGTCTTCTACGAACTGTCCTCATTTTGTTCCCGTCGGATGAAAAACATGGTCGGCAGAGGCATTCTTTGATTCTGGTTGGTGGATTTTCAAAACTCTTCTCCTCTGAAACTGCAGGGCCAAATGTTTTGATACTTAACATAAGTGATGACTGGGATTGCCTCCACCAACGATTCTCATTTAATGTTGATTGGGTTGCAAACGTGGCTGCAATTGCAGCTTATAATTACTATAGAAACCCTATGGGAAATCACATTTTCATCTTCTCTGGATCTACTTAGCTGACGTGAACCAAACCTGGCAGGGGTAGTCTATGGGAACTCCTCTACAAACGCTCCTAATTTTGTTACTGTGCATCGAAAAACATGGTTGGCAGAAGCATTTTTTGATTCTGATTGGTGGATTTTGAAAAATCTCCTCTAAAACCACAGTGCCAAATGTTTTGAAACTTTGCATTGTTAGGTGACTGGGACACACTCCCCCAACAATCCTCATTTAATGTTGATCAGGTAACAAACATGGTTGCAATTGCAGCTTATAGTTACTGTAGAAACCCTATGGGGAATCACATTTTCATTTTCTTCTCTGGAACTGCTGAGCCGATGTGAACCAAACTTGGCAGGAATGGTCTATGACAGGTACTCTATTAAAGTTCCTTATTTTGTTCCCATCGGATGGAAAACATGGGCCCCAGAGGCATTCTTTGATTCTGATTGGTGGATATTGAAAAGTCTTCTCCCCTGAAACCACAAGGCCAAATGTTTTGAAACTTCTCGTGGTTGACGACTGGGACACCCTCTACCAACGATCCTCATTTAATGTTGATTGGGGTGCCAACATTACTGCAATTGCGGCTTATAGTTAATATAGAATCCCTATGGGAATTCACATTTTCATCTTCTCTGGAACTACTGAGCCGATGTGAACCAACCTTCGCAGCAATGGTCTATGGGAGGTTCTCAACAACTGTTTCTCATTTTGTTCCTGTTGGATGAAAAACATGGCTGCCAGTGGCACCCTTTTATTCTGATTGCTTGATCTTGAAAAATCTTCTCTGAAACTACAAGGCCGAATGTTTTGAAACTTCACATGCTTGATGACTGGGACACCTTTTACGAATGATTCTCATATAATGTTTATCAGGTTGCAAACATGGCCATGATTGCGACTTACAGTTACCATAGAAATCCTATGTGAAATCAAATTTTCATCTTCTGTTCTGTCAGGTGAGCGATTACAGGGTCTTTACAGCCTCTTGTTTTTTTGTGATGCATTGTTGGTGTCAAGAGGAAGCTTCATGAAAAACAGACGACACTTGCAAAAATAATTCTTGAATAGCTATTTGTTTCATTTTTTGTCTCACAAAAAATAGGTTATGACCCCTCATTGGAACGTGCTCGGCGAGCTCGTTCCAAAGAGGGGTCATAACCTATGTTTTTGAGACAAAAAATGAAAATATAATGAAAATTAATTGGCGATTTTTGAGAATAGCGCTGGGCGGTTTTGGCCGTTACGTTGGGTAAAGGGTTAATATTAGTTATGCTCCCGAGAAACTTACCCATTCATGACACCACTCGGAGGCATATGCCATGCTTTGGTTTGCTCTTGTTTTTCTGTTTGTCATGTGTATCAGGTTTGGGTTGTCAAATATCAATGGAATTTGACAGGAGACTTACTTATGGGAAAGGCTTTCATATGCCATGCTTTGGTTTGCTCTGTGATATTCAACCAACATCGCCGACCAGAGATTCTACGGCGACCAGGTCATGCCATCCGGTAGCCAAGGATACGAGGCCTTCATACTCCAGACGTTCACATATTAGATGTATGCAGGAGTGAACGTCCAAGGAGTTTCCAGCGGCTAAATCCTATAAGACCGCAGCTCCACAGGCCTCTGTTACGGACATGCTATCGCAGATAGCACAAATTATTGCAGCATCCCAGCAACCGACAGTAACTCTGTCGGATCAGGAATTATGCGGGGAAGCTGGGTTGGTATGTTCCGCTGCAGGTTCAGGCACGGACGACCAAGAATTACAAGTGGTCCGACAGGATGGCGAAAGGGATACGGATGAGTTGTATTTTCCCTTTTCGGAACAACATAATTGCCGTAGAGTGCATCCGGCATTATCATCTGACGTTGTTCCTCCAGACCAAAATGCTGCGTTGCCGGATAAGAGACTGATAGCGCGACTGGACACAGAATTCTTAATCGGTTTAGGGACATCATCCCTCAGTTTCCGACATAGTCCAGATATGTCTCACGTACATTTGATCTGTTGAACGACGCTATATTATTTAACTTGCTACCTAAATGGGCAGGTCAGGTTTCTTATCGGCAATATGCTCTACAGCTGCCTTTCATCAATTCAACGAATATTTTGAAATGGCAGGACAGAGCATTCTGAGAGTTCTCTGCGTCTAGACGACCAGGTCAGGACCGAGTATTGTTTTTTACTGTCGTCTATGTCAATTCCAACCACGATGTTGGAAATAACAATATCGTCTAGCAGGGTCAGCTTAGACGCATCATCGTACACAGATCACCTTTCCAGAATGTTATCATTACGTCGCAAGGAAAAAGAATTCTAGGATGCACAATCTCTATAAGAGTTCTTTCAAGGGCCTCACGTAAAACTCCGTCCTTTAGTGGCAATATGGAGTTGGTTAGACGTGACGCGGCTCTGGCTACATTCACACGTGTAGATAGAAAGGTTAAAAACTCTCTCAGAGTCGCTCCGGTCTCCGGAGAGTTTTCTTCGACGGCAAGCTTTCCGCAGTCAATCATCAGTTAATTATGAAAGCTTCAGACTCTCTGCCATTAAATTTGCTTCTATACAGTCAGATTCAGCAGAGAAGAGTATGACAGGCACTTCTGGGACAAATACGTCCAAGGGAAGTTCCTATAAAGGTTCCTATGCGTCCTCTAGGTCCTATTCTAGAGACCGTCAGGGTAGCGACTCATACAGGGGCCGTAATTACGGTCTGACGTCCCTAGGTCGACGGGGCGAGGTGCGGATCGTGGAGGACATGGCTTCTCCTTCCGCAAGCCTCACAGGACCAGGAGGTAATGGTTTTAACCTCTATCGTGTACTAGTAAGCGGAAGACTGTCGAGTTTCTCAATTATTTGGGAATAGATTACGGACATCCCTTGGATTCAAGGGGTGATTTCGAAAGGACTAAATTGCTCCTCAAACGAAATCCTCTGTCAACTTGGAGTCCAAGATGGACTCAGCTTCCGCCAAGTCAGTAGGATAGAGGCTCGATTCCATCAGAAGTCTAGTCTCTTCTGGAATGATCGCGATGGAGATCGTAGAAATCCAGGAATTTCCACATTTCTACAACCATCCTTTTCTGGTTCCAAAAACCAAACAGCTCGTTCTGTACACTGATTATTCTGAACTGGATAAACAAGCTGATCGTGGCTCCAAGATTATATATGGAGTCCACCCGATCGGTCAGAGTGAGTATTCGTGTCTACAATTATGCTACATGCATAGATCTCAAGATGCGTACTTTCACGCCATGGTACATCAGGCGTCAGAAAGTATCTTCGCTTCCTTATCATAGGAGTCGTAAAATCAGTTCCGATCAATATGCTTCGGTCTGAATCTAGCCCCCTGGGCCTTCACTCGAATGACGAACTTGGTAATGACTCATTTCCGAACTTATTCGTCTGTGATAACGTCGGCCTACCTGGACGACATTCACATAGGTACGGCAATGAGTTAACGCTTCAGAACTATGTGCAGAATCTGCTTCTATTGCTTCGACATCTCGGTTTCTTAAGTAAACGAGAAGTCGGATCTGGTATCATCCAAGTCATTCACCCACCGGGGGATGAGCTTCGTAACGCACAACTTTTTCGTTCGTCTGCCGTTACCCAGAACGAAATTATTCAGTTGTTATGCTCACTATTGTCTTCGCTCAGACAAAGTCTCAGTGAGAGACCTTATGAGACTCATACGTTTAGGCGGGACTGCCGCGATTTTATTCCGATGGGGCGGTTACACATTGGTCCTCTCCAAATTTCTTTAATTCAGTATTGGAGGGTGAAGATTCTTTCGCTCGATACGGACACCGTCTTGTCAAATCAAGTGAACAGATATTCAGACTTGGGCAAGTTTTCTGGGCTAAACTCAGGTAGTTCCACTGCATCTGCCGGATCCGAGTTTTACAGTCTTGACGGATGCCAGTAGACAGGTTGGGGCGTTTTCATTGAGCCCAACGGATTGAAGTGCCAGGGTCTTTTGATTCCGTAGTTCCTTATCAAGCACTCAAACATCAAGTATGATGTCATTTTGGCTTGCGCTACGTTATTGGATAACATAATTCAGAATGTTCATATGCTAATTCTGTCCGACAACTCGACGGTATTAGCATATTTTCGGAATTATGGAGGCACTCATTCTATCCTGTTATTCATGAATCTTTCGGTTGCTACTAGAACATCAAGTTCTCCTATCAGTCCATCATATTCCGTGTCGTCCGAACGTATTAGCAGACTCCCTTCGCGGAGGGCCCGTTTGTTGCCGCCAGAATCGGCTTTCAACAAACGAGTTTCCAATCAGATTGCTACCAAGGCGAGCGGCCAATGATCGACTTATTCGCGACGCATCTCAACAATTAGTTGCAGACGTATGTGTCATTATGTTTGGATCTTCAAGCGTTTCCAATAAATGCTCTATCGATCTTGTTAGACGGAATAATAAGATATGCGTATCTTCCAGCGCTGTTGATTCAGCAGATTTTGCTCTAGTGTAGTTATTTCAATGCAAATTCTGTTGGTAGCTTCTCTAGCTCCACAAAGACTGTGGACTAACTTACTCAGGCGTCTATTGTGGGACATGCCGTGGAAGCTTCCTCCACATTTCGGTCCATTCTATGGTCAGATGGATTCAATCTACAGTCAGTTCTGCTTATGTTTATATCTTTATTCAGCAGTCTGTGTTTTAGTTTAAGCTCATGAAGTAAGAGTTCTTGTACTCCATGGGTTTAAGCTATTAATATTGTTATTACATATTTAATGAGGGCTGCATATTGGTGTTAGCCCTCCATTTTCACTATTTTGTATCAGAATATTGAGTCCTTTTTCTGCAGATCTACATTGTTTAGATCCGCTATTTTTTTTACTCAGAATGTCGTCTACTAAACAGTGGCAACTATGTGTGTATAGGCTTTCAGTTCCGGCAGTGACTCTGTCCTGCTGCCCTCTTTGCTCTGGAGTATTTGATTCAGGGCAAGGGAAATGGGGGGGGGGGGGGGTTCCCTTAGGCCACCTGCTTTATAGTGTAAAGCAAGGGAATACCTCCCTTGGACTTAGTAAGTCTGTGTTGGTTCTGAGATGATTTTAGGGTTAAGCCTATGTTTACTCATCTGTGTAATATTTTTTAAGTGTTGATTGGTGTGAAGCATTCGTATATATCACGTGATTAATTGAGCGTTAATATACAATCCTCGAACACTTTTAAATGAGTATATAGAGTCTCATTTCTCTAGACTCCCGTATTTATTGGTATAAAAAAATATTAGTATAAAGGGTTATTCTAGATGTTTATAGAGATCATTGATGTTATTGTGCTCAATTACAGAATAGTATTGTGTCTTTCTTTTTTGTTACAAATAAGAAAGATGCATGTAAGACTATCTCTCCTTTTCTCCTTAAGGGGATAGGTCTGTTATAGGTAATTGAGTCTATTGGATTTTCCTTATGTCCTAGGCCCTCCAACCTTTTTACTATTCAGCTAAGTCTGAATCATTGGCACAGTATAAAAATGTTTAAAAATCTATAGCAATTTATAAATTTTTTATACTTACCAATGACCCAGATGGGGATGGCCCTCCCATGAGTTGGGAACTCATTCCTCCCCGCCGAGTACATAACGCTTACCAGGCACTGGTTGTAAGAATGACTTTTGGCGGCAATTTCGAGACCTCCTTGACACTGCGCATGCGCAATGGAGGAAAAGTATGGAGGACCATATAGGACATGTAATTTTCAGTTTTAGATTCAAATTTTGGGGATTGGGGGGTAAAATTTGCGTTTGGCCCTAAATATTTTAGAGTTAGCACCAGCTAAGTCTGGGTCATTGGTAAGTATAAAAAATATATAAATTACTATAAATTTTTTAACTTTCTCATTACACAAAGTGCCCTTTTTAATATTGTAGAAGCTATGATTTATGTTCAATCGTTACTGATTATTCCAGTTCCAACGAAGTTTTATTTTGGAAATTAGGGACACACTGGCTCATTTTGTTAAAATGTATACAATGGAAATTAATTTCCCATAAGTGTGGATGCACCAAGACATATTAATGCCAATTTGTCATTTAAACACTGCAGGTTATTTTTAAAAACCTAGGGAAATTTCTAAGGAATATTTTCTAAGTAGGTGACACAGTTACCTTCTCTGTGGTACTTTCACGGGACTGCTTTCGCAATACTTCCCAGTTTAACAGATCAAAGTGGGCAATGTCTTGGCTCTAAGTTTGTGATGGTATTTAACGCGTCTGCGTTTAAACACACTCGTTGTTGAAGTGTGAGATTCCTTAGATATAATGTGCATGTGATAAAAGTTATTTTTTTCATTTCAGAATGGTTCTGTGGATCCTATTGTGGTGTTTGGATTGAAACTTGTATCGACAAATTTGTTGCATCTATTAAGACAAACTGGGTCATAAAATTATAGACACTTTCACCCGGTATAAGAGGAAATGGTAAAAAAACAAGAAACCATGTAATATTTCAAAACTTCATAAACTTTGTGGCGTAATAAGCTTTTCACGGAACATATAGCATGGATCTGTTGAAATCGTAAAGGGAATTCAAATTTAGTGATTTTTTTTTACCTGACTTGCAAATAATGCATGTAATAGGAATGGCTCTGTCTGGAAAAAAGCATGAATGATAACATATATAAATGAAACATTGTTTTGCGGACACCCGGTATGTCGCGAAGATGGTCAACGGGGGATGGGAGTTGAATGTGACTTATCCCGACTGTAATGACCCAAGTCTCGACTGATAAAATAATCAAACTGCATCGTCAAGGCATGCCTTCGTCGAATGCATGTCTTCGTCGAATGCATGTCGTAATTGCCTTGTGGGAAAATTGGGCAGTCGGGATTACTTGAAAATGTATGGGTATATTAACCCTTTGAACCTTAGCGTGCGTTTTTCTACCCAGGAACACGATATACCATAACATCATTATATAGGATGGCTGTTCAGTAAATGTATGGGGGTAGACCAATCCGTTTTTCTACCCAGGAACACGATATACCATAACATCATTATATAGGATGGCTGTTCAGTAAATGTATGGGCGTAGACCAATCCGTTTTTCTACCCAGGAACACGATATACCATAACATCATTATATAGGATGGCTGTTCAGTAAATGTATGGGGGTAGACCAATCCGTTTTTCTACCCAGGAAACGATATACCATAACATCATTATATAGGATGGCTGTTCAGTAAATGTATGGGGGTAGACCAATCCGTTTTTCTACCCAGGAACACGATATACCATAACATCATTATATAGGATGGCTGTTCAGTAAATGTATGGGGGTAGACCAATCCGTTTTTCTACCCAGGAACACGATATACCATAACATCATTATATAGGATGGCTGTTCAGTAAATGTATGGGGGTAGACCAATCCGTTTTTCTACCCAGGAACACGATATACCATAACATCATTATATAGGATGGCTGTTCAGTAAATGTATGGGGGTAGACCAATCCGTTTTTCTACCCAGGAACACGATATACCATAACATCATTATATAGGATGGCTGTTCAGTAAATGTATGGGGGTAGACCAATCCGTTTTTCTACCCAGGAACACGATATACCATAACATCATTATATAGGATGGCTGTTCAGTAAATGTATGGGGGTAGACCAATCCGTTTTTCTACCCAGGAACACTATATACCATAACATCATTATATAGGATGGCTGTTCAATAAATGTATGGGGGTAGACCAATCCGTTTTTCTACCCAGGAACACGATATACCATAACATCATTATATAGGATGGCTGTTCAGTAAATGTATGGGGGTAGACCAATCCGTTTTTCTACCCAGGAACACTATATTCCATAACATCATTATATAGGATGGCTGTTCAGTAAATGTATGGGTATATTAACCCTTTGAACCTTAGCGTGCGTTTTTCTACCCAGGAACACGATATACCATAACATCATTATATAGGATGGCTGTTCAGTAAATGTATGGGGTAGACCAATCCGTTTTTCTACCCAGGAACACGATATACCATAACATCATTTCATAGGATGGCTGTTCAGTAAATGTATGGGAGTAGACCAATCCGTTTTTCTACCCAGGAACACGATATACCATAACATCATTATATAGGATGGCTGTTCAGTAAATGTATGGGGGTAGACCAATCCGTTTTTCTACCCAGGAACACGATATACCATAACATCATTATATAGGATGGCTGTTCAGTAACTGTATGGGGGTAGACCAATCCGTTTTTCTACCCAGGAACACGATATACCATAACATCATTATATAGGATGGCTGTTCAGTAAATGTATGGGGGTAGACCAATCCGTTTTTCTACCCAGGAACACGATATACCATAACATCATTATATAGGATGGCTGTTCAGTAAATGTATGGGGGTAGACCAATCCGTTTTTCTACCCAGGAACACTATATACCATAACATCATTATATAGGATGGCTGTTCAGTAAATGTATGGGGGTAGACCAATCCGTTTTTCTACCCAGGAACACGATATTCCATAACATCATTATATAGGATGTCTGTTCAGTAAATGTATGGGGGTAGACCAATCCGTTTTTCTACCCAGGAACACTATATACCATAACATCATTATATAGGATGGCTGTTCAGTAAATGTATGGGGGTAGACCAATCCGTTTTTCTACCCAGGAACACGATATACCATAACATCATTATATAGGATGGCTGTTCAGTAAATGTATGGGGCTAGACCAATCCGTTTTTCTACCCAGGAACATGATATACCATAACATCATTATATAGGATGGCTGTTCAGTAAATGTATGGGGGTAGACCAATCCGTTTTTCTACCCAGGAACACGATATACCATAACATCATTATATAGGATGGCTGTTCAGTAAATGTATGGGGGTAGACCAATCAATATTTTCAACGTGCAGCCCCGAGGCAGCACATTGAAAATATTGATTGGTCTACCCCCAAATAATGAAAATGGACTCTTCTAATTGCTGCAATTGCACTCGCATGGAAGATACCACTAGAGTTAAAAGGATTAATCAACATGCAGTAGTCGTAACACAATTTATTATTTAATTGTCATGTACCGTACACCTACTCCAAATTGTCCATACTGGTCTCCCAAATTATATGGCCGACAGTGTGTGTGACTTTAGAGCAAATTTTAAATATAGTGTGCAAGAAAATAGATGATTACTAGCTCACGGGCCAATCAATATTTTAGAAAACCCATCCAGGCTGTAAGGTTTCTAATAGAACTAGAAAATTCCGAAGGGTTTTCACATCCTCTGAACTCCCCAAGCGACGAACCAACGGACAACGAATAATAAGGAATACATAACCCTCTCAGTGAACAACTCAATTTTTAAAATAGCTCACCTAAACATTACTTGGAGATTTACCGGATAATTTGATCAGTACAAAGAATGCAAAAATTGATTTCTTATGGAGCCCGAGAGGTGACATAGTCACCTGGTTTTGTTCTCCGTCCGAACGGATTACTAATTTGTGCGAATTGTTTAATAAGCGTTTACTAATCTGGGCAAACGGATTAATATACAATAATTGTGCACATTTAGCACCTCACAGACACCATGTGCCCGACAAGGGACATGTTAATTTAGTTAATAGTTCCAACACTAATCGAGGAACATGACTATTGAGGGATGTCTCTATGAATGAGGGTCAATAAGAACCTGATATATGACACCTCCCTCCAGTGGTGGATAGGAACTTGTTAGTATGCCGTTTGTAATATTTATCCGCCATTTCCTACTTGGGAAAGGATTGATTGATAGTTATGTACAGGCCGATCAGTTCTTATTGGGGGGACATGGGCGGGAGTTCTGTCCATGGTGGGACGCATTTGATGGAATTCATCAGGTGACTATACCACTTGGTACTACTGGTAACCTGCTATCGTGTTACGTCATCGCATTGGTGATACAGTGTGTTACATGCGAATGCCCACTCTTAATTGCTGGACATTTTTTTAGCTGGATCAGAATCTCCCGAGTCCTCTGTTAAAGGATTATGGGGCCGCCATCTACTATTGGTGCCGCCATAATTTACCCCCCCCCCCCCCCCCCCCACCAGCCTGGAAGTAGCATATGCAGCCGACTAATCCCTTTTGGGGGTTGTAAAATAACCACATGGGTAGGGTTAGCCCTCACAACGCAGACTACAACTGTAATCCCTCAAAGCAGTGGTTCATGCACTTGCCTTTTAATCCTTATTCTAGGATGATCCTGACTGTAGTGTGATCCTGATACTCAATAACGACCCCATCCTGATCCAAAGACCGCCTCGCCACGCTAGCTACCAAAAACCTAGAACGGTTCAAAGGGCCAAAATCCCAACCGTCAAAGACTGCCTCGCCACGCTAGCTACCAAAAACCTAGAACGGTTCAAAGGGCCAAAATCCCAACCCTCAAAGATCGCCTCGCCACGCTAGCTACCAAAAACCTAGAACGGTTCAAAGGGCCAAAATCCCAACCGTCAAAGTTCGTCTCGCCACGCTAGCTACCAAAAACCTAGAATGGTTCAAAGGGCCAAAATCCCAACTGTCAAAGACCGCCTCGCCACGCTAGCTACCAAAAACCTAGAACGGTTCAAAGGGCCAAAATCCCAACCCTCAAAGATCGCCTCGCCACACTAGCTACCAAAAACCTAGAACGGTTCAAAGGGCCAAAATCCCAACCCTCAAAGATCGCCTCGCCACACTAGCTACCAAAAACCTAGAATGGTTCAAACGGCCAAAATCCCAACCCTCAAAGTCCGCCTCGCCACACTAGCTACCAAAAACCTAGAATGGTTCAAACGGCCAAAATCCCAACCGTCAAAGTCTGCCTCGCCACACTAGCTACCAAAAACCTAGAATGGTTCAAACGGCCAAAATCCCAACCGTCAAAGTCTGCCTCGCCACGCTAGCTACCAAAAACCTAGAACGGTTCAAAGGAAGCACTCTGATAAATAAACTCAAGGAAATACTCGACAGTAAACAAAAACCCAAAAATTTGCCAAAATAAACAAAACGGTCTGAACACTAAACAGAGAGAAGAACAGGAATGTAACACTCTCGGTTGTGGTATTGTGTGTAAGCATGTTCTCTCTGCTCTGAACAAAATAAAAATAAAATGACAACCCCGGAAGGGTCTTAAGCGTGCCGTAGCCGTTACCAATCCCACTGGTGCTAGCAGTCCGATCACATTTGTGTGCGATAGCAGACAAAAACCAATTTTGTTTGCTGTCGCATATAAATGTGATCGGTGCTGGTAGCCGTTACCAGTATTACTTGGTACTAGCAGTCCGAGCATATATAGAAGCCCAATCTCCGCCACCTCCAAACAACCTTAAAATAACCTAATACAAGATCGAAAACAGCGAAGGGTACAACAGGAAAGTAACACCCTTGGGTGTGGTTTAGTGTGTTAACCTGTTACTCTCCCGCTGCGACCTCACTCCCAGCCTCGGAAGCTCAGCACATGACGCCTCTTTGGTAAGAACAACAGAACTGACACGAGAAGACAACCGGGAAGGGGGGGGGGGGGGGGGGGGGGGGGCGTGTTCACTAATCTCTCATATCCAGTTTTGAGGCAGACTATACTTGCCAATGATAGCTCCAACACTTATCCAGTGGCAGACTATACTTGCCCGAAGAAACACACAAGACACCGGAGACAACCAAACCACAAAAACAGCCAACAGGAAGCCACACAGCCAAGCCATGTGAAACAAGGACAGTAGCTCACAGACAGGTGGGGGGGATCTCTAATCATCCTACACTTTTTTTAATTTCAGCCACAGCAGAGACATAAGACATAGTACCACAAAGCTACCAGACCAGATACCACAGAAATAAAGACTCCCCAACCGTCAACAAAGCAACATCACAACAGCCAAAACAAACAAGAACAGAAGAGCTTGAGGCAGACTATACTTGCCAGTGTTAGCTCCAAGACTCATTTAAGCGGCAGACTATACTTGCCTGAAAAACACACTCAACCGAAATACACCCAGAAAAGACAACTCTTAAGTTTTGTTTTTTTACTATCTTTCAGACTCTACCTTTCTCCCCAATAACCTCTATGGATATTAGTAACCACTATGACAATTCAATAACCGTTATGGCTTCAGCACATCCTTCACTCCATCCCCAGAGGTGGGCATCCATCCCCAGGGAGGCGAGCGTTGGTCCTGCGCCCCGAGTTCTTGGCCACTTTTTTGCAAAGCACTTCTTTAGCGCACAGCATGTCCCGACCCAATGAAAATAGCAGGCCTGTTACCTGAACCAGGAATGTTCAGGTTGGGTGGTACTTTGTTAAGGTCCGTTGGTTTCTTTCGCTTGTCAAGTCGCCTCAATCGTACACACCAACAAAGAGCCCAAGGCAGACTATACTTTCCGATGAAGGCCTATCTTGTCTACAAAACCACAAGCTGTAGACTTTACTTGCCTGAAGAATAACAAGAAGAAACATCATCTCCCAGCCTCTCCCACCTTTTCACCGCTCAGCCATGATGCCGATGACGCTGTCTCAAATTAACAGAATTATATCATACTGTAAACGAGGGTCGAAAGGGGCTTGCCCCAAAACGTCCCAGCCCTCCTTCGGCACGCTAAAACCATTTTTTAGCTTTAAAAGTCTCAATGTTCACTTTTAATCCATTCTCCTCCAGTTTGTGATTTTGTTAGAAAAATGGCTGATGAAATTGAAGGTCCTACTAATCAAACATTTCCTGATAACTTAGATGATATTTTCAGTTATGTGCATGAAAATAAATATCCGAGTTCCCTGAGTTTCCCCCTCCCCACCCCACCCCACCCCGCCCTGTGATATACAAAATAGTCTGTTCCTCAGGGAAATCCTTGTCGCCAAGAACCTTGCTCCTCAGACATAGTTATGACTGCTCAGAAATAAATACCTCATGTCTTTAATTCCTGAAACCCTGTGAGTAACATTAGACAGTGCTGAATTGGGGGCTGAGGTTTGATAGAATCATGAAGATTCCATGTCGTCAGAAGGATTACTGTATTGTCAAAACTTCTTGGCATTTGGTATGAAACATCCTTAGGACCAGAGGGAGGGATTTGTTAAATTGTTAAAAAAAATTGCCACCAGTTCAATCAGGGTGCCTGGTAGAGGGAATTGAAAAAATGATGAGTCAGCATTTTTGCAGCAGTTTTATCCCTGGAGGATTTCATTCACAGAAATTTTTAATTGACATATTGTGTTCTTAATTTAACAAAAATTCTGTTATGAACATTTAATCTTGTTATTACAATCTGTCAATTCTTTTGTTTGTTTTAGAAAGATTTTTATTTATGTTTAATGAACAATTTCAGTGCTGGAAAACATCTGATACCTGTATACATGTCTTTAATTTTTAACCCTTCAAGGCTACAATGTGGTTTCCAAAGATTTTTATTGATGCCATGAACAAACAAAAAACCCTTTCAGTACTGTAGATGTATTTTTTTCTCGTTCCTTGGAAAAAATTGATCTGATTCCTGTCTGAATTTCTTTAATTTAACCCTCTCATGACTTTCGTGTGTTTTTTTCCAAAGATTTTTTTTTCTCTCATGGTGGACTCTTTCTCTTCTGATTTCATGTTGAATGAACCCTTTCTATGCCGGAAAACATTTATCTGATTCCTGTGTGCATGTCTTTAATTTAACCCTCTCAAAACTGCAGGTCTGTAGCAGGGAGTTCCAAAGATTTTTAGCTCATCTTGACAAAGTCAAGGTGAGCTAATCTCATCGGTCTCCATCCGTCGTCCGTCAACTCCATGTTTTGGTCTTCTCCTCCAAAGCCACTGGGCCAATTCAATTGAAAGTTCGTGTGAGTGATGGTCCCGTAGGGGCATTGCATTTTTGTTCGACACAACATGCTCAGCACCCATAGGGAGGGAGTGGGGGGGGGGGGGGCGGGGGGGGGGGGGGGGGGAATGCTCCAAAAATATTTTTTAAAATCTTCTTCTCATGAACCAGTGTGTACAATGACTTGATATTTGCTATGAAGTCTCCTTTTGAGGTGTAGAATCAAGTTTGATCAAACGACATTCGTGAAGCAATATTTGGCTTTGTAATGGGAGGGGTAAGATTTTTGTCCCCGCCCAAAATATCTATTTTCTGAACTGATGGTCCGGTTTGAACCAAATATGGTATGTGGTATTATTCGGTCATAAGTACTTGACACATGCAAAAAAAAACACATCCCCATGGGAACCCTGGGAGCTAAAAATAGATATATTTTCAAATGCCCATATTTCCAAAACCACCCGGAACAGAGAGCTGTATCCTTAGGACCAGTAGAATTGAATGGTTAAAAAAAATTGCCATCGGTTATGTTAAAGTGTTCTGTAATCTGCATCGAAAAAAATGCTGAGTCAGCATATTTGCAAAATTGTTTAAATCTTTTCTCCAGAACCAATCATCAGAATCTTTTGATATTGTGTATACAGCATTCATGGGGGGATGGGGCGGGACAGATACAAGTTTGTTAAAATAAAGCCCATTGGTTCATATTTGGGCCCACTATAGGAGCCCGAATTTTTTACATAGGGTAATATGGGGAATATTCTTTAAAAATCTTCTTCAGAACCACCAGTCAGAATCTTTTAATGTTTGATATGCATCATTGGTATGAGGGTCAGATTCAAGATTATTCAAATCAGGTCCCTAGGTCAATATTTGGGCTTCCTACGACCTACAGATACCCAACTTTTAACTTTGTTCAATATGGGGGATAATCTTCTTCAGATCCACCAGGCAGAATGCTTTCATATTTGGTATGCAACATCTCTGGGGGGGAGGGGGGGGGGGGGGGGTCAGATTCAAGTTTGTTAGGTTTATATTTGGGCTCGCTATGGTAGACAAATTTTTATTTAGTGCGATATGAGGAAATTTCTTTAAAAATCTTCTTCAGATCCACCAGTCGGAATGCTTTCATATTTGGTATACAACATCTCGGGAGGGGGGGGGGGGGGGGGTCAGATTCCAGTTTGTTCAATTCAAGAGCCTGGGTTAATATTTGGGCTCCATGTGGGAACCTGAAATTTAACTTAGTACAATATGAGGGAATTTCTTCAAAATTCCTCTTCTTCAGATCCACTAGTCAGAATGCTCTCACAGTTGGTATGCAACATCTCTAGGGAGGTCAGATTGAACTGTGTTCAAATCAAGAGCCTGGATTAATATTTGGGCTCCATATGGGTTGCCGGAATTGCCCATTTTGCTGAAGATTTAAAAAAATTGTATTCAGTACCCTCTAGAGGTGTGTTACTAAGATTAATCCACATAGGTTGTATCAAGGGGCTTCATAGGGGAGCTCTACATTTTACATTATGATCAACTGAAGAAAAGGCATGATGCCCGGATTATTTTTGTCACTCCTGAGGGACTCCAGGATTAACAGTGTAGCCTATGGAGATGGATTGCTTAATGTAGATTCATTCTTGGACTCTGATTATATTGTGTTCTGTCCAAGATAAGCACTTCAGGCCCCGTGGTGCTTCTTGTTTAACTTTGAGATTGTCAGCGTCGGGTGGAGGCCCACTGACGGTGACCATGTCAAAGTTAAAAAATTTCTTTTTTCAAAACGGAGGTGGGGAGGGGTGGGGGAGATTTCGGTAGTCAGGGGGAAAATCGACCCCCAACCCGACGTTGACCATTGTCAAATTAATTGGAAAATTTGGGTTAAAGAGGGATTTCTTGCCCTATTAGCAATGATATGACATGGAAAAATTGACCCCAAATGATGTTGGCCATTCACCTGATGTTGGCCATTCACCTTATGTTGGCCATTCAACATCAGAATGAGAAAAATATCATCAAGTAGAGGGTTTTACGCCATATAAGCAAATCATGCGTCGCAAAAATTTTCATTTTGGATGTGGAGGAAGATTTTTGGTGGCCTATTGAAATTTCCCCCCCCCCCCCCCCCCCCCCCCCATGTAAAAAATTCGGGCTCCTACAGTGGGCCCAAATATGAACCAATGGGCTTTATTTTAACAAATGTGTATCAGCCCCCCCCCCCCCCCCTCCACCAACCAAAGGTTAACCAAGTCGAGATAAAAAAAAAAAATTGCAAAAGATAGGTTTTCGTGCCAAATTAGCAAATAATACAGTAATACGACATTAACATTTCTTCATTGAAATGGGGGTGGGGGGGGGGGGGGCAGTTTTTCTCGCCATATTAGCAAATAATATGACCAACAAAAATTAGAAGAAAACAAATTCAGGTGGAGGGCAAAAAAATCAGGGCGGGGGGGTTAAAAATAAACTAGTGCCCCCCCCCCCCCCCTCGGGTGGGGGGGGGGGGTAGAAAATCTGTTACACCGGAACTAATATCTTACTATGCGGCAACAAGAGACAACTTAATAGATGGATACTTTAAAAATGAATTGTCAAATTAGGAAATTATCATGGCTCTTTTAATTTTGCAGAAAATAAGTTTAAGTTTGGCACATCTGAAAAGAATATTGCGGCGCATCGGCCTTAGACGCCGCCCATACCCAGAACAAAATGTGCCGCACTGCCACTAATCTATTTAGTTGCTGCAGTTCTCAGGTAACTGAAAATAGTGGACAGTGTTTGGGATACAGAACGATTTGGAGGAGAATAAAAGCTCAGTATGGATTCTCTGTACAACGTGATGCGGTTACACAACTAATGAGACTTATAGATCCCAATGGTGTTGAAAGAAGACATAGAAGGCTCCTGTGGCGGCAATATAGTTCACCCGATCCGAACTACACGTGGCACGTTGATGGGTACAACAAACTAAAGTCCTTTGGGTTTGCGATTCACGGTGCTATTGATGGATTCTCCAGAAGGATTTTTTGGCTAGAAGTTGGGCCAAGTAACAATCAACCAGCAGGTGTCGCAAGATACTTTCTGGAAACCGTAAAACAACTAGAAGGATGTCTACAAGTTTGTCGATCTGATTTGGGAACAGAGAACACATTTCCCGAAGAGCTGCAAACACTTTTCCATGAAGTGGCAGATCAACAATGCCCTGCAGGTAACTGTTTTGTGTAGGGAAAAAGCTCATCCAACCAAAGAATCGAGTCATCGTGGAGTAGACTACGTCGTCAGGGGAGCGCGGTGGCTCAGTAATAGACTGTTGGACTTCTATGCTAGAGGTCCAGAGTTCGATCCCCGTCCGGGACGATCCGCGTTGTGTCTTTGAAGGCACTTTATCCCGGTTGCCTACATGGTGACGCCGTGCACTAACTAAGGCGTACTGCACGTCGATGGTGCACATGTCTTCAACCGCTGTAACGCTGCTTGAGCTGAAGTTAGAATGTTGAGGAGTTGATAGTTGCTCGTCGATGCTCTGTGGTTCTCTCCGGGTACTCTGGCGTCCTCCCCCGTAAAACTGTCACGGTCCTGATTAGCCATTATGCATAAGTATGTGACCTTAAACACCAGTAAATAAATAACTACGTCGTCAGGCTGCTGACTCGTGGATTAATTTTTTTGAAAGTTTGTGTGGTTGTGTTATGTTCAAACCTTCAGACCCATTACATGTTCAGAGTATCCGTTATTGCTTCGTGGACACGCTTCAGGAGGAACTAAACCAAGTTGCTGTAATGTGTAATCAACATAAAATTCAGGTGAAGAAAAATTGCCATGGTCCTAAGGGAAAACCTGACGTAGGGTATTTCCTCCCCAACCTGTACGACAGCCATGATTATAAAGTCGTCTGTGATTCTGATGTTGTGGAAAATTGTAAGTATTATGTCATGTTCCCCTACAGGGATCATTTGGATAATCTCATGTGACGTCATAGTCACGTGACCCAGTGGCGCCATGTTGTGTTGTCATGGTAACCCGCGTGAGCGGCCATGTTGTGACATCATCTCCATAGAGGTACATGGAGTGAGTACGCATGCGCAGCGCGTGTTGTTAGGGCGATACGTGTTTCTGTCGTCCATTTTGTATACTGGAGGCCGCCATCTTAGTTTATATGGTAGCACGTGATTGCTATGTTACCCAAAGTCCTACAATAGGACAGGGGTATGTTCAATTAAATCGGAGTAAATCAAATTACCACAAACAACCCGAAAATCCCTCCAAATCACCAAAATCCACCCCAAATCACCAAAATTGACTTTATTTGATACGGATTTCCCATTTTATCGGCTTAGTACGTAGTGCTATACTACCGAGCTGGATCCCTGGGGGGGGGGGGGGGAGGGTGGGTGGTGTTTGATTGAACTAGAGTATATCTAATTACCCAAATAGACCCGATCACCCTTACAAACCACCAAAATCTCCACCAAACCACCCAAACGGACATGTGAAGCCCCATTTTGAGCATATAAAAATAACACGTTATGCTATAATACCAAGGGGTAGAAGAGGTGTGTTCTATTGAATAGAAGCCTGATTTTCCCAGACTCCCATTTTTAATGCCTATTGTATATGTTTCTCTATCACTAACAGTCTGTTCAGTCCAAACTATCTCAGGTTCTCTCGTCCAAGTCTTAAAATTACCCGTGCTTGATTTCCCATAATGCAGTTATCTCCCTTGTGTATATCAAAAGCATTCCCAAACCCAATAAGCAATCGAGCAGTTACTGATAAACCATTGCTCGAATGACTCGAATCCCATCGAGCAAATGAGCTTTAGAGTAATTGCCCGATCGGAGTGACTCGGCGTACAAGTTGCTCGAACGACTCGAATCCCATCGAGTAAATGAGCCAACGAGCAATTGCTCGTTCGAGTGACTCGAAATACTGCTCGACGACTCATTTCAGAAAAAATCCAAATGATCCCTGTAGGGGAACATGACATACTACTATTGTATATTGGTGAATTTTGAATAAAATACGTGCGTGCTTGGAAACCTTGATGTTTGGTCTTTTCACTCTGCTGCGATGCGACCATTACGTTTAACGTGTCACGAGCTATCGTATTATATACGGAAATCTCCACGTATTTCTACAGAAACAATCATGGAAGGGGTAGAAAAAACATTGCATATACGGACAGACGCGAAGCGAGGGAGGGGATAACCGCCGCCCCCCCCCCCCCCCAAAATAAAATAAAATACCAAAGATTGGGTTGATTTTTCGGCCTTTCTAACGCCCATCCATCATGTTTAGCACACATATCGTAACCTGAGTTTCAATGTGTTCTTAGTGCCAGTAGGCACATAAAACACATTGGAACTCAGGGGACGATATGTTAAGTTTCCTTGACGAATATATCCCTGCAAGCCGCCTTTATTAATAGACATTATCGAACGCGTTGGGAGGGTTAATATCAATGTCATCGTCCCACACGTTAATGACCGACAAAATAAGTTATGTTTGTTTGACACATACCCACTAAGTGCTGTGGCTGTTTGAAAATGGTCCATTTTGTCTCAAATGTATCCAAAATATTGATGTCTAGCAGCTTGTAGAGGGTTAACAAGTGCTAACAAGAATATTTTTCCATGCAACACGTAATGTCACACCAAGAATTGCAATGGCCAATTTTTCTTTAAAATCTACAAGATGTTTTCAAAGAAATCCAGGGAGAACATGAATTTTAAGCTTTTGCTGGGTATTATTGTTTATCCAGCCCAAAACGGGTTAAGGGTTGTTTTTTGAATACCCTTATTACTTCCAAAAATAATTTTCAGTGAATTCTACTTCCACTTATGTTGGTCTCTCCTCTTAACTTTGGGTGCTGTGGGTACGCAAATAAAGCCCATTTTATCAACATTTTTATGTTTGAGAACCTGTTTTGGGTTAACAAATGCCTACTGGAATATGCAGCTTGTAATGTCACAGTATGATCTGAGAAAGGCCAATTTTTCTTGAAAATCTACGAGATGTTTTCAGAGAAAACCTAGGATAACACAAAATTTTAACCTTTTGAGGGGTATCACTCTGCAACCAGCCCTAAACGGGTTAATGCTTGTTTTGTGAATACCTTTATTACTTACAAAAATTATCCTCGGTGAATTCCTCTTCCAATGACGGAGGTTATGGTTATCTCGCAGCAACACGTTGGGTGTTATGGGTACCCAAGAACAGACCATTTTCTCAAAATGTCTATGCTTGGCATCCTCTGGAGGGTTAACAAATGCTCACCAGAATATTTTGTTCATGTAACTTGTAATGTCACTCCAAGACCTGCGAATGGCCAATTTTTCTTGAAATTTCTTTTTTCAGAAATCCACAGAAAACTGCAATTTTAAGCTTTTAATGGGTATATCTCCTTAACCTGTCAAAAATGGGTTAAGACCTCGATTTTTGAATGTCCTTACTACTTACAAAATTCCTATCAGTGTTGCGCCCGATAAAAGATGTTACGTTTCTCTGTGGCATTCCCATTTGATGTTGTTGGTGTCCAAAAACCTATTTTTTCAAAATTGTTACAATTAGCAGCCCATGGAGGGTTAACAAATGCTTACCGGAATAATTTATCCATGCAACTGGTAATGTGACACCAAGATCTATCAATGTCCATTTTCTGTTGAAAACTCTACAAGATGCTTGTAATGAAATCCAGGGAAAACGTGATTTTTTTAGGCTTTTGGTGGGTATCGCTATTAACCACCTTAAAAAGGGGTTAACAGGTTTTTTGAATACCCTTATTGCACACAAAAATGATCCCCGGTAAATTCCACTTCCCACAAAGGAGATTATGTTTATTTCTCGGGTATACATTTAATCCTTTACCTAACACAATTTGAAGCCAGCAGTACAAATTATTTTTCTGAAACATTAGATTTTTTCATTTTTTTTTCTTCTAACCATGGCTTATTAGTCCTTATTAAGCTCATCAAGCTTGTTCCATTAATAGGTCATGAGGTATGTTTTGGAGTAGAGAAATGAAAAAATAAAATTTGAATAGCAAATTTTATATATCACGAGTGCAGATATGGCAGATTCGTTCGGTAAACGGTTAACAAAAAATGGCTCCGACTATTTTGTTCTTAAGTATTGCCATTGCTGGGACAGTCGGGATGCATGCGTGACATCACTCTAGGTAGAGTTTTTGCCCCTCTATGCGCGTGCAAAATTGTGTGAAAATCGCTTCGAAAATGGCTTCTGAATCGTACGGACAAAATGTGTGGGGAAAAAAAACCAACAAAAATAATAGTCCGTAGAATAACTAGAGGTTATGATTCTGGCGAATCATGGCTTTTCCAGATGAGATTCCCTGATTGTTCATGATCCCAGAGTGTCTGGTGAATTATTTTTAACTGCCTCACTGAAGTTCCTTTATTGATGTTATGAGAAATGTGGGTATAGTAGTCTCAAATGAATCAGTTTGACAAAAAAAAATGTTGAGGTAAAAATCATCATTAATGATGGAGAAGGTTAATATCAATTTCGTCGTCCGACAAATTAATGACTGACGAAAGGAGTTATGTTTGTTTGACACATACCCACTGTGTGCTGTGGCTATTTGAAAATGGTCCATTTTATCTCAAATGTATCTAAAATACTGATGTCTGGCAGGTTGTAGAGGGTTAACAAGTGCTAACACGAATATTTTTCCATGCAACCTGTAATGTAACACCAAGAACTGCGAATGGCTATTTTTTCTAGAACATTTTCTAAGATGTTTTCAGAGAAATCCAGGGAAAACTTGAATTTTAAGGTTTTGATGGGTATCATTGTTTATCCAACCCAAAACGGGTTAAGGGTTGTCTTTGAGTACCCTGATAACTTACAAAAATAATTCTCTGTGAATTCTAATTCCACTTATGTTGATCTCTCCTTTTAACTTTGGGTGCTGTGGGCATGCAAAAACAGCCCATTTTATCAAAATGTTGAGGTTTTGTACATGCAACTTGTAATGTCACACTAAGATCTGAGAATGCCAAATTTTTCTTGAAAATCTTCGAGATGGTTTTAGAGAAATCCTCTGATAACATGAATTTTCAACCTTTTGAGGGGTATCGCTCTATAACCAGCCCTAAACGAGTTAATGCTTGGTTTTGTGAATACCTTCATTACTTAAACAAAAATGATCCTCGGTGAATTCCGCTTCCAGTGAAGGTCATGTTTATTTCGCAGGTACACATTGGGTGTTATGGTTGCCCAACACCAGCCCATTTTCTCAAAATGTGTATGCTTGGCAGCGTCTGGGGGTTAACAAATGCTTACCGGGATATTTTGGCCATGTAACTTGTAATGTCACTCCAAGACCTGCGAATGGTCAATTATTCTTGAAAACTTACTAGACTTTTTGGAGAAATCCACAGAAGACGGGAATTTCAAGCTTTTAAGGGATGCATCTCCTTAACCATGCGAAAACAACGGGTTACGACAGACTAAATTTTTTCAAAATATTGACATTCAGCAGCCCATGGAGGTTTAACAAATGCTTACCGGAATATTTTATACATGCAGCTTGTAATGTGACACCAAAACCTACCAATTGCCATTTTTTCTTGAAACCCTCGAGAGGCTAATAGTACTAAGGGGGTAATAGGCCAACAGACCATTCATCATCCTATACTGCCAATCTAAACCACCAAGGACTATCTCGCAATACTGCACTGGCCGACCATACATGACCCCCACCCCCACAATACTGCTTGACCTAATTATAGCAGACATAGGATAATATGAAGGCTCAAAGGCTAATAGCTTCAAGGAGCCGAACTTTTGCACAGGCAAAAGTTGCACCGTCAAAAATCCGGTTCCTATGGGAATTTAACACTAGCTGCACCATCAAAAATCCGGGTAATGGGGGTCGAAAACCTCCTGCTATACTACTGATATTGAGGAGAATTTGCCACTGTATGGAAACCGCTGACTGTTTTCTGTAGAGCTAGAATTGAAGGACAAACTAAGGCTATATTGAGGAGAATTTCAGTCCGTGATACAATAAATACACATAAAATCCCCTTTTAATTATATAAACCAAATTAATGGTGTCATATTTAATATTTAAGGACTAGTGCATGGCTTGGAGTTGACTACGCCCATATAGTGCCCAGTGAGGTGGTGTAGTTCTCGACGCGAAGCGGAGAGAACTGCACCACCTCTTTGGGCACTATATGTCCGTAGGCAACGACAAGCCATGTACTTGTCCTTATATTATATCGAACAACACGAAAATGCAAATTAACCAAATAATCTACAATCCAAATTGTAAACATGTAATTTATTTTAAACAATAAAGGAGAAATGAGAATAATGTGCGGATATTGATAATTGTTCGACACAAAGATGCTATTCCTCGCCTCTGCCAATGTCTCACTCCGGGTTCTAAGGGAAGATCACGACTCGTCTTCGACTCGTCTTGATCTGCCCTTAGAACCCGGAGCTCGACTCGGATACATATTTTGTACATCCACATTATGGTAATAATCTCTATTTATCGGAACGTATCACCTCGGAAAACTGTGCGGCTATTCTTGCGACACGAAAAAAACGAAGTGTAAATTTTTTATGTAAAAATCAAATTGTCAAATTGGTGGCCGGGATTTTCTGCCACCATTTTGGATAAAAAATCGTTGTTTTGTACGTTTTTATAACCAGAAAATGCATATAGTGCCCGTGCTAAAAATAGAAAACATATAGTGCCCGCATGTAGTGACCCTTCAGCTCTGTGCTGGACATCTACACCAAACAGGGTATCACCTTTCAGCCAATCAGAATGCAAGGAAGTCACGTGAAGTATAATATTATTAGATATATCATTTTACTGATGATTTAGAAGTGCGTGTATCTCAGTATCGTCATGGTTTATTTTTTTAGGTTTAAACATATTTTATTCGCATTAATTTGCAAAAGGGGTTGAAGGACAAGTGCTTATCTCTTAGAAACTCTCGTCTCCTATCACCATCTTCGTCATATGTGCGCTGTGATAACGATAACGCACATCAAAAACTTTTTTTTTCAATATTGTATTCAGTATAGGTCAAGATAATATCACACTTATTGCAATTATTTGATTCAGCAAAAGCTTTGAGTCATGTAACATATCTTACCTCACCATAGTTTGGTGCGTCAAATCTGCACGATCATTCACTTTTCCTCGAGTTATTGTCCTTACTCTCAAAATATATGGCTACTGTGACTAGTTTCGCAAAAACTAGTCTTGGAAATATGGAAAATAACTAAATAACCTAATGACTATTGGTTATTAACAATATTGGTGAAATAGCAATTTCAGGAAAAACCCTATGTATTCGCTGACATCACATGACCTATTGACCTTTGGAAATCTTACATATTGCAGAATCTGTAAACAAATGTAACAGTAATTTAGAGAAACCAATTACCTTTAAAATGATACCAAACATGCCATAGTTATCAATTAGAAAGTCTATGTTTGAGTGATTGTCTTTCCCCTACCCCACACTTAGAAACGGAAGTACTTTTTTGGACGATGATGAATCTTGAGCCAGGAAACATAGTGAGTCCCAGTTTTTTTCCTGTTAACAAGCTGTTTCATAAATGGTAGACCCCAGGGAATAAAAAATACCAATGACGGAGGATTGTGTTTGTGTGGGGGAGGGGGGTACGTAAACCCCTTCCAGCCACTGGCCTAAAATAAATCACGGGTGTGGTACTTTCAGAAAAGTGAGGTTGGAGGTTTTGGGTCCGCGCACATATGTGAAAAATTTATTTTTCGTGGGAAAAATCGTGAAATTGGTAGAATTGTGGTATATTGTTTGTGTGGAAACAGAGAATGGTTAATTTTATAATATTGCGTTTCTCCGTTACATAATTATTATCAATTTGTTGTGGATACCATTCTCAGATTTCTGAGTATCACATTAGCTATTCACCTTTTCCTTGGTTCGAATCCCACATGCGACAACCGCGTTGTGTCCTTGGGCAAGACACTTCACCCCTAGTGGCCACGTGGGGGCACGGTGATGTTGAGTACTAAGGCGTACTGCACGTCGATGGTGCACCTCTCTTCAACCAATGCTAACCCTGCTTGTGTGGAGTCAGTATTTTGGGGAGCTGACTGTTGCTCGCCGTTGCTCGGTGGTTCTCTCCGGCTTCCGCCACCCATCAAACTGTCGCGGTCATGATTAGCCATTGTGCATGAATATGTGACCTTAAAACACCAATAAATAAATAAATAAATTCACCTTTTAATTTTGAAATAGTTAACAACCTTTGTCGAGTTTGTATTATATCAACAAAACATAGGGACCAAAGCAGAGTATGTTCTTTGTATTGGTACGTCATATTGATACGTCATGTAGAATTTACCTGACATAGAATTTAATATAACATTATAAAGACTTTACAAGACGTAATTATAAAGACATACATACAATATTCAAATCGCTACAATTCGTATACAGCTTTTTAATCAGAGATTGTCCAGTAAATGTGGGAATGGGTTTAATTGCCGTTTCTAGTCTCTCGGGGGATCTAGATTTGAGCGCAGTGTATAATGGAGGAAACATAAAACATCCCCCCCCCCCCCCCCGAACCAATGCTCTAAAAGTATTCATGTTGAAATATAACATACTTGTAAGGATTATTTACAAGTTTGTTGAAGATAAACTCTTGGTATCATCTTTGGATGTGTTGTTGGGGTATTAGGGTAGAAAGAGATTTTCATTCTGGATAATAGATGTGTCATGAAATTTTAGAGATTTCTGGTTTACAGATATTAATGGGTCTAGAGAAAACAGTACTTTATCAGTTACTCGAGTTGTCAGTTTGTAAAACCCTCTGTTCATTTAAACCATAGTGATATGCATTAGCTGAACAGTGGCGCCATCTAGTGAGACCCGGTAAACGCTATGTTCATTTGAACCATAGGGGAGGCAGGGGTAAGTTGATCCATGGGTTAAGTTTGACTACCCCCTCCCAATACTTATTGATATGCGTCAGCTGAACTGTGGCGCCATCTAGTAAGACCCGGTAAACCCCGTGTTCATTTGAACCGTAGGGGAGGCTGGGTTAAGTTTGGCCATCCCCTATCAATGCTATTGATATACATCAGCTGAACGGTGGCGCCATCTAGTGAGACCTGGTAAACTGACTTTCTGTCTGATGCAATAGATTCTCCTAAAAGTGAAACTCGTGGAAACAGGTATGTTGATTTTTATATACTCACAACAAAAAAGTTTCACGAATACGAGGGTAGTATATAAGGGACGATTCGTCCATCATTAGCTGGAGTGGAGACTGAGGAGGAACTGGAAGTTGCTTTTTCACCGCCTCCCACCCCTCACTCCCCTCTTCCTTCACTACCGGATAGCCCGGGAGCCACAGCAGAACAGCCACTTGAGTGCTCACTCGCCAGCGTGATAGAGATGGCCAAGAAATCATTAGAGGAGGGAAGAAAAACGTTAGAGAGAACTCGATATCTTGATCCAACACCGCCACCTAAATCACCATCTCAACCATCACCATCTCAACCACCTCCCAAGAAAAAGAGCCGAAAGAAACACAGACGGGGATAAGCCACCTCCTTCCTACCTTTTCCTCCTTCAACACGCCTAGACATGTGACAGCCATCATAAACAGCCACCGAGGGTCGAAAGGGGCTTGTCCCCCATATCGTCCCTGCGCGCCTTCGGCGCGCGAAATCATTTTCTCTTCATTAGCTGGAGCTTTGCCAATGCAACTTGTGTTTACTTTCCAATAGGAATCAGAGCTTTGTGGGTAGCTCTTTTTCAGGTGCGAAACTTCGGCATCATTCATGCTGCATTCGGAAAGTGGTACTCATACTGCATAATATATAGTAAGCTATGGTAAGTACGGTTATGTACACATGAGGCTCTGGGTATATAGTAGGGATATGTGATGGAAAATTGATGGTAAAGGTGGGTTTTCTTGTAAGTTTTCCCCGCGAAATGGTTGACGTTGCTGTTAACGTCATGATGTCGTGATGCGCATAGAGACGTTGACCGCTGTTGGTGTCTTCTGTTCATTCCGACATAACTTATTCGGATCAGGGGGTGTCCGGCTTCTCGTACGAGGGTGATATCGTAGTATAGTGTGGACGTTATAAACCCCTGCAAGCTATTGGTACTACTAATCTACCTAACGCTTTGTACTATCCTATGACTGGAAAAGGTAGTCCGTAATGTTGCGTCGGGTGGTATTGCGGGGTGGATGGTTGTAATGCATTACGAGGTAATCCTTTATGGTTTAGTTGACACTATAGTATGGACGTTATGTGCCCCTGTAGGTCTCGCCTTAATCCTTGCATTAACCTACCGATTACTTTGTATTATCTTATGACTGGTATAGGTTGCATGTAATGCTTGTTCAGGCGGTATTGTGGGGTGGGCGGGCGAACTGCATGGTCGCCAAGTGTGGTAGTATAGGATATACAATCTATACCCATGTGGGTTCCCTGTTGGCGCTTATTAATATTAATCTACCTGATGCTTCATTTTATTTTATGACTGATATAGGTAGTACGTAATGCTAGGACAAGTGGTGTTGAGGGAGGAGTAATACCTGGTAGTTTAGAACGGCAGTATAGTATAGTCGGTTTATACCCCTGTCTTAATCTACGGCTTAGTAGTATTCTACGACTGGTATAGGTAGTATGTAATGCTGGGCAAGGTGGTTTTGTGGGGTTGGTAGGGGTAATGCATGATCGCCTAGTGTGGTAGTATAGGATTACGGTCTGTACCCCCGGTGGTGTTGTGTTGGCTATTAGTACTATTAATCCCTTTTCTTTACATCATTCTATAACTGGTATAGGTATTACATAATGCTGGGACAGGTGGTATTGTGGGGGTGGGAGGTAATGCCTGGTAGTTCAGAACGGTAGTATAGGGTTACGGTCTTTAACCACGTGTGCACTATTTTAACCCTGTATTATTAACCTTCTAAATTTGATTTCCTATGACTGGAATAGGTAGAGCGCAATGCTAGGTCAAGCAATATTGTGGGGTAGTGGAATGCATGGTTGTTTGGTGTGGTAGTATAGGATGTGCGGTTTGTACTGCTGCTGGTTCATTGTTAGCCCTTGGTGCTACTAATCGACTCAGTGCTTCATATTATCATATGACTTGTACGGGTAGAATGTAATGCTAGGCCAAGCGCTATTTGGAGGTGGGGGAGGGGGGTAATACCCGGTTGTCTATAGCAGTGGTATAATGTATACGATCTGTAGCCCCGTTGGTCTACTGTTAGTATTTGGTACTACTAACCAAACGGATGAATTTTACCACCGGGGGTTGGCGTAGGTGGTGTGTAATGTTAGACAATGATGTATTGTGTGTGTGTGTGGGGGGGGGGGGGGTAAAGCTTGGATTGTAGACCTTTATAGCTCTAAGACCACTACTGCTGATTCACCCATAGTCATCGTGATCTGCCATATGATTAGCTTCCTCTATATTTACCCAATACTGTAGTCTTCTATCATGATTACAGTCTTGTAACACTACTAGCACTATTAGAGGCTTACTAACTATTGAAGATTGCTCGAGCGACTGGAATCCCACCAAGCAAAAAGCCATCAGGTAACTTCTCGAATGAGTCACTCCACATACGACACTTATCCCAATCTCGGAAAAAGGGGTGCTGAAGGTCAGTCGTTTTTGAAAAAGGGATTCTGTAAGTGGGATTCCATAGATGGGATTCAAGCTCCTATGCAGCTCGTGAAGGTCTTACCATCGGCTTCTACCGCGACTTCATCTATCACTCCTATGACTAGCCTTTATGTTATTAACCAATACAATAGTATTCTACCAGTCTTAACAGCCTTGTGTCATTAACATGCTTACTAACTATCTCAGATTTTTCGATGGGACTCCAGTTGTTCGGCAATGCCGCACTAGACGAACGATCATGCATTACCCCACCCACCCCACAATACCACCTGGCGTAGCATTACATACTACCTATACCAGTCATAGGATATTACAAATTATTCGGTCTATTAGAAGTGCCAAGGACTTTCAGGGGTTTATAACGCCCATACTGTGCTACGATATCATCCACGTTCGAGAAGCCTGAAATCCCAGAAGCGAATAACTTTATGTCGGAATGTACAGTGGACAACAACAGCGGTCAACGACTCTGTGGCGTCTCGTGTGCATTACGACGTCACAACATCAATAGCAAGGACAAACGTTTCGCGAAACTTTCAAGAAAACCCACCTTCACCATCAGTTTCCCGCCGTATACCAATACTTTGTACCTAGAGTCCCATGTGTACATATATCACCATACATACCACAGCATACTACATACTGTATAGCTCCATGTGTACATATATCACCATACATACCACAACATACTACATACTGTATAGCTCCATGTGTACATATATCACCATACATACCACAGCATACTACATACTGTATAGCTCCATGTGTACATATATCACCATACATACCACAGCATACTACATACTTAGCTCCATGTGTACATATATCACCATACATACCACAGCATACTACATGTGCAGTACTTGTACCACTTGCAGGATCTAGCTGGATGGGACATAAGTTTTGCACAGGAAAATGTTGCTCCCCCAAAGCTCCGGTTCCTATGAGAATTTAACACTTGTTGCACCGGCAAAGCTCCGTTAAGAAAGGACGAATCGCCCCTTATATACTACTTACAAGTGTAACATAAAATGGTTTTGACACTAGTCTTGTACTGTTGTTATTTCATCACGAATTGCAAACCTCACTCACCATGTGTATAATATGAGTACTGGAATGTACTTGTAGTTCACTTTGGGGCATGTTGTGCCAGTCAAAGGGGATTGGGGGGGGGGGGGGGCAGGATGAGTTATTCCATGGAATATATTGCCCCATTATGGAGTGGACCCACTCGAAGGTGGAGAGTGGGGGAGTTCTGCATTCCGGAAGGTAACAGTAGACTTCTTAGTGTAGGAGAGACTAGTGACTATGAGTACCTGGGGGGGGGGGGGGGGGTAAATATAAACATCACAGGAAGAGGCATCTATCGAAACCACACAAATAAATTGATTCTGAAGGGGAAGCGAATCCTTAACCAAATGAAACTTATAGGGAGAAACAGTTTCAATAAGGTTTTCGTGGGGAAAACCATTTGGGAAATGGTGGGTCTGCCAAGTATAACATACGGTACGGAAGTTGTACCCCTAAACCAGACAGCTGTTAAAAGCTTGAAAATCCTGCAGAACGAACGATGCAGGCCGATGGAAAACAGGGTCGAGTAATGCCGCAGCGCTAGAAGCAATCAGGGGTGAGCTTGGGTGGGTGAGGATCAAGGACAGGATAGACCTATTGAAACTCGGTTATCTTAATTATGTGGCAAATCTCCCCGACAGCCGATGGTGTAAAGTAATGTTTCTGCGAATTTTCAACTCAAATATCAAGACAGGATGGATGGTCCAAGTGAGGGAGCTAGTAGAAAACTTCTCATTGGAGATCTCGGACCTTAACGTTGGGGCAAACCAGGGTAAAAAGATCGTCAGAGAAAGGGTCATGGAGGATTGTAACCGTAATTGGCGAGAGGGGGTCAAATCAAAGAGATCTTTGGGTGGCCTGCATGATAAAGAAAAGCCTGGTTTTGAAGAGTACCTTGATGGCACCTTTGGGGGAGGGGGTCACTGTTGTTCAAGCTGAGGTCGCGGTCCCTGGAGCTGAGGGGTAAATTGGGAAAAACAGTGAAAAGGAGTGCCAGATGTGTAACTTGGGCGTGGTGGAGACCCTGGAACACTTTCTTCTAGAATGCCCAAAATACCAGTCTAAAAGAACAAGATTCACTGGGAGTATAATGGGGAAGTGGGATGGGAGAATGAATAACATGTGGTTAGGGGGAGACTCAAAGGAGAGGGTTAATATACTAATCGGAGAGATTGGGAAGAATGGGGCAAGGGATGTCATCAAGCAGTTCGTCTCCGCGTGTTGGGAGGAGAGAAGAAGCGTGGGAATAGGGAAGCAGTTGGTAGAACATGGGTAACCAAGGCCTTCTCATACTAGAACCGCGACAAATCAGCGGCCGGCCGAAGTATTATTATTATTAGAGCAATACCCACACAGAATTAAAAGCATTGGGGCATGTTGTGCCAGTCAAGGGGTGGGGGGGAGGCAGGGTGAGAAAATTCCATGGAATATATTGCCCCATTATGGATCAACTTATTATCCCATACCCTTTAACAGATTCACGTGTTTGAGTTAACAACCTTTTTAAGGTCAGGGATTTAATTATTACAATCCTAATAAATATTAAAAAGAAAGCTAATTCCCGTGAAAAGAAAGAAGGGAAAAACACGATTCTTACTGACACCCCCGTCTGAGATGTGATTGCTAAATCGATGTAATAAACCATAGAAAGCTGCAGTAGTCAAATTAAGAGATAAACGGGTACTATTTGTACGTCATCAAAAAAAAATGGATAAATCTATGGAGCTATCGAGCTCCTCCTCTGACTCGGATTCAAACATTGAATTGAATGATGAATCTGACAGTGAAGTATAGAATGACATGGAAATTATAGAGGGTGACTTCATAGTGGTGAAGGTTGCAGGCAAATCACGAATTTTGTATTACAAACAATCTTTATTTATCATAGAACGAACGTTTGTAACACTCGTTCTTCAAATTAGTTGTTTTATTTCAAAAAGAAACTATTTTCAAATGCTACCGAAGTCCACCGTCACCGAATTAGTTGGGGTGGTTTTCAGAAAGGAACTATTTTCAGATTCGATCGCCGCTCATATCGTGTCAACCGAGTAATAAATGTGTCGAGTAGACCAATCAGGCTGCCCCGAGGCTGCACGTTGAAAATATTGATTGCTCTACCCCAAATAATGAATATGCACACTTATTGATGCCATTGAACTGACATGACATATAATGCCATTCATGGCCATTTTGAAATCATAATTAGACTTATATCCAAAGTACAATCAAAATTAATATAAAGTCGGCCTTCCCCGAGTATTAACCGGTAACCAGTTTTGGGTTATCCACCCCAACCCATGTATAAAATTGGGTCGCCCATTATATATAATATAATTATATATATAATGGGTGACCCAATATATACACACTACATGAAATACTTTTTTATAATTTTGTCAAATTGTCGTCTTATTCGGGAGATTACTCTCTTCTAAGCGGCCTTCATTTTTGACTAATTCATATTCCGTTACTTTAAGTGCCGGACCAATGCATACTGCTTCATGGGAACGTAAAATTTAGTGTCACCTTTATCCTAATTGTTAAATGAGAATTAAACAATTATTCCAGATTTATTGGCCTGGCAAGTGTCTGTCTAGCTCCTAATCACGAACCCAGTTATAAAATCACCGTTTCATATATTCCTTGGGTGACAACAAGAAAAGATATATTCCGCGTTTCACGTTGTTCTCTGTATTCAAGTGTAAAATATGCACAAAAATACTTGTCACCCAAGGAAGTGATAATTTGAATACGGCCCTTTCTTATAAAACTGGGGGAAGTATAGTATATTTTACCTGATATTTCCGGTTCTATACCGGGAAATCGAACATATCCTCTCAGCCCCTATATAAGGACTGGTGCACGAGAACTGATTGTCAAAGATTATCTGTTACAAGGACAGATGACGACAGACGTTTGAAACCTCAGTTATTCAGTTACGTAGCTGAATTAGTCTTTGAATAATAACAGGTACTTATTTCAGCTAGAACAAAATATACCACAATAAGTTTTCATAGGAGAGATGAACGTCTGATCAGAAAATGGCCATCTTTCACATCTTTCACATAACAACACATACAGCTAAAACTAGAAGTCCTGTCCAGAAACACGCACAAATAGCACGTAGATCTACGCGTTAATCTACGCGTTATGACCATAGTAAGGCTATCAAATTCTGTACATATGGCCTGTGCACAAGCAAAGTTTCAGCCAATGGACCTCCGGGTAACCCGGAGGTCCATTGGCCGAAACATTGCCTGTTTGCTATGAGTAACTAGGAGAACCTGCCGTGCTTTGGATGCAATTGATATGGCAATTGCGCTCCATTCCTACGCGCAATTACAGTACAGTCGCCGTGGGCGGGCACTTTTTCACTTGTCCACAGTGATTGTGGAATTAATAACTAACACGGCAATTCCCGTGGAGTCCACATGATCTGACTTTTTATTACACTACTATAATATTTATGTTACGTAATTTTTCTGCACGATAGCAATAAGAAAAAAAAATTTGTTAACATCGGAACGAGGTCAAAATATCAGACTAGTTTCTGTTCTCCCCTGTCACGACAAATTTCCGGGATAATCCAACTGACGAAAATGCAGAAACTAAATAGCTCGCGGACCATGTGATATTTATCTACTCATCTGTTTGCCATTTGTTAACCATTTACCTAACGCTAGGAGTAGACGACACTCGTGAAATAAATTCTTGTGTAACTTAACATTTTCATTTTTTGCTTCCAAAACATAGGTTATGACCCCTCAATGGGATGAGCGAGACGCACTCGTTCAAATGAGGGGTTATAACCTATGTTTTGGAAGCACAAAATGAAAATATAAAATAGACTGAATGGCGATTTTCGTGTATAGCGCTGGTCAGTTTTGGCCGTTACGTTAGGTAAAGGGTTAAATAAAAAAGGAGGGATATTTCCACCAATTATGAATTTATCGTCACCAAATAAGGCCTCTCCAGTTCCCCTCTCAGCGTCATTTTATCTTCCGCTTCCGCAAAGTTCCGGTTCGTTTTCGCGACAGCTGCCGGCTGTCTTCGAAATTCGAATCAACAGCTGAGAGTATAATTTCAGAAAAACAAAACATGTTTTGTCTTGGGATTTGTATCAGTTCCCCTCCCCCTAATTGACTGTTGTGCTCCGACTCAAAACGGCCTCCGAACTGAATGGAATCATGTAGGCAAAATGATGGCGGATCTAGGATTTTTAGCGGCGTGGTAGAGATCGGGAAGGGAATGGTGGGGTTTCCGGAAAAAAATTTAAATTTTTCAAAAGATTTCCTCGCACCCGAGACAACGAAAATGGATTATATATCCACAATGTGCAACGCATCTCTATGAAAAAATAGGTGGAACTCCTAACTACGCTGTACGTTGAACTATCGGAATTACTCCGAAATTATCAACTAAAAAGTGCGACTTTCATATTGCACTTTTTAGTGAATAATTCCGAAAAAGATTCAAGGCCTGGGGGTGCTGTCATGATTAGCCTCTTTCTGCATAAATATATGACATTAAACACAAATAAATAAGTAAATGGACCCGAGTATTGGGCGCTAATTTCCCCGGGCTGATGTTCTTTTGTCAAAATATTTCCAGGCCGAAAATTCTAGAAGCCGAATGTTTCCCTTCCCGCCCGAGCTTAGCGTTGTCAACGAAAGGGAACGAATTGTTCAAGAGTCGATCGAAAATCAGATTCGGTTCAACAGAAAGATCATATCAATACATAATTGCATATCAGCGATATTCCCAGGTGCACTCTTTTATTTTCAACTATTTTTTTCGTTTTGTACACATTTTTTTTCAAAGCACTCGTTCGCAATTGACATGGATTTGTCACTGTATGTCTTGTTTTCACAGTGTGGGTTGTGCTATTCACTTTTCAGATTGAGAAAATGTGACGTAATTTTGAAAAGTTATGAATTTTTTCTTGTTTGTAAATACAAAAATGACCATATACCTGTGTTTGCAAACTGAAATGATAAAGAAATAAATATTTTTAAACAGAGTCCTATTCTATCAAGACGTGTTAAAAATTACTTCCAGTTACATTTTTGTGGGCAGACGTGTTTCGGATTAATTATGTGGACACTGTCGTCCGGCATTATCATCGTTCAGTAATCTTTTCCACAGTAGTCCACAGTCTTTTGCCCATAGAACAACATGACCACAGGAGTCCACAGAAATTGGTATCAAACTGATTTATGTGGGAAACCAGTGGGCGCGCACTGTGGACATGTGGAAAAGTGCCCGCCCACGGCGACTGCACACACTAAAAACTAAAGTGTTAAAACTGACACTTTCAAGGTGTTAAATCCATTCTAACTCTTAGGGTTTGATTTTAACACTCAAAGTGCAATGCTTTAAGCACTCAGACATTACAATCGTCAGACATTTGAAACTTGAATGGATGGCACTTCCCATGTGTCTAGCATTGGTGGTTCTTCCAGAATCGTCCATAATTTGATTTGCGCTTGGTGGGTACATAATTAAAAGGACACAACGCAGATTACGCGGATCAGGCTCGGGAGCTCGAGCCTGATCCGCGTCATCTGCGTTGTTTCCTTTTAAGTGTCGCGACATTACACTTGTCAAGTGGTATTATTGTCAACACCTGTCAAATTCTGGGATATCTACACTTGAACAAAGTGCTAGTTCAGCACTTAGTAAGTATTAAATACAGCACTTCAAGTGTAGTTTTTAACACTTTAGTTTTTAGCTTGTACTGTATGGATTTGTTTCCAATTTTTAAGCGAACAACGATTTTGTTTCTATAGTTGTAAGTAGTTGAGTTTTGGTGAATATCGATCCTTTAGATTGCCATATTGGATGGTTGTTAATACTTACAGATATTGTTTTACACTGTGATTACCTGTATTAAGTCTATAGTTTAGATTGCCATATTGCATGGTAGTTAATACTTACAGATATTGTTTTACACTGTGATTACCTGTATTAAGTCTATAGTTTAGATTGCCATATTGGATGGTAGTTAATACTTACAGATATTGTTTTACACTGTGATTACCTGTATTAAGTCTATAGTTTAGGTTGCCATATTGGATGGCAGTTAATACTTACAGATATTGTTTTACACTGTGATTACCTGTATTAAGTCTATAGTTTAGGTTGCCATATTGGATGGTTGTTAATACTTACAGATATTGTTTTACACTGTGATTACCTGTATTAAGTCTATAGTTTAGGTTGCCATATTGGATGGTAGTTAATACTTACAGATATTGTTTTACACTGTGATTACCTGTATTAAGTCTATAGTTTAGATTGCCATATTGGATGGTAGTTAATACTTACAGATATTGTTTTACACTGTGATTACCTGTATTAAGTCTATAGTTTAGGTTGCCATATTGCATGGTAGTTAATACTTACAGATATTGTTTTACACTGTGATTACCTGTATTAAGTCTATAGTTTTGGTTGCCATATTGGATGGTAGTTAATACTTACAGATATTGTTTTACACTGTGATTACCTGTATTAAGTCTATAGTTTAGATTGCCATATTGGATGGTTGTTAATACTTACAGATATTGTTTTACACTGTGATTACCTGTATTAAGTCTATAGTTTAGGTTGCCATATTGGATGGCAGTTAATACTTACAGATATTGTTTTACACTGTGATTACCTGTATTAAGTCTATAGTTTAGGTTGCCATATTGGATGGTAGTTAATACTTACAGATATTGTTTTACACTGTGATTACCTGTATTAAGTCTATAGTTTAGGTTGCCATATTGCATGGTAGTTAATACTTACAGATATTGTTTTACACTGTGATTACCTGTATTAAGTCTATAGTTTTGGTTGCCATATTGGATGGTAGTTAATACTTACAGATATTGTATGTTTGATCCTGGTCATTTTTGGTGTGTGTGGTGGCGCTGGTTGGGGTGAGGGAATTACATAACCCCGAGAGTTTGATATTGCATTTATTATGTCTTACTTTACACTATCACAACATTATTAAACAGTCATGTTGTTTTGTACATTTCAGTGAATCTTTGTTGTTTCCAGTTGTAAGAAATCCCCCCCCCCCCCCCCTCGATTTTATATTACCTGTGTGTCTTATTTTTAACCCTTTACCTAACACAGAAAGCAGACGACACTTGCAAACAGAATTCTTGAATAATTATTTTTTTCATTTTTTTGGTCTCAAAAACATAGGTTATGACTCTTCATTACAACAGATCCAAATAGGGCTCAATCAATGAAAACATAATGAAAATTAAATGGCGATTTTTGTGAATAGCGCTGGCCGGCTAAACTTGTCAACCAAAAGTTAGCTATGTACAGATTTTTATATTTTTAAATGTTTTAATTTTTCAAATGATATAGAACTTAATAAGTTTTTATTCAGCTTGTCTGTATAACTTGTATCAAGGTGGAATGAAGGTGAGACATAGAGGGATATCATATCTCATATTATAATATTTATTCGTACGGAGTAATTCGAGTGATAGTAACAGTACTTTGTTTACTGATCATGTGTTCTTATCACATTCATATTACAGACGATATCTCTCTAGTTACACCTTGAGTCAATATGATCTTTGTCTCCCACGTCGAAAAACACTTACTGTGCTCTAGATATACGACGTTGTGTGGACAGAGCAATCGATATAAACTTTATAACTTTAGCGTAGATGAACACTTTATTATGTTTGTTCAGTTATCTGTCACATGTTCAGAACAATCAACAAGTATATTTATTGCTGGGAAAGTAATAGACATTGTTTGTTTTAGTTATCTGAAGATTACGATAATAAACTTAAGTGATTTCTATCACGAGTGTAGACACCATTATTGACATCAATACAATTTCGAGCAAATTTTCAAGAGCTCTAGCGGCCTTATCAGGTTAGCGTGTAGTCACAACTCAGTAACTGTTACGAGGGGTGAGGGGCTGAGGGTGGGTTTTTGTGGGTGTGGCGAGGACTCTTAAAGTGCTATTTAAGTAATGTGGAAGCGCATTGATTCAGTGGTTATCACATTGGACTTACAAACCAATAGGTCCAAGAAGGTTCAGTCCTGACCAGAGGTAAATGTGTTATGTCATTGGTCAAGAGACTTGATCCCAGTTTCCATAGAAACCACCCCGCTTTCCATTGGCCAAGAGACTTGATCATAATTTCTATATAAACCACCCCGTCTTCCTTTGGGCAAGAGACTTGATCCTAATTTCTATAGAAACCACCCCGCTTTCCATTGGTCAAGAGACTTGATCCCAATTTCCATAGAAACCACCCCGCTTTCCATTGGTCAAGAGACTTGATCCCAATTTCCATAGAAACCACCACGCTTTCCATTGGTCAAGAGACTTGATCCCAATTTCCATAGAAACCACCTCGCTTTCCATTGGTCAAGAGACTTGATCCCAATTTCCATAGAAACCACCCCGCTTTCCATTGGTCAAGAGACTTGATCCCAATTTCCATAGAAACCACCACGCTTTCCATTGGTCAAGAGACTTGATCCCAATTTCCATAGAAACCACCCCGCTTTCCATTGGTCAAGAGACTTGATCCCAATTTCCATAGAAACCACCACGCTTTCCATTGGTCAAGAGACTTGATCCCAATTTCCATAGAAACCACCCCGCTTTCCATTGGTCAAGAGACTTGATCCCAATTTCCATAGAAACCACCCCGCTTTCGAATGGTCAAGAGACTTGATCCCAGTTTGCAAAACTTCGCCATTATCACTGACACACGCTCCCTTGCATTAGAAACCACCCCGCTTTCCTTTGACAAAACTCCGTCATTATAACTGATACACATCCCCTTCCATTAGCATTAGAAACCACCCAGTTTTCTGTTGGCAATACTTCGCCATTATAACTGATACGCACCCCTTTCTATTAACATTAGAAACCATCCCCGTTTTCCATTGGCAAACCGTCGCCATTATAACTGATTCACACCCCACCCATTAGCATTTTCCATTGGCAAAACGTCGCCATTTTAACTGATACAACCCCCCCCCCCCCCCCTTTCATTAGCATCATAAACCACCCCGCTTTCCATTGGCAAAATCTCGCCATTACAACCGATACACACTCCCTTTCATTGGCATTAGAAACCACCACGCTTTCCATTGGCAAAACTTCGCCATTATAACTGATACACACCCCTTCCATTAGCATTAGAAACCACCACGCTTTCCATTGGCAAAACCTCTCCATTATCACCGATACACCCCCCCCCCCCCTCCCCCTCCATTAGCATTAGAAATCATCCCGCTTTTCATTGGCAAAACATCGCCATTATAACGGATACACACCCCTTCCATTAGCCTTAGAAACCACACTGTTTTCCATTGGCTAAACTTCGCCATTATAACTGATACACACCCCCTCCCATTACCATTAGAAACCGTTTCGCCTTCCATTGACACTGACACTCTGAAAATACGTTAGAAACGAATACTCAAGAGTTTTTAAATTACAGGAAAGTAAAGTATTTTCCAGCACTGCAACTTTCTCTGCCCCAGCCCAACTAGCTCAGGGCCAGGGGTAGCTTCTCTCGCCCCTACCCTTTTCTTTTGGGGCCTTACTTACGTCGCGTATATAGTTGTTCTCATGCACTTGGAGATATGTGGCCGATTCGGAGCCAGCACGACCAATTTTAAATCCGGTACTTGCTAATAAAACAAAAGATTGGGAATACAATGCGTTACCAAATCTGCATGCGTTTATACAGGAACAAATTACCTGTGTATTTTGTCGAAAATCCAGACTATCAAATATTCCAACTACGTCATCACAGCATGCCTTTGAAGAAGATTGTTATTCCTCACCTCCATTGTGATAAAATGACAATACGCAAGGCGTAAGCAGGAATCCCAAAGTAGCCAACATATTGAAATATTTCATTCCGCAACTATTACTTCATGCAATCGAGTTCCTACAATTGTTTAATTTTAGCCAAACATATACGTATCACAGTACTACATATTTACCTATAGGCGACCATCATAACGTTCAGGCGTAAAAAATATGGTCGCATCACATTTTAAGTTTGGCATTCAAATATCTTTTGTCAAGTATAGCCCTTCAGATAACCTTTTTCTGATCCTTAAACAGGGGGGTCATGCAACAAATAAGAGAGAAAAACTAACAGAAAGGGAAGTGCTGGTCACATGTACATATTTCTCAGGGAATTCCCAACCAAAACACACCAATAGTCAAATGATTTTTTAGGTCCAAAATGTTCTCAAATCACCTTCTCTTCATTCATCTGGAACATTCAACAGTAATCTAGATGTCAGTAGAATGCTTCAAATGTTTATTGAAACAATATATTTTCCATTGACTGCTTAGTTTTGGGGATCACATAATTTCCGAATGTAACTTTTCGAGGCATGTAAATGTAATTAAAATATTTACAACAGTTATACCTATGAGCAAACCCAACTCGACCAAAGATACATTTACCGCTTTCATGTGATGAAAGACTCATTTCTGCAATAGAAATCAACTTTTGGCTTCTGCCTAGTCAAAAGCATGGGAAATTTGTTCTTTTGGGGAGAAGTGTCCAATCTGTGTCAAATGGGCTTAAAAACTGGTATTGCCTCCGAAAGAATTCCTACTCTATTACCTAATTAGTAAGTTGGAAGGGATAACAATTCGCAGCTTTCTTTGAAAACTACCCTAATCCCAAAATAAAACGAATACTAACATGACAATATGTTGCAATATGAACATTCAAGCGCAAAGGGTGTCTCGAACGCATCACGTACCCTCTATGACAGTGTTAAATCCGACCCCTCGTGGATAAATGTGTAATTACTTCATATATGTCCTTATTCCTTTTTCTGGTTTGAAAATAGAATGTCCTACCACTTGGGCCCAATGACACTCCCGGTCATATTGGGATCCAGGGGGGGGGGGGGGGTGGGAGGGACTTATAACACTACTGATAATCGACAATCAATACCATGACTCTGCCGTATCCCACCATCGCTCTCTGGAAGGAACCATGTGAACCCCCCGTGGGTGATGGTGTGATCTTGCACTGTCTGGTATTGTCTGGTGCTGTCAAAAAATCAAAATAGTCCTTGTAATTACCTCCCATGACAGTGTAGAATACGACCCCTCATGGATAAATGTGTAAATACTTCAGATATGCCCTAGTTCGTTTTCTGGTCTGAAAATGGAATGTCCTACCACTAGGGCTCAATAACACTCCCAACACCCATGGTTATATCGGGATCCCCCGGGGGGGGGGGGGGGGATTAATACTACTGATAACCGACAATTAAGACCATGGCCGTGTCGTGTCTCGCCATCGCTCGCTGGAAGGAACAATGTGAATCTCCGAGGAAGCGATGGTGGGACCTGACACTGTCTGGTATTGTCTGGTATTGTCTGGTGCTGTCTGGTATTGTCTTGTCTGGTGTTGTCTGGTATTGTCTGGTGTTGTCTGGTATTGTCTGGTATTGTCTTGTCTGGTGTTGTCTGGTATTGTCTGGTATTGTCTGGTGTTTCTGGTATTGTCTGGTATTGTCTGGTGTTGTCTTGTGTTGTCTGGTATTATCTGGGATTGTCTGGTATTGTCTGATATTGTCTGGTGTTGTCTGGTATTGTCTGGTGTTGTCTGGGTGTTGTCTGGTGTTGCCTGGTATTGTCTGGTGTTGTCTGGTATTGTATGGTGTTGTCTGGTGTTGTCTGGTATTGTCTGGTGTTGTCTGGTATTGTCTGGTGTTGTCTGGTATTGTCTGGTGTTGTCTGGTATTGTCTGGTGTTGTCTGGTGTTGTCTGGTATTGTCTGGTGTTGTCTGGTATTGTCTGGTGTTGCCTGGTATTGTCTGGTGTTATCTGGTATTGTCTGGTGTTGTCTGGTATTGTCTGTCTGGTATTGTCTGGTATTGTCTGGTGTTGTCTGGTGTTGTCTGGTATTGTCTGGTGTTGTCTGGTATTGTCTGGTGTTGTCTGGTATTGTCTGGTGTTGTCTGGTATTGTCTGCCTGGTATTGTCTGGTATTGTCTGATGTTGTCAAATGATCAAAACGGTTGGTCATTGTGATTATTTGACTGGAAAACCTATCATTGGCAAACTTCACGATCACATCCTTACAGCTAACCACTTATACTGTCGGTGAACAATAACAAATGGAAAATAAGTTTTAAAATATGAATACTTAGACATGCGCTTATCGTCCAGGGCAGTTGGAAATCCCACCTTCGTGGATAAATGTATGAATATTTCGGAAATATTCTCGTTCGTTCTTCTGATGTAAGAACGGACTATTCTGTCACTGAGGCCCAATGACATTCCCAACAACCGCTGTCATATCGGGATCGGGGGGGGGGGGGGGGGGGGGGGTACATAACTGACAACCAAACTGAACACCGATAATTGACAAACTGTATATCATCTTTACAGGAACAGATCTTGTACCAAAATCGGATGAGTTAATCATTAATGCCGTCAGTGAACGGTACCTAAATTTCAATATAAGAATACTTAAGCGCATAGGGTGTCCCGAGCGAATCGCGACGCTGTCGAGATGCGCTCGAGAGTCCCTGAGCGCTAACCACTTATTGAGAAATGTGCAAAATATTCAGAACATATTTTCGTCCATATTTTCATGAAATCACGATTGCTTCCGCCACATCGTATTCATCCTATATCGACCCATCCTGCAGGTAAAGTGTCAAGTCAGGATCGAGAGCTTATCCAGAACGAAACTGACATTGGCATTGCACTAATAATCACAGTAACTGTCTTGGAGGTTTGATCTCCGAACAACAAACATTTACCGTAACAACAGAAAGTCCCTATGTCCAGAGCCTGGAGAAAGCAATCCATATCTGGATGCTACAGTTAAGCCTTCTCATTGTATATCTGTTACCTTTTGCTTATTTTTTCTCCACATCTAACTGTGAAGCAATATCAGTGCCTCATCGAGGGTTACAAACCATTGCTTCATCTCCGAACAATGAAATATATTTTCTTTTCACTCGAGATCCATTCTCGTATTTTGCTCCCCTCGTTATCTTGTGGTATTGATAGAGCACTCAAGTCCTTTGCAGTCGGTAGCCGGGTAGAGTTGATATATGAAAAACCTAAGGTAGATGAATACCCCAGACCCACTTCTCCATTTACAGCCATTTTGAACCTGACTTCTGATACTAACAATGACTGAGTTAGCAACATACAGAATGAGAGTGGGTCTTTTCTATTCAGCCATTCACGGAGGCAGACGCTCCAAATCTAAGCTGGGACTAAATGACATATTCCTCCTTGCGGCGGTCATTTGATCTTCGGCGTTCAACCCTCACTCTGGCACTTTTTAATGTATAATAGTAAGGTTACTTCCTCACCCATGGATATACTGGGAAGATGTATCAAGGACCAATCTACTGTGAACCCAGTTGGGAAATATATAAGCCACAATAGCCCACGGTATGCACCTACATTGTTGACAAAATATGGAAAATTATCCCCAGAAAATATATGCGAACCAGAAAATGTATGGCCCATGTCAAGTGTCTTTATAACTGGCAGGTATTTCTCCTGTATATCAATTCTATATTTTTGGCTCAGAAATATACTGCTACTGACAGGCGACATTGAAGTTAACCCTGGCCTCTCTCTGAAAACACGACCTCCTCTACCACACCTACCTCTATAACCAGTTCTGCTGACTCAACAGATGAACGACGAGGAATACGATTAATGCACCTTAATATTCAGAGCCTAAAGCTCAAAATTGACATTATACGAGATCTGCGTCTTTACAGAATCATGGTTAAATGATAACGATAGTAATAATGATATTAATATTCCAGGATTCCACTATCCTATAAGAAAGAGCCGGGGTACGAGAAGGGGAGGGATAGTAATTTACATAAGAAACACATTGTTCGTCGTATTGAGACAGGACTAAGAGACACCAAACTTGGAATGCGTGTGGGTCCAAATTCTCCACTGCCAGAGCACCCTTTTGCTTGGAGCCTTTTACCGACCACCCAACTCCGACAATGAATTATGGAATCCAATTTCAAATTCATTCGAACTAGCCATGGATACTCGCATCAATGATATCATTATGACTGGTGACTTTAATGATAATTTGCTAAACTCTGGTAACGGGCTAATGAAGAAAATCTTACAACAACTTAGTCTCCAGCAAATAATAAACCAACGTACGTTTTTCAAGGAAACATCATCCACGCTTCTTTACTTAATAATTACAAATAACCCATCACTTATTAAAAGCCAAGGTGTTTGTGATCCATTTTATGGCGACTTAGCCCGATACCACTGTCCAGTTTACGCCGAACTTCTCCATACAGTAAAGCGTTCTGTAAAGGTAAAACTTAAAGTATGGCTTTATGATCAAGCTGACGTTACGATCCTCAACAAGTCCATAGTGGATTTCAATTCGGAAGATATGTTTCTCATTTGGAACTACTCGACGATTACCGCTCAATTTCAAAGAGTCCTCGGAGAACTTCTCTCAAAGTATATACTCCACAAGGAGATAATAATAAGGAAAACCGAACCACCGTGGATGCATAGTGAAATCCGAAATTTAATTCGTCGGCGGAAACTTTTGCATCGTCATGCAAAATTAATAAACTCACCACAGGCGTGGGCAAAATATCGTAAAGTTAGAAACCAAACAATTTCTGCTGTTAGAAAATCCAAACAAAATCATATTGAACGCATTCAAAATGTACCAAATGAAACATCCACCTCCTCGGGCTCGTGGTGGAAAACCTTGTTAAAACTTCTTAGTGACAACAAATCAGAAATCCCAACATTGCAGCATAACAACAACACATTGTCATCTGACGTTGAGAAAGCGGCAGCCTTCAACGAATACTTTTGCACAATTTCTACTTTAGACGACTCGCGTAGGCATCCCCCAACTTTAGAGAGTATTAATATAAGCTGCAGTGAAGTCCAAGAGGCAATGAAATCATTGAAAGTATCCAAAGGGTGTGGACCAGATAACATTAGTCCAAAAGTCTTAAAAGAGTGTTCACGGAGTTTAGCGAGACCCCTAACGTCCCTGTTTAATTATTTTCTTGAAAACTGCTATTTCCCGACACAACAGAAACAGGCAAACGTAGTTTCCGTTTTCAAAAAGGATCACCCAAGCTAAGTGTGTAACTACCGTCCAATCTCGCTTCTCGGTTGTGTTGGGAACCTTTTTGAGAAGTGTATCTTTGAACAAGTGTTTAGCTTCCTTAAAGAAAATGCCCTGCTAAGTACATTCCAATCAGGTTTCACGCCTAAAGATTCAACATGCTACCAATTGATGGAAATATATAATACCATTAGCTGTGCGCTCGATGAAGGAAAAAAATACGCTTTGTCTTCTGTGACATCAGTAAGGCCTTTGACAAAGTATGGCATACTGGCCTATTGTACAAGGTGGAAAAGATGGGCATCTCTGGAAACCTGCTTAAATGGTTCGTGTCCTACCTGAAAGATCGAGAACAACGTGTGGCAATTAACGCTGAAACGTCATCTTGGAAACGAATCACTGCAGGCGTACCACAAGGATCAATACTGGGACCCCCTACTGTTTCTTATATGCATAAACGACATTGTCGACGATATTTTCTGTAGAATTCGTTTATTTGCTGATGACACCGCGTTATATATTATATCCGAAGACCCAACACAAGCCGCAAATCAATTAAATGATGACATTGCAAAAATCGAACGTTGGGCACAACAGTGGTTGGTTGCCTTTAATCCCAAGAAAACGGAATCGATGATTATAACACGTAAAAGATAAAGCCCCTGATCCTCCAATCCGAATGTGGAACACAGACATCAGCGAAGTAAACACCCATAAACACTTGGGTGTCACTTTCAATGACCGGGGATCCTGGGGAGACCACATCCTTGATATATCAATGAAAGCGTGGAAAAGAATTGGTTTATTCAGACGACTCAAGTTTACCCTTGTTCGGAAAACACTGGAAAAAAATCTATTTGGCATTCATTCGCCCTCTCCTTGAATACTAATGCTCAGTTTGGGACAATTGCTCTATTGCCGAGAGCGAGGATCTGGAACAAATACAACTTGAGGCCGCTAGAATAGTATCAGGGGCGACACGAAGTGGTAGTAGGTCGCTACTTTACGCTGAGACTGGATGGGAAACCCTAAAAACCCGGAGAGAAAATTACAAATTAGAACAATATTTCAAAATGTATCACAAATTAACTCCAGGGTATCTAGCTTGCCTTATCCCCCAACCACTGGCTGCAACTCATAGATTCGAGCTTCGTAGGGATGAAGACTTGGTAGTACCCTTTTATCGAATCCAGTCACACCTGATGTCATTCTTGCCCAGCACCACACGCCTCTGGAACAATTTGCCCCCAAATAGTCTGGAATAAATATTGTTTAAACTAAAATAAAACTAAAGTCTGCATCATGACACAATACCTTTTGACACAATCTGTTTTAATTAACAATACAGCAAGATAAATAGTTCTCCACCCGCATGGAGCAAAATGTAAATTTTGTTTCAAAATTGGGGTTGTGCAGGGCTTATTATTCCTCTAAATTTGGGAGAATCCATTTTGGATTCACGCTAAAATCGTTGCGAAAATCCAGACCTGTTATGAGTGCCCCAGGATCCTATGAGGCCAGTATCGTTGAACCCCTGATGTATACTGATAACAGATGTTAACCCTTTAGCCAATACAGCTTTTTAATTTTTAAAACACCAACTACTGATTTTTTTTAAAAAAAACGAGCCCATTGGGACCTTAATCGCTCACCTGAAACACATGGTTCACAGAAGTTTTTTGTGTCACATTCAGTTAATCACGGTTCATCAACACTGCATAGGAACGATGTTATGGCGTACGTCCTCGTGACTGCTTCCAGTTCTGTCAGCTGTAGACAAGTACTGCCAAACTTCCAAGGGTTGTTGTGTCATTGCAGCTTGAAAGACATAATTTTATAGAAAAACTCTAAGGAAAGGATTTGAACATTAATGAACAACCTTGAACCGAACCCGCCCTGCCCAAATATTAAATGAACTCGAAATGAACAAACTCAAATCTGACCCCCCACCCCCACCCCCACCCCCCGGCATCTGCGATGCCAAATGTGAAAGGATTTTGACTGGCAGATCCGAAGACGAAGATTTTTAAAGAAATCGCCTCCTATTGTATTAAGTTACATTTCAGATTCAACGGAGAGCCCAAATATTAACCCAGGGACCCGATTTGAAGAAACTTCAATTTGATCCCACTTGAGATGGTATATACCAAGTATAAAAGCATCGTGAATGGAGGATCTGAAGAAGATTTTTTAATGAAATCTCCTCATATTGCACTAAGTTAAAATTCGGGCTCTCATAGGGAGCGCAAATATTGACCCAGGTTCTCCATTTGAACAAACTTGAATCTGACCCCTCTAGGGATGTTGTATACCAATATCAAAAGATTCTAATTGATTGTTCAGGAAAAGAACACTTTTAAAGAAATTCTCTCCTCATATTGCACCAAGTTAAAATGATAACCCAGTAACTCGATTTGAACAAACTTGAATGTGACGACTCCCTCCCCCGCCCCCTTCCGCTCCTCGAGATGTTGTATACCAAATATGAAAGCATTCTGACTGATGGATTTGAAGAATATTGTTAAAGAAATTCCCTCACATTGCACAAAGTTAAACTTTGGGCTCCAATAGAAACCCCAAATATTAACCCAGGAACCCAACTGGAACAAATTTAGATCTGACCTCTCTAGAGATGTTGTTCACCACATATTAAAGCATTCTAACTGGTGGGTCTGAAGAAAATGATTTTTAAAGAAATTTTGTCATGTTGCACTGAGTTAATTTGAGCTCCTATAAAGAGCTCAAATATTAACTCAGAGACACATTTTGAACAAATATAAATCTTACACCCTTAGAGATGCTGCATGTCAAATATGAAAGGGTTCTGGCTGTTGGATCTGAAGAAATAGATTTTTTAAGAAATTTCCTCATACTGCACAAAGTTAAACTTTGGGCTTCAATAGAAAGACCAAATATTAACCCAGAGACAAACAAACTTCAATCAACCCCCCCCCCCCTCTCCCCCCACTAGAGATGTTGTAATCCTAATATGAAAGCATTCCTATTGGTTGATCTGAAGGAGGGTTTCAAAGAAATTTCCTCATATTGCACTGTTGATATCTGGGTGCCCATAGGGAGCCCAAATATTAACTGAGGGACTCGATTTGAACAAACTTGAATATGTCCCCCTCCTCCCTCCCCCCCCCCCCCCCTTCCCTTCTCTCCCCTAGAGAGCTGTATACCAAGTAACAAAAGATTCTTATAGATGGTTCTGGAGAAGATTTTTTTTTAATTTTGGAAAACAGTTTATGGGTGCTATCAGAGAAATGCCCCTTTTGGGGGCCCCTTTGGGCGTGGCAACTTTATTTGAACAAATTGGAATTCATATATGATAAGGAACATTAATAACAAATTTGGTTCAATTTGGTCCAGTTATTTATGAGGAGAGGTTTATAATATAAAGTTCATGCTGGACAGATGGACGGATGTCGACAGACAGAAAGTGATCACTTAAGCTCTCCCTGACTTACAGTCAGGTGAGCTAAAAATACACAATATTAACCAAGCTTAATAATTATGGATGTTACCGGTTCCAATGATAGCCATATTTGTACAAACTTTATTACCAGTGTCACGATATTTGTGGTCATGTTTGTGTTGTATTGGTTAATTTGTTGCCTTTGTGTTAGCTAAAGGGTTAAACTGACTCAGTTCTTTTCACGTGAATCCTAGCAGCGGTGCTACGAGAGTCTAAATGGTTTCTCACTGGTTTTATTGAACGGATCTCTATATGAATCGATTCTCATCGAAATATAAGCCTTGGCTAAGGCTGTATAACTCACCAATATCAATAGAAAGTGCCATTTTATCTCAACAAATGATGTCAACTTTTTACCTAGTGATTGGGGTAAAATATAGCCCTGGATGTGCCCCCACACCCCTCAGTATGCCTTTTTCCATTAAAAACTATATTAATTTATAAATTAATTGCTGTGGACACATATTGAATTTCCCATTTTCATTTAATCACATTCAGGCTTCTGAAGACATTTTACATTGTGTGTGATGAATGTTTTGCAATTTTTGTAAGAAAAAGCCTCAGTTTTCCAAGTTAAGGTACCTTGAGTCATAAAACAGTGATTGTTTCCAGCTGCTGTATACTGCTCACTTTCCAAGGATGGGGAATATTTCCGCGGATACAATAATATTTGATGCCAAACACTAACTATAGGAATAATCATCAAAAATTTAAATAATGAAGCACCAGGTACAACCCGTTACTTCATTAATTAAAATTTGTTGATGATGAATTTAATTGCCTGGTAAATGCATGAGTGGACATCACTGCCCATGCGTGCATTATAACCAGTCCACGGCGATTGTACTGTAACCGATTTGTCCTCTTTGGGAACACATTTTTTTTTACAGTTTCACCCCGTTTGACATAATGGGTGCCTGTGGGGATTAAAACCAAAGTAGTGAAAGCGCACTTGTGGATACTTGCAGCACAAGCAAAGCACCACAGAATCAATATTTGGAAATTTTAACAGTGTCATGAGACACCACAGTAGCAGGTGCTGGTCATTCTGTTGACAAAATGACAAACAGTTCAGGTTTCAATTCCACATGTCAATCAGTTACCGTAAGATCATTTATGTTTCTTGATACTTTATTATTTTATGTTAAATTTGCTTTCATAAAATTTTATGCTTTTGATATTTCTTACATAAAATATGAAAAAAAAGTTTTTAGGTAGTGCAGCCGCCGTAGACTGTGTGTCAGACTTGAGTTTGTTCATTTCGAGTCCCTGGCTTAATATCTGGGCAGGGGCGGGTTAGGTTCCAGGTTGTTCATTAATGTTCAAATCCTTTCCTTATAGTTTTCTATACTATTTGTCTTTTAAGCTGCAATGACACAACAACCCTTGGAAGTTTGGCAGTACTTGTCTACAGCTGACAGAATTGGAAGCAGTCACGAGGACCTATGCCATAACATCATTCCTATGGAGTGTTGATGAACCGTGATTAACTGAATGTGAAACAAAATACTTCTGTGAACCATGTGTGTCAGGTGAGCGATTAAGGCCCCAATGGGCTATTTTTTTTAAAAAAAAATCAGTAGTTGGTGTTTTAAAAATTAAAAAGCTATATTGGTTAAAGGGTTAACATCTGTTACTGGCCTCATGGGATCCTGGGGCACTCATAACAGGTCTGGATTTTCGCAACGATTTTCGCGTGAATCCAAATGGATTCTCCCAAATTTAGAGGAATTGTAAGCCCTGCACAACCCCAATTTTGAAACAAAATTGACATATTGCTCCATGCGGGTGGGGGCACTATTTATCGTGCTGTATTGTTAATTAAAACAGATTGTGTCAAAAGGTATTATGTCCTGATGCAGACTTTAGTTTTCTTTTAGTTTAAACAATATTTATTCCAGACTATAAATGTACATTGTTTTAAGTCAGACAATAATTTACAAAGTCGTGGAAAAGGATTCAGCAGCAAGCACGTGGTTTATGTAAGCTGGTTGCTTAAAGCATATTACACATGACATATAAGGCGAATTATTCAACCTGGATGTTAGGATAATAAAAGTTTGAACAAAAGAGCTGTGTTGTTGAGAAGAAATGGTAGAAGATGGAGATAGATATGCAGGATCGGGAGCCAGGAGAGTTGATGAAGCGAAAAACATAGCTAACCATTCAGCTGAGACAATCTGCTCACAGGATATTAACGTCTGATAAATCATATCCAATGTGGCCTCTTTACAGTACGAGCTTCATAGCCCTTTGTCCAACACAAGTAATAGACAGCACCGCTTTCTTATCTCAGTTATTAAAACGTTTACTGTCAATAATGAATTAGTGCAGTTTTTGGAAATTTTGCTTGTTATCGCTTTGGCTGTATTGAACACACCCATTTAGCAGTATGTCTGTATCAACACACACTAAAAACTAAAGTGTTAAAACTGACGCTTTCAAGGTGTTAAACCCATTCTAACTCTTAGGGTTTGATTTTAATACTCAAAGTGCAATGCTTTAAGCACTTAGACATTACAATCGTCAGACATCTGAAACTTGAATGGATGGCACTTCCCATGTGTCTAGCATTGGTGGTTCTTCCAGAATCGTCAATAATTTGATTTGCGCTTGGTGGGTACATAATTAAAAGGACACAACGCAGATGACGCGGATCAGGCTCGAAAGTTCGAGCCTGATCCGCGTCATCTGCGTTGTTTCCTTTTAAGTGTCGCGACATTACACTTGTCAAGTGGTATTATTGTAACACCTGTCAAGTTCTGGGATATCTACACTTGAACAAAGTGCTAGTTCAGCACTTAGTAAGTGTTAAATACAGCACTTCAAGTGTAGTTTTTAACACTTTAGTTTTTAGCGTGTATATTTAGTTAACTGATCAAGGGTTGCCATTCTCTCTCGGTTAAACAGTGGGCAGTGAAACAAGTAGTGATAAACTGTTTCCCGAACACCGCACACACAAAGGAGAGATAAACAGAGATGATTTTGGAAAAGGTGGTCATTCAAATTGCTGCAGGATACGCGTAGTCGGCAGTGAATTATGTGTGCTTGGCGCGATTTGTCACGGTAAAAGAAAATAGAAACTGGTATTTTATTCCTGTTTAAGTAGTTTGAAAACTCCAATAAGGAGTTATTATTTCGAACGTTTGGGGGAAAATTGTTCCAGGGGCGTGTGGTGATGGGCAAGAATGACATCAGGTGTGACTGGGTTCGACAAAAGGGTACTACCAAGTCTTCATTCCTGCGAAGCTCGAATCTATGAGTTGCAGCCAGTGGTGGGGGATCAGGCAAGCCAGATACCCTGGAGTTAATCTGTGATACATTTTAAAATATTGTTCTAATTGGTAATTTTCTCTCCGGGTTTTTAGGGTTTCCCATCCAGTCTCAGCGTAAAGTAGCGACCTACTGACACGTCGTGTCGCCCCTGTTACTATTCTAGCGGCCTCAAGTTGTATTTGTTCCAGATCCTCGCTCTCGGCAATAGAGCAATTGTCCCAAACTCAGCATGAGTATTCAAGGAGAGGGCGAATGAATGCCAAATAGATTTTTTCCAGTGTTTTTCCGATCAGGGGTAAACTTGTGTCGTCTTAGTAAACCAATTCTTTTCCACGCTTTCATTGATATATCAAGGATGTGGTCTCCCCAAGATCCCCGGTCATTGAAAGTGACACCTAAGTGTTTATGGGTGTTTACTTCGCTGATGTCTGTGTTCCACATTCGGATTGGAGGATCAGGGGCTTTATCTCTTTTACCTGTTATAATCATCGATTCCGTTTTTTTGGGATTAAAAGCAACCAAACACTGCTGCGCCAAACGTTCAATTTTTGCAATGGCGTCATTTAAGTGATTTGCGGCTTGTGTTGGGTCTTCAGATATAATATATAACGAGGTGTCATCAGCAAATAAAGGAATATTACAGAAAATATCGTCGACAATGTCGTTTATGTATATTAGAAACAGTAGGGGGTCCCAGTATTGATCCTTGTGGTACGCCTGCAATGATTCGTTTCCAAGATGACGTTTCAGCGTTAATTGCCACACGTTGTTCTCGATCTTTCAGATAGGACACGAACCATTTAAGCAGGTTTCCAGAGATGCCCATCTTTTCCACCTCGTACAATAGGCCAGTATGACATACTTTGTCAAAGGCCTTACTGATGTCACCGAAGACAAAGCGTATTTCTTTTCCTTCATCGAGCGCACAGCTAATGGTATTATATATTTCCATCAATTGGTAGCATGTTGAATCTTTAGGTGTGAAGCCTGATTGGAATGTACTTAGCATTTTCTTTAAGGAAGCTAAACACTTGTTTAAAGATACACTTCTCAAATTTTTTTCCCGACACAACTGAGAAGCGAGATTGGACGGTATTTACACACTTAGCTTGGGTCATCCTATTTGAAAACGGGAACTACGTTTGCCTGTTTCTATTGTGTCGGGAAATAGCAGTTTTCAAGAAAATAATTAAACAGGGACGTTAGGTGTCTCGCTAAACTCCGTGAACACTCTTTTAAGACTTTTGGACTAATGTTATCTGGTCCACACGCTTTGGATACTTTCAATGATTTCATTGCTTCTGGGACTTCGCTGCAGCTTATATTAATACTCTCTAAAGTTGGGCGATGCCTATAGTTATTATTCATGGACAACATTGCACGCGAGTCGTCTAAAGTAGAAATAGCGCAAAAGTATTCGTTGAAGGCTGCCGCTTTCTCAACGTCAGATGACAATGTGTTGTTGTTATACTGGAATGTTGGGATTTCTGATTTGTTGTCACTTAGAAGTTTTTTCAAGGTTTTCTACCACGAGCCTGAAGAGGTGGATGTTTCATTTAGTACATTTTGAATGCGCTCAATATGATTTTGTTTTGATTTTCTAACAGCAGAAATTGTTTGGTTTCTAACTTTACGATATTTTGCCCACGCCTGTGGTGAGTTTATTAATTTTGCATGACGATGTAAACGTTTCCGCCGACGAATTAAATTTCGGATTTCACTATGCATCCACGGTGGTTCGGTTTTCCTTATTATTATCTCCTTGTGGAGTATATACTTTGAGAGAAGTTCTCCGAGGTCTCTTTGAAATTGAGCGGTAATCGTCGAGTAGTTCCAAATGCGAAACATATCTTTCGAATTGAAATCCACTATGGATTTGTTGAGGATCGTAACGTCAGCTTGATCATAAAGCCATACTTTAAGTTTTACCTTTACAGAACGCTTTACTGTATGGAGAAGTTCGGCGTTTAATAAGCGATGATGTTTCCGTGAAAAACGTAGGTTGGTTTATTATTTGCTGGAGACTAAGTTGTTTTAAGATTTTCTTCATTAGCCCGTTACCAGAGTTTAGCAAATTATCATTAAAGTCACCAGTCATAATAATATCATTGATGCGAGTATCCATGGCTAGTTCGAATGAATTTGTAATTGGATTCCATAATTCATTGTTGGAGTTGGGTGGTCGGTAAAATGCTCCAAGCAAAAAGGTGCTCTGGCAGTGGAGAATTTGGACCCGCACGCATTCCAAGTTTGGTGGCTCTAAGTCCTGTCTCAATACGACGGACAATGTGTTTCTTATGTAAATTACTTCCCACCCCTACTCGTACCCCGGCCCTTTCTTATCGGATAGTGAAATCCTGGAATATTAATATCATTATTACTATCGTTATCATTTAACCATGCTTCTGTAAAGACGCAGATCTCGTATAATGTCTATTTTGGGCTTAAGGCTCTGAATATTTAGGTGTATTAATCGTATTCATCGTCGTTCATCTGTTGAGTCAGCTAAACTGGTTGTAGAGGTAGGTGTGGTAGAGGAGATCGCGTTTACAGAGGCCAGGGTTAACTTCAATGTCGCTTGCCAGTAGTAGTATATTTCTGAGCCAAAAATATAGACTTGATATACAAGAGAAATACCTGCCAATTATAAAGACACTTGATATAGGCCATACATTTTCTGGTTCGCATATATTTTCTGGGGATAATTTTTCATATTTTGTCAACAATGTAGGTGCATACCGTGGGCTATTGTGGCTTATATATTTGCCAATTGGGTTCACTGTGGATTGGCCCTTGATACGTCTTCCCAGTATATCCATGGATGAGGAAGTAACCTCACTATTATACACCAAGAAAGTGCCAGAGTGAGGGTTAAACCCCGAAGCTCAAACTTAATGACCGCCACAAGGAGGAATATGCCATTTAGTCCCGGCTTAGATTTGGAGGATCTGCCTCCGTGAATGGCTGAATAGAAAAGACCCACTCTCATTCTGTATGTTGCTAACTCAATCACTGTTAGTATCAGAACTCAGGTTCAAAATGGCTGTAAATCGAGAAGTGGGTCTGGGGTATTCATCTACCTTACGTTTTTCATATATCAACTCTACCCGGCTACCAACTGCAAAGGACTTGAGTGCTCTATCAATACCACAAGATAACGAGGGAGCAAAATACGAGAATGAATCTCGAGAAAAGGAAAATATATTTCACTTTTCGGGGATGAAGTAATGGTTTGTAACCCTCGAGGATGAATACGATGTGGCGGAATCAATCGTGATTTCATGAAAATATGAACGAAAATATGTTCTGAATACTTTACACATTTCTCAATAAGTGGTCTTAGGGACTCTCGAGCGCATCGCGGCAGCGTCACGATCCGCTCGGGTCACCCCATGCGCTTAAGTATTCTTATATTGAAATTTATTACCAAGTTGGTACCGTTCGCTGACGGCATTAATGATTAACTCATCTGATTTTGGTACAAGACCTGTTCCTGTAAAGATGTAATCATACAGTTTTCCAATGATCGGTGTTCAGTTTGGATCTCAGTTATGTACCCCCCTACCCCACCCCACCCCCACCCCACCCCCGGATCCCGACATGACCGCGGTTTTTGGGAATGTCACTGGGTCTCAGTGATAGAATATTCCGTTTTTACATGAGAACGAACGAGGATATTTCGGAAATATTCATACATTTATCCAGGAAGGGGGGATTTCACACTGCCCTGGACGACTGTTATCATTGGCTTGTAGCACTACTACAAACTCAGTATCATAGTCTTCCAACACTCTTACAGTCTTGTACCATTAATTACCTTGTACTATTACTTTTGTCTTGTAGCACTACTAGAAACTTAGTACCATGTGTGATCCAATACTATAGTATTAACCCAGTATTATAGTCTCCCAACACTCTTACAGTCTTGTACCATTATTACCTTGTACTATTACTATTGCCTTGTAGCACTACTACAAACTTAGTATGTGTGATCCAATACTATTGTATTCACCCAGTAACATAGTCTTCCAACACTCAAAACTCTTAGTCTTGTACCATTATTACCTTGTACTATTACTATTGTCTCGTAGCACTACTACAAACTTAGTATGCGTGATCCAATACTATTGTATTAACCCAGTATCATAGTCTTCCAACACTCAACACTCTTACAGTCTTGTACCATTATTACCTTGTACTATTACTATTGTCTTGTAGCACTACTACAAACTTAGTATGTGTGATCCAATACTATTGTATTAACCCAGTAACATAGTCTTCCAACACTCTTACAGACTTGTACCATTATTTCCTTGTACTTTTACTATTGTCTCGTAGCACTACTACAAACTTAGTATGCGTGATCCAATACTATTGTATTAACCCAGTATCATAGTCTTCCAACACTCAACACTCTTACAGTCTTGTACCATTATTACCTTGTACTGTTAATATTGCCTTGTAGCACTACTACAAACTTAGTATGTGTGATGCAATACTATTGTATTCACCCAGTAACATAGTCTTCCAACACTCAACACTCTTACAGTCTTGTACCATTATTACCTTGTACTAGTACTATTGTTTCGTAGCACTACTACAAACTTAGTATGTGTGATCCAATACTATTGTATTAACCCAGTAACATAGTCTTCCAACACTCAACACTCTTACAGTCTTGTACCATTATTACCTTGTACTGTTACTATTGCCTTGTAGCACTACTACAAACTTAGTATGCGTGATCCAATACTATTGTATTCACCCAGTAACATAGTCTTCCAACACTCAACACTCTTACAGTCTTGTACCATTATTACCTTGTACTAGTACTATTGTTTCGTAGCACTACTACAAACTTAGTATGTGTGATCCAATACTATTGTATTAACCCAGTAACATAGTCTTCCAACACTCAACACTCTTACAGTCTTGTACCATTATTACCTTGTACTGTTACTATTGCCTTGTAGCACTACTACAAACTTAGTATGCGTGATCCAATACTATTGTATTAACCCAGTAACATAGTCTTCCAACACTCAACACTCTTACAGTCTTGTACCATTATTACCTTGTACTAGTACTATTGTTTCGTAGCACTACTACAAACTTAGTATGTGTGATCCAATACTATTGTATTAACCCAGTAACATAGTCTTCCAACACTCAACACTCTTACAGTCTTGTACCATTATTACCTTGTACTGTTACTATTGCCTTGTAGCACTACTACAAACTTAGTATGTGTGATCCAATACTATTGTATTAACCCAGTAACATAGTCTTCCAACACTCAACACTCTTACAGTCTTGTACCATTATTACCTTGTACTAGTACTATTGTTTCGTAGCACTACTACAAACTTAGTATGTGTGATCCAATACTATTGTATTAACCCAGTAACATAGTCTTCCAACACTCAACACTCTTACAGTCTTGTACCATTATTACCTTGTACTAGTACTATTGTTTCGTAGCACTACTACAAACTTAGTATGCGTGATCCAATACTATTGTATTAACCCAGTAACATAGTCTTCCAACACTCAACACTCTTACAGTCTTGTACCATTATTACCTTGTACTAGTACTATTGTTTCGTAGCACTACTACAAACTTAGTATGCGTGATCCAATACTATTGTATTCACCCAGTATCATAGTCTTCCAACACTCAACACTCTTACAGTCTTGTACCATTATTACCTTGTACTATTACTATTGTCTTGTAGCACTACTACAAACTTAGTATGTGTGATCCAATACTATTGTATTAACCCAGTAACATAGTCTTCCAACACTCTTACAGACTTGTACCATTATTTCCTTGTACTATTACTATTGTCTCGTAGCACTACTACAAACTTAGTATGCGTGATCCAATACTATTGTATTAACCCAGTAACATAGTCTTCCAACACTCTTACAGACTTGTACCATTATTTCCTTGTACTATTACTATTGTCTCGTAGCACTACTACAAACTTAGTATGCGTGATCCAATACTATTGTATTAACCCAGTATCATAGTCTTCCAACACTCTTAAAGTCTGGTACCATTATTACCTTGTACTATTACTATTGTCTTGTAGCGCTACTACAAACTTAGTATGTGTGATGCAATACTATTGTATTCACCCAGTAACATAGTCTTCCAACACTCTTACAGTCTTGTACCATTAATTACCTTGTACTATTACTACTGTCTCGTAGCACTACTACAAACTTAGTATGTGTGATGCAATACTATTGTATTCACCCAGTAACATAGTCTTCCAACACTCAACACTCTTACAGTCTTGTACCATTATTACCTTGTACTGTTACTATTGTCTTGTAGCACTACTACAAACTTAGTATGTGTGATGCAATACTATTGTATTCACCCAGTAACATAGTCTTCCAACACTCAACACTCTTACAGTCTTGTATCATTATTACCTTGTACTATTACTATTGTCTCGTAGCACTACTACAAACTTAGTATGCGTGATCCAATACTATTGTATTAACCCAGTAACATAGTCTTCCAACACTCTTACAGTCTTGTACCATTATTACCTTGTACTGTTACTATTGTCTTGTAGCACTACTACAAACTTAGTATGTGTGATGCAATACTATTGTATTAACCCAGTATCATAGTCTTCCAACACTCAACACTCTTACAGTCTTGTACCATTATTACCTTGTACTGTTACTATTGTCTTGTAGCACTACTACAAACTTAGTATGTGTGATCCAATACTATTGTATTCACCCAGTAACATAGTCTTCCAACACTCTTACAGTCTTGTACCATTATTACCTTGTACTGTTAATATTGCCTTGTAGCACTACTACAAACTTAGTATGTGTGATGCAATACTATTGTATTAACCCAGTATTATAGTCTTCCAACACTCAACACTCTTACAGTCTTGTACCATTATTACCTTGTACTATTACTATTCTCTTGTAGCACTACTACAAACTTAGTATGCGTGATCCAATACTATTGTATTAACCCAGTATCATAGTCTTCCAACACTCAACACTCTTACAGTCTTGTACCATTATTACCTTGTACTATTAATATTGTCTTGTAGCACTACTACAAACTTAGTATGTGTGATCCAATACTATTGTATTAACCCAGTATCATAGTCTTCCAACACTCAACACTCTTACAGTCTTGTACCATTATTACCTTGTACTATTAATATTGTCTTGTAGCACTACTACAAACTTAGTATGTGTGATCCAATACTATTGTATTAACCCAGTATTATAGTCTTCCAACACTCAACACTCTTACAGTCTTGTACCATTATTACCTTGTACTATTACTATTCTCTTGTAGCACTACTACAAACTTAGTATGCGTGATCCAATACTATTGTATTAACCCAGTATCATAGTCTTCCAACACTCAACACTCTTACAGTCTTGTACCATTATTACCTTGTACTATTAATATTGTCTTGTAGCACTACTACAAACTTAGTATGTGTGATCCAATACTATTGTATTAACCCAGTATCATAGTCTTCCAACACTCTTACAGTCTTGTACCATTATTACCTTGTACTATTACTATTGCCTTGTAGCACTACTACAAACTTAGTATGCGTGATCCAATACTATTGTATTAACCCAGTATCATAGTCTTCCAACACTCTTACAGTCTTGTACCATTATTACCTTGTACTATTACTACTGTCTCGTAGCACTACTACAAACTTAGTATGCGTGATCCAATACTATTGTATTAACCCAGTATCATAGTCTTCCAACACTCTTACAGTCTTGTACCATTATTACCTTGTACTATTACTATTGCCTTGTAGCACTACTACAAACTTAGTATGCGTGATCCAATACTATTGTATTCACCCAGTATCATAGTCTTCCAACACTCTTACAGTCTTGTACCATTATTACCTTGTACTATTACTATTGCCTTGTAGCACTACTACAAACTTAGTATGTGTGATCCAATACTATAGTATTAACCCAGTATTATAGTCTCCCAACACTCTTACAGTCTTGTACCATTATTACCTTGTACTATTACTATTGTCTTGTAGCACTACTACAAACTTAGTATGTGTGATCCAATACTATTGTATTCACCCAGTATCATAGTCTTCCAACACTCTTACAGTCTTGTACCATTATTACCTTGTACTATTACTATTGTCTTGTAGCACTACTACAAACTTAGTATGTGTGATCCAATACTATTGTATTCACCCAGTAACATAGTCTTCCAACACTCAACACTCTTACAGTCTTGTACCATTATTACCTTGTACTATTAATATTGTCTTGTAGCACTACTACAAACTTAGTATGCGTGATCCAATACTATTGTATTAACCCAGTATCATAGTCTTCCAACACTCAACACTCTTACAGTCTTGTACCATTATTACCTTGTACTATTAATATTGTCTTGTAGCACTACTACAAACTTAGTATGTGTGATCCAATACTATTGTATTCACCCAGTAACATAGTCTTCCAACACTCTTACAGTCTTGTACCATTATTACCTTGTACTATTAATATTGTCTTGTAGCACTGCTACAAACTTAGTATGCGTGATCCAATACTATTGTATTAACCCAGTATCATAGTCTTCCAACACTCTTACAGTCTTGTACCATTATTTCCTTGTACTATTACTATTGCCTTGTAGCACTACTACAAACTTAGTATGTGTGATGCAATACTATTGTATTAACCCAGTATCATAGTCTTCCAACACTCAACACTCTTACAGTCTTGTACCATTATTACCTTGTACTATTAATATTGTCTTGTAGCACTACTACAAACTTAGTATGTGTGATGCAATACTATAGTATTAACCCAGTATCATAGTCTTCCAACACTCAACACTCTTACAGTCTGGTACCATTATTTCCTTGTACTATTACTATTGTCTTGTAGCACTACTACAAACTTAGTATGTGTGATCCAATACTATTGTATTCACCCAGTAACATAGTCTTCCAACACTCTTAAAGTCTTGTACCATTATTACCTTGTACTATTACTATTGTTTCGTAGCACTACTACAAACTTAGTATGTGTGATGCAATACTATTGTATTAACCCAGTATCATAGTCTTCCAACACTCAACACTCTTACAGTCTGGTACCATTATTTCCTTGTACTATTACTATTGTCTTGTAGCACTACTACAAACTTAGTATGTGTGATCCAATACTATTGTATTCACCCAGTAACATAGTCTTCCAACACTCTTACAATCTTGTACCATTATTACCTTGTACTATTAATATTGTCTTGTAGCACTGCTACAAACTTAGTATGCGTGATCCAATACTATTGTATTAACCCAGTATCATAGTCTTCCAACACTCTTACAGTCTTGTACCATTATTTCCTTGTACTATTACTATTGCCTTGTAGCACTACTACAAACTTAGTATGTGTGATGCAATACTATTGTATTAACCCAGTATCATAGTCTTCCAACACTCAACACTCTTACAGTCTTGTACCATTATTACCTTGTACTATTACTATTGTCTTGTAGCACTACTACAAACTTAGTATGTGTGATCCAATACTATTGTATTCACCCAGTAACATAGTCTTCCAACACTCTTAAAGTCTTGTACCATTATTACCTTGTACTATTACTATTGTTTCGTAGCACTACTACAAACTTAGTATGTGTGATCCAATACTATTGTATTAACCCAGTATCATAGTCTTCCAACACTCAACACTCTTACAGTCTGGTACCATTATTTCCTTGTACTATTACTATTGTCTTGTAGCACTACTACAAACTTAGTATGTGTGATCCAATACTATTTTATTCACCCAGTAACATAGTCTTCCAACACTCTTAAAGTCTTGTACCATTATTACCTTGTACTATTACTATTGTTTCGTAGCACTACTACAAACTTAGTATGTGTGATGCAATACTATTGTATTAACCCAGTATCATAGTCTTCCAACACTCTTAAAGTCTGGTACCATTATTACCTTGTACTGTTACTATTGTCTTGTAGCACAACTAGAAACTTAGTACCATGTGTGATACAATACTATAGTATTAACCCAGTATTATAGTCTCCCAACACTCTTACAGTCTTGTACCATTATTACCTTGTACTGTTAATATTGCCTTGTAGCACTACTACAAACTTAGTATGTGTGATGCAATACTATTGTATTCAACCAGTAACATAGTCTTCCAACACTCTTACAGTCTTGTACCATTATTTCCTTGTACTATTACTATTGCCTCGTAGCACTATTGTATTCACTCAGTGTCGTAGTCTTCCAACACTCTTACAGTCCCGTATCATTATTACTTTATACTATTACTATTGTCTTGTAGCACTACCACAAACTTCGTATGTGCCCTGATTCTGTCTCAACATCCGCATTTGGCCACATCTTTGCTCATTCAGATCACCCCATTCACCTGAGCCTGTATCAGTCAACACAATGCCTAGACCTAGTGCAAGTTAGGATACACGAAACAGTATGTTGATCGTTCCGAGATGTGCTATGTTAGTACATATTACGTCACAATGTGTTCATATTACAGGCAGTGCACAGACACATCTTACATGTGCCCATAGGTGCTTGTGTGCTATTGAACAAGGTGACACATTGTGCACAAACACATAGATAGGCATATATGGATATTTGAGGATACTAAAGGACATGACAATGTATCATTTGAAGATTCCTTTTTACCCATTTTTCTGCTTATTCTCTTATTTCTATTGTTCAAATTCCTTCTTCCTCCAAGTAACAAATATAGACTCTTCCAATTCATGACACGGACCTCACGTGGAATATACGACCAGAATTCAAAAGATTACATATCCATTCCCTATTTTTATGTAAAATCAGATAGAATATTTCAGTTGGTCGAAGAAACTCGAATCCCACCGAGCTAAGGAGTTATAGGGCATTCACTGCTCTACTACTGGCCTCGGTATTTAAGGATACTTACTACATAGCTCCAATACAGCTTCTAGCTCCTATGCAGCCCCAAGTTTCTATATAGCTCCTAGTTCTTATACAGCCCCAGGTTGACATTGGCTTCTACCTTGTCTTTGATTAGCCTCTATAGTATTCACCTTTAGTATGGTGTGCCAACCCTGCACTTGTATTGACAAGGCCTTGTACCATTACTATTTCGTCGGCTGAGTACTAGAATGTTCTATGTTCCATAATGGGACATAGAACATTCTAGCACTCAGACGACGATTTGCTAACACTATTCTGTCCTGTGCCTTAACCATTACTAACTTGTGATACTACTGCGGATCTTAGTATATTAATGCCGCTACGGGTCTCAGTTCACGTCACTGTCATTCTACTACTACTTGCTCGAACAACTTGTTCATATCTATTACAAGTTTCCTTAATAAGCTATCGAGCAGTTACTGAAGAGTCATCGAACCCCATTGAGCAAATGAGCTAGAGCAGTTGCTCGATCGAGTGACTCCACATACTGCTATACGACTTATCGCGGTAAAATGGATTCTATAGGGACTCTGTAAAAGAGATGTCATTAGTGGGATTCTGTAACTGAGATACCAAGGTCCTATACAGCTTCTGCTATTCTTACCAGCTTTGTACCACTATTATTAACTTGTAGCACGGCTTTATACTTCCAACTTATACGTGACCCCGCATCGACTTTACCCTCGGTCAGGTCTTTAACAGTTGCAACCAGACTGCTTCATTAATCTAAACCCGTATTAATTTCTACATTCCCTTCACCTGGTGCACGCTAGGATACCCTTCACCTAGTGCACGCTAGGATACCTTAATGTAAGAAACTGTGTGATTATCGCGAGGTGTACTTATATGTTAGTGCAGAATAATCACAATGCGTACACATTGGCAATTACAACGAAAAGAGGATTCTGTAACCACAGCCATATCCTAACAAGGGATTCCACAGAACGTGGATCTGAGGGTTGATGGAATGTGCTTTTGCGCTAATGCACAATGTGTCACGATGCGTGCATATCACGTGCAGCACAAAGGCACAGACAATGAAAAGGGGGTTCTGTAACCACCGACATATCTTCATTCATAATATGGCCATTCACGTGAGCTACCATGACAACCCAACATGACGCAACTAGGTTACTCCGCCTCTCCATTCTCCCCCAACCTTGGAATGAAACCCATATTACATACAACTCGTATTCACTCTAGCAAACCGTTTTTTTAATCTATAAATTATTGCTTAGCTTTTCATAACAGGGTAAAACTTATGGTAACGTGGTGTTAACGAACATTTATTCACGTCACAAGTATTTTTTTTAAAATAGCATTTTCTTATGAGTTTTCTGTGTGCGATACCAGCTTTTGTCATGCGTTATAAAGTTCTTAAAATTGCAGATGTCACCCTTTTCAAGCTTGTGTGGCTCCTGCGTTATGTTTTCAGAATAATATTTGAAACATATCATCTTACATTTCATTGAAAACAAAAGCATCGTGTTGAGAAAATTGCATTTTATATGACATAAAACATTATGACGCAGATTAAACACCGCTACATCTGTTTTGTAGTATAGAATATTGACGTGGTTGAGACATGGGGAACGGGTAGACCAAGTTAAGGGGCGCGTGTGGATAGGTGTAGGGCGAACAGCAGGCCAGAACAAAGAGGTGAGGGGTAGGAATGTAGATTAAAGAAAACTTAAAACCGTCGCTGATCACAGACCTGGAAGATGTCAGCACCTCGGATGAGGTATCAAAGGAAATTGGATGGGTAAAGATCAGTCTAAGAAACAAATGTATTGCCCTTGGGATTGTGTACTGTGCGGTGAAGGGAAGTAAACCCGAGTGGAATGACTCGATATACTCAACACTAAGGTCCAATATCACAGAACTAGAAAACAGGGGGCTCGGTATAATTTTGATGGATGACGTTAATGGACACTTAGGTGATAGGGAAGAAGGTATAGAGGGCGGAGGCAAGAAAGTCAAAAGGAATGGAAGGATGCTGTTGAACTTTACAAAGGAGCTCGGTCTGAAGATTCTGAACAGGGACGCAAGGTGTAAGGGGAAATGGACCTTGGAGAGGAACGACAGAAAATCAATATTCGACTATATTCTCACAGATATTAATTTATGGAGGGATGTGATGGGGGTAGAAGTGGATGATAAAGGTAAAAGGGAGTTGGATAGTGATCACAACTTGATTGCAGTGACGATCTAGGCCAAAAACCTAGTGAGAAGCAAAAGAAGCTTCAAGGAGATTTGGGAACTCAAAAAGGATGCTGACTCGGAGTAGTGGGAGATGTCACTCTGGGTACAAGTATTTGTCACTGAATTTCCCATACCTCAATGGTGCCACTTTAGGTACAAAATCAACATAGGATTCTCCATAGGGTTGTGTATCTCAAGTGGCATTTTTGTACCCAGAGTGGCATTTTTGAAGCCAGGAAAAAGAGTTTAAAATCTGTTTTCTGATTTTGCCCCGGTGGTTCCAGTGGAAAATCAGTTTTCATCGAAAGGCTCCTGGGGTATTTAAATCGAAACGTTTAACCTATGCTAATGTGTTCAGGTACCATCTCTAGATGTGCATGAAGGTTTCGGAATTTTGATTTTGCCCCCGGTGGTTCCAGTGGAACTACTTTTATCGTTACAAAATCAGTTTTCATCAAAAGGCTCCTTGGTTAGATTTAGTCGAGTAAAAAATACTCATTGCACATCCAATGAGCATTTCACCCACCTAAATCTAACCACTGAGGGAAGAAAGCACGAGAATTACTTCTTCACTGCAATGTTGATCCTCGCATGTCGAATAAAAAAAACATGAGTTAAGGGGTTATAAACAGACATTAGATATTCTGACCATTCATTATTAACCAATAAAGAGAGTTTACAAACAGACATTAGATATTCTGACCGCTCATTATTAACCAATAAAGAGAGTTTATAAACAGACAACAGACATTCTGACCGCTCATTATTAACCAATAAAGAGAGTTTATAAACAGACATTAGATATTCTGACCGCTCATTATTAACCAAAAAAGAGAGTTTACAAACAGACATTAGATATTCTGACTGCTCATTATTAACCAATAAAGAGAGTTTATAAACAGACAACAGATATTCTGACCGCTCATTATTAACCAATAAAGAGAGTTTATAAACAGACATTAGATATTCTGACCGCTCATTATTAACCAATAAAGAGAGTTTACAAACAGACATTAGATATTCTGACTGCTCATTATTAACCAAAAAAGAGAGTTTATAAACAGACATTAGATATTCTGACCGCTCATTATTAACCAATAAAGAGAGTTTATAAACAGACATTAGATATTCTGACCGCTCATTATTAACCAATAAAGAGAGTTTATAAATAGACAACAGATATTCTGACCACTCATTATTAACCAATAAAGAGAGTTTATAAACAGACAACAGATATTCTGACCGCTCATTATTAACCAATAAAGAGAGTTTATAAACAGACATTAGATATTCTGACCGCTCATTATTAACCAATAAAGAGAGTTTATAAACAGACATTAGATATTCTGACTGCTCATTATTAACCAAAAAAGAGAGTTTATAAACAGACATTAGATATTCTGACCGCTCATTATTAACCAATAAAGAGAGTCTATAAACAGACAACAGATATTCTGACCGCTCATTATTAACCAATAAAGAGAGTTTATAAACAGACATTAGATATTCTGACCGCTCATTATTAACCAATAAAGAGAGTTTACAAACAGACATTAGATATTCTGACCGCTCATTATTAACCAATAAAGAGAGTTTATAAACAGACAACAGACATTCTGACCGCTCATTATTAACCAATAAAGAGAGTTTATAAACAGACATTAGATATTCTGACTGCTCATTATTAACCAATAAAGAGAGTTTACAAACAGACATTAGATATTCTGACCGCTCATTATTAACCAATAAAGAGAGTTTATAAACAGACAACAGATATTCTGACCGCTCATTATTAACCAATAAAGAGAGTTTATAAACAGACATTAGATATTCTGACCGCTCATTATTAACCAATAAAGAGAGTTTATAAATAGACAACAGATATTCTGACCGCTCATTATTAACCAATAAAGAGAGTTTATAAACAGACATTAGATATTCTGACTGCTCATTATTAACCAAAAAAGAGAGTTTATAAACAGACATTAGATATTCTGACTGCTCTTTATTATCCAAAAAAGAGAGTTTATAAACAGACATTAGATATTCTGACCGCTCATTATTAACCAATAAAGAGAGTTTACAAACAGACATTAGATATTCTGACTGCTCATTATTAACCAATAAAGAGAGTTTATAAACAGACATTAGATATTCTGACCGCTCATTATTAACCAATAAAGAGAGTTTATAAATAGACAACAGATATTCTGACCGCTCATTATTAACCAATAAAGAGAGTTTATAAACAGACATTAGATATTCTGACCGCTCATTATTAACCAATAAAGAGAGTTTATAAACAGACATTAGATATTCTGACTGCTCATTATTAACCAATAAAGAGAGTTTATAAACAGACATTAGATATTCTGACTGCTCATTATTAACCAAAAAAGAGAGTTTATAAACAGACATTAGATATTCTGACTGCTCATTATTAACCAAAAAAGAGAGTTTATAAACAGACATTAGATATTCTGACCGCTCATTATTAACCAATAAAGAGAGTTTACAAACAGACATTAGATATTCTGACCGCTCATTATTAACCAATAAAGAGAGTTTATAAACAGACATTAGATATTCTGACCGCTCATTATTAACCAATAAAGAGAGTTTATAAATAGACAACAGATATTCTGACCGCTCATTATTAACCAATAAAGAGAGTTTACAAACAGACATTAGATATTCTGACCGCTCATTATTAACCAATAAAGAGAGTTTATAAACAGACATTAGATATTCTGACCGCTCATTATTAACCAATAAAGAGAGTTTATAAACAGACTTTAGATATTCTGACTGCTCATTATTAACCAATAAAGAGAGTTTATAAACAGACATTAGATATTCTGACTGCTCATTATTAACCAATAAAGAGAGTTTATAAACAGACATTAGATATTCTGACCGCTCATTACTAACCAATAAAAAGAGTTTTTAAACAGACAACAGACATTCTGACCGCTCATTATTAACCAATAAAGAGAGTTTACAAACAGACAACAGACATTCTGACCGCTCATTATTAACCAATAAAAAGAGTTTATAAACAGACATTAGATATTCTGACCGCTCATTATTAACCAATAAAGAGAGTTTATAAACAGACAACAGATATTCTGACCGCTCATTTTTAACCAATAAAGAGAGTTTATAAACAGACATTAGATATTCTGACTGCTCATTATTAACCAATAAAGAGAGTTTATAAACAGACAACAGACATTCTGACCGCTCATTATTAACCAATAAAGAGAGTTTATAAACAGACAACAGACATTCTGACTGCTCATTATTAACCAATAAAGAGAGTTTATAAACAGACATTAGATATTCTGACCACTCATTATTAACCAATAAAGAGAGTTTATAAACAGACAACAGATATTCTGACCGCTCATTATTAACCAATAAAGAGAGTTTATAAACAGACATTAGATATTCTGACCGCTCATTATTAACCAATAAAGAGAGTTTATAAACAGACAACAGATATTCTGACCGCTCATTATTAACCAATAAAGAGAGTTTACAAACAGACATTAGATATTCTGACCGCTCATTATTAACCAATAAAGAGAGTTTATAAACAGACATTAGATATTCTGACCGCTCATTATTAACCAATAAAGAGAGTTTATAAACAGACATTAGATATTCTGACCGCTCATTATTAACCAATAAAGAGAGTTTATAAACAGACAACAGACATTCTGACGGCTCATTATTAACCAATAAAGAGAGTTTATAAACAGACATTAGATATTCTGACTGCTCATTATTAACCAATAAAGAGAGTTTATAAACAGACAACAGACATTCTGACCGCTCATTATTAACCAATAAAGAGAGTTTATAAACAGACAACAGACATTCTGACCGCTCATTATTAACCAATAAAGAGAGTTTATAAACAGACATTAGATATTCTGACTGCTCATTATTAACCAATAAAGAGAGTTTATAAACAGACAACAGATATTCTGACCGCTCATTATTAACCAATAAAGAGAATTTATAAACAGACATTAGATATTCTGACCGCTCATTATTAACCAATAAAGAGAGTTTATAAACAGACAACAGATATTCTGACCGCTCATTATTAACCAATAAAGAGAGTTTATAAACAGACATTAGATATTCTGACCGCTCATTATTAACCAATAAAGAGAGTTTATAAACAGACAACAGACATTCTGACCGCTCATTATTAACCAGTAAAGAGAGTTTATAAACAGACAACAGACATTCTGACCGCTCATTATTAACCAATAAAGAGAGTTTATAAACAGACATTAGATATTCTGACCGCTCATTATTAACCAATAAAGAGAGTTTATAAACAGACAACAGATATTCTGACCGCTCATTATTAACCAATAAAGAGAGTTTATAAACAGACATTAGATATTCTGACTGCTCATTATTAACCAAAAAAGAGAGTCTATAAACAGACAACAGACATTCTGACCGCTCATTATTAACCAATAAAGAGAGTTTATAAACAGACAACAGATATTCTGACCGCTTATTATTAACCAATAAAGAGAGTTTACAAACAGACATTAGATATTCTGACCGCTCATTATTAACCAATAAAGAGAGTTTACAAACAGACATTAGATATTCTGACCGCTCATTATTTACCAATAAAGAGAGTTTATAAACAGACATTAGATATTCTGACTGCTCATTATTAACCAATAAAGAGAGTTTATAAATAGACAACAGATATTCTTACCGCTCATTATTAACCAATAAAGAGAGTTTACAAACAGACATTAGATATTCTGACCCGCTCATTATTAACCAATAAGGAGAGTTTATAAACAGACAACAGATATTCTGACCACTCATTATTAACCAATAAAGAGAGTTTATAAACAGACAACAGATATTCTGACCGCTCATTATTAACCAATAAAGAGAGTTTACAAACAGACATTAGATATTCTGACTGCTCATTATTAACCAATAAAGAGAGTTTACAAACAGACATTAGATATTCTGACCACTCATTATTAACCAATAAAGAGAGTTTATAAACAGACAACAGATATTCTGACCGCTCATTATTAACCAACAAAGAGAGTTTATAAATAGACAACAGATATTCTGACTGCTCATTATTAACCAATAAAGAGAGTTTATAAACAGACAACAGATATTCTGACCGCTCATTATTAACCAATAAAGAGAGTTTACAAACAGACATTAGATATTCTGACTGCTCATTATTAACCAATAAAGAGAGTTTACAAACAGACATCAGATATTCTGACCGCTCATTATGAACCAATAAAGAGAGTTTATAAACAGACATTAGATATTCTGACCGCTCATTATTAACCAATAAAGAGAGTTTATAAACAGACATTAGATATTCTGACTGCTCATTATTAACCAATAAAGAGAGTTTATAAACATACATTAGATATTCTGACCGCTCATTATTAACCAATAAAGAAAGTTTATAAACAAACAACAGGTATTCTGACCGCTCATTATTAACCAATAAAGAGAGTTTATAAACAAACAACAGGTATTCTGACCGCTCATTATTAACCAATAAAGAGAGTTTATAAACAGACAACAGATATTCTGACCGCTCATTATTAACCAATAAAGAGAGTTTATAAACAGACAACAGATATTCTGACCACTCATTATTAACCAATAAAGAGAGTTTATAAACAGACCTTAGATATTCTCTTGGCTGTTTTTGAAAACTTTCCTTATTTGCGTTTTTCCCTCCGAATTTTGAAAAAAACTTTATTTTTTATTTTTGGAGAGAAAATAATAAAAACACCCAATAGATAATCTTGATATATTTTATTTTTTTTATTTTTGCGCTTTTTTTTCAAAACCCCTATTAAGTATAAATACAGATGGAGGGTGTCATTTTTCCTAATGCTAATCATGAACATAGATCTATCCTTTGAGCTTCAGATTCCATCATGGGGGATTGTCCACACTGAGCAGACAGACATCAAGAATGACCACACAGTTAAACCGAGAAATAATTTATGACACCCAGCAAGAAATGATGGAGGGAGAGCTATCTCATCACTGGCGATTGAGGAAAGTGAAAAATATTTCCATTTTTTTCTTCGAAGATTAATCAGACACATCTACTATTATGCCACACAGAGAGGTAACAGACCGCAACATCTCATCATAAAAGATGATGTGAAGGGGGCAGCAAATAGAAATGGAATCAAGTTGGTGAACTAAACATTTTGTTTGGTGAAAAACGGTCCTAGATTGACAAAAGAGTTTTTCTTAACCACATGCTACACCAGTACGATGGAATACAACTGAAATCGTCAAGTTGTATTTTCATCACCCAAGTCAAACAAAGTATAAATTTTTTATACATTTTTTAGTTAATTTTTTCCTGTCAAATACCATTTTTAAAAAACAATTTTTCAGCTTTTTTGTACTTCATGAGGGGATAAATCAAGGATTCTGGCTAGCAACAATGTTACTTCTTCACTGCAAGAATACATCTATAGTGTACTCCCCAAAAATACAGCGTATTTGCACATTGTTTAGTGATTGATGAATACACTATAGGTACAAGCAGTTAACATTGTTGCTAGCCAGAATCTTTGACTACTTCCCCAGATTTTTCTTACGGCACAGTGTTAGTCTTTCCCCACCCAAAACTATCTTGGATGGGGGAAGAGTGACATCATGCATCATTTTGCCATTACCGAAATATTTCTATTCACAAAACTAGTTTATCTATATTGAGAGTGGATAGTGAAATGTTTGTTACAAAGAAACTCTTTCTAATAATATGGTAGCCTTGAAAAAGGCTGTTTAGATTTTTTCAATAAATGAAAAAATGTTTTTCTCTTTTGGACATCTTTTTTCTTCAATGTCCGACGACTCCCATCTTTCTGAACCTTAACCGATAAGGCTGTGCTGATCTCACCAGTTGATTTGAAGGCTTCCACCTTTGTTACTGATATATTGGGGAATGTGAACCCCGCTGTCATTATTTAAAAAAACAGCTGCCTTCCTCTCTGGTCTTTGTGTAATTGATTGAAGATCATATAGCCATATGTTAAGGATAGCGAAGTTGAGTAATACCGTATCACCAGAAGCAACCCTGTGTGATCTTGGTTGGGAGCGGATCAAGGAAAAGATAGACTTATTGAAAATATCTTATTTATGTGGTAAAATTCCCCTTCACCTGATGGTTTAAAACTAATGTTCCACAGTTTTGTTCATCTCAAATATCAACACGGAGTGGATTACCCAAGTGAGGGAGATAATGTAGAACTATTCATTGGAGTTCTCAAATCTAGACATCTAGGGATATCTGGGTAAAATAATTGTGAAAAAGGAGGTCAAGGATGGTAAGCTTAATTGGTGAAAGGGGTCAAATCAAAGAGGTCTTTTGATGACATGCATGATAAAGAGAAGTCTGGTTTTTGAAGAGTACCTTGATGACACCTTAGGTGGGGTCTCGGTTGTTCAAGCTGCATTTTACGCGCTCCCTGGAACTGAGAGGAAAATGGGGGCATGACCCCCATACGTGCCATCTTCCTTCCGACATTGCTACCTAATTAATCAGCAATTACTCAACTACACCCCTTCCTTGTTTACCTACTAACCTACATGCCATCCAATCCTAACCACATTGTCCCCCTTCCACCCATACAACCGAATCGCTTACCGACCAACAGGTCTTCTTACATCCTAACATATCCTTGTGACAGTGATACTCAGTCTGGGATGATTGTCTGTCTGGTTGACCAACTGTCTCCCACATCTGGCAAATGCTCCACCTGTCAGTTTGACTGTCTACTGCCCACAGCGAGCATTATATCGATACGAGAATAATGCCTGAAATGATATTTTCCATCAAAGAAATGTGATCGATCAACTGTATTTTTGAAATATATGAGCTTTATCCATGACTTATACCATGCAAAAAAAACCCAAAACAAAACAGCACAACAACTAGGAGCGTGGTGGCTCGCTGGTAGACTGATGGAGATCTATGCTAGAGGTTCCGAGTTCGAACCCCGTCCGCGGTGACCAGTGTAGTGCCCTTGGGTAAGGCACTTTATCTCAGTTGCCTACATATGGGCGCGATGACGTCGTGTACTAACGCGTACTGCACGTCGATGGTGCACATGTCTTCAACCACTGTAACCCTGCTCAAGCGGAGCTTGAACAGAGTTAGAATATTGAGGAACTGACAATTGCACGTCGATACTCGGTGGTTCTCTCTGGGTACTCCAGCTTCCTCCTCCCATAAAACTGCCATGCTCGCGAATAGCCATTGTGCTTAAGTATGTGACCGTAAACACCAGTAAATAAATAAATAAATAAAATCGATAGATACATAAATAAATACAGCAGAAGAACTGGTCTTCTCCACTCCACACATATTTTATTCTAACTGACCATATTAAATATCATCATAAAACTTGTGAAGTGTATTTGAAAGATGATATCTCAAGCGACACACCCCCCTGTTCCAAAACTTAAAAAAAGTTATGGACTATTATCTGTCACAAGAAAAGGCATATTCAGCATCGACATTCCAGCTGTTATCGTTAACATTGAGTGATTGTTTTCCGAGACATCTGTGTTGGGAAAATAAAAGCTCATTTGACGGGGAAACAGTTCACTTGATACTGAAACAGCGAGGAGAGAAAACCGTTCTTTGAACAGATGAAGAGGATAAGAAGATATTGGCAAGTGTGGAATTCAACAGTGATTACAAGACAAATCAGGAATTAAGCAGGAGATAAAGAAAAAACACCCAAGAGAAGTTAACAGTGGTTAATATACAGTGATGACAGACTACCTTTACAAAGAGAATTTTACAAAACTTCTCTTTTTTAGGGCCACTGTATTAAAAACAGCAACACTTTTTTTGCACAATTAACAACACATTTTTAGTGGTATTTCGAGACTGTCAAATGTTAAAACTTTTTCCGGGAAGATTTTGACATTTTATTGAAAGATAATTTTTTTTTAAATAAAAAAAAGTCTTGCCATCAAGATGTGACAACTCAATAATTTTACGCACATTCGCACTCAAATCTTTTTTATTAAGAGTTGATACATTTCAAAGAGGTGTGAATCCTCATATTTCCCTCATGTTTTTGGCAAAATAAAAATACTTTGTGGATACAGAAGTTAATTGTACCTGGAGGGGCATAGCTACAACTTTGGTTTGGAGTTCTGAGCTGACTTTTTTTCGATTGACGTGGGATACAAACGATAGGGTGGTAGGTTATACTGACTGGTATCTATTGTCGTATGATTCAAACGATAGGGTGGGCGGTTATACTGACTGGTATCTGAATCAAACTGATATACTGACTGGTTTTGTCTGATTCAAACGATATGGTGGTAGGTTATAGTGACTGGTATCTATTGTCGTGGGATACAAACAATAGGGTAATAGGTTATACTGACTAGTATCTATTGTCATGAGATTTAAACGATAGGGTGGTAGGTTATACTGACTGGTATCTATTGTCGTGGGATTCAAACGATAGGGTGGTAGGTTATACAGACTGGAATCTATTGTCGTGGGATTCAAGTGATAGGGTGGTAGGTTATACTGACTGGTATCTATTGTTGTATGATTCAAGTGATAGAGTGGTAGGTTATACTGAATGGTATCTATTGTCGTGGGATTCAACAAACGATAGGGTGGTAGGTTATACTTACTGGTATCTATTGTCATGGGATTCAACAAACGATAGGATGGTAGGTTATACTTACTGGTATCTATTGTCATGGGATTCAAACGATAGGGTGGTAGGTTATACTGACTGGTATCTATTGTCATGGGATTCAACAAACGATAGGGTGGTAGGTTATACTTACTGGTATCTATTGTCATGGGATTCAAACGATAGGGTGGTAGGTTATACTGACTGGTATCTACTGTTGTGGGATTCAAACGATAGGGTGGTAGGTTATACTGACAGGTATCTATTGTTGTTGGATTCAAACGATAGGGTGGTAGGTTATACTGACTGGTGTCCATTTTTGAGGGATATAAACGATAGGGTGGTAGGTTGTACTGACTGGTATCTACAGTTAAAACTAGAAGTCCTGTCACGAATAGTGCGCTTATCTAGGCTTAATTGCGAGTTGGAATTGCGCGCAATTGCCATATCGAATGGCATCCAAAGCACGGTAGGTTCTCCTGGTTACTCATAGCAAACACATGCAATGTTTCTGCCAATGGACCTCCGGGTCACCCGGAGGTCCATTGGCCGAAACATTGCTTGAGCACAGGCCATATGTAAAGAATTTGATAGCTTTACTTGTGTCATAACGCGTACATTAACGAGCATATCAGCGTGCTATTTGTGCACATTTCATGACAGGACTTCTAGTTTTAACTGTAATGTCGTGGGATTCAAACGATAGGGTGGTAGGTTATAATGACTGGTATCTATTGTCGTGGTATTCAAACGAAAGGCTGGTAGTTTATACTGACTGGTATCTAGTTTCGTGGTATTCAAACGATAGGTTGGTAGGTTATACTGACTGGTATCTATTGTCGTGGGATTCAAACGATAGGGTGGTAGGTTATACTGACTGGTATCTATTGTTGTGGGATTCAAACGATAGGGTGGTAGGTTAAACTGACTGGTTCCTATCGTCGTGGGATTCAAACGATAGGATGGTAGGTTTTACTGACTGGTATCTATTGTCGTGGGATTCAAACGATAGGGTGGTAGGTTTTACTGACTGGTATCTATTGTCCTGGGATTCAAATGATAGGGGCGCGGTGGCTCAGTAGGTAGAGGTGCAGGCTGCAAGCCGAGAGGTCCTCGGTTCGAATCCCACCTGCGGCAAATGCGTTGTGTCTTTGGGCAAGACACTTAACCCCCATTGCCCACGTGGGGGCACGGTGACGTTGTGTACTAAGGCGTACTGCACGTCGATGGTGCACCTGTCTTCAACCAATGCTAACCCTGCTTGTGTGGAGTTGGTATGCTGGGGAGCTGACGGTTGCTTTGCTTGGTTGTTCTCTCTGGGTACTCCGGCTTCCTCCACCCGTAAAACTGTCGAGGTCATGATTAGCCATTGTGCAGAAATATGTGACCTTAAACACCAATAAATAAATATAAATCTTCAAACGATAGGGTGGTGGGTTATATTGACTGGTATCTAGTTTCGTATGATTCAATCGTAGAGTGGTAGGTTATACTGACTGGTATCGATTGTCGTGGGATTCAAACGATTGGGTGGTAGGTTATACTGACTGGTATCTATTGTTGTGGGATTCAAACGATAGGGTGGTAGGTTATACTGACTGGTATCTATTGTCGTGGGATTCAAACGATATGGTGGTAGGTTATACTGACTGGTATCTATTGTCGTGGGATTCAAACGATAGGGTGGTAGGTTATAGTGTCTGCTATCTCTTGTCGTGGTATTCAAACAAAAGGGTGGTAGGTTATACTGAAAGGTATCTAGTTTCGTGGGATTCAAACGATAGGGTGGTAGGTTATACTGACTGGTATATATTGCCGTGGGATACAAACGATAGGGTGGTAGGTTATACGACTGGTATCTATTGTCGTGGATTCAAACGGTAGGGTGAAAGGTTATAGTGGCTGCTATCTCTTGTCGTGGTATTCAAACAATAGGGTGGTAGGTTATACTGACCAGTATCTAGTTTCGTGGGATTCAAACGATGGGGTGGTAGGTTATACTGACTGCTATCTCTTGTCGTGTTATTCAAACAATAGGGTGGTAGGTTATACTGACTGGTATCTAGTTTCGTGGGATTCAAACGATGGGGTAGTAGGTTATACTGACTGGTATCTATTCTCATGGGATTCAAACGATAGGGTGGTAGGTTATGCTGACTGGTATCTATTGTTGTGAGATTCAAACGATATGGTGGTCGGTTACACTGACTGGATCCTATTGTCGTGGGATTCAAATGATAGGATGGTGGGTTATACTGACTGGTATCTATTGTCGTGGGATTGAAACGATAGGGTGGTAGGTTATACTGACTGGTATCTATCGTCCTGGGATTCAAAGGATAGGGTGGTAGGTTTTACTGACTGGTATCTAGTTTCGTCTGATTCAATCGTAGGGTGGTAGGTTAAACTGAATGGTATCTATTGTCGTGGGATTCAAACGATAGGGTGGTAGGTTATACTGAATGGTATCTATTGTCGTGGGATTCAAACGATTGGGTGGTAGGTTATAATAACTGGTATCTATTGTTGTGAGATTCAAACGATAGGGTGGAAGGTTATACTGACTGGTATCTATTGTCGTGGGATTCAAACGATATGATGGTAGGTTATACTGACTGGAATGTATTGTTGTGGGGTTTAAATGATAGGGTGGTAGGTTATACTGACTGGAATCTACAGTTGCGGGATTCAAACTATAGGGTGGTAGGCTATACTGACTGATATCTCTTGTTGTGGGATTCAAACGATATGGTGGTAGACTATACTGACTGGTATCTAGTTTCGTGGGATTCAAACGATAGGGTGTTAGGTTATACTGACTGGTATCTATTGCCGTGGGGTTCAACAAATGATAGGGCGGTAGGTTATACTGACTGGTATCTATTGTTGTGGGATTCAAACGATAGGGTGGTAGGTTATGCTGACTGGTATCTATTGCTGTGGGATTCAAACGATAGGGTGGTAGGTTATACTGACTGGCATCTATTGTCGTAGGATTCAACAGATAGGGTGGTAGATTATACTGACTGGTATCTATTGTCATGGGATTCAAACGATAGGGTGGTAGGTTATACTGACTGGTATCTAGTTTCGTCTCATTCAAACGATAGGGTGGTAGGTTACACTGACTGGTATCTAGTTTCGTCTGATTCAAACGATAGGGTGGTAGGTTATACTGACTGGTATATATTGTCGTGTGATTCAAACGACAGGGTGGTAGGTTATACTGACTGGTATCTAGTTTCGTCTGATTCAAACGATAGGGTGGTAGGTTATACTGACTGGTATCTATTGTATCTATTGTCGTGGGATTCAAACGATAGAGTGATAGGTTATACTGACTGGTATCTATTGTCATGGGATTCAAACGATAGGGTGGTAGGTTATACTAACTGGTATCTATTGTTGTGGGATTCAAACAATAGGGTGGTAGGTTATACGGACTGGTATCTATTGTTCTGGGATTCAAACGATAGGGTGGCAGGTTATACTGACTGGTAGCTATTGTCGTGGGATCAAACGATAGGGTGGTAGGTTATACTGACTTGTATCGAGTTTCGTGGGATTCAAACGATAGGGTGGCAGGCTATACTGGCTGGTATCTATTGTCGTGGGATTCAAACGATAGGCTGGTAGGTTATACTGACTGGTATCTAGTGTGGTTGGATTCAAATGATAAGGTGGTAGTTTATACTGACTGTTATCTATTGTCATGGGATTCAAACGACAGGCTGGTAGGTTATACTGACTGGTATCTAGTTTCGTCTGAATCAAACGATAGGGTGGTAGGTTATACTGACTGGTATCTATTGTCGTGGGATTCAAATGATAGGGTGGTAGGTTAAACTGACTGGAATCTATTGTCGCGGGATTCAAACGATTTGGTGGTAGGTTATACTGACTGGTATCTATTGTCGTGGTATTCAAACAACAGGGTGGTAGGTTATACTGACTGGTGCCTATTGTGGGATTCAAACGATAGGGTTGTAGGTTGTACTGACTGGAATCTATTGTCGTGGGATTCAAACGATAGGGTGATATGTTATACTGACTGGTATCTATTGTTGTATGATTCAAGCGATAGGTTGGTAGGTTATACTGACTGGTATCTATTGTCGTGGGATTCAACAAAGGATAGGGTGGTAGGTTATACTCTCTGGTACCTATTGTCGTGTTATTCAAACGATAGGGTGGCAGGTTATACTGACTGGTATCGATTGTCGTGGGATTTAAACGATATGGTGGTAGGTTATAGTGGCTGCTACCTCTTGTTGTGGTATTCAAACGATAGGGTGATAGGTTTTACTGACTGGTATCTATTGTCCTGGGATTCAAACGATAGGGTGGTAGGTTATACTGACTGGTATCTATTGTCGTGGGATTCAACAAACGATAGGGTGGTAGGTTATACTGACTGGTATCTATTGTCGTGGGATTCAACAAACGATAGGGTGGTAGGTTATACTGACTGGTATCTATTGTCGTGGGATTCAACAAACGATAGGGTGGTAGGTTATAGTGACTGGCATCTATTGTTGTGGGATTCAAACGATAGGGTGATAGGTTATATTGGCTGGTGTCTATTGTCGAGGGATAGAAACGATAGGGTGGTAGGTTATACTGACTGGTATCTATTGTCGTGGGATTCAACAAACGATAGGGTGGTAGGTTATACTGATTGGTATCTATTGTTGTGGGATTCAAACGATAGGGTGGTAGGTTATATTGACTGGTATCTATTGTCGCGGGATTCAAACGATTTGGTGGTAGGTTATACTGACTGGTATCTATTGTCGTGGTATTCAAACAACAGGGTGGTAGGTTATACTGACTGGTGTCTATTGTGGGATTCAAACGATAGGGTGGTAGGTTATACTGACTGGTATCTATTGTCGTGGGATTCAAGCGATATGGTGGTAGGTTATACTGACTGGTATCTATTGTTGTGGGTTTCAAACGATTGGGTGGTAGGTTATATTTACTGGTATCTATTGTTGTGGGATTCAAACGATATGGTCGTAGGTTATAGTGACTGGTATCTATTGTCGTGGTATTCAAACAACAGGGTGGTAGGTTATACTGACTGGTGTCTATTGTGGGATTCAAACGATAGGGTGATAGGTTATATTGGCTGGTGTCTATTGTCGTGGGATACAAACGATAGGGTGGTAGGTTATACTGACTGGTATCTATTGTCGTGGGATTCAACAAACGATAGGGTGGTAGGTTGTACTGACTGTAGATACTTTACCAATGGAAGTGATTTAATTAACAGGAGTATTCAACTATCAGGGATTGTGTTATATTCCTGTATTCTAGAGATAAATATTTATTCCCTTATACCTTGTTCGACAGAGCTCCATGAGCTTTGTCAAATAAGATATAACATATTGAATGCTTGTATTTGGTGTACTCTGGCCCAATGGGTTTATAAACAAAGGAAAACTGGGGAGAATCAGGGTAATTTCTCGAGGGGTTATAAGGGTTGTTTTTATTTAATTAAAAGCAGTTTACTCTATAACCTATATTCAATTAACAGATCAAATTTATACTGGAGGTATGGTGAATGTCTTTGTGTTGGGAAATTATATTCATTTAACAGGGTTATTCAGTTAAGAGATATACGATTAAGTGGGCTCCACTGTAAAGGGATCTTGAGATACAGAGATGCGAAACACCGGGGGACAAGCCCCACTGGGCCTCATCCAATGCTGCCTCCTGAAACAACATTTAAGCAGCACTAGCTTTAGTGCAACGCATTATTAGCTATGTAGTAAACTGCTCGGACGAATTCACGTGACACATCTTTGGAAAGAGCTAACATTGTCCTCTCCAATAATGTGTCACATAACAACACTTCACCAGTTCAAATGAAGATAATTGCATGGCGTATACGCGCATTGCCGTAATGTTTTATCTGGCAAGGAGGCCACTACATGAACATGCGCTTTAGAATCAGTTTCAACAGTGGTCAATATATGTTTAGGGAGTAGTTAATTTGGGGGATCGTGGGGTGGAGAGGTAGTTCTCTGTGTTGGGCAAGTTGTACAAGTCGCTGGAAAGAGTTAGCACGAATCATCCAATAGCTTAATACACAACATTGTTTCATCACCACTGTTGCAGGCCAACATTCCAACCAATATAGTAAACATTCCATAAAAAGGTTTAACCTGACCTAATCAATGCTGGAAAGAGTTAGTATAAATCAACCAATAGCTCAATACACAACATTATTTCATCACCACTGTTGCAGGCCAACATTCTAACCAATATAGTAAACATTCCTTTAAAAAGGTTTAACCTGACCTAATCAATGCTGGAAAGAGTTAGTATAAATCAACCAATAGCTCAATACACAACATTATTTCATCACCACTGTTGCAGGCCAACATTCTAACCAATATAGTAAACATTCCATAAAAAGGTTTAACCTGACCTAATCAATGCTGGAAAGAGTTGGTATAAATCATCCAATAGCTCAATACACAACACTATTTCATCACCACAAACAAGGATACTTGTAACCCACTTACACAATTTAGCAGTAAAGTATTATTTGACAATGTTCCAAAGCAGCCAACATATATTCACGTTTTTTCAAGCTATAATATCTGGTGGGGGTGGGGTGGGGAAATACTTCATTGCAGCAGGCAAGTTAGAAGAGTACATCTAATATTTTATATCACCTTGCTGAGAAAATTTATAAATGAATCAGTGAGATGACTCAAATAAGCTCCAAGCTTCCAGTCAAATCCCTCCTTTAATTAACAACTTGTTTAGTGGTTAATATATGTTTCACCGTGAGCTATGGTGCCTTGTGCTGTTACTTTTTTGTTGCTGTTCAGTTTTGTAACATATAGCATATTCTTTGAATAAATATTGTTTAAACCAAGTTAAAAGAAAGAAAAGTATTCTAACGCTGTGCCTGTTACTGACATAAATATGAACAAGAATGTAATGGTGGAGGTGGTGGTGAGGTGTATGGTACTTCCCCAAGTATTACAACAGTGGCGTCAGAAAGACTAATGTGTCATGTAACTGCATTTTAACAGTTCAAATGAACATGTAAGCATAACGCATACATGCTTTTACACTGATGTATTATTTGGCATCGAGGCCAACACGTAAACATATGAAAATCCTCTGGCTTGGATGGGATGGTGGGCCATACTTCATTCTCCATCAAACAGGTTGAACCATTATGTTATTAAAAGTTGGCATGCCATGCAATAACACCAGATTTCAGCTTCAGGAATGAAAACATGTGGCATGCCAGAGAGCACTAATTTAGACTTCAGAAACGACATCATGTGACACGCCACAGAAAAGAGCTCATCCCCCCCCCCCCCCCTCCAATAATGTGTCATACACTGGTATTTCAGCAAATTGAAGCATGATATATGGAAGCCACTTCAGGAATGAAAACGTGGCATGCCAGAAAGCTGCTGAACTTAGACTTCGGAAACGATATCACATGACCCACCATAAGAAAGAACTCATTGGGCCCTTTCCAGTAATGTGTCACACAGCGGTATTTTAGCAGATTAAGGCATGATATATGATACACAGATTTGTAACTGTATATATTGAGATTCGTGAACCCTTAATTGTGTGCCGAGGATAAATGTTAAAAGTATTCGACTTCAAATACTGCAATTATTATCTCCAATTTTGTAAATTCCGTGAAATTATTTAAAAATTCACTGAACTAGTCAACGCATAAACATACGTTTGAGGGGTAATTCATTTGGGTTTTATGTGGGGGTGGTTCTCTGCGCTAGGCAAGCTTTACAATGATGTTGCGTTATTGCGCCTGACAGGCAGCAAACAGAAATCGCTCTCAAATTTTTCAACGTTTTTTCGGTTTAAAAGAAAACATCTAGATGATAGACAACATCTACTCGAAATGCAGACCACCCTCGGGACCTGACATAAAAACAAACCATTCTGTGGACTTTCATGATGTTTTCTGATGGGATTTAGTTTTGTTTTGTTCCAGTGTAGTGGGGAATGTCTTGCTGGACTCTCCAGGGCACTGTAAGTGGAATTATGCACAAAACACCACTATATGGAGAACCCATGTCACTGTTGCACCTGCTTGATGATGTGAGATGTCCCTTCCCCTCACCTCAAAACAAATGTTATCTTTCTGTGGATAACTGATGTCATCGTTGCAATCTAGTGGATAATGTGTAATGCCACCACCCCCCCCCCCCCCCTATAAATTGTAACCAAACAATTCTACATAAAAGGGTTGTATGAAAAGAGTGTACTGGTATTATTGTTGCAATCTAGTGGATAATGTTTGATGCCACCACCTCTCTCCCCCTATAAATTGTAACCAAACAATTCCACATAAAAGGGTTGTATGAAAAGAATTTATGTTGTACAAATTGTTTTGTTCCATTGTAGTGGAGAGTGCCTTATGGCACTCTCCAAAACACTGTAACTGGGCAAACATACAAAAACACCCCTACATGGAGAACTGATGCCATTTTTGCAATCTGATAGGTAAGAATTATCCTGATGGATAATGAATGATGCCCACCCCCCCCCCCCCCTCCCAAAGTCTACAAAAAAGTTATGCAAATAATTATGTCATTGTTTTTGATACTCTCTGCAAATTGTTTTGTTCCATTGTAGTGAAGAGTGTCTTGTTGTGTTCTCAAATACACTTCTGTAACTGAATAGACATAAGAACAACACTACTATATGGAGAGCTGATGCCATTTTTGCAACCAGGCAGACACTGTGTGATGCCGCCACCCCCAATACATTGTAACCAATCAATTCTACATAAAGAAGTTTTATATACATGTAAAGAATGTACTGGTATGTGATGCCTCCCCCATAAAAAAAAATACAGTGTAACTATCAATTCTACATAAGAAAGTTTTACATATACATGTATATAAAGCATGTACTGGTATGGCATTGTTTCTGATATGCTGTGTGCTGTGAAAGTTGTTTTGTTCCAGTGTAGGGGAGAGTGTCTTGTTGTACTCTCCAGGGCACTGGGAGTGAACAATTATGCACAAGGCACCACTATATGGAGAACTGATGTCGTTGTTGCAACCTGCTTGATAATGTGAGATGCACCCCCCCCCCCCCCCCCACACACACACACACACCTCAAAACAAATGTAACTTTTCTGTGGATAACTGATGTCATTGTTGCAATTTAGTGGATAATGTGTGATGTCACCACCCCTCTCCCCCGTATCAATTGTAACCAAACAATTCTACATAAGAGGGTTGTACGAAAAAATGTACTGGTATAACATTGTTTCTGATCAAACTGATGTTATCGATGAAAACTGGTGGATAATATGTGATGCCACCCCCACCCCCCCCCCCCCCCCCAACCGAACATTTTTACAAAAACAAAATGTAAAGAATCTACAGGTATGCCATTTTTTTTTTTTTTTTTTTTTTCTTTTTTTTTTTTTTTTTTCACATATGCTACGTAAATAGTTTGTTCTTTGTATACATTGTAACTGAACAATTACACAATAAATTGTAACCAAACACATGAGAGGGTTGTATGAAAAAATGTACTGGTATAACATTGTTACTGATCAAACTGATGCTATTGATGAAATCTGGTGGATAATGTGTGATGCCACTCCCCTCTCCCCCACCCCCCCCCCCTCAAAAAAAAAAAATCTACAAAATCCAAATGTAAAGAATGTACAGGTATGCTATTTTTTACATATGATGCGCAAATTGTCTGTTCTTCAATACACTGTAAATAAACAATTACATTACACAATAAACACCTGTTGAAACCTGGTGGATATTGAGCGATGATCCCTCCCCCCCCCCCCCCAAAAGAAAATATAAAAACTGATGTCTTTGTCATTGCTGCAACCTGGTGGATGGTGTGTGATGTTCCATCCCCGCCCCGCCTCCCCCCCCCCACCAAAAAAAAAAATAATAATAAAAACTGGAACCATACAACTTTACATATAACAAATATTATGTAAAGAATCAAGAGACATGTCATTGTTTCTGATATGCTGTACAAATTGTTTTGTCTCAGTAACTGGGCAAACATACAAAAACACCCCTACATGGAGAACTGATGCCATTTTTGCAATCTGACAGGTAATAATTATCTTGATGGATAATGTGTGATGCCCCCCCTCCCCCCCCCCTCCCAGAGTCTACAAAAAGTTATGTACACAATTATGTCATTGTTTTTGATATTCTGTGCAAATTGTTTTGTTCCATTGTAGTGGAGAGTGTCTTCTTGTATTCTCAAATACATTACTGTAATTGAACAAACATACAAAAACAATACTACATGGAGAACTGATGTCATTTTTGCAACCAGGCTGATACTGTGTGATGCCCCCCCCCCCCCCAACACATTGTAACCATTCAATTCTAAATAAAAAATAGTTTTATATAAAGAATGTACTGGTATGTGATCCCCCCCCCCCTCCAAATACATTGTAACCAACCAATTCTACATAAACAAGATTTATATAAAGAATGTACTGGTATATCATTGTTTCTGATATGCTGTGAAAATTGTTCTGTTCCAGTGTTGTGGAGAGTGTCATGTGCTACTCTCCAGGGCACTGTAACTGAACATTTACACACAATACACCTCTGTATGGAGATCTGATGTCTTTGTCAAAGCTGACAAGTGGAGAGAGTCATGTTCTACTCTCCAGGGCACTGTAACTGAACATTTACACACAATACACCTCTGTATGGAGATCTGATGTCTTTGTCATTGCTGCAACCTGGTGGATGGTGTGTGATGTTCCATCCCCCCCCCCCCCCCAAAAAAAAAAAAACTGGAACCATACAACTTTACATAAAACAAAAATTATGTAAAGAATCAACAGACATGTCATTGTTTCTGATATGCTGTACAAATTGTTTTGTTCCAATGTAGTGGAGAGTGCCTTATGGCACTCGCCAAAATACTGTAACTGAACAAACATACAAAAACCCAATACATTGTAACCAACCAATTCTACATAAAAAAGTTTTATATAAAGAATCTACTGGTATGTGATGCCTCCCCCCATAAAAAATACATTGTAACTATCAATTCTACATAAACAAGTTTTATATAAAGAATGTACTGGTATATCATTGTTTCTGATATGCTGTGAAAATTGTTTTGTTCCAATGTAGTGGAGAGTGTCTTGTAGTACTCTTCGGGGCAATGGAACTGAACAATTATGCACAGAACATCACTATTGGGTGAACTGATGTCATTGTTGCAACCTGCTTGATAACCGAAGATGACCCCCCCCCCCCCCCACCTCAAAACAAATGTAACCTTTTCTGTGGATAACTGATGTCATTGTTGCAATCTAGTGGATAATGTGTGATGCCACCACCCCTCTCCCCACTATAAATTGTAACCAAACAATTCTACATAAAAGGGTTGTGTGAAAAGAATGTACTGGTATTATATTGTTTCTGATCCAACTGATGTTATTGATAAAATCTGGTCGATAATGCGTGCCATACCCCCCCCCCCCCCCCCCCCCCTATAAAACATTGGAGCATTGGAGAGTGCAACAGGACATTCTCGTCTGCGGTGGAGCGGAGCAGTTTCGCAAGTAAAAAAGGAAGTGTTTTGTAAAGAATCTACAGGTATTTCACTGTTTTTTTTTATTTTGTGCAGATTGTTTTGTTCCGCTGTGGATGGGAGTGTCTTGTTGTACTCTCCAATGCACTCCAACTGAAGAAAACATAAAAAACACACCATTATATGGAGAACTGATGTCATTTTTGCAACCAGGCAGATACTGCGTGATGTCCCCCCTCCCCCCTCCCCACCAAGTAAATTGTGCAACCTGGTGGATAATATAAATTGTAACCAACTTCTCCAACAAACCTGTTAGATAATGTGTGATGTGAACAATCATATTAAAAAAAAAAAAAAAAAAAAAATCCATGTGGAGAACTGATGTCACTGTTTTAATCTGGTGGATACTGGGTGATGTGCCCAATAAATTATATTCTATCACTTTTACATAAAAAAAAAAAAAAAAAAAAAACAAAAGGATGCAAAAAATCAACAAGTACGTCATTGCTTATGATATGCTATGCAACTTGTTCTGTGCCATTGTGGTGGAGAGTATTTTGTTGTACTCTTCAACACAATCTATCGCCCCTACATGGAGAACTGATATCATTTTCTTCAACCTGGTGGATAATGTGTGATGCCCCCCTCCCCCCCGAAATAAATTGTAACCATACTATTTTGCATAAAACGTTTTCTGTAAAGATGTCTGGTGGATAATGTGTGATGTCACTACCCCCTCCCCAATAAACTGTGTGGCACTCTCCAAGACACTGTAATTAAAAAGATGTACAAAACACCTCTATAAGGAGAAATGACGACATTTTTGCAATCCTCATTCCACGATAGTCAATGCAATAACCGTTCAGCAGCCACTAGGATGACACCAATACGAGAACTGACATTGGCACAAATAGAAAATGTGAAACGGAAATCAGTAATCAGGTATTATCCTAATGGCCACATTGTTGACTCGTATAATAAAAACCAGAGAACATTCATATTCAGGACACCATCCTTGAATGCTAGAAATTACCTCTTGTACATATTTTTTATTTATACTTTTCCTTGCTCTATATTATGCAACATTGTGTCAACGGTTATTATCATTTAAACAGTACTGATGAAATATTGAATCACATTATCTTCTCTAGACCAGGTACTAAATACATTGTGCTCGATGAAGTTGCATCTGTACTAACCCCTCTCTTTTGCTCGTGCGTTCGTGTTGTTGGTGGTCGGTTTGGATATCATGGCGGGTAATATCAATTTGGACGAGATCCAGACTAATCCCGAATATGACTTTGGTCTCCTACTGAATGATAAAATTGGGAGGTCTCCCGAAGACAATGACTCTACGTCCATTTTTAACAATACAGAATGTAAGTACCTCCTGCCTAGTGAATTGGTTAGTGAACTTGGTGGGGTGCGTGGATCTTTCTCGGAATTTCACATCAATTGCCAAAGTCTAAATGCCCATTGGGATCCACTACTTCACCTACTCTCCGACCTGAATAATGAAGAAAACACATTCGATGTCATTGGACTTACGGAAATCTTTCAAGTCCCCTCAAATGTGTCTTACAATCTAGAAGGATATCACCCCTTATTAACAAACACAAGACCTAGTGACGACGACAGGCGTGGAGGTGTTGGGCTGTTCATAAAAAATGAAATTTCATTCAGTGTTCGTAAAGATCTGTCCGTTTTTATACCTCATGTATTTGAGTCTATCTTTGTTGAATTAAAGTCAAAACTTTCGTCAAAAATAATTGGCGTAATATACAGACCAAATACGGCACCAAAAGCAGATATAGACTTATTCCATTCAAAAATGAACTATTTAACAGATATAATTAATAAGGAAAAGAAAACAGCCCTGATTATGGGCGACTTCAATATTGACCTTTTAAAAGTAGCTTCTCATCTTAAAACAGACTTATTTATTGACATGATGTTTAGTGAAGGCTTCACACCTGTTATCACCAAACCAACCAGAGTAACAGATCGTTCAGCAACGCTGATAGACCACATCTTTACCAACTCTATTTCTAATCAATTCAAATCTGGAATATTCCTAACCGATGTTTCAGACCACTTTGGATTTTTTTATATTGAATTAGCCCATACAAAACCTGAATGTTCAAAACACCTTCTCTCCAGGAAAATAAATTACAGAAGTATAGAACTTTTTAAGTCGTTGCTGTCTCAAAGCGACTTTTCTGCAGTTATGGAGGCAGACTGTCCCAATATAGCTTATGATAACTTCTTGAATATCTACTTGAATGCCTTCGAATCAGCCTTCCCTTTAAAAAGCCTCAAACCAAATAAGAAATTCATAAAACGACAGCCGTGGATGACCAAAGGTCTTTTAGTGTCATCCAATAACAAAAATAAATTTTTCAACAAGAAGTTGCGATCTCCCTCAGAATTTAATGTTAGGAATTACAAAAATTACTGCCGGGTATTTAACAGAATTCGAAAGCAAAGCAAAACTATGTATTATGAACAAATCCTCATCGAAAACAAGAACAACATGCGGAAAACGTGGCAAGTATTGAATAATGCATTAAATAGGAACAAAAATAAGAAATCCCTACCTTCTTTCTTCAATCTTGGTGACAAAAAAATAGATACGCCAAAGGACATTGCACAGGAATTTAATAACTTCTTTGCAAACATAGGCAATCAGACTTCAAAACTGATATCCAACCCCCAAAAGTCATTTGACGAGTACCTGAATACTAGACAACCCCAAAACATATTTATTACACCGACGTCGCCTTCTGAAATAACGAATATCGTAAATTCAATGAAACCTAAATTAAGCCAAGACTGTGAAAATGTATCGACGAGTATCCTCAAACACTCAATAAACTTCATTGCCACCCCACTCGCGCATATTATGAACAATTCATTCAACCAGGGTACAGTTCCTGACAGGATGAAAATTGCTAAGGTTATCCCAATTTTTAAAGCAGGTGATGAAAACAATTTCACGAACTATAGACCAATCAGCATTTTGCCTGTTTTTTCAAAAATCCTAGAAAAAAATTATGTTTATAAGACTCACAAATTTTTTAAAGAAATTCGACATTCTCTATCCTCACCAATACGGCTTTAGGAAACATCACAGTACAATGCATCCTGTTATGCATTTGTTAAAACATATAGCCACAGAAAATAACAAAGTTAGTAAAGACAGTACACTAGCCTTATTCTTGGATCTCTCTAAGGCCTTTGATACCATAAGCCACGAGATATTACTTCAAAAATTAGAACATTATGGAATAAGAGGCAATGCTAATCACTGGTTCAAAAGCTACCTTCAGAACAGGACACAGTATGTCTTCCTTGGTGACAGTAAATCGAACCTTAGCCGAAATAACATGTGGGGTACCACAAGGTTCAATATTAGGCCCCATCCTCTTTCTTGTTTACATAAACAATATAAATAATTCAACAACATTAAATGTTCTATCGCTTGCAGATGATACCTCGGGATACAAGTCTGGAGTAGAGATAAACCCGCTGATCGAAGAATTCAACGAGGAACTGCAAAAAATATTCAATTGGTGCTCCGCCAACCACTTAGTTTTGAACCCGAAGAAAACGAAATATATAATTATCAATCCATCCCACAAAGAAAATACTTCCCATGAGAATATATGTATTAATAATCAGATTATCGACAAAGTTGGCAACAGGCAGAACGAAAAATCAGTAAAATTCCTGGGCATAAATATTGACGAAAATCTAACCTACAATGGACACATATCCCAAATCTGCTCGAAAGTTGCCTTTGCCAATCTCATTCTAAGTAAAGTGAAAAAAATTCTTCCTCACAGAGTTATGAAAACTTTATATTTTACCTTAATACAAAGTCACTTTGTATACGGAATTCCGTTATGGGGAGGCTCTAAAGCTTGTAATCGACTGTTTAAACTACAAAAACGATCATTACGAATCATAAATAATAAGAAATATAATGCTCATACTGACCCACTGTTTACTAAAGACGGAATTTTAAAGATAAAGGATTTGTATAATTTGCATGTCTATCTGTTTATGTTTGACTGGCAAAATCGAAATCTCCCGGCATCATTTGCGAATTTTTTTCCTTCTGTAAATAACCAAAACACTGTTAGCACACGCCAAACGGGCCTTTTATATATACACAGAACTAGAACAAAAACGTTAGATAAGCTGCCCGTTTTTGCATTTCCTGAACTATGGAACGAACTAGAAAGGGATATCAGGGCAATAAAAAACAGGAAGAAGTTAAAAAAAACGCTAATTACAAGACTGCTTTCGACATACTCAAACAATATCTCCTGTTCTAATCCCTACTGCCCAGATTGTCCTACCTAGTTGCATCCCCGGTTTTGTACCGCCTCTCACTAGTTTATACCGACTTTCGTCAACTCATCACCAGGATACTACCTGGATTAACAAGCTCTCAGGATGTATTGGAAACTCATTCTCAATGTAATTTGTCTGGTACTCTCGTCCCAGCTGGCTTTTGACTCGGTCTTCCCCATGTTTTTTTTTTTTTTTTTTTTTTTTTTTTTAGCAGTTTGCCTCTCACTCTGTATACGCATAAATAAAGGAATGGTGAAGTCCGTTTCATGAGCCTAGCTCAACTGGGCTCCGACCACCACTCGCATCACCAACACATGATTTATTCGAGCTATTCTTAAAAGAAGATAATGGGAATTTACCATGTTGCATTAGAACTTCTTCATTTTTTCTAATCCCTTGGTCTTTCTATTTCACTCTATTTTCCTCTTTTATATCTCAATGCACTTTCTCATTCCTACATAAGGGAAGGCAGGAAGACAGCCAATCTGGCTATGCCTTACCCTACCAGTATACGAATGAAGTACTGACGAATTTGTAATATAGTGTCAACTGTATTTATATATTGTAAATGTTCTGATTTCATGTACTTTATGTTTAGTCTTTTGTAAATTTGTATGCTGGTGAATAGAATATATATCAATATATATCAATTTAGGTTTGTATTGTGTGTTTACTTGGTCATCAACGAGGCCATTATACCCGGGCAATTAACCTCTGACATCATTTTTACTATGCTGTCGAACATCAGCGAGGTGCGAAATATCGATCGATTTTCTGAGTTGGACAATGGATTATCGATTCAGTACTCCAGTGCTGAGCTGAAATCACTCAACAGGACAGTGCATCTGCCGTTAAATCTCAGTGTTTTGTTTCGGTTATCCGACCTCGGATTATCAATAACAAGCAGTCAGCCCCCTCCCCGTGTGACCTGTCATTGTCGACAGGGACGTAGACGACGCCGGGGGAGGAGGGGTGGTACGCGAAAACGACGGTCTATTGAAATTATCATCGGTCACGACCGGAACAGTTCGGCAAACCAGACCGGAATGTTAATGAAAGTAACGTTATTAGATTGGACACCCGTTCATCTGACTTCCTATCCGTCTCTTTTTTTCAATTCTCAATCTGCTCGTAATAAAACCTGGCTTAGGCCATCCGGAGACGAGGTTCTTATTAAGGAAATGACTTCCCCTCGCAAATCTGGGGGTGGTGGTGTCATAGCCCTTCTCTACCGTGACACACTCAGAGTGACACTAAAAACTATTACTGATTACAAATCCTTTGAATCGACTGAATTCAATGTTACTTCCTCTGGACGAACGGCTGTTTTCTTGTGCATTTATAAACCACCAACTAGTAAGAAGAATAAACTAACTTTCTCGATGTTCTTTGAAGATCTCTCCGATCTTATCAGTAGATACGTTGCTGACCAACGCAAATTACTAATACTTGGTGATTTCAACATACACTATGAACACAAGGACAGCAAGGATGTCAATAATATCAAAACGCTATTGAATGATTCATCCTTACACCAAATGATCACCAAACCAACACATCGCTTAGGGGGAATTCTCGACTGGGTTATTGTGGGTGAGGATGTATCACTGGTTAGAGATGTTGATGTTAAATACCGCATATCGGATCACAACCTCATCAAGTTTCGTTTTAACTTAGCCAAGCCCCCACCCAGCATTCGGACTGTAACAACTAGGAATTTGAAAGCAATCGACCACGAGCAATTCGCTAACGATATTCTCAACGACATCGATGTATCTTCGATGCATACCGCGGTATCGTCGTATGAAGGACTTAGAGATATACTGAATCACCATGCTCCTTTATCAACGAGAAAAGTCACTAGCCGTCCATCTGTTCCTTGGTTCACTGCTGATATAAAACGGGCTAAAACTGAACGCCGGAAAGCAGAACGACAGTGGAGACACACTGGCTTGACAGTTCACCGTCAAATATTTCATGACAAGAACAATAAAGTGAACTTCATGACAAAACGTGCTCGCCAACATCACTATAGCGGGAGAATATCTAACACCAAATCATCCAAAGTGTTATATTCGCTAGTGAGTGAACTCTACGGGAAAACGAAATCATCCACTCTTCCCACCAACATAGAAATGGACGACCTCCCAAATGCCTTCGCTGATTATTTCCATAACAAGATTGCTACTATTCGGTCACAATTTGACACTTATGAGGGGCATGCCGAATGTCGACCATTCATTGGCTCGCCGCTTCAGTCATTCCGTCCTGTTTCTAGTGAAGAGGTTAGAAAAGTTATCACTTCAGCTCCTCCTAAATCGTGTACACTGGACCCGATTCCCACAGAACTTTTTCTGAAGCATATTGATGCTATCATCGACCCAGTCACTGCTTTGATGAATTTTTCGCTGTCTTCTGGCATTGTACCGACATGCTTTAAAAGGGCTGTTGTTGTGCCTCTTTTAAAAAAGCCTTCGTTGGACCCTGAAATTCTAAAGAACTACAAGCCAGTGTTCAATCTCCCTTTCCTTTCCAAAATCCTTGAAAAGCTCGTTCTTGCCCAAATAAAAGAACACCTGGAATATCATTCGTTAATGGAAAAGTGCCAGTCTTCTTACCGCAAAGGGCACAGTACTGAAACTGCCCTGATCCGAATAACATCTGACCTTCTGACCGCGTCTGATGAAGGAAAAGTGTCCCTGCTAACGCTCCTCGATTTATCGGCGGCGTTTGATACATTGGACCATACAATTTTAATTCGTAGACTCGAAACTACTTTTGGCATCTGTGGATCCGCTCTTAAATGGTTTGCCTCATATCTATCCGACCGGTTCCAACAAATTCAAGTTGGAAACTCGCTTTCAGATGAACGTGCGCTGAAATTTTGAGTCCCACAAGGTTCAGAACTCGGCCCTATGATATATCTCCTGTATACACAACCACTTGGTGACATTATCAGGAGCCACAGAGTTGGGTGCCACATGTACGCAGACGACACACAGTTATATGACCATGATACAGTTAACCGATCCGCCCAGCTTGTTTCAAACGTCGAGGAATGTTTGTCATCGGTGAAGTCTTGGATGTTGGCAAACCAACTCAAACTCAACGATGACAAAACCGAAGCGATGTGGTGCGCAAAACAATCCGTCGCAAATTCCATCACAATTCAGCACATTTCCGTAGGCGAGAGAACTTGATCCAATTCACCGATAGTGCGAAAAATCTCGGAGTTCATTTGGACACTACTCTTTCAATGTCCTATCAAATATCAAACACATGTAAGTCAGTATATTTTGAAATTAGAAGGCTAGGTCATATCCGAAAATATTTAAGTTTAGACGCCACAAAAAAGCTGATTTCATCATTCATCTTGAGTCGAATAGATTACTGTAATGCACTGCTTTTCGACGTCCCGGACAACCAGCTCCAACGTTTACAGAGGCTGATCAACGTTGCTGCTAGGATTGCTCTACGGACGAAGAAAAGGGAACACATCTCACCCGCCCTTGCCAAGCTGCACTACATCCCAGGTAAAGACCGCATAACATATAAACTGGCAATACTCACCTACCAGAGAAATTCGGCTGACTTCCCAGGCTACCTTAGCGAACTCCTCATACCATACAAGCCGCAGCGATCATTGCGATCCAGCGACGAAGGGCTTTTAACTCAGTTCGCGGGGAATTTGAAGACTGTAGGTGACAGGGCTTTCAGGATCAGCGCGCCCCGTGTGTGGAACTCGTTACCCAAAACCTTACGAAATGCTCCATCTCTTGAAAGTTTTAAAAAGGGACTAAAAAACTACTTATACCAGAGAAACTTCCCAGGCTATCCCTTCGCTGACACACAAACCGGGTGACTTTATTGATTTTTATCTATCTTATTCGTGATTTCTTTTGTAAAGTGCTTAGTGCTTTTATTAGGATAGGCGCTATATAAGTGATATATTATTATTATTATTAACAATTTATCAGACCAGATAATTGATAAATATCATAACTTGATGTTACCAAGTACAATATATCAGATCAGATAATTTATAAATATCATAACTTGATGTTACCAAGTACAATTTATCAGACCAGATAATTTATAAATATAATCAGCATGATATATGATACACAGATTTGTAACTGTATATATTGAGATTCCTGAACCCTTAATTGTGTGCCGAGGATAAACGTTAAAAGTATTCGACTTCCAATTTTGTAAATTCCGTGAAATTATTTCATAATTCACTGAAGTGGTCAACACATAAACATATGTTTGAGCGGTAATTTATTTGGGTGTGTATGTGTGGGGGTGGTTCTCTGCTCTAGGCAAGCTTTACAAATCGTTTTGAAGTACTGCAAATGCCATGTCAAAAAAAAAATCGTTTATATAAAGAAACAATTGCAACTACCAAAACGACATCATGTGACATCAATTCTAAAATTGTTCTTATTATTGTCATATCATCCAAACCAAAATTAAAGAATAAAATTCGAAAGCAATCAACATATAAACATACGAAAGTTATATATAAACTCGTTAATAGAGCTATCCGATTTGAACTGCTGTAATGAAATTGCTGAGTGAAATTAAGTGAAACACCACTGGAAGGAGCTCATGTGCTCCCTCCATTAATGTGTCACAAAACGTATCACCAGGTCAAACGAAGCTACATGCATAACGCATGCATGCTTTGCAGTAATGTATTATTTGTCAACGAGGCCAACACGTAAATATATAAATTGGAATTAATTCCCTCCGACGTGGGATTGGGGCGGTAGGATATACTTTACTCTCCATCAGGCAAGTCAAACCCAATTTTATTATTGTAACTGACATGCCATAAAAACTCACCAGATTTAAACTTTAAAAATGAAGACATGTCGTCGCCTGAGTGATAGAGTGTCTTATGTCCCATAGGGGACATAGGACATTCTAGAACTCAGGCGACGATGTGACAACTAGAAGCTAGAAGCATGATATATGCATAAGACATACATAGTTTTGTAAGTGCATATTGGTGATGCCATGTATTGCAACAGTTGCGTCATACAGGCTAGTCAATAGAGATATTCGACTTGAACCGCTGCAACGGTACCAAATGACACATCACTGGGAAGGGCTCACGTGACCCTCTCCATCAATGTGTCACTCAACAACACTTCACCAGTTCAAATAAAGATACACTCATTACATACGTGCTGTTACGATGATGTATTATTTGGCAGCGAGGCAAGCACGTAAACATATGAATTAGGATCAAACAATTCTATAATTATCCCCACATTTTTTAAAATATTGTGGTGATCTCCGTCCGTCCGTCCGTCCGTCCGTCCGTCCATCCGTCCCTTTTGTCCCGTCTGTCCCGTCGTACGTCATATCACCAAGAGTATGTAATTCGAAACATTTAAACTATGTTAAGGTGTTCAAGTAGCATCTGTAGATGTGCATGATGGTTTCTGAATTTTGATTCGGTCCCGTTTGGCGCCCTAGCGCCACTTTGTTATCCCCGCATTTTCAAAAATGTGGTGATATTGTCGTGTTCTCCGTCCGTACGTCCGTCCGTACGTCCGTACGTCCGTACGTCACACCCTGAAAGGCTCCTAGGGTATTCAATTCGAAACGTTTAAACTATGCTAATGTGTTCAGGTAGAAACTCTAGATGTGCATGAAGGTTTCGGAATTTTGATTTGGCCCCAGGTGGTTCCAATGGAACCACTTTTATCGTTAGAAAATCAGTTTTTATCGAAAGGCTCCTAGGGTATTTAATTCGAAACGTTTAAACTATTGTAACGGTAAAGCAGTAGTTCTGACCCAGGGGATCATGACAGCTGACCCCTGCCATGCCTCCTCAGTGACCAGCCCACAGATAGACCAATTTTTTGGAACCATTTACAGACCAACCCCAAACCCAGTGCAACAGTATACCCATGGTTCAGACCCAGAGAATGATAACAGCTAACCCCTGTCATCATTCTCAGTGATTGTTCCACCGATACACTAGTTACCAACCACCTACTTGAATAAGGCCAAGTTAAATCTGCGAAACGGTTACACTGGCAGTGGCAGGGATTATGACAATGGCAGTGGGGAGGTTGCATATGCAAGGATATTAAGGGAGATAACTAGGGCTGGGAATGGATTTGATTTGGGAGTGGGAATATGGAGAAGAAAAGAAGTAGCTTTGGGACAAGCCACCCCTTTTATCTATGACTACTAAAAAGATTGTATTAATGTTTTGATACTTCATTTTAGGTCAACATTCACTCTTGAACAATTGGACACAGGCGCCTTGTATCCCACACTCCAAGAGTGATGACTAAGCTAAAGGAGGGAAAATTATCCCACATGCCGAATGTCCAAATACATCGATAATAACTCCTGTCAGGATTCCGACACCAGTAGACTAGGTCTACAGTTAAATTAAATGATAAAAGAGTATGTCGAACTTATAATTTATTATTTTTAAGAACTAAGAATATTATTTATTTACATTATATACAATTTATGGATCCCACTCATTCATACCAGACAAAAATACCACAGGACAAATACAGACATCACATAACATCAACACACGATGACAACATGAAAGTGAACATTTTGATGAAGTGCAAGTGAATATTGCACAAAGGATGGAGTTATAACCCAAGGATGAGCCAATTAGAGAGGTCTCATCATCAGGATAATCTCTACCAATCCCTGTAGTCCCAGACTACGTGCAGACCAATTGCACATCTGGTGTAATCTCGGATTACATCAGATAATTTGCCTAAAGATGGCTAATGCATCATCTACGCATTGCGTACATATTCTTAACTATGGTTGATGTGCTTAAAATGATTATAAAATTGTTAAACAAGATACAACTGAGCAAAAAAAAAAAACACTACAGTTTATCTCCACACTATACTCCTTTTTGAGTCTATACAGCATACTAGCTTGTTGGACAACACGTTACAACAATAATACCTCTTTACCATCACCCTGTACAGTGCTGGGAAGAGCCCTTTTCATACTCTCACCACAACTGCACAGGACGACAAAAGGAGGTGTACAAAAGGACACCAGATTAAAATAATTAATCTACCATTTACAGTTATTTAATTTAAATAGGGTATGATGAGAATGCTGGACTATAGATGGAAAGGATATATGGAATTTGGGGTTACGCAACAGGAAATATGTGATTTACACATATAGTCAAACACGGTTTAATTATAGGTATGTGTTTTACAAACACATGGGCTAAAAGTCGCTTGAGGTGCTGTATGTAGCTGGAAGGAGCCATAGCATAAGGTCACTCCAACAACACCCAGCACATCAAACCAAGGCATATACAGTTTACAGGTGCATGTATTACAAACATACGGGTGAAGTGGAGTTTGAGATGTTGCATGCAGGTGAAAGGAGACATAGCATGAGATCCCTCCAACCACATCCAACTCATCAAACTAGGATAAATGCTAAAACTTATTATTTAATAGCGTTCAGGTGGTCGGGGAGATTTCTAAATATGAACAATGATCCCAGGTTCACTTTCATGAGGGACAAAGTACGGTACTCAGGAACGGCATGCAATACAACAAAATAACACCGCTGACTATGATTCCCAAGCACTAACTAATTGACAGTTGCTTTATATTCTGGGGAAATCCATACACACTCACACTAGGGGATATAATAAATTTCAAGCCACCTTGGCTCAAAAGGCAATTACACACATTTTATACCGATACTTTTCATCACGCAAGTATGAGAACCATTTGTGTTTTAACGCAATAAGACATTCTGGCCCCTTCAGGCCTTGATGTCACAATAACATTCTAGCCCTTTCAGGCTCTGATGTTCAAAGAGTATCTGACACATTCTAGCCCTTTCGGGCTTTGATGTTACTCAGATATGTCATTAAACCTTTGAAATAAAGAAAGGGGCACAGGGGTGTTTATTTAGTAGTGCCCAGGGATGGGGTTATGACAAAGTATTGAGCAACTGAGTTATTTACCAGAGATGGGCTTTAGGCTAGAAGGGGTCTATGGGAAAATTTAACATTTAGCTTATGAGGGTGATTCCATATTATTTTACAGGATAACCTATATTGCAAAAACACTATTTGAAATATTACCCCATAGGTTATTCATGGTGGAGCCAGTCGGAAAGAGCTAGATATGCGAGCTCTTTCCTACCGCCCTCACCATGAATACTACTTGAAGGTATTACTCTTTACTAACACCCGAAAGGAAACAGTACAATAATCTTATGGGCAAGGCTATCTCTTTGACAGATTTATTTACAAAGACATTTGTGAACGCTCAACCATTCAAAATCTGCAACACTGTAATTCTCTGAAATGAGCCATGTTAGAATCATTCCAAAAAGCCCTGTATGGCAAATCATAATCTGTTGAAGGTATCTCAATTTTTGTAGGTTTAACAACAGTACACTTTTAGGGTAATTTATGTAAACTTTAAGATTTTCGTCTGAAATAAAGGAGAGGGTGGTGGGCGGTAGGGTCATGAGAAATGGAGATTGACATAATTTACTTTCCTGTAGATGGAATACAGCACCATCTCACTAAATAAAACTCTGTCCACTTCAGGCTCTATAGTCTTATCATGAAGATGGATCATAATCCAAATGACTTAAACAATCCTTTGCTCAATAAACTGACATTTGGGTGGGGTGTGGTAGATTCTGCAAAATACAGCTATTTCAAGCTTTTAGCGTATACAAGTTTATAAAAAAAAAAAAATAACGTATATAGCCTTACCTGGGATAGGGTCTATTACAAATTCACACTGGCTCTTTCAAGCCTTCTGTGTGATTAAATAAATAATAAAATGGAAAGACCTGGGGTGGGGGGGGGGGGGGGAAATAGTGTCAATTATTCTTATATAGGGGTAGTGTCTTTTAAAATTTCACACTGGCTCTTTCAAGCCTTCTGTGTGAAACAACAGTGAAAACATTTTAGAAAAATAAATATAATCGGTGGCCCTTTCAGGCCTAAACTAAAGAAAATTCTGCCAAAAGTTTCAACTAAAATAAAACTTTTGAGCCTTTTGCCCTTTCATACGGTGGCTGATTTAGGCTACCCCTAATACTTTTTTATCTCGAGATCTCGAGATAATATTTCAAGATCTCGAGATAATATCTCAAGATCTTGAGAAACTATCTCAAGATCTCGAGATAATATCTCAAGATCTCGATAAACTATCTCAAGATCTCGAGATAATATCTCAAGATCTCGAGATAATATCTCAAGATCTCGAGAAACTATCTCAAAATCTCGAGATAATATCTCTAGATCTCGAGATAAGCATATATAATCGGTGTCACCTCTTGATCATTAGCATGAATTCACTCAAATTGTTTATTCACTTGTCGCATCTTTTCCGACTGCCACATATTCGTGTCCCCCCCCCCCCCCCCCACCCTCGTGACAATTACACGAATCCACTCCTGTCACTCCGAAAACTTATCAACCAATCACCTTGTTGTGAAGTTATGAGAGTCCACCAAATCTCAGTCCAGCACTAATATAAACCGAGTCCCGTCATCCGAACTTGCACTTGCTGGTGTCTTGTTCCCACTCCAATCCCAAAGTGTCAATCTAGCACCCGGTACCTCCCAGTGCCTACTGTAGTGCCTTTTACCCCAAAACACAACGTTTTCTCACTACTTTACAAGATGAAAAGTTTGAGTCTGTCTAACACTCCAAGTCCAAAGTGTTGATACAGTACCCGGTACCCCCTAGTGCATACTGTAGTGTTTTTACCCTAGAACGCAACGTTTTCTCACTTCTTTTCCTCCCATCCCCATGCTGATTGTAGTGATGTTTACCCTAAAACACAAAGTTTACTCACTACTTTAGAAGACACACCCCCATAAATACCAAGTATTTCCTTCCAGCTCCACATTGAATAGAGTGATTTTTACCACAACTCACAAAGTTTACTCACTACTTTACAAGACAAACCCGTAAATACCAAATAGCCCCCCCCCCCCCCCCGCCTCCACGCTAAAAGATTTCGTCCCCAATCCCTTGGTGGATTATTCACCTACTTTCCACTTTGCTGACTGAGACATACAGCATAAGTTTAACCCCATGTCCGCGTCCATTTTGACAGAGCAAATCGACGGTGCTACCAGATGTCTAATAACCCTACACCAGCGACAGCTATAAACCTACCCTAGGACTCCCTTTCCTCTCGTTGGTTTGAAAAGTCTGGATTAGGCGTAAGTAGTTACCTCCTGCGGATAATACTTCCGGACGCGAGTGATTAAGGACCTCGCCTATTACCAACGTCAGTGTTAGAAAATGGCTTGCCCAGTACAAGGCTGCAGATGCTAGACAAAACTGTGAATTTATGGTCAATACCCAGCAATCTCCTGACACCCAGGAGCCGTTCTCAAAATTACACACCCAAATTGAAACACATAACCCTGAGCCCAAGAGGCAAATAGAATCCCCCCCCCCCCCCCCCCGTGAATCCCAAACGTGGCAGAATGGGCACGACTAACATTGTTTCCACACAAAACCCAATTATATGTAGTAATGAAAAGATTGACCTGTCGCCCGACAAGTCTCAACGGTCCATACACCTTTCACACTCCTTCAGGGACATACCCGAAAGTGACAACTCCAATGATGATGTATACAGTCCCGAGCATATATAGAAGGGCAACTTGAACCCGATTTCCAGTATCTCCGAACAAGAAAAAGCCCCCTAAACGTCGTTTACTGCCACCCTTAACCAGCTGCAACATGGCACCCCGATTAACCATACGATCCTCCGTGATCACATACTCTCACCCGCTCACAGGAGACTCCCCCCCACACCAGTGCTTGTTACCCCCACCACCAACGTTAACTCATGAACCGACAGGAGTAATACAGGACATCCCGTCCCATAAGATTGATTGGTCCCCTATGTTCTCACCGACTGAAACCCATTCCAAACTGGGAAACCTTAATCTCGCCATCCATGAGAGCATAGTTCCATCAGGACCACGCGCTACAGACCACTCCCTCTTAAATCACAGGATGACACAGACACACCCAATTTATGACAGCAACATCTTGCCAACCCAAACCCCGATAGCGCACCACACCATTTATTTGTCCTCCGACAAAACCCAACTGTGAATACACTTTTCATACTCCTCCATTGGGACTCCCAACAATATCCCTTAAAACTACACCACGGCGAACCACCCTGCAATGATAGTCGAAACTCAATCCCGTGAACATACCGCCCGGTTTGACCTGTCGCTGCTATAGCTCCCAAAACATGTTTAATAAGCGAAAGTGTCTTTCCCGCCAAACAGTGAACCTCGCAATGTTGTGTTGAAAAGATGTTCCCGCGACATTTGAAACAAGTAGCACCCCACTTTCTATTTTGCTACGCCAGGTCCCATAAAGGGATTCCCTCCCAAATATACTCACAGTAGCATCCCCACCATAGATTAACTGGCCATTTGGTGCCTCCTTCCACTCCATATATCAAACACACCCCTCCCGGGGCGCAACAAGTTTCCCTTCCTCTTATCACCCTAAGAAGTAAGGACCCTCCTCTAGAATCCTTCCAATGATATAAGGGAAAGATGCTCTCATGACCTGAGAGCATTGCCTATCCCTACCAGGTTATAACGCATCCACTCCCTCCTATTCGATACTACGCTTCCCACAAAGAGCCCCTTTCTCGACAGACCCGGCAATCTGATGCCTCCTGGTCCCTATATGTTCTCCTCCCCGGAGATTTCTGCCTAGCTTGGAGTGCATCACCACCTCCTTTTTCCTAATCTGAGTCTAAACACTGAAAATTCTAGAAAACTCTCATCCAAGTACTGCGTGTGGTAGGTATCTGTTAGATGCAGGCCCGTGTGCACAGAAATGTTTGCAATTTTCATAAGATTCTTCCCAATCTTCACTGTCATATTTGAATTAATGATTGGGGTTTAACAGCATTCTCCCTGCTAGCTCATGTACCGACTATATCAGTCCTATTGGTGAAGAAAAAACACGAATGCTCTGAGAGCTAATGCCAGCTATTGTTGGGGAGGTGAGCTGACCATGTCAGAAGCCTTCTGCTGGTCTGTGGCACGTGGTCCTGGGGTTCTATGCTCTCATGTATGGCGAAATTAAGGTTTCCCAGGTTGGAATGGGTTTCAGTCGGTACGAACAGAGGGGACCAATCAATTTAGTAATTTATTTAGTTGTTGTTGCTTAAGTCACATATTTCTGCACAATGGCTAATCATAACCATGACAGTTTTACGGGTGGAGGAAGCCGGAGTACCCGGAGAGAACCATCGAGCAACGGCGAGCAACTGTCAGCTCCCCAGCATACTAACTCCAGACAAGCAGGGTCATCATTGGTTGAAGACAGGTGCACCATCGACGTGCAGTACGCCTTAGTTCACAACGCCACCGTGCCCCCACGTAGGCAAAGAGGGTGAAGTGTCTTGCCCAAGGACACAACGCGGTTGCCGAACCTAGGACATCTCGGTTTGTAGCTTGCACCTATACCTACTCAGCCACGACTGCAACATATTCATGCCTCCCATGACAATTACACGAATCAGCCCCTGCCCCTCAGAAAAATGAATAGCTTTTCAAACTTTGTTAGTTGTGGTAAAAATCACTCCATTCAATGTGGAGCTGGAAGGAAATATTTGGTATTTATGGGTAAGTGTCTTGTAAAGTAGTGAGTAAACTAGGAGGAAAAGAAGTGAGAAAACGTTGAGTTTTAGGGTAAAAAACACTACAGTATGCGCTAGGAGGTACCGGGTACTGGATCAACACTTTGGATTTGGAGTGTGAGACAGACACAAACTTTTCATCTTGTAAAGTAGTGAGAAAACGTCGCGTTTTGAGGTAAAAGGCACTACAGTAGGTACTGGGAGGTACCGGGTGCTAAGTTGACACTTTAGGATTGGAGTGTGAACAAGACACCAGCAAGTGTGACAGGGGTGGGTTCGTGTAATTTCCATATGTGTGTGTGTGGGGGGGGGGGGGGGGGGGGGGCACGAATATGCAGTCGAAAAAGATGCGACAAGTGAATAAACAGTTTGAGTGAATTCATGCTAATGATCGAAAGGTGACACCGATTATGCTTATCTCGAGATTTTGAGATATTATCTCGATATCTTGAGATAGTTTCTCGAGATCTTGAGATATTATCTCGAGATCTTGAGATATTATCTCGAGATTTCGAGATAAAAAAAAGTATTGAGGGTGGTCTAAATCAGCCACCGTACTTTCAGGCACTGACTCTAAATCTTATCCTAACTTGGTCAGATAAAAATAAAGTGTTATTATTTCTGCCACTTCAGACTCCTTAATAAAGAAACAAAAGAAAATAAAAATAATAAAATAAAATGTTGGGCTAACACTTAGAGTGTTACGGCTTCAATTAAAATGGCTTGTTCCCTTCGGACTCTAGACAACGGGCAACGGCAGTCGGCTGCTTTTATAGTGTTAAAATTCTGCCAGGTCACATGACTTCTGCCAGAATTCCGCAAAGGTGATACTTTGATCCCTGCAGAATTCTGCCAGAATTCTGCCGAAAGCCAAACGCCATACAGAACGTTAACACAAAACTATGCTTGGATGAGGCAAACACAGGTGTCGGCATAATCCAGCAACCGTATTTTCACCAAATCAAACATATTAGGCCCATCATTAAAACTTTAATTAACCCATAATGAGAAAATTACATTACGGCATACTCAGGTGCACTTGGAAATTCCAAGTCAGTTTTTAATATTATAGGTCAAGATATCCCAGTAGGCATTTTGACAGTGACGTTCTTGACTTCTTGTAGTACAAGATTTACGCTCACATGTTAAAATAAAGATGAGTGAATTTGAACCAATAAAGCTACGAAACCAACATTATATTATGTCCTGGATAATTTTACTGGCGGAAGGAGTTGTGACAAAACATTTATACTGCTTAACATCCAACAGATAACAATTTATAACCTACGGTATGCACTGATTACCACAAATGGCACAATGGCGTTTCCCAACTTACACCGGGTTAAAGAATATACCGGTACCCATAAACACTGGAATCCATTGAAATGTTTATTGGGACGTTGTAAACAATTTTTAAAAATTATTGGGGCGGGAATACATTTAAAAAAGGGTGTATTTAAGGTATGGATATTTTAAAAGTGGCATTTGTTACACTGTGCTAATATGTTCAGGTAACATTTGTAGATCATACCGGTACTAGATGTGCATGAAGGTTTCGGTATTTTGATTTTGCCCCCGGTGGTTCCAGTGGAACCACTTTTATCGTTAGAAAATCAGTTTTCATCGAAAGGCTCCTAGGGTATTCAATTCGAAACGTTTAAACTATGCTAATGTGTTCGGGTAACATCTCTAGATGTGCATGAAGGCGTCGGAATTTTGATTTTGCCCCCGGTGGTTCCAGTGGAACCACTTTTATCGTTAGAAAATCAGTTTTCGTCGAAAGGCTCCTAGGGTATTTAATTTGAAACGCTTCAACTATGCTAATGTGTTCAGGTAACATCTCTAGATGTGCATGAAGGTTTCGGAATTTTGATTTTGCCCCCGGTGGTGCATGGAGGTTTCGGAATTTTGATTTTGCCCCCGGTGGTTCCAGTGGAACCACTTTTATCGTTAGAAAATCAGCTTTCATCGAAAGGCTCCTAGGGTATTCAATTCTAAACGTTTAAACTATTCTAATGTGTTCAGGTAACATCTCTAGATGTGCATGAAGGTTTCGGAATTTTGATGTTGTCCCCTGTGGTTCCAGTGGAACCACTTTTATCGTTAGAAATCAGTTTTCATTGAAAGGCTCCTAGGGTATTTAATTCGAAACGCTTAAACAATGCTAATGTGTTCAGGTAACACCTCTAGATGTGCATGAAGGTTTCGAAATTTTGATTTGGCCCCAGGTGGTTCCAGTGGAACCACTTTTATTGTTGGAAAATCCGTCTTCTTCGAAAGACTCCTGGGGTAGTTAATTCTAAACGTTTAAACTATGCTAAAGTGTTGCTAAGGAAATGCGGGGATACACCATTGTGTGCCTTGCACACAAATAACTCGATCTAGTTTTTATTGTGAGAAAATCAGTTCACAGTGGAAGGCACCTAGGGATTTAATTCGAAATGTTGAAAGTGTGTTAATATGTTCCAGTAGGGTCTCTAGATGTGCTTAAAGGTTTGGAATTTTTTATACGGCTCTGTGGGGCATTCGTAGCGCCACTTTCGTCGTTAGAGAATCGGTTTGTGGCGAAAGGCTCCTATGGGTTTTAATTCGAAACGTTGAAAGTATGTTAATATGTTCCAGTAGGGTCGCTAGATGTGCATAAAGGTTTCAGATTTCTGTTTCGGCCCCGTGTGGCACCCCTAGTGCCACTTAAGTCGTTAAAGAATCGGTTTGTGGCGAAAAGCTCCCAAGTGTTTTAATTCGAAATGTTAAAAGTGTATTCCTACGCTCTAGTGGGATGTCGAGATGTGCTTAAAGGTTTTGGATTTTCAATTCGGACCCAAGTGGTACTCGTATCGTCACTTTTGTGGCGAAAGAATCGGTTTTCTGGCAAAGCCCCTAGGTGTTAAATTTCGAAACGTTGAACGTGTATTCATATGTACCGGTAGGATCTCTAGATGTGCAAAACATTTCCGCAATTTTGATTCGGCCCTGTGTGGCACTCGTAGCGCCACTTGATTGAGAAATGGTTTCCAGCAAAAGCTACTACAGCTTTTAATTCGAAATGCTAAAAGTGTGTTCATATGTTCAGGTATGGTCTCTAGATGGGCATAACAGTTTCAGATTTTTTATTAGGCCCTATGTTGAGCCCATAGCGCATCTGCTGTCATTAGAGTATCGGTTTCCGGTTGAAGGCTCCTAGGGGTTTTAATTCGAAATATTGAAAGTGTGTTCATATGTTCCAGTTGGGACTCTGGATGTGCATAAAGGTTTCAGATTTTTTATTCAGCCCTCTGGGGCACGCATAGCATCACTTTTGTCGTTAGAGAATCGGTTTGCGGCGAACGGATCCTAGGAGTTTTCATTCGAAACGATGAAAGTGTGTTCAAACGTTCCAGTACGATGTCTAGATGTGCATAAAGGTTTTTGATTTTTAATTCAACCCCAAGTGGTGTCCGTTGTGTCACTTTTGTCGTTAGAGAATCATGCAGTTTCGGGTGGAAGCTCCTGGAGGTTTTAATTCGAAATGTCTTTAGTTGTTCATAAAGGTTCCAGATTTTTGTTTCAGCCCTATGTGGCGCCCATAGCGCCTCTTTTGTCGTTAGAGAATCACTTTCCGGCAAAAGACACCTAGGGGTTTTAAATAAAAACGCTTAAAGAGTGTTCATGTGTTCAGGTAGAGTCTCTAGATGTGCATAAAGGTTTCAGATTTTTGATTCGGCAACTTGTGGCACCCATAGTGACACATTTGTCATTAGAGAATCAGTTTCCTGCAAAAGACTCTTGGGGGGGGGGGAGGGGGGGGGGGGGTTAATTCAAAACATTGAAAGTGTGTTCATATGTTCAGATAGGGTCAGTTGATATGTATAAAGGTTTCAAATTTTATATAATTCCTTTTCATTTCTGTCTGCATTAACCAATAATCAAGAATGCAAATGCGTGTGCTTTGTACACAAATGATACCATCTAGTTGTAATTGGCGGCATGCTATACAAAAGCATAAGATTTAAACTTCTGGAATGAAACGATTTGAGAGTTACTCGGTGTAAACATTCAGAAACGACATCATGTGGCACGCCGAAGGAGAGATCTCACGGGGGCCCTCTTCGGGAGTGTGACACCTAATGGTATTTCAACAGCCAAAAGCATGATATGTGCAAACCACATACACAGTTTTATAACCGTATACTACTGGTGATGCCACAAGCTTCAATTGTGTGCAGTATTTATTTATTAGGGTTTTAACTACACTTTAACAGCCAAGATCGTACCGGTGACAGTTTTACGGGTGGAGGAAGTAGGAGTACCCGGAGAGAACCACCGAGCAACGACGAGCAGCTGCCAGCTGCCCGACATCGTAACCTCGCACTACAGCACAGGCAGGGTTAGATTGGTTGAAGACATGCGCACCATCGACGTGCAGCACGCCTTAGTACACGGCGCCATCGAGCCCCCATGTGGACAATCGGAGTGAAGTGCCTTGCCCAAGGACACAACGCGGAAGTCCGAATCGATCGCTCAGACGGTCGCCCATCCGAGGACTAACCGGGCTCGATGTTGTTTAATTTCGGTGATCTGTCGAGGTGTGAAGCCGATAAATGTTAAACGAAGTATTCGACTTCAAATTCTAGAATTATTGGCTCCAATTTTGTAAATTTCATGGAATTATTTCATAATACACTAAAGTGGTCAACACATAAATATATGTTTGAGGGCTAATTTATTTATTTGTTTTTTTTTTGGGGGGGGGGGGTGGGGAGGGGGGACTAGTAAGCTCTCTGCGGTGTGCAAGTTGCAGGAGTCGCTTTAAAGTATTACAAAATGTCAGATCATACAAAATCGTTAATATATTAAAGAAACAACTATAATTTTCGAGACGACATCATGTGACACATTATTGGACGTTGGAAAGAGCTACTAGCAGCAGGGAAATTGACAAAAGTAGTATTCTAAAATCGAGCTTGTTATTGCCATACCATCCAAACCAAGATTAAAGAATAAAATTCGAAGTAATCAACGTATAAACATAAACAAGAATCTTGTGGAGGTGGGGGAAATACTTTTCCGACTATTGCAACAGTCACGTCATATACCATTATCCATAGAGTTATCAGTTGTCAACTACTGCAATGAAATTGCAGAATTAAAATATGTGACAAATCACTGGAAAGAAATCGCGGGGCCCTCTTCATTAATGAGACACATAACAATATATCACCAGTTTAAATGAAGCTACACGCATAACGCATGCGTGTTTTGCAGTGATGTGTTATTTGTCCAGGAGGCCAACATGTAAGTTTCCACTGGCGTGGGGTGGGGATAGTGAGAAATAAATACTCCACTCTTCAACAAATAAGTCAAACCCATTTTATTTTTGTGGTTGACATGTCATACAAAGTCAACAGATTTAAGCCTTTGGAATGAAGACGTGACACACGCCAGAGAGCTATTCGATGTAAACATTTAGAAACAACATCATGTGACTCGCCACTGGAAAGAGTTCACGGGGCTCCCTCCAGTAGTGTGAAACCTAACGGTAATTCAATAGCAAAAAAATGATGTATGCAAAACACATACACAGTTTTGCAACTGTATATTATTGGTGATGCCTTAAGCTTTAATTATCTATAGCGATAAATGTTAACAGAATTATTAAGCTTTAATTATCTACAGCGATAAATGTTAATAGAATAGTTAAGCTTTAATTATCTACAGCGATAAATGTTAATAGAATTATTAAGCTTTAATTATCTACAGCGATAAATGTTAATAGAATTATTAAGCTTTAATTATCTACAGCGATAAATGTTAATAGAATTATTAAGCTTTAATTATCTACAGCGATAAATGTTAATAGAATTATTAAGCTTTAATTATCTACAGCGATAAATGTTAATAGAATTATTAAGCTTTAATTATCTAGAGCGATAAATGTTAATAGAATTATTAAGCTTTAATTATCTACAGCGATAAATGTTAATAGAATTATTAAGCTTTAATTATCTAGAGCGATAAATGTTAATAGAATTATTAAGCTTTAATTATCTACAGCGATAAATGTTAATATAATTATTAAGCTTTAATTATCTACAGCGATAAATGTTAATATAATTATTAAGCTTTAATTATCTACAGCGATAAATGTTAATATAATTATTAAGCTTTAATTATCTACAGCGATAAATGTTAATAGAATTATTAAGCTTTAATTATCTAGAGCGATAAATGTTAATAGAATTATTAAGCTTTAATTATCTACAACGATAAATGTTAATAGAATTATTAAGCTTTAATTATCTAGAGCGATAAATGTTAATAGAATTATTAAGCTTTAATTATCTACAGCGATAAATGTTAACAGAATTATAAAGCTTTAATTATCTACAGCGATAAATGTTAACAGAATTATTAAGCTTTAATTATCTACAGCGATAAATGTTAATAGAATTATTCGACTTATTGGATTTATTATCTCCAATTTTGTAGATCTCGTGGAATTTTTCATATAAAACTCATGTAGTCAACACATAAACATATGTTTGGGAGGTCATTTATTCAGTATGTGTGGGGGTGGGGGGGGCGGTTGTTTTGTTCACTGCGTTAGGCAAGATACCCGCGTCGCATTATAATGCTACAATTGGCATGTCATATAGGATCGTTAATGTTATGGAAAATGAAAAATCGAAGGAGCTAATAACTTGTCACACAACAGCATTTCATAAGCGTAAACGATGAATACTTGCCAGCCACCTACACAATTTAGTAATACTGTGTTAATAGACAATGTTCCAAGGCAGCCATCATATATTCATCTGTTTTTGCAAGCTGTAATATCTGGTTGGGTGGGGGTGGGGGTGGGGTATCGTAGGGTGAATACTTAACTACATAGGACAAGCTCAGAGAGTAGTAATCTAATATTACATGTGTATGTCATGTCATTCCAACCAAAATAAAACAATCCAAATTAAACTACTGGGGTGAAAGTGATACATCGTTCCCTGAGTTCCAATGTGTTCTATATGCCAGTAGGCACTCCATTAGGCTGCCAGTAGGCACCCCAGTAGGCTGCCAGTAGGCACTCCCGTCGGCTACCAGTAGGCACTTCAGTAGGCTGCCAGTAGGCACTCCCGTAGGCTGCCAGTAGGCACTTCAGTAGGCTGCCATTACGCACCCCAGTAGGCTGCCAGTAGGCACTTCAGTAGGCTGCCTGTAGGCTCTCCCGTAGGCTGCCAGTAGGCAATTCAGTAGGCTGCCAGTAGGCACTCCAGTGGGCTGCAATAGGCACTCCCGTAGCATGCCTGTAGGCAATCCAGTAGGCTGTCAGTAGGCACTTCAGTAGCATGCCTGTAGGCACTCCAGTAGGCTGCCAGTAGGCACTCCGGTAGGCTGCCAGTAGGCACTTCAGTAGGCTGCCAGTAGGCACTCCAGTAGGCTGTCAGTAGGCACTTCAGTAGCATGCCTGTAGGCACTCCAGTAGGCTGCAATAGGCACTCCAGTAGGCTACCAGTAGGCAACCAGTAGGCACGCAGTAGGCCGCCAGTAGGCACTCCAGTAGGCTGCCAGTAGGCACTTCCGGTTGCTAGTAGGTACTCCAGTATGCTGCCAGTAGGCACTCCAGTAGACTGCCAGTAGGCACTCCAGTAGGCTGCCAGTAGGCACTCCAGTAGGCTGCCAGTAGGCACCCAAGTAGGCACTCCAGTAGGCTGCCAGTAGGCACTCCAGTAGGCTGCCAGTAGGCACTCCAGTAGGCTGTCAGTAGGCACTCCAGTAGACTGCCAGTAGGCAATCCTGTAGGCTGCCAGTAGGCACTCCATTAGGCTGCCAGTAGGCACTCCATTAGGCTGCCAGTAGGCACTCCAGTAGGCTGCAAGTAGGAACTCCAGTGGGCTGCCAGTAGGCACTCCAGTAGGCTGCAAGTAGACATTCCAGTAGGCTGCCAGTAGACACTTCAGTAGGCTGTCAGTAGGCACTCCAGTAGGCTGTCAGTAGGCACTCCCGTAGGCTGCTAGTAGGCACTTCAGTAGGCTGCCAGTAGGCACTCCAGTAGGCTGCAATAGGCACTCCAGTAGCATGCCTGTAGGCAATCCAGTAGGCTGTCAGTAGGCACTTCAGTAGCATGCCTGTAGGCACTCCAGTAGGCTGCCAGTAGGCACTCCGGTAGGCTGCCAGTAGGCACTCCAGTAGGCTGTCAGTAGGCACTCCAGTAGCATGCCTGTAGGCACTCCAGTAGGCTGCAATAGGCACTCCAGTAGGCTGCCAGTAGGCAACCAGTAGGCACTCAGTAGGCTGCCAGTAGGCACTCTAGTAGGATGCCAGTAGGCACTTCAGGCTGCTAGTAGGTACTCCCGTAGGCTGCCAGTAGGCACTCCAGTATTCTGCCAGTAGGCTCTCCAGTAGACTGTCACTATGCACTCCAGTAGGCTGCCAGTAGGCTCTCCAGTAGGCTGCCAGTAGGCACTCAAGTAGGCACTCCAGTAGGCTGCCAGTAGGCACTCTAGTAGGCTGCCAGTAGGCACACCAGTAGGCTGTCAGTAGGCACTCCAGTAGACTGCCAGTACGCAATCCTGTAGGCTGCCAGTAGGCACTCCATTAGGCTGCCAGTCGGCACTCCATTAGGCTGCCAGTAGGCACTCCAGTAGGCTGCAAGTAGGCACTCCAGTGGGCTGCCAGTAGGCTGCCAGTAGCACTCCAGTAGGCTGCAAGTAGACACTCCAGTAGGCTGCCAGTAGACACTTCAGTAGGCTATCAGTAGGCACTCAAGCAGGCTGCCAGTAGGCACTCCAGTAGGCTGCCAGTAGGCACTCCAGTAGGCTGTCAGTAGGCACTCCAGTAGGCAATCCTGTAGGCTGCCAGTAGGCACTCCATAGGCTGCCAGTAGGCACTTCATTAGGCTGCCAGTAGGCACTCCAGTAGGCTGCAAGGAGGCTCTCCAGTAGGCTGCCAGTAGGCACTCCAGTGGGCTGCCAGTAGGCACTCCAGTGGGCTACCAGTAGGCACTCCAGTAGGCTGCAAGTAGACACTCCAGTAGGCTACCAGTAGACACTTCAGTAGGCTGCCAGTCGGCACTCCATTAGGCTGCCAGTAGGCACTCCAGTAGGCTGCAAGTAGGCACTCCAGTGGGCTTCCAGTAGGCTGCCAGTAGGCACTCCAGTAGGCTGCAAGTAGACACTCCAGTAGGCTGCCAGTAGACACTTCAGTGGGCTATCAGTAGGCACTCAAGCAGGCTGCCAGTAGGCTCTCCAGTAGGCTGCCAGTAGGCACTCCAGTAGGCTGTCAGTAGGCACTCCAGTAGACTGCCAGTAGGCAATCCTGTAGGCTGCCAGTAGGCACTCCATTAGGCTGCCAGTAGGCACTTCATTAGGCTGCCAGTAGGCACTCCAGTAGGCTGCAGGTAGGCACTCCAGTAGGCTGCCAGTAGGCACTCCAGTGGGCTGCAAGTAGACACTCCAGTAGGCTACCAGTAGACACTTTAGTAGGCTGCCAGTAGGCACTCCAGTAGGCTGCCAGTAGGCACACCTGTAGTCTGTAAGTAGACACTCCAGTAGTCTGCCAGTAGACACTCCAGTAGGTTGCCAGTAGGCACATAGAACACATTGGATCTCCGGGGACGACATGATAATAATACAGTAATCATGTCATACCAAAGCAAGCAATATTCTTTCCAATTGAAGCAGGCGAGACGAGATTGAGTGACACGCCGTCGGAAATAACTTTCAGGGCTTCCTCCAAAAGTGGATCTCACAACAGCATCTCACCAGCATGAAATTATTGTTATTTGGTTATGACGTAAGGTTTGATCTTCTGCAGCAAGCAAATATCAAGTTAAGATAAGTCAAGATATGCTAATTATCATGTGTCACATGGTACTCTGAGTGTAAATGGACGTTCCAAATTTTAACCAGCTAAAATTGTCAGTACACAGTGCAACATATATGATGGGTGGGCTAACAAGCACACCCCCCCCCCTCCCCTCTCAAGAATTACGCACATCATATTTTCACCAGCAAAAATGCAGAGAAACGAAGAGAGAAGAGACTAGATAGAATGGACAAAGGCTTTTCACCCAAATCAAAACATAGACTTAAGGTGCCTTACAAGTGATAGAAAGCTACCTGGAAACCAGACGACGTGCCAGTCACGATACTGCCAGAGAATCTGTTAGAATCCAGACGACATGCCATTCACGCCGTCAGAGAATCTGATGAAAACCAGATGACATGCCATTCACGATACCGTCAGAGAATCTGGAAACCAGACGACATGCCATTCATGATACCGTCAGAGAATCTGGAAACCAGACGACATCTCATTCACGATACCGCCAGAGAATCTGATGGAAACCAAACGACATGCCATTCACAATACCATCAGAAAATCTGATGGAAACCAGACGATGTGCCATTCACGATACCGTCAGAGAATCTGATGGAAACCAGACGACGTGTCATTCACAATACCGTCAGAGAATCTGATGGAAACCAGATGACGTGCCATTCACTATACCGCCAGAAAATCTGGTGGAAACCATACGACATGCCATTCACGATACCGTCAGAGAATCTGAACAAAATAATAATTTGTAAAGTTTTCGTTGTCCATTAGTATTTGTGAATAAATCTGTTGGAAACCAGACGACATGCCATTCACGATATCGTCATAGAATCTGGAAACTAGACAACATGCCATTCATGATACCGCCAGAGAATCTGATGGAAACCAGACGACATGCCATTCATGATATCGTCAGGAAATCTGATGGAAACCAGACGACGTGCCATTCACGATACCGTCAGAGAATCTGATGGAAACCAGACGACGTGCCATTCACGATACTGTCAGAGAATCTGATGAAAACCAGATGACATGCCATTCACGATACCGTCAGAGAATCTGGAAACCAGACGACATGCCATTCACGATACCGTCAGAAAATCTGGAAACCAGACGACATGTCATTCACGATACCGCCAGAGAATCTGATGGAAACCAAATGACGCACCATTCATGATACCGTCAGAAAATCTGATGAAAACCAGACGACGTGCCATTCAGAATACCATCAGAGAATCTGATGGAAACTAGATGACATGCCATTCACGATATCGTCATAGAATCTGGAAACAAGATGACATGCCATTCACGATACCGCCAGAGAATCTGATGGAAACCAGATGACATGCCATTCATGATATCGTCAGGAAATCTGATGGAAACCAGACGATGTGCCATTCACGATACCGCCAGAGAATCTGATGGAAACCAGACGACGTGCCATTCACGATACCGTCAGAGAATCTGATGGAAACCAGACGACGTGCCATTCACGATACCACCAGAGAATCAGATGGAAACCAGATGACGTGCCATTCACGATACCGCCAGAGAATCTGATGGAAACCAGGGTGTCATTCACGATACCGTCAGAAAATCTGATGGAAACCAGACGACGTGCCATTCACGATACCACCAGAGAATCAGATGGAAACCAGACGACGTGCCATTCACGATACCGCCAGAGAATCTGATGGAAACCAGGGTGCCATTCACGATACCGTCAGAGAATCTGATGGAAACCAGACAACGTGCCTTTCACGATACCGCCAGAGAATCTGATGGAAACCAGACGACGTGCCATTCACGATACCACCAGAGAAACAGATGGAAACCAGACGACGTGCCATTCACGATACCGTCAGAAAATCTGATGGAAACCAGACGATGTGCCATTCACGATATCACCAGAGAATCTGATGGAAACCAGGGTGCCATTCACGATACCGTCAGAAAATCTGATGGAAATTAGACGACGTGCCATTCACGATGCCGTCATAGAATCTGATGGAAACCAGACAACTTGCCATTCACGATACCGTCAGAGAATCTGATGGAAACCAGACGACATGCCATTCACGATATCATCATAGAATCTGGAAACCAGACGACATGCCATTCACTGTACCGCAAGAGAATCTGATGAAAACCAGACGACATGCCATTCACGATACCGTCAGAGAATCTGAACAAAATAATAATTTGTAAAGTTTTCGTTGTCCATTAGTCCATTACCGCCAGAGAATCTGATGGAAACCAGACGACGTGCCATTCACGATACCACCAGAGAAACAGATGGAAACCAGACGACGTGCCATTCACGATGCCGTCAGAAAATCTGATGGAAACCAGACGATGTGCCATTCACGATATCACCAGAGAATCTGATGGAAACCAGGGTGCCATTCATGATACCGCCAGAGAAATCTGATGGAAATCAGATAACATGCCATTCACGATACCGCCAGAGAATCTGATGGAAACCATATGACATGCCATTCACGATACCGCCAGAGAATCTGATGGAAACCAGATGACGTGCCATTCACGATACCGTCAGAAAATCTGATGGAAACCAGATGACGTGTCATTCACTATACCACCAGAAAATCTGATTGAAACCATACGACATGCCATTCACGATACCGTCAGAGAATCTGAACAAAATAATAATTTGTAAAGTTTTCGTTGTCCATTAGTATTTGTGAATAATTCTTTGGAATTTTGAACCAAAAGATCGTTATTTGCCACGAATAGATTGAGTTCGGCAATGATGTTGAAACGGGCATCATTAGTAGGCTCAGTTTCTTTTACAACCGAAAACCTGCAGTTTGGTATTGAAGTCTCCCAAGAATATACAGTGCTTGTATTTTGGGGGTGGGTGGGGGTGGGGGGGTGGGGGGTTCTTACATCTTTTATATCTTCTTACCTTATTAGCAAAGCAACCCCGCAGACTTTTTTGGGGAGGGGTGATCTCTTCTAATGATTCCGAACCCACTTAAAGAGAATTTTTGCTTGGTTTTAGCCATGTTTCGCTAATTCCAATTATGTCCTTACTTTTTTAAAATAATTGGCCATTTGCGAGTTTTTCTGATTAACTCTTCGAGTGTACCACAGGACTATTTTTAACTTATCCATGGATGGTTTATGGATAGCAGTACTAAGTTTATTTAATATTTATGATATTACTACCTAATTATATTTTGTTAACGACTGCGTCTATTAGCGTGTGCGATATTTGAGTCTTACATAGCTTAGAATTGTCTTACTGATCTCCTTGTATGCATCCGAAAGACGGGTGTCCATGTGTTTTTTTCATTATGTTGAAAATAGAGCCAGCCATTAGGGTGCTCATGGAATAAGGAGATGACGAGTTTTCTACATTACTGGTGTTTGTAGCTTTAACACTTTGAATACTAGTTGTATCTTCCATGCCAGTTCAATGGCAGCAATTAGAAAGTCCATATTCATTATTTGGTGTAGATCAATCAATAATTTCAATGTGCAGCCTTAGGGCTGCACGTTGAAAATATTGATTGGTCTACCCCACACATTTACTGAACGGCCATCCTATATAATGACGTCATGTCGTATTATGTTCCTGGCCGGAAAAGCGGCCGCTAGGTTTTAAAGGGTTAAGCTGAATATTTGCTTTCAACTTTTCTGAAGTGGTCAAACATACGGTAATTTCTGGTGTTATCTCCACAATTAAGGCAGTTCAGTGATGTGGCATTACATGCCTTCGTGATGTGTTTGTCGCCGCATTTCGTACACCGTTGCCCTCCGTTGCATTTGCGTGATAAATGACACATTTCTGTCACTTGTAACCCTGAACGCGTTACGGAAAAACACGATATTCCTCGGTTTCGTGTTTTTTTCCGTTCTTGTTTACCCCTTTGCTTTCTAAATTTAATTTCGTTGTTCTATAGCATTTCACTTTAGTGTTCCAAGTAGGGTTGAACGTGACTTTTGGAAATTAATCTCTCCCACCTGGGACTTTATCATCAATCTTGTTTCATTTTGTTTTGTTTTGGTTTTTGTTTGTTTTTTTTTTGGGGGGGGGGGGGAGGGGTGGGGATGAACGCGTGTAATTACGACACACTTGTAACGCTGAATGCGTTACGGAAAAACACGATATTCCTTGGTTTCGTGTTTTATTTCCATTGTTGTTTACCCCTTTGCTTTCTAAATTTAATTTCGTTGTTTTATAGCATTTCACTTTAATGTTCCAAGTAGGATTGACCGTGACTTTTGGAAGCTAATCTCTCTCTCACCTTGGACTTTATCATCAATCTTGTTTCGTTTTGCTTTGTTTTTTTTTTGTTTTTTTTGTTTGTTTTTTTTTTTGGGGGGGGGGGGGGGCGGGGAGGGGTGGGGATGAACGCATGTAATTACGACACACTTGTAACGCTGAACGCGTTACGGAAAAACACGATATTCCTCGGTTTCGTGTTTTTTTTCCATTGTTGTTTACCCCTTTGCTTTCTAAATTTAATTTCGTTGTTCTATAGCATTTCACTTTAATGTTCCAAGTAGGATTGACCGTGACTTTTGGAAGTTAATCTCTCTCTCACCTTGGGCTTTATCATCAATCTTGTTTCGTTTTTGTTTTTTGTTTGTTTTTTGTGGGGTTTTTTTTTTGGGGGGGGGGAGGGGTGGGGATGAACGCGTGTAATTACGACACACGGATGTGGTTTCGGTTGCCTCTGTTTCCTGTTGTTTTTAATTATAACCTTAAGGGCCTTTTGACTCTTACGTTATCGGCGTATGACACACCATTAGTATGGCTAGCTGCCGTGGTCCCATTCACAATTCCTTGTAATATAGCCTCTGCTGTGTTCACAGTAGGTATTATAAAAGACTCTTGAAAATAAATATCAAGAACTTTGGGGTAAGTGTGTTGTGGACTTGCGCAAGGCGCTTAATCACGATTGCCCACGAGGGGCACGGTGGCGCTGTATACTAAGGCGTAGTGTACACCGATGGTTCGCTCGTTTTCAAACAGTTGCTCGCCGACGTTTGGTGGTTATCTCCGGTCAATCCGACTTTTTCCACATGTGTAACTGTCCGACATGACCCTTCCTGTCCAAAGTGTCGTTAAACCCCAATAAATAAGTCATTAATCTCGTTCTCCCGTTATAAGAGAAACCTAGAGGGAAGCATATAGAGGATCTGTGCGTCAATCGTTCTCCCTCTGAACCAGGAGAGTGAAGATTTCTCTCCATGATTTTATTTCTGCGTGTCTGTTCTATGAACCAGTACAGTAGCGATTTGTCTCCATGATTTTATTTCTGCGTGGCTGTTCTATGAACCAGTAGAGTGACGATTTCTCTCCATGATTTTATTTCTGCGCGGCTGTTCTATGAACCAGTAGAGTGACGATTTCTCTCCATGATTGTATTTCTGCGCGGCTGTTCTATGAACCAGTAGAGTGACGATTTCTCTCCATGATTTTATTTCTGCGCGGCTGTTCTATGAACCAGTAGAGTGACGATTTCTCTCCATGATTTTATATCTGCGCGGCTGTTCTATGAACCAGTAGAGTGACGATTTCTCTCCATGATTTTATTTCTGCGTGGCTGTTGTATGAACCAGTAGAGTGACGAATGCTCTCTCCATGATTTTATTTCTGCGTGGCTGTTCTATGAACCAGTAGAGTGACGATTTCTCTCCATGATTTTATTTCTGCGTGGCTGTTCTATGAACCAGTAGAGTGACGATTTCATACATTGCCTTTTACTCTGTTTGGGTATTGTTTAATGCACCCCCCCCCCCCCGCACCCCCCCCCCCCCCCCCCCCGTGATTTATTTATCTCGATGCTGTTCTTTCTGTACAGGTACTGGTTCTGTGAATCAGGGGAGTAAAAAATTCTCACGATGCTTTTATTTCTGAACGGGTATTGGTCTTTGAATCAGGGAAATGAAAATTTATCTCTAAGTTTTTATTTCTGTGTGGGTATTGTTCTGTGAACCAGGGAAATGAGGATTTCCCTTGATGTTTTTATTTCTGTGTGGGTATTGTTCTGTGAACCAGGGAAGTGAGGATTTCTCTTGATGTTTCTATTTTTATGTAGGTATTGTTCTGTGAAACAGGGAAGTGAGGATTTCTCTTGATGTTTCTATTTCTGTCTGGGTATTGTTCTGTGAACCAGGAAAGTGAGGATTTCTCTTGATGTTTCTATTTCTGTGTGGGTATTGTTCTGTGAAACAGGGAAGTGAGGATTTCTCTTGAAGTTTTTATTTCTGTGCGTGTATTGTTCTGTGAAACAGGAAAGTGAGGATTTCTCTTGATGTTTCTATATCTGTGTGGGTATTGTTCTGTGAAACAGGGAAGTGAGGATTTCTCTTGATGTTTTTTTATTTCTGTGCGGGTATTGTTCTGTGTACCAGGGAAGTGATTTTTTTTTATGTTTTTATTTCTGTGCGGGTATTGTTCTGTGAACCAGGGAAGTGAGGATTTCTCTTGATGTTTCTATTTCTGTGTGGGTAATGTTCTGTGAAACAGGGAAGTGAGGATTTCTCTTGATGTTTTTAATTCTGTGTGGGTATTGTTCTCTGAACCAGGGGAGGAAGAATTTCTCTGGATGTTTTTAATTCTGTGTGGGTATTGTTCTTTGAACTTGGGGAGTAAAGATTCCTCGCGATGCCTTTAATTCTGTGGGGGTATTGTTCGTTGAACCAGGGGAGGAAGGATTTCTCTGGATGTTTTTAATTATGTGTGGGTATTGTTCTTTGAACCAGGGGAATATAGATTTCTCTTGATACCTTTAATTCTGTGTGGGTATTGTTCTCTGAACCAGGGGCGTATAGATTTCTCCTGATATTTTTAATTCTGTGTGGGTATTGTTCTCTGAACCAGGGGAGTAAGGATTTCTCTTGATGTTTTTAATTCTGTGTGGGTATTTTTCACTGAACCAGGGGAGGAAGGATTTATCTGGGTGTTTTTAATTCTGTGTGGGTATTGTTCTTTGAACTTGGGGAGTAAAGATTCCTCGCGATGCTTTTAATTCTGTGTGGGTAATGTTCTTTGAACCAAGGGAGGAAGGATTTCTCTGGATGTTTTTAATTCTGTGTGGGTATTGTTCTTTGAACTTGGGGAGTAAAGATTCCTCGCGATGCTTTTAATTCTGTGTGGGTATTGTTCTTTGAACCAGGGGAGGAACGATTTCTCTGGATGTTTTTAATTCTGTCTGGGTATTGCTCTCTGAACCAGGGGAGTATAGATTTTGCTTGATACTTTTAATTCTGTGTCGGTATTGTTCTCTGAACCAGGGGAGTATAGATTTCTCTTGATACTTTTAATTCTGTGTGGGTATTGTTCTCCGAACCAGGGCAGTAAGGATTTCTCTTGATGTTTTTAATTCTGTGTGGGTATTGTTCTTTGAACCAGGGGAGGTAGGATTTCTCTGGATGTTTTTAATTCTGTGTGGGTATTGTTCTTTGAACTAGGAGAGTAAGGATTTCTCTGGATGTTTTTAATTCTGTGTGGGCATTGTTCTTTGAACTAGGGGAGTAAAGATTCCTCGCGATGCTTTTAATTCTGTGTGGGTATTGTTCTCTGAACCAGGGCAGTAAGGATTTCTCTGGATGTTATTAATTCTGTGTGGGTATTGTTCTTTGAACCAGGAGGAAGGATTTCTAAGGATGTTTTTAATTCTGTGTGGGTATTTTTCTTTGAACCAGGGGAGGAAGGATTTCTCTGGATGTTTTTAATTCTGTGTGGGTATTGTTATTTGAACCAGGGGAGGAAGGATTTATCTGGATGTTTTTAATTCTGTGTGGGTATTGTTCTTTGAACCAGGGGAGGAAGGATTTCTCTGGATGTTTTTATTATGTGTGGGTATTGTTCTCTGAACCAGGGCAGTAAGGATTTCTCTGGATGTTTCTAATTCTGTGTGGGTATTGTTCTCTGAACCAGGGCAGTAAGGATTTCTCTGGATGTTTTTAATTCTGTGTGGGTATTGTTCTTTGAACTAGGGGAGTAAGGATTTCTCTGGATGTTTTTAATTCTGTCTGGGCATTGTTCATTGAACTAGGGGAGTAAAGATTCCTCGCGATGCTTTTAATTCTGTGTGGGTATTGTTCTCTGAACCAGGGCAGTAAGGATTTCTCTGGATGTTATTAATTCTGTGTGGGTATTGTTCTTTGAACCAGGAGGAAGGATTTCTATGGATGTTTTTAATTCTGTGTGGGTATTGTTCTTTGAACCAGGGGAGGAAGGATTTCTCTGGATGTTTTTAATTCTGTGTGGGTATTGTTATTTGAACAAGGGGAGGAAGGATTTATCTGGATGTTTTTAATTCTGTGTGGGTATTGTTCTCTGAACCAGGGCAGTAAGGATTTCTCTGGATGTTTTTAATTCTGTGTGGGTATTGTTCTCTGAACCAGGAGAGTAAAGATTCCTCGCGATGCTTTTAATTCTGTGTGGGTATTGTTCTTTGAGTCAAGGGAGGAAGGATTTCTCTGGATGTTTTTAATTCTGTGTGGGTATTGTTCTTTGAACCAGAGGAGGAAGGATTTCTCTGGATACTTTTAATTCTGTGTCGCTATTGTTCTTTGAACTAGGGCAGTAAGGATTTCTCTTGATATTTTTAATTCTGTGTGAGTATTCTTCTCTGAACCAGGGGAGTAAGGATTTCTCTGGATGTTTTTAATTCTGTGTGGGTATTGTTTTCTGAACCGGGGGACTAAAGATTCCTCGCGATGCTTTTAATTCCGTGTGGGTATTGTTCTTTGAACCAGGGGAGGAAGGATTTCTTTGGATGGTTTTAATTCTGTGTGGGTATTGTTCTCTGAACTAGGGGAGTAAAGATTCCTCGCGATGTTTTTAATTCTGTGTGGGTATTGTTCTCTGAGCCAGGGGAGTACAGATTTCTCTTGATACTTTTAATTATGTGTGGGTATTGTTCTCTGAACCAGGGGAGTAAGGATTTCTCTGGATGTTTTTACTTCAGTGGGTATTGTTCTCTGAACTAGGGGTGTAAAGATTCCTCGCGATGCTTTTATTTCTGTGCGGGTATTGTTCTATGAACCACGGGAATGAAGATTCTTCACGTTGCTGTTCATTCCGGGTGGGTATTGTGCTACGCACAGGGAGTGAAAATTTCTCTTGATACTTTTAATTCTGTGTGGGTATTGTTCTCTGAACCAGGGGAGTAAGGATTTCTCTGGATGTTTTTACTTCAGTGGGTATTGTTCTCTGAACTAGGGGTGTAAAGATTCCTCGCGATGCTTTTATTTATGTGCGGGTATTGTTCTATGAACCACGGGAATGAAGATTCTTCACGTTGCTATTAATTCCGGGTGGGTATTGTTCTACGCACAGGGAGTGAAGATTCCTCGCAATGCTTTTTAATTCTGTGTGGGTATTGCTCTAATAATAATAATACTTTGGCCAGCCGCTGATTTGTCATGGTTCTCGGGTGAGAAGGTCTTGGTTACCCCTTTGCTCCCAACTGCCTCCCTATTCCCAAGCTTCTTCTCTCCTCCCAACACTCGGAGACGAACTGCTTGATGACATCCCTTGCACCATTCTTCTCAATCTCTCCGATTAGCATATTAACCCTCTCCTTTGAGTCACTCACTAATCACATGTCCTTCATTCTCCCATCCCACTTCCCCATTATACTCCCAGTGAATCTAATTCTTTTAGACTGGTATTTTGGGCATTCTAGAAGAAAGCGTTCCAGGGTCCCCACCACGCCTAAATTACACATCTGACACTCCTTTTCACTGTTTTTCCCAATTTTACCCTCAGTTCCACGAACCGCGACCTCAGCTTGAACAACAGTGCCCCCCCCCCCCCCCCCCCCCGAAAGGTACCATCATGGTACTCTTCAAAACCAGGCTTCTCCTTATCACGCAGACCACCCAAAGAGCTCTTTGATTTGACCCCCTCTCGCCAATTAAGGTTACCATCCTCCACGACTCTTTCTCCTACGATTGTTTTTACCCTGGGTGGCCCTTACGTCTAGGTCCGAGATCTCCAGTGAGTAGTTCTCTATTTGCTCCCTCACTTGGACCACCCACCCTGTCTTCGTATTTGAGTGGAAAATACTCTAGGACATTACTTTACGCCATCGACTGTCAGGGAGATTTTCCAAATAATTAAGATACCCGAGTTTCAATAAGTCTATCCTGTCCTTGATCCCCTTCCACCAAGATCTATGTACAAGGGGGTGAAGCTATTGTTCCATGAACTAGGGCAATGACGATTTCTCACGATGCTTTTAATTTTGTGTGGGTAATTGTTCTATGAAACAGGGGAATGAAGATTCCTGGCGATGCTTTTAATTATATGTCGGTATTAATCTATGAACAAGGAAGGGGAGTTAAGATTTCTAACAATGCTTTAAAGTCTGTGCAGATATTGTTCTCTGAACGAGGGAAGTGAAGATTTCTTACAATGCTTTTAATTCTGTGCAGTTATTGGTGGATGACGTTTTCAGCTGCGGTCAACGCTAAAAGACATTTTGTACCTAAACTATATTGATTGTGCGGAAACAGCTCAATATAAGCTTTTGTCTGACTGTTGAATCCACGATGCTTAATTTTTTTTAATTTTGTACCATACAGATATTTGAAATAAATACTGTTTAAACTAAAAAAATTCGAAACGAATTCTGCCCAAAATGAGCAATCCAAGGACCTTCTGCTTATGACAAACAATAATAGAAAAGCCCTGACCGTTTTGCGCAATACAAATACGCCACAATTGCCATAAATTTCATATTTTTCATAAAGTACCACCTTCTTCTTCAAAAGAAAGTTTTCAATACAAAAATGATTACAGGCTACATGTCAATAAAAAGAAGGAAAGTGAGACATTTTGTCGATTATGTGAGTACATCTAGCTTTACTACGGATTTGCTCAGCGTAAATGTCCCCTCCTTTTAGTTTACTGACAACATTCTTACACTTAAAGCAGAGAGCCCTTGTCGACTTTGATACTCAAGTAGATGTACGTAATAACCACCTTGAAGTAATACGTTAATATCTATTACATTCTGTGTAAACTTAATACTTGTATTATAGAGATAAATTATATTTCTTTACTTGCTTCGTCATTCGAGTTTAGAAAGATCATGGGAAAAGCAAACATTTAGCATTTATTTAATGACAAAGTCTAGCAACACGCGGGTATCACGCGACTTTCTGTTATCTCAATGACAAACAATTAGCAATTTATCACGCGTTTGTCCTCAATTTGTGACCGTATGAGAGATTACAAGGAATCTGTACTTTGTACAGTTACTGGATGTTCTACCCTTCCCACCCAATAAAAAATATTTCAGGGTTTAAATATTGTAATGTTTGTGAAAAGAGAAAAACACATTTTGAAACCTAGGCGGATGAGTAAAGTCTGCATGCAAAGGGGGCGGAGTCAGGGGGCGGTACACGGGGCACGTGCCCATCCACTGTTTTTCCACAGGTATGTTTCGTAGTTACACAGTGAGTGAAAATGGGCGCATGCAAGTTTGTCAATATACAGGCATTCCTGTAACGCAAATCCAAACAATATTTGGCCAAAGAATCCCACTTACGATCGCTTCGGTCCGTTTCTTCTACTTCAGCTATCTTCCAACCCGAAGGCTGGTCTTTGGGTTGAAAGATGGTTACAATAGGAGAAGCGGACAAGACAGTGACCACACAGCGGCATATTCATATAAACGAGAGACTATAGCGAGTCATGTTACATTTACCGATATGCGATTGTAACCTTTCTCACATTGGATCGAACCATGGTATCACTGTAAATTTGTACCCCTCCACTTTTATCGTGCTTCCACCACCCTTGCGTATATGCCATTCAAATTCAGAGGAGGACATGCATTTGGGTTCACAGTAATTATAACAGGTTGAAATATACACGTCAAAAGAGCATACAGGACCTCAGTTTATTACTCATTGAGTTAGATTAATTTCATAACTCAACATTTTGTCTTAATTTGGTGCTCAGACACTTTTTATTAGCAATATACCAATAGACACTCTCCAATAATTTGTTATAAAAACAAATTCATGTCAAAAGAATATTGTCGCCTTCTCTTCTATTTTTCACACTCAAACATGCATCCTGTCCCTCACACACACATTTTTGTATTAATAATAATTCTTTGGCCTTCCGCGGTCCCCTGACGAGAAAGCCTTCTACATCAACCCCATCCATCACTCGCCTAGTCACTCCCCACTCCATAGATTTAATCTTAATTTTAAATGCAGTGCAGTTATAACAAGTGTGTTCCATCATTTAAACATATTACGCCATATGAAAACAGGCTCCACAGACTAAATATGGGGTGCAAATGCAGTGTAGTTATAACAAGTGTGTTCCACCACTTACTCATCTTACGCGGTGGGTGTGTAAAATACTCCAGACTAAATCTGGGGTGCAAATGCACTGCAGTTATAACAAGTCTGTCCCGCCATTTACACATCTTACGCGGTGAGTGTGTAAAAGGATCGAGACTAAATCTGGGGTGCAAATGTAGTGTAGTTATAACAAGAGGTTCCATCAGTTACACATCTTACTCCGTGTGAAAACAGGCACAGACTAAATCTGGAGTGTAAGTGAAGTGTAGTTATAACAAGTGTGTTCAATCATTTACATTTATACGCCGTGTGTAAACAGGGTCCACAGACTAAATCTGGGGTGTAAATGTAGTGTTGTTATAACAAGAGGTTCCATCAGCTACACATCTTACGCGGTGTGTAAAAGGCTCCAGATTAAATCTGGGGTGTAATCGTAGTGTTGGTATAACAAGATGTTCCATCATTTACATTTACACGCCGTGTGTAAACAGGCTCCAGACTACACCTGGGGTGTAAATGTAGTGTTGTTATAACAAGAGGTTCCATCATTTACACATCTTACTCCGTATGTAAACAGGCTCCACAGACTAAATCTGGAGTGTAAATGCAGTATTGTTATAACAAGTGTGTTCAATCATTTACATTTATACGCCGTGTGTAAACAGGCTCCACAGACTAAATCTGGGGTGTAAATGTAGTATTGTTATAACAAGTGTGTTCAATCATTTACATTTATACGCCGTGTGTAAACAGGCTCCACAGACTAAATCTGGAGTGTAAATGTAGTATTGTTATAACAAGTGTGTTCAATCATTTACATTTATACGCCGTGTGTAAACAGGCTCCACAGACTAAAACTGGAGTGTAAATGTAGTGTAGTTATAACGTGTGTTCCATCAGTTACATCTTAAGCCATGTGTAAACAGGCCCCAGACTAAATCTGGGGTGTAAATATAGTGTAGTTGTAACAAGTGTGTTCCATCATTTACACATCTTAAGTTGTGTGTAAACAGGCTCCACAGACTAAATCTTGGGTGTAAATGTGTTCCACCATTTACACATCCTACGCCGTGTGTAAACATGCTCTATGGACTCAATCTGCGTTTTAAATATGGTGTAATACAACACTCCACAGACTCAATCTGTTTTCCAAGTAACTAAAACATTCCTTCTGTAACTTCCAAATATGAAAAGGTTAATCAAGAGAGTTTAATCAGATAACTATCTCAACAAAGTTTCGTTAAGTTTTAGTAAAATTTAAGTTTTCTTGAATTTAAGACTCCGCACAACAACTGTAGATTAACTGTTTATATGTTTTACGTGATGATAATTCTTTCTAATTTGAGCTGTATGAGTAGCAGCAAGAGCTGAGAACGTTACAATACGTTACGTTACACGCAAGGAAATGTTTAACAAATATGGCAGTAGGCGTATCACTTGACTCCTCGTATTTGAGCTGTAGGAGTAGCAGCAAGAGCTGAGAACATTACATTACGTTACGTTATACACAAGGAAATGTTTAACAAACATGGCAGGAGGCCGAGAGAGAAGTGGCAGTTTAGCTTTATAACTTGCAAGTCAAACCTGGGAGATTTTTTGCTGAGGTTTAACGGCACTTTCGACAGCCTGGGTCAGCTGTTGTCAGACAGCTTTATGGGTGTAGGGAGCCGGATTACCCAAAAAGAACCACCGACTGTGGCGAGCAACTGTCAGATTTTCCAACGTACTAACTCAGAAAAAGTGGGGTTAGCAGTGGTTGATGACAAAAGCACCACCCAAGTGCAGTGCGCATTAGTTTACAGCGTCATCGTGCCCCCACGTAGGAGTTGGGGGTCGATATGCTTATACAGAGTTGACTGGCCGGACCATAAATTGCCGTTTAGCTCGCCACTTCATGTAATATTTATCATATTATATCGCAACTCCTGTCGAGATCAGATTTAATTAGCAGAAACAATGAACAAGGACACCGGAAGTATCCCGGGCCGGGGGGGGGGGGGGGGGTTCTGGGGTATCAAAAAGTGCACTTGACTCTGGGTATCACTTAAGACCTTAATTCTAAAATGTATTATAAATTGTAATGTGATACTCAGTAATAATAATAATAATAATAATAATAATAATAATAATAATAATAATAATAATAATCATAATAATAATAATAATAATCTAAAGTAATAATAAGAACACTTTGATTGACCGCTGATTTGTCACTGTTATCAGGTGAGAAGGCCTTGGTTACTGTACTGGTGCTGTATACTAAGGCATGGGACATGGTGGTGCTGTATACTAAGGCGTGGGGTATGGTGGTGCTGTATACTAAGGCATGGGGCATGGTGGTGATGTATACCAAGGCGTGGGACATGGTGGTGCCGAATTCTAAAGCGTGGGGCATGTTGGTGCTGTATATTAAGGCACGGGGCATGGTGGTACTGTATACTAAGGCGTGGAGTATGGTGGTGCTGTATGCTAAGGCGTGGAGCTTGGCCGTGCTGTATATGAAGGCGTGGGGCATGGTGGTGCTGTATTCTAAGGCGTGGGGCACGTTGGTACTGTATACTAAGGCGTGGGGCATGGTGGTGCAGTATTCTAAAGCATGGGGCATGGTGGTGCTGTATTCTAAGCATGGGGCATGGTGGTGCTGTATACTAAGGCGTGGGGCATGGTGGTGATGTATACTAAGGCATGGGGCATGGTGGTGCTGTATACTAAGGCATGGGGCATGGTGATGCTGTATACTAAGGCATGGGCCATTGTGGTGCTGTATTCTATGGCATGGAGCATGGTGGTGCTTTATACTATGGCGTGAGGCATGGTGGTGCTGTATACTAAGGCGTGGGGTATGGTGGTGCTGAGTACTAAGGCATGGGGTATGGTGGTGCTGTATACTAAGGCGTGGGTATGGTGGTGCTGTATACTAAGGCGTGGGGCATGATGGTGCTGTATAGGGTTAGGTTAGGGTTAGGGTTTATTATTGTGAGAAGACTGATAATATCACTGCTGCTAATTTTACTATTTTCTTCAGTAATGTCAGCGCTTACGAATTCTATGGAAACCAAGGGTGGCACCTGGATTTCCCCCGACTCTACACTATGAACATCGATTGGGGGGTGATCATGGTTCAGCCCGGTGGGAGAAATTTTTGTTTCAATTCTGTTTAATTGGGGACAAGAGGTTTTAGAGATAGTCAAAGCAAAACGAAAAAAAAAAAACAACTGTGGAACTAGGTGTCTTGGTAATTCGTCATGACCCTGTTTTTGATACCCCTCTCCCTGGCGCCACCCTTGATAGAAACGATCATGTTTTCACTATTCTGCAAAAATGACCCTAGAAGAAATATTTTTTAAAAACCCGAACTAACTTAAAAACTGTCGGAAAATATTGAAATCACCCCCTACCTCCGTGCCTGATTTTGGTGCAGTTAGAACTGCAGTCTTGAGCAGGATGCTCTGTGTACCCATCAAACGGTCATTGTCGGGATCACTCAAATTGTTCGCTTAAAACACTGCGTTCAACATTAACCCCATCATCGACCCCCACCCACTATGTACATTATCCAAGAAATGAAATTTATTTCCACCCGGTACAGAGAGAGAGGGAGAGAGAGGTAGAGAGAGGAGAGAGAGAGAGAGAGAGAGAGAGAGAGAGAGAGAGAGAGAGAGAGAGAGGAAGAGAGAGAGAGAGATGTAGAGAGAGAGAGAGAGAGAGAGAGAGAGAGAGGGGAGAGTGTGTAGAGATAAAACGGGGAGAGAGAGACGAGAGAGGGGAAGAGAGATGGAGGGATAGTAGGGTGAGGAGAGAGGGAAAAGAGGGAGGGAGATGTAGAGCGAGAGAGGGACAGAGAGAGAGAGAGAGGGAGAGGGATGGGGAGAGAAGGGGTAGGGGAGTGGCAGATGGGTGAAGAAGGGAGGGAGAGAGAGGGAGGGAAGTAGATCGTAGTGGGGAGAGAGGGGTGAGAGAGGGAGTAAGGGAGATGGGGAGAGATTCACATAAGTGTATACTAATTTTCCCCTTTTCATACCTCCCAAAGAGTAGCATATTTTTTTTATTAATGTAGCTACCCTAACTCATTTAAAAAGGCAATATAAAAGACAGCTCTGTCGCTGCTTCAACTCCCCGGGGTGTGCGGTAGATCAGTGTTTAGCCGCCTCAACTCCCCGAGCTGCGGTGCATCAGTGGTTTGCCGCTTCAACTCCTCGGGGAGCATGGTGGCCTCAGTCATTTAGCCATTTCTACTCCCCGGGGAAGAGCCGCTCCAACTCCCCGGGGAGTGCGGTGGATCAGTGGTTGGTTTATTAAAACGATTGGTCGACGGTTCGATACAAATCAGTGGTAACTGGATTTTGATTTTAAATGAGACTTAATCCGATTACCCATGTGTTGACACGGTAGAGCACATTACCCATGTGTTGACACAGTAGATCGCATTACCCATGTGCTGTCACGGTAGAGTGCATTACCCATGTGTTGACACGGTAGATCGTTTTACCCATGTGTTGACATGGTAGAGCGAATTACCCATGTGTTGACACGATAGAGTGCATTACCCATGTGTTGACACGGTAGAGCACATTACCCATGTGTTGACACGGTAGATCACATTACCCGTGTGTTGACACGGTAGATTGCATTACACATGTGTTGACATGGTAGAGCACATTACCCATGTGTTGACACGGTAGAGCGCATTACCCATGTGTTGACATGGTAGATCATATTACCCATGTGTTGACACGGTAGAGTGCATTACCCATGACATTGTGTTGACACGGTAGAGCACATTACCCATGTGTTGACACAGTAGATTGTATTACCCATGTGTTGACACGGTAGAGCACATTACCCATGTGTTGACACGGTAGAGCGCATTACCCATGTGCTGACACGGTAGATCACATTACCCATGTGTTGACACGGTAGATCACATTACCCATGTGTTGACATGGTAGAGCACATTACCCATGTGTTGACATGGTAGAGTGCATTACCCATGTGTTGACACTGTAGATCGCATTACTTATGTGTTGACACGGTAGATTGTATTACCCATGTGTTGACACGGTAGAGCACATTACCCATGTGTTGACATGGTAGAGTGCATTACCCATGTGTTGACAGGGGAGAGCGCATTATTCATGTGTTGTCACGGTGGTATTGTGTACTAAGGCGTACTGCACGTCGATAGAGCACATTACCCATGTGTTGTCACAGTGATATTGTGTGCTAAGGCGTACTGCACGTCGATAGAGCACATTACCCATCTGTTGTCACAGTGATATTGTGTACTAACGCGTACTGCACGTCGAAAGAGCACATTACCTATGAGTTGACACGGAGATATTGTGTACTAAGGCGTACTGAACGCCGATAGGGCGCATTGACTCGATGGTATTGTGTACAAAGGCGGCAGGCGTACTGCACGTCGATAGAGCACATTACCCATGTTTTGTCAAGATGGTATTGTGTACTAATGCGACAGGAGTACTGCACGTCGATAGAGCATATTACCCACGTGTTGACACGGTGGCATTGTATATTGAGGCGTGAGGCGTGCTACACGTCGATAGAGCACATTTCCCATGTGTTGTCACGGTGGCATTGTGTTCTAAGGCGTACTGCACGTCGATAGAGCACATTACCCATGTGTTGACACGGTGGTATTTTGTACTAAGGCGTACTGCACGTAGATAGAGCGCAGTACCCATGTGTTGTCACGGTGGTATTGTGTACTAGGGCGACAGACGTACTGCACGTCAATAGAGCACATTACCTATGTGTTATCACGGTGATTTTGTGTACTAAGGCGAGAGGCGTACTGCACGTCGATGGAGCACATTGCCCATGTGTTGACACGGTGGTATTGTGTACTAAGGCGACAGGCATACTACACGTCGATAGAGCACACTACCCATGTGTTGTCGCGGTGGTATTGTGTACTAAGGCGTACTGAACGTCGATAGTGCACATTGTCCATGTGTTGACACGGTGGTAATGTGTACAAAGGCGACAGTCGGGCTGCACGTCGATAGAGCACATTACCCATGTGTTGACACGGTGGCATTGTGTACTAAGGCGACAGGCGTACTGCACATCGATAGAGCACATTACCCATGTGTTGACACGGTGGTATTGTGTACTAAGGCGACAGGCGTATCGCACGTCGATAGAGCACATTACCCATGTGTTGTCACGGCGGCATTGTGTACTAAGGCGACAGGCGTACTACGCGTCGAGAGGGCACATTACCCATGTGTTGTCACGGCGGTATCGTGTACTAAGGCGAGAGGCGTACTGCACGTCGATGGAGCACATTACCCATGTGTTGACACGGTGGTATTGTGTACTAAGGTGACAGGCGTACTACACGTAGATAGAGCACATTACCCATGTGTCGACACGGGGGTTATATGTACAAAGGCGACAAGCGTATTACACGTCGAGAGGGCACATTACCCATGTGTTGTCACGGTAGCATTTTGTACTAAGGCCACAGGCGTACTGCACGTCGATAGGACACTTGCCTTCAACCGCTGCTAACTCTGTGTATAGGTTTAGCAAGTTGGAATTGGCAGTGCTCTCCGCTTCTCGGCGGTTCTCTCCAGCTTCCCCCAACCATAAAACCTTCCGATACGATGTGACCCTAGCGGTTGAAAGTGTCGTTAAACCCCACTAAACAAACAAACAAATTACTTCTCCCGAAAACCGACAACTGTATTCAATCGGGTAAAACCAAGTCCGCATCAAGAGGGAAAACCAACAACGGTATCAAGTCGGGTTAGCCCAAGTCCGCATCCAGAGGGAAAAACCGACATAGGTATCCAGTCGGGTAAATCCAAGTCCGCATCCAGAGGGAAACCCAACAACGGTATCCAGTCGAGTAAGCCCACATCCAGAGAGAAAAACTCATAATTTTGAAAATAATTTGAAAAATAATTTTTGCGTTAGCTTGATCCCTTTCCAAGTACCGTGGTATGTAACTGTTTGACAGTACTTTCCCTATACCTGTCTTATTAAGAAATGAGTACATGTGTGCCCCCTCCTACACCCACCCTCCCACATCCACCCTCCCACACCCACCACCACAATGTGTCTTTTTATCACCAAGACGAGTACAATAAATAATCCCCTATGTATTAGAATGTATATAAGGATTAATATAAGGATTAATATATATATAATAATTGATTGTTCAGGAATATTTACTTGTAACATGTTTCCAATACTAGTTTAAAGTTTATCCATCATTTCCGATATCCCCCCAAAAAACAGCAAAAGGGCAGAGGACAGTGGGGAAGCAGCAGAAGGCAGTGGTGGAGCTGGGGGTGGGGTTAGGTAAATAATAAAATTATTAAAATATTGCATTTGTCATCAAATTCAGCCAATTTACTTCTTTTTCCTGTGCTGCATGGAGTGTGGTTAGTTAATAAAGATAGTTACACCGAGCCACCAGCAACAAGGTAGATTAACGGATGTTTGGCAGTCTGTTTCCAATGTTGTGAGATATAGCCTAACTTTCCAGCTGACGACAGGTAGACAGCCAACAAGGTAGATTAACGGATGTTGGGCAGTCTGTTTCCAATGTTGTGAGATATAATCTAACTTTCTAATTGAGGACAGGTAGACAGCCAACAAGGTAGATTAACGGATGTTTGGCAGTCTGTTTCCAATGTTGTGAGATATAGCCTAACTTTCCAGCTGACGACAGGTAGACAGCCAACAAGGTAGATTAACGGATGTTGGGCAGTCTAATTCCAATGTTGTGAGATATAATCTAACTTTCTAATTGAGGACAGGTAGACAGCCAACAAGGTAGATTAACGGATGTTTGGCAGTCTGTTTCCAATGTTGTGAGATATAGCCTAACTTTCCAGCTGACGACAGGTAGACAGCCAACAAGGTAGATTAACGGATGTTGGGCAGTCTAATTCCAATGTTGTGAGATAAAACCTAACTTTCCAATTGACGACAGGTAGACAGCCAACAAGGTAGATTAACGGATGTTTGGCGGTCTGATTCCAATGTTGTGAGATATAACCTAACTTTCCAATTGACGACAGGTAGACAGCCAACAAGGCAGATTGACGGATGTTTGGCTGTTTGATTCCATTGTAGTGAGATATAACCTAACTTTCCAGTTGACGACAGGTAGACAGCCAACAAGGCAGATTCACGGATGTTTGGCAGTTTGATTACATTGTAGTGAGATATAACCTAACTTTCCAATTGACGACAGGTAGACAGCCAACAAGGTAGATTAACGGATGTTTTGCAGTCTGATTCCAATGTTGTGAGATATAGCCTAACTTTCAAAGTGACGATAGGTAGACAGCCAACAAGGCAGATTAACAGATGTTTTGCAGTTTGGTTCCATTGTAGTGAGATATAACCTAACTTTCCAATTGACGACAGGTAGACAGCCAACAAGGTAGATTAACGGGTTCGGCAGTCTGATTCCAATGTTGTGAGATATAGCCTAACTTTCCAATTGACGATAGGTAGATAGCCAACAAGGCAGATTAACAGATGTTTTGCAGTTTGGTTCCATTGTAGTGAGATATAACCTAACTTTCCAATTGACGACAGGTAGACAGCCAACAAGGTAGATTAACGGATGTTTGGCAGTCTGATTCCAATGTTGTGAGATATAACTTAACTTTCCAGTTGACGACAGGTAGACGGCCAATAAGGTACATTAACGGATGTTTGACAGTCTGATTCCAATGTTGTGAGATATAACCTAACTTTCCAATTGACGACAGGTAGACAGCCATTAAGGTAGATTAACGGATGTTTGACAGTCTGATTCCAATGTTGTGAGATATAACCTAATTTTCCAATTGACGACAGGTAGACAGCCAACAAGGTAGATTAACGGATGTTTGGCAGTCTGATTCCAATGTTGTGAGATATAACCTTCCAGTTGACGGCAGGTAGACAGCCAACAAGGTAGATTAACGGATGTTTGGCAGTCTGATTCCAATGTTGTGAGATATAACCTAACTTTCTAATTGACGACAGGTAGACAGCCAACAAGGTAGATTAACGGATGTTTGGCAGTCTGTTTCCAATGTCGTGAGATATAGCCTAACTTTCCAGCTGACGACAGGTAGACAGCCAAAAAGGTAGATTAACGGATGTTGGGCAGTCTAATTCCAATGTTGTGAGATATAACCTAACTTTCCAATTGACGACAGGTAGACAGCCAACAAGGTAGATTAACGGATGTTTTGCAGTCTGATTCCAATGTTGTGAGATATAGCCTAACTTTCAAAGTGACGATAGGTAGACAGCCAACAAGGCAGATTAACAGATGTTTTGCAGTTTGGTTCCATTGTAGTGAGATATAACCTAACTTTCCAATTGACGACAGGTAGACAGCCAACAAGGTAGATTAACGGGTGTTTAGCAGTCTGATTCCAATGTTGTGAGATATAGCCTAACTTTCCAATTGACGATAGGTAGACAGCCAACAAGGCAGATTAACAGATGTTTTGCAGTTTGGTTCCATTGTAGTGAGATATAACCTAACTTTCCAATTGACGACAGGTAGACAGCCAACAAGGTAGATTAACGGATGTTTGGCAGTCTGATTCCAATGTTGTGAGATATAACTTAACTTTCCTGTTGACGACAGGTAGACGGCCAATATGGTACATAAACGGATGTTTGACAGTCTGATTCCAATGTTGTGAGATATAACCTAATTTTCCAATTGACGACAGGTAGACAGCCAACAAGATAGATTAACGGATGTTTGCCAGTCTGATTCCAATGTTGTGAGATATAACCTTCCAGTTGACGACAGGTAGACAGCCAACAAGGTAGATTAACGGATGTTTAGCAGTCTGATTCCAATATTGTGAGATATAACCTAACTTTCTAATTGACGACAGGTAGACAGCCAACAAGGTAGATTAACGGATGTTTGGCAGTCTGTTTCCAATGTTGTGAGATATAGCCTATCTTTCCAGCTAACGACAGGTAGACAGCCAACAAGGTAGATTAACGGATGTTGGGCAGTCTAATTCCTATGTTGTGAGATATAACCTAACTTTCCAATTGACGACAGGAAGACAGCCAATAAGGTACATTAACGGATGTTTGACAGTCTGATTCCAATGTTGTGAGATATAACCTAACTTTCCAATTGACGACAGGTAGACAGCCATTAAGGTAGATTAACGGATGTTCGACAGTCTGATTCCAATGTTGTGAGATATAACCTAATTTTCCAATTGACGACAGGTAGACAGCCAACAAGGTAGATTAACGGATGTTTGGCAGTCTGATTCCAATGTTGTGAGATATAACCTTCCAGTTGACGGCAGGTAGACAGCCAACAAGGTAGATTAACGGATGTTTGGCAGTCTGTTTCCAATGTTGTGAGATATAGCCTAACTTTCCAGCTGACGACAGGTAGACAGCCAAAAAGGTAGATTAACGGATGTTGGGCAGTCTAATTCCAATGTTGTGAGATATAACCTAACTTTCCAATTGACGACAGGTAGACAGTCAACAAGGTAGATTAACGGATGTTTGTCAGTCTGATTCCAATGTTGTGAGATATAACCTAACTTTCTAATTGACGACAGGTAGACAGCCAACAAGGTAGATTAACGGATGTTTGGCAGTCTGTTTCCAATGTTGTGAGATATAGCCTAACTTTCCAGCTGACGACAGGTAGACAGCCAAAAAGGTAGATTAACGGATGTTGGGCAGTCTAATTCCAATGTTGTGAGATATAACCTAACTTTCCAATTGACGACAGGTAGACAGTCAACAAGGTAGATTAACGGATGTTTGGCAGTCTGATTCCAATGTTGTGAGATATAACCTAACTTTCCAATTGACCACAGGTAGACAGCCAACAAGGTAGATTAACGGATGTTTGGCGGTCTGATTCCAATGTTGTGAGATATAACCTAACTTTCCAATTGACGACAGGTAGACAGCCAACAAGGCAGATTGACGGATGTTTGGCTGTTTGATTCCATTGTAGTGAGATATAACCTAACTTTCCAGTTGACGACAGGTAGACAGCCAACAAGGCAGATTAACGGATGTTTGGCAGTTTGATTCCATTGTAGTGAGATATAACCTAACTTTCCAATTGACGACAGGTAGACAGCCAACAAGGTAGATTAACGGATGTTTTGCAGTCTGATTCCAATGTTGTGAGATATAGCCTAACTTTCAAAGTGACGATAGGTAGACAGCCAACAAGGCAGATTAACAGATGTTTTGCAGTTTGGTTCCATTGTAGTGAGATATAACCTAACTTTCCAATTGACGACAGGTAGACAGCCAACAAGGTAGATTAACGGGTGTTTGGCAGTCTGATTCCAATGTTGTGAGATATAGCCTAACTTTCCAATTGACGATAGGTAGACAGCCAACAAGGCAGATTAACAGATGTTTTGCAGTTTGGTTCCATTGTAGTGAGATATAACCTAACTTTCCAATTGACGACAGGTAGACAGCCAACAAGGTAGATTAACGGATGTTTGGCAGTCTGATTCCAATGTTGTGAGATATAACTTAACTTTCCAGTTGACGACAGGTAGACGGCCAATAAGGTACATAAACGGATGTTCGACAGTCTGATTCCAATGTTGTGAGATATAACCTAATTTTCCAATTGACGACAGGTAGACAGCCAACAAGGTAGATTAACGGATGTTTGACAGTCTGATTCCAATGTTGTGAGATATAACCTTCCAGCTGACGACAGGTAGACAGCCAACAAGGTAGATTAACGGATGTTTAGCAGTCTGATTCCAATATTGTGAGATATAACCTAACTTTCTAATTGACGACAGGTAGACAGCCAACAAGGTAGATTAACGGATGTTTGGCGGTCTGATTCCAATGTTGTGAGATATAAAATAACTTTCCAATTGACGACAGGTAGACAGCCAACAAGGCAGATTGACGGATGTTTGGCTGTTTGATTCCATTGTAGTGAGATATAACCTAACTTTCCAGGTGACGACAGGTAGACAGCCAACAAGGCAGATTAACGGATGTTTGGCAGTTTGATTCCATTGTAGTGAGATATAACCTAACTTTCCAATTGACGACAGGTGGACAGCCAACAAGGTAGATTAACGGATGTTTTGCAGTCTGATTCCAATGTTGTGAGATATAGCCTAACTTTCCAAATGACGATAGGTAGACAGCCAACAAGGCAGATTAACAGATGTTTTGCAGTTTGGTTCCATTGTAGTGAGATATAACCTAACTTTCCAATTGACGACAGGTAGACAGCCAACAAGGTAGATTAACGGGTGTTTGGCAGTCTAATTCCAATGTTGTGAGATATAGCCTAACTTTCCAATTGACGATAGGTAGACAGCCAATAAGGCAGATTAACAGTTGTTTTGCAGTTTGGTTCCATTGTAGTGAGATATAACCTAACTTTCCAATTGACGACAGGTAGACAGCCAACAAGGTAGATTAACGGATGTTTGGCAGTCTGATTCCAATGTTGTGAGATATAACTTAACTTTCCAGTTGACGACAGGTAGACGGCCAATAAGGTACATTAACGGATGTTTGACAGTCTGATTCCAATGTTGTGAGATATAACCTAACTTTCCAATTGACGACAGGTAGACAGCCATTAAGGTAGATTAACGGATGTTTGACAGTCTGATTCCAATGTTGTGAGATATAACCTAATTTTTCAATTGACGACAGGTAGACAGCCAACAAGGTAGATTAACGGATGTTTGACAGTCTGATTCCAATGTTGTGTGATATAACCTAACTTTCCAGTTGACGACAGGTAGACAGCCAAGAAGGTAGATTAACGGATGTTTGACAGTCTGATTCCAATGTTGTGAGATATAACCTAACTTTCTAATTGACGACAGGTAGACAGCCAACAAGGTAGATTAACGGATGTTTGGCAGTCTGTTTCCAATGTTGTGAGATATAGCCTAACTTTCCAGCTGACGACAGGTGGACAGCCAACAAGGTAGATTAACGGATGTTGGGCAGTCTAGTTCCAATGTTGTGAGATATAACCTAACATTCCAATTGACGACAGGTAGACAGCCAACAAGGCAAATTGACGGATGTTTGGCTGTTTGATTCCATTGTAGTGAGATATAACCTAACTTTTCAGTTGACGACAGGTAGACAGCCAACAAGGCAGATTAACGGATGTTTGGCAGTCTGATTCCAATGTTGTGAGATATAACTTAACTTTCCAGTTGACGACAGGTAGACGGCCAATAAGGTACATTAACGGATGTTTGACAGTCTGATTCCAATGTTGTGAGATATAACCTAATTTTCCAATTGACGACAGGTAGACAGCCAACAAGGTAGATTAACGGATGTTTGACAGTCTGATTCCAATGTTGTGAGATATAACCTTCCAGTTGACGACAGGTAGACAGCCAACAAGGTAGATTAACGGATGTTTGGCAGTCTGATTCCAATGTTGTGAGATATAACCTAACTTTCTAATTGACGACAGGTAGACAGCCAACAAGGTAGATTAACGGATGTTTGGCAATCTGTTTCCAATGTTGTGAGATATAGCCTAACTTTCCAGCTGACGACAGGTAGACAGCCAACAAGGTAGATTAACGGATGTTGGGCAGTCTAATTCCAATGTTGTGAGATATAACCTAACTTTCCAATTGACGACAGGTAGACAGCCAACAAGGTAGATTAACGGATGCTTGGCAGTCTGATTCCAATGTTGTGAGATATAACCTAACTTTCCAATTGACGACAGGTAGACAGCCAACAAGGTAGATTAACGGATGTTTGGCGGTCTGATTCCAATGTTGTGAGATATAACCTAACTTTCCAATTGACGACAGGTAGACAGCCAACAAGGCAGATTGACGGATGTTTGGCTGTTTGATTCCATTGTAGTGAGATATAACCTAACTTTCCAGTTGACGACAGGTAGACAGCCAACAAGGCAGATTCACGGATGTTTGGCAGTTTGATTACATTGTAGTGAGATATAACCTAACTTTCCAATTGACGACAGGTAGACAGCCAACAAGGTAGATTAACGGATGTTTTGCAGTCTGATTCCAATGTTGTGAGATATAGCCTAACTTTCAAAGTGACGATAGGTAGACAGCCAACAAGGCAGATTAACAGATGTTTTGCAGTTTGGTTCCATTGTAGTGAGATATAACCTAACTTTCCAATTGACGACAGGTAGACAGCCAACAAGGTAGATTAACGGGTTCGGCAGTCTGATTCCAATGTTGTGAGATATAGCCTAACTTTCCAATTGACGATAGGTAGATAGCCAACAAGGCAGATTAACAGATGTTTTGCAGTTTGGTTCCATTGTAGTGAGATATAACCTAACTTTCCAATTGACGACAGGTAGACAGCCAACAAGGTAGATTAACGGATGTTTGGCAGTCTGATTCCAATGTTGTGAGATATAACTTAACTTTCCAGATGACGACAGGTAGACGGCCAATAAGGTACATTAACGGATGTTTGACAGTCTGATTCCAATGTTGTGAGATATAACCTAACTTTCCAATTGACGACAGGTAGACAGCCATTAAGGTAGATTAACGGATGTTTGACAGTCTGATTCCAATGTTGTGAGATATAACCTAATTTTCCAATTGACGACAGGTAGACAGCCAACAAGGTAGATTAACGGATGTTTGGCAGTCTGATTCCAATGTTGTGAGATATAACCTTCCAGTTGACGGCAGGTAGACAGCCAACAAGGTAGATTAACGGATGTTTGGCAGTCTGATTCCAATGTTGTGAGATATAACCTAACTTTCTAATTGACGACAGGTAGACAGCCAACAAGGTAGATTAACGGATGTTTGGCAGTCTGTTTCCAATGTTGTGAGATATAGCCTAACTTTCCAGCTGACGACAGGTAGACAGCCAAAAAGGTAGATTAACGGATGTTGGGCAGTCTAATTCCAATGTTGTGAGATATAACCTAACTTTCCAATTTACGACAGGTAGACAGTCAACAAGGTAGATTAACGGATGTTTGGCAGTCTGATTCCAATGTTGTGAGATATAACCTAACTTTCCAATTGACCACAGGTAGACAGCCAACAAGGTAGATTAACGGATGTTTGGCGGTCTGATTCCAATGTTGTGAGATATAACCTAACTTTCCAATTGACGACAGGTAGAAAGCCAACAAGGCAGATTAACGGATGTTTGGCAGTTTGATTCCATTGTAGTGAGATATAACCTAACTTTCCAATTGACGACAGGTAGACAGCCAACAAGGTAGATTAACGGATGTTTTGCAGTCTGATTCCAATGTTGTGAGATATAGCCTAACTTTCAAAGTGACGATAGGTAGACAGCCAACAAGGCAGATTAACAGATGTTTTGCAGTTTGGTTCCATTGTAGTGAGATATAACCTAACTTTCCAATTGACGACAGGTAGACAGCCAACAAGGTAGATTAACGGGTGTTTGGCAGTCTGATTCCAATGTTGTGAGATATAGCCTAACTTTCCAATTGACGATAGGTAGACAGCCAACAAGGCAGATTAACAGATGTTTTGCAGTTTGGTTCCATTGTAGTGAGATATAACCTAACTTTCCAATTGACGACAGGTAGACAGCCAACAAGGTAGATTAACGGATGTTTGGCAGTCTGATTCCAATGTTGTGAGATATAACTTAACTTTCCAGTTGACGACAGGTAGACGGCCAATAAGGTACATAAACGGATGTTTGACAGTCTGATTCCAATGTTGTGAGATATAACCTAATTTTCCAATTGACGACAGGTAGACAGCCAACAAGGTAGATTAACGGATGTTCGACAGTCTGATTCCAATGTTGTGAGATATAACCTTCCAGTTGACGACAGGTAGACAGCCAACAAGGTAGATTAACGGATGTTTAGCAGTCTGATTCCAATATTGTGAGATATAACCTAACTTTCTAATTGACGACAGGTAGACAGCCAACAAGGTAGATTAACGGATGTTTGGCAGTCTGTTTCCAATGTTGTGAGATATAGCCTATCTTTCCAGCTAACGACAGGTAGACAGCCAACAAGGTAGATTAACGGATGTTGGGCAGTCTAATTCCTATGTTGTGAGATATAACCTAACTTTCCAATTGACGACAGGAAGACAGCCAATAAGGTACATTAACGGATGTTTGACAGTCTGATTCCAATGTTGTGAGATATAACCTAACTTTCCAATTGACGACAGGTAGACAGCCATTAAGGTAGATTAACGGATGTTTGACAGTCTGATTCCAATGTTGTGAGATATAACCTAATTTTCCAATTGACGACAGGTAGACAGCCAACAAGGTAGATTAACGGATGTTTGGCAGTCTGATTCCAATGTTGTGAGATATAACCTTCCAGTTGACGGCAGGTAGACAGCCAACAAGGTAGATTAACGGATGTTTGGCAGTCTGTTTCCAATGTTGTGAGATATAGCCTAACTTTCCAGCTGACGACAGGTAGACAGCCAAAAAGGTAGATTAACGGATGTTGGGCAGTCTAATTCCAATGTTGTGAGATATAACCTAACTTTCCAATTGACGACAGGTAGACAGTCAACAAGGTAGATTAACGGATGTTTGGCAGTCTGATTCCAATGTTGTGAGATATAACCTAACTTTCTAATTGACGACAGGTAGACAGCCAACAAGGTAGATTAACGGATGTTTGGCAGTCTGTTTCCAATGTTGTGAGATATAGCCTAACTTTCCAGCTGACGACAGGTAGACAGCCAAAAAGGTAGATTAACGGATGTTGGGCAGTCTAATTCCAATGTTGTGAGATATAACCTAACTTTCCAATTGACGACAGGTAGACAGCCAACAAGGTAGATTAACGGATGTTTAGCAGTCTGATTCCAATATTGTGAGATATAACCTAACTTTCTAATTGACGACAGGTAGACAGCCAACAAGGTAGATTAACGGATGTTTAGCAGTCTAATTCCTATGTTGTGAGATATAACCTAACTTTCCAATTGACGACAGGAAGACAGCCAACAAGGTAGATTAACGGATGTTTGGCAGTCTGATTCCAATGATGTGAGATATAACCTAACTTTCCAATTGACGACAGGTAGACAGCCAACAAGGTAGATTAACGGATGTTTGGCGGTCTGATTCCAATGTTGTGAGATATAACCTAACTTTCCAATTGACGACAGGTAGACAGCCAACAAGGCAGATTGACGGATGTTTGGCTGTTTGATTCCATTGTAGTGAGATATAACCTAACTTTCCAGGTGACGACAGGTAGACAGCCAACAAGGCAGATTAACGGATGTTTGGCAGTCTGATTCCAATGTTGTGAGATATAACCTTCCAGTTGACGGCAGGTAGACAGCCAACAAGGTAGATTAACGGATGTTTGGCAGTCTGATTCCAATGTTGTGAGATATAACCTAACTTTCTAATTGACGACAGGTAGACAGCCAACAAGGTAGATTAACGGATGTTTGGCAGTCTGTTTCCAATGTCGTGAGATATAGCCTAACTTTCCAGCTGACGACAGGTAGACAGCCAAAAAGGTAGATTAACGGATGTTGGGCAGTCTAATTCCAATGTTGTGAGATATAACCTAACTTTCCAATTGACGACAGGTAGACAGCCAACAAGGTAGATTAACGGATGTTTTGCAGTCTGATTCCAATGTTGTGAGATATAGCCTAACTTTCAAAGTGACGATAGGTAGACAGCCAACAAGGCAGATTAACAGATGTTTTGCAGTTTGGTTCCATTGTAGTGAGATATAACCTAACTTTCCAATTGACGACAGGTAGACAGCCAACAAGGTAGATTAACGGGTGTTTAGCAGTCTGATTCCAATGTTGTGAGATATAGCCTAACTTTCCAATTGACGATAGGTAGACAGCCAACAAGGCAGATTAACAGATGTTTTGCAGTTTGGTTCCATTGTAGTGAGATATAACCTAACTTTCCAATTGACGACAGGTAGACAGCCAACAAGGTAGATTAACGGATGTTTGGCAGTCTGATTCCAATGTTGTGAGATATAACTTAACTTTCCAGTTGACGACAGGTAGACGGCCAATAAGGTACATAAACGGATGTTTGACAGTCTGATTCCAATGTTGTGAGATATAACCTAATTTTCCAATTGACGACAGGTAGACAGCCAACAAGATAGATTAACGGATGTTTGCCAGTCTGATTCCAATGTTGTGAGATATAACCTTCCAGTTGACGACAGGTAGACAGCCAACAAGGTAGATTAACGGATGTTTAGCAGTCTGATTCCAATATTGTGAGATATAACCTAACTTTCTAATTGACGACAGGTAGACAGCCAACAAGGTAGATTAACGGATGTTTGGCAGTCTGTTTCCAATGTTGTGAGATATAGCCTATCTTTCCAGCTAACGACAGGTAGACAGCCAACAAGGTAGATTAACGGATGTTGGGCAGTCTAATTCCTATGTTGTGAGATATAACCTAACTTTCCAATTGACGACAGGAAGACAGCCAATAAGGTACATTAACGGATGTTTGACAGTCTGATTCCAATGTTGTGAGATATAACCTAACTTTCCAATTGACGACAGGTAGACAGCCATTAAGGTAGATTAACGGATGTTTGACAGTCTGATTCCAATGTTGTGAGATATAACCTAATTTTCCAATTGACGACAGGTAGACAGCCAACAAGGTAGATTAACGGATGTTTGGCAGTCTGATTCCAATGTTGTGAGATATAACCTTCCAGTTGACGGCAGGTAGACAGCCAACAAGGTAGATTAACGGATGTTTGGCAGTCTGTTTCCAATGTTGTGAGATATAGCCTAACTTTCCAGCTGACGACAGGTAGACAGCCAAAAAGGTAGATTAACGGATGTTGGGCAGTCTAATTCCAATGTTGTGAGATATAACCTAACTTTCCAATTGACGACAGGTAGACAGTCAACAAGGTAGATTAACGGATGTTTGTCAGTCTGATTCCAATGTTGTGAGATATAACCTAACTTTCTAATTGACGACAGGTAGACAGCCAACAAGGTAGATTAACGGATGTTTGGCAGTCTGTTTCCAATGTTGTGAGATATAGCCTAACTTTCCAGCTGACGACAGGTAGACAGCCAAAAAGGTAGATTAACGGATGTTGCGCAGTCTAATTCCAATGTTGTGAGATATAACCTAACTTTCCAATTGACGACAGGTAGACAGTCAACAAGGTAGATTAACGGATGTTTGGCAGTCTGATTCCAATGTTGTGAGATATAACCTAACTTTCCAATTGACCACAGGTAGACAGCCAACAAGGTAGATTAACGGATGTTTGGCGGTCTGATTCCAATGTTGTGAGATATAACCTAACTTTCCAATTGACGACAGGTAGACAGCCAACAAGGCAGATTGACGGATGTTTGGCTGTTTGATTCCATTGTAGTGAGATATAACCTAACTTTCCAGTTGACGACAGGTAGACAGCCAACAAGGCAGATTAACGGATGTTTGGCAGTTTGATTCCATTGTAGTGAGATATAACCTAACTTTCCAATTGACGACAGGTAGACAGCCAACAAGGTAGATTAACGGATGTTTTGCAGTCTGATTCCAATGTTGTGAGATATAGCCTAACTTTCAAAGTGACGATAGGTAGACAGCCAACAAGGCAGATTAACAGATGTTTTGCAGTTTGGTTCCATTGTAGTGAGATATAACCTAACTTTCCAATTGACGACAGGTAGACAGCCAACAAGGTAGATTAACGGGTGTTTGGCAGTCTGATTCCAATGTTGTGAGATATAGCCTAACTTTCCAATTGACGATAGGTAGACAGCCAACAAGGCAGATTAACAGATGTTTTGCAGTTTGGTTCCATTGTAGTGAGATATAACCTAACTTTCCAATTGACGACAGGTAGACAGCCAACAAGGTAGATTAACGGATGTTTGGCAGTCTGATTCCAATGTTGTGAGATATAACTTAACTTTCCAGTTGACGACAGGTAGACGGCCAATAAGGTACATAAACGGATGTTTGACAGTCTGATTCCAATGTTGTGAGATATAACCTAATTTTCCAATTGACGACAGGTAGACAGCCAACAAGGTAGATTAACGGATGTTTGACAGTCTGATTCCAATGTTGTGAGATATAACCTTCCAGTTGACGACAGGTAGACAGCCAACAAGGTAGATTAACGGATGTTTAGCAGTCTGATTCCAATATTGTGAGATATAACCTAACTTTCTAATTGACGACAGGTAGACAGCCAACAAGGTAGATTAACGGATGTTTGGCAGTCTGTTTCCAATGTTGTGAGATATAGCCTATCTTTCCAGCTAACGACAGGTAGACAGCCAACAAGGTAGATTAACGGATGTTGGGCAGTCTAATTCCTATGTTGTGAGATATAACCTAACTTTCCAATTGACGACAGGAAGACAGCCAACAAGGTAGATTAACGGATGTTTGGCAGTCTGATTCCAATGATGTGAGATATAACCTAACTTTCCAATTGACGACAGGTAGACAGCCAACAAGGTAGATTAACGGATGTTTGGCGGTCTGATTCCAATGTTGTGAGATATAAAATAACTTTCCAATTGACGACAGGTAGACAGCCAACAAGGCAGATTGACGGATGTTTGGCTGTTTGATTCCATTGTAGTGAGATATAACCTAACTTTCCAGGTGACGACAGGTAGACAGCCAACAAGGCAGATTAACGGATGTTTGGCAGTTTGATTCCATTGTAGTGAGATATAACCTAACTTTCCAATTGACGACAGGTGGACAGCCAACAAGGTAGATTAACGGATGTTTTGCAGTCTGATTCCAATGTTGTGAGATATAGCCTAACTTTCCAAATGACGATAGGTAGACAGCCAACAAGGCAGATTAACAGATGTTTTGCAGTTTGGTTCCATTGTAGTGAGATATAACCTAACTTTCCAATTGACGACAGGTAGACAGCCAACAAGGTAGATTAACGGGTGTTTGGCAGTCTAATTCCAATGTTGTGAGATATAGCCTAACTTTCCAATTGACGATAGGTAGACAGCCAACAAGGCAGATTAACAGTTGTTTTGCAGTTTGGTTCCATTGTAGTGAGATATAACCTAACTTTCCAATTGACGACAGGTAGACAGCCAACAAGGTAGATTAACGGATGTTTGGCAGTCTGATTCCAATGTTGTGAGATATAACTTAACTTTCCAGTTGACGACAGGTAGACGGCCAATAAGGTACATTAACGGATGTTTGACAGTCTGATTCCAATGTTGTGAGATATAACCTAACTTTCCAATTGACGACAGGTAGACAGCCATTAAGGTAGATTAACGGATGTTTGACAGTCTGATTCCAATGTTGTGAGATATAACCTAATTTTTCAATTGACGACAGGTAGACAGCCAACAAGGTAGATTAACGGATGTTTGACAGTCTGATTCCAATGTTGTGTGATATAACCTAACTTTCCAGTTGACGACAGGTAGACAGCCAAGAAGGTAGATTAACGGATGTTTGACAGTCTGATTCCAATGTTGTGAGATATAACCTAACTTTCTAATTGACGACAGGTAGACAGCCAACAAGGTAGATTAACGGATGTTTGGCAGTCTGTTTCCAATGTTGTGAGATATAGCCTAACTTTCCAGCTGACGACAGGTGGACAGCCAACAAGGTAGATTAACGGATGTTGGGCAGTCTAATTCCAATGTTGTGAGATATAACCTAACATTCCAATTGACGACAGGTAGACAGCCAACAAGGCAAATTGACGGATGTTTGGCTGTTTGATTCCATTGTAGTGAGATATAACCTAACTTTCCAGTTGACGACAGGTAGACAGCCAACAAGGCAGATTAACGGATGTTTGGCAGTCTGATTCCAATGTTGTGAGATATAACTTAACTTTCCAGTTGACGACAGGTAGACGGCCAATAAGGTACATTAACGGATGTTTGACAGTCTGATTCCAATGTTGTGAGATATAACCTAATTTTCCAATTGACGACAGGTAGACAGCCAACAAGGTAGATTAACGGATGTTTGACAGTCTGATTCCAATGTTGTGAGATATAACCTTCCAGTTGACGACAGGTAGACAGCCAACAAGGTAGATTAACGGATGTTTGGCAGTCTGATTCCAATGTTGTGAGATATAACCTAACTTTCTAATTGACGACAGGTAGACAGCCAACAAGGTAGATTAACGGATGTTTGGCAATCTGTTTCCAATGTTGTGAGATATAGCCTAACTTTCCAGCTGACGACAGGTAGACAGCCAACAAGGTAGATTAACGGATGTTGGGCAGTCTAATTCCAATGTTGTGAGATATAACCTAACTTTCCAATTGACGACAGGTAGACAGCCAACAAGGTAGATTAACGGATGTTTGGCAGTCTGATTCCAATGTTGTGAGATATAACCTAACTTTCCAATTGACGACAGGTAGACAGCCAACAAGGTAGATTAACGGATGTTTGGCGGTCTGATTCCAATGTTGTGAGATATAACCTAACTTTCCAATTGACGACAGGTAGACAGCCAACAAGGCAGATTGACGGATGTTTGGCTGTTTGATTCCATTGTAGTGAGATATAACCTAACTTTCCAGTTGACGACAGGTAGACAGCCAACAAGCCAGATTCACGGATGTTTGGCAGTTTGATTACATTGTAGTGAGATATAACCTAACTTTCCAATTGACGACAGGTAGACAGCCAACAAGGTAGATTAACGGATGTTTTGCAGTCTGATTCCAATGTTGTGAGATATAGCCTAACTTTCAAAGTGACGATAGGTAGACAGCCAACAAGGCAGATTAACAGATGTTTTGCAGTTTGGTTCCATTGTAGTGAGATATAACCTAACTTTCCAATTGACGACAGGTAGACAGCCAACAAGGTAGATTAACGGGTTCGGCAGTCTGATTCCAATGTTGTGAGATATAGCCTAACTTTCCAATTGACGATAGGTAGATAGCCAACAAGGCAGATTAACAGATGTTTTGCAGTTTGGTTCCATTGTAGTGAGATATAACCTAACTTTCCAATTGACGACAGGTAGACAGCCAACAAGGTAGATTAACGGATGTTTGGCAGTCTGATTCCAATGTTGTGAGATATAACTTAACTTTCCAGATGACGACAGGTAGACGGCCAATAAGGTACATTAACGGATGTTTGACAGTCTGATTCCAATGTTGTGAGATATAACCTAACTTTCCAATTGACGACAGGTAGACAGCCATTAAGGTAGATTAACGGATGTTTGACAGTCTGATTCCAATGTTGTGAGATATAACCTAATTTTCCAATTGACGACAGGTAGACAGCCAACAAGGTAGATTAACGGATGTTTGGCAGTCTGATTCCAATGTTGTGAGATATAACCTTCCAGTTGACGGCAGGTAGACAGCCAACAAGGTAGATTAACGGATGTTTGGCAGTCTGATTCCAATGTTGTGAGATATAACCTAACTTTCTAATTGACGACAGGTAGACAGCCAACAAGGTAGATTAACGGATGTTTGGCAGTCTGTTTCCAATGTTGTGAGATATAGCCTAACTTTCCAGCTGACGACAGGTAGACAGCCAAAAAGGTAGATTAACGGATGTTGGGCAGTCTAATTCCAATGTTGTGAGATATAACCTAACTTTCCAATTTACGACAGGTAGACAGCCAACAAGGTAGATTAACGGATGTTTGGCGGTCTGATTCCAATGTTGTGAGATATAACCTAACTTTCCAATTGACGACAGGTAGAAAGCCAACAAGGCAGATTAACGGATGTTTGGCAGTTTGATTCCATTGTAGTGAGATATAACCTAACTTTCCAATTGACGACAGGTAGACAGCCAACAAGGTAGATTAACGGATGTTTTGCAGTCTGATTCCAATGTTGTGAGATATAGCCTAACTTTCAAAGTGACGATAGGTAGACAGCCAACAAGGCAGATTAACAGATGTTTTGCAGTTTGGTTCCATTGTAGTGAGATATAACCTAACTTTCCAATTGACGACAGGTAGACAGCCAACAAGGTAGATTAACGGGTGTTTGGCAGTCTGATTCCAATGTTGTGAGATATAGCCTAACTTTCCAATTGACGATAGGTAGACAGCCAACAAGGCAGATTAACAGATGTTTTGCAGTTTGGTTCCATTGTAGTGAGATATAACCTAACTTTCCAATTGACGACAGGTAGACAGCCAACAAGGTAGATTAACGGATGTTTGGCAGTCTGATTCCAATGTTGTGAGATATAACTTAACTTTCCAGTTGACGACAGGTAGACGGCCAATAAGGTACATAAACGGATGTTTGACAGTCTGATTCCAATGTTGTGAGATATAACCTAATTTTCCAATTGACGACAGGTAGACAGCCAACAAGGTAGATTAACGGATGTTCGACAGTCTGATTCCAATGTTGTGAGATATAACCTTCCAGTTGACGACAGGTAGACAGCCAACAAGGTAGATTAACGGATGTTTAGCAGTCTGATTCCAATATTGTGAGATATAACCTAACTTTCTAATTGACGACAGGTAGACAGCCAACAAGGTAGATTAACGGATGTTTGGCAGTCTGTTTCCAATGTTGTGAGATATAGCCTATCTTTCCAGCTAACGACAGGTAGACAGCCAACAAGGTAGATTAACGGATGTTGGGCAGTCTAATTCCTATGTTGTGAGATATAACCTAACTTTCCAATTGACGACAGGAAGACAGCCAATAAGGTACATTAACGGATGTTTGACAGTCTGATTCCAATGTTGTGAGATATAACCTAACTTTCCAATTGACGACAGGTAGACAGCCATTAAGGTAGATTAACGGATGTTTGACAGTCTGATTCCAATGTTGTGAGATATAACCTAATTTTCCAATTGACGACAGGTAGACAGCCAACAAGGTAGATTAACGGATGTTTGGCAGTCTGATTCCAATGTTGTGAGATATAACCTTCCAGTTGACGGCAGGTAGACAGCCAACAAGGTAGATTAACGGATGTTTGGCAGTCTGTTTCCAATGTTGTGAGATATAGCCTAACTTTCCAGCTGACGACAGGTAGACAGCCAAAAAGGTAGATTAACGGATGTTGGGCAGTCTAATTCCAATGTTGTGAGATATAACCTAACTTTCCAATTGACGACAGGTAGACAGTCAACAAGGTAGATTAACGGATGTTTGGCAGTCTGATTCCAATGTTGTGAGATATAACCTAACTTTCTAATTGACGACAGGTAGACAGCCAACAAGGTAGATTAACGGATGTTTGGCAGTCTGTTTCCAATGTTGTGAGATATAGCCTAACTTTCCAGCTGACGACAGGTAGACAGCCAAAAAGGTAGATTAACGGATGTTGGGCAGTCTAATTCCAATGTTGTGAGATATAACCTAACTTTCCAATTGACGACAGGTAGACAGCCAACAAGGTAGATTAACGGATGTTTAGCAGTCTGATTCCAATATTGTGAGATATAACCTAACTTTCTAATTGACGACAGGTAGACAGCCAACAAGGTAGATTAACGGATGTTTAGCAGTCTAATTCCTATGTTGTGAGATATAACCTAACTTTCCAATTGACGACAGGAAGACAGCCAACAAGGTAGATTAACGGATGTTTGGCAGTCTGATTCCAATGATGTGAGATATAACCTAACTTTCCAATTGACGACAGGTAGACAGCCAACAAGGTAGATTAACGGATGTTTGGCGGTCTGATTCCAATGTTGTGAGATATAACCTAACTTTCCAATTGACGACAGGTAGACAGCCAACAAGGCAGATTGACGGATGTTTGGCTGTTTGATTCCATTGTAGTGAGATATAACCTAACTTTCCAGGTGACGACAGGTAGACAGCCAACAAGGCAGATTAACGGATGTTTGGCAGTTTGATTCCATTGTAGTGAGATATAACCTAACTTTCCAATTGACGACAGGTAGACAGCCAACAAGGTAGATTAACGGATGTTTTGCAGTCTGATTCCAATGTTGTGAGATATAGCCTAACTTTCCAAATGACGATAGGTAGACAGCCAACAAGGCAGATTAACAGATGTTCTGCAGTTTGGTTCCATTGTAGTGAGATATAACCTAACTTTCCAATTGACGACAGGTAGACAGCCAACAAGGTAGATTAACGGATGTTTGGCAGTCTGATTCCAATGTTGTGAGATATAACTTAACTTTCCAGTTGACGACAGGTAGACGGCCAATAAGGTACATTAACGGATGTTTGACAGTCTGATTCCAATGTTGTGAGATATAACCTAACTTTCCAATTGACGACAGGTAGACAGCCATTAAGGTAGATTAACGGATGTTTGACAGTCTGATTCCAATGTTGTGAGATATAACCTAATTTTCCAATTGACGACAGGTAGACAGCCAACAAGGCAGATTAACGGATGTTTGACAGTCTGATTCCAATGTTGTGTGATATAACCTAACTTTCCAGTTGACGACAGGTAGACAGCCAAGAAGGTAGATTAACGGATGTTTGACAGTCTGATTCCAATGTTGTGAGATATAACCTAACTTTCTAATTGACGACAGGTAGACAGCCAACAAGGTAGATTAACGGATGTTTGGCAGTCTGTTTCCAATGTTGTGAGATATAGCCTAACTTTCCAGCTGACGACAGGTGGACAGCCAACAAGGTAGATTAACGGATGTTGGGCAGTCTAATTCCAATGTTGTGAGATATAACCTAACATTCCAATTGACGACAGGTAGACAGCCAACAAGGCAAATTGACGGATGTTTGGCTGTTTGATTCCATTGTAGTGAGATATAACCTAACTTTCCAATTGACGACAGGTAGACAGCCAACAAGGTAGATTAACGGATGTTTTGCAGTCTGATTCCAATGTTGTGAGATATAGCCTAACTTTCAAAGTGACGATAGGTAGACAGCCAACAAGGCAGATTAACAGATGTTTTGCAGTTTGGTTCCATTGTAGTGAGATATAACCTAACTTTCCAATTGACGACAGGTAGACAGCCAACAAGGTAGATTAACGGGTGTTTGGCAGTCTGATTCCAATGTTGTGAGATATAGCCTAACTTTCCAATTGACGATAGGTAGACAGCCAACAAGGCAGATTAACAGATGTTTTGCAGTTTGGTTCCATTGTAGTGAGATATAACCTAACTTTCCAATTGACGACAGGTAGACAGCCAACAAGGTAGATTAACGGATGTTTGGCAGTCTGATTCCAATGTTGTGAGATATAACTTAACTTTCCAGTTGACGACAGGTAGACGGCCAATAAGGTACATAAACGGATGTTTGACAGTCTGATTCCAATGTTGTGAGATATAACCTAATTTTCCAATTGACGACAGGTAGACAGCCAACAAGGTAGATTAACGGATGTTCGACAGTCTGATTCCAATGTTGTGAGATATAACCTTCCAGTTGACGACAGGTAGACAGCCAACAAGGTAGATTAACGGATGTTTAGCAGTCTGATTCCAATATTGTGAGATATAACCTAACTTTCTAATTGACGACAGGTAGACAGCCAACAAGGTAGATTAACGGATGTTTGGCAGTCTGTTTCCAATGTTGTGAGATATAGCCTATCTTTCCAGCTAACGACAGGTAGACAGCCAACAAGGTAGATTAACGGATGTTGGGCAGTCTAATTCCTATGTTGTGAGATATAACCTAACTTTCCAATTGACGACAGGAAGACAGCCAATAAGGTACATTAACGGATGTTTGACAGTCTGATTCCAATGTTGTGAGATATAACCTAACTTTCCAATTGACGACAGGTAGACAGCCATTAAGGTAGATTAACGGATGTTTGACAGTCTGATTCCAATGTTGTGAGATATAACCTAATTTTCCAATTGACGACAGGTAGACAGCCAACAAGGTAGATTAACGGATGTTTGGCAGTCTGATTCCAATGTTGTGAGATATAACCTTCCAGTTGACGGCAGGTAGACAGCCAACAAGGTAGATTAACGGATGTTTGGCAGTCTGTTTCCAATGTTGTGAGATATAGCCTAACTTTCCAGCTGACGACAGGTAGACAGCCAAAAAGGTAGATTAACGGATGTTGGGCAGTCTAATTCCAATGTTGTGAGATATAACCTAACTTTCCAATTGACGACAGGTAGACAGTCAACAAGGTAGATTAACGGATGTTTGGCAGTCTGATTCCAATGTTGTGAGATATAACCTAACTTTCTAATTGACGACAGGTAGACAGCCAACAAGGTAGATTAACGGATGTTTGGCAGTCTGTTTCCAATGTTGTGAGATATAGCCTAACTTTCCAGCTGACGACAGGTAGACAGCCAAAAAGGTAGATTAACGGATGTTGGGCAGTCTAATTCCAATGTTGTGAGATATAACCTAACTTTCCAATTGACGACAGGTAGACAGCCAACAAGGTAGATTAACGGATGTTTAGCAGTCTGATTCCAATATTGTGAGATATAACCTAACTTTCTAATTGACGACAGGTAGACAGCCAACAAGGTAGATTAACGGATGTTTAGCAGTCTAATTCCTATGTTGTGAGATATAACCTAACTTTCCAATTGACGACAGGAAGACAGCCAACAAGGTAGATTAACGGATGTTTGGCAGTCTGATTCCAATGATGTGAGATATAACCTAACTTTCCAATTGACGACAGGTAGACAGCCAACAAGGTAGATTAACGGATGTTTGGCGGTCTGATTCCAATGTTGTGAGATATAACCTAACTTTCCAATTGACGACAGGTAGACAGCCAACAAGGCAGATTGACGGATGTTTGGCTGTTTGATTCCATTGTAGTGAGATATAACCTAACTTTCCAGGTGACGACAGGTAGACAGCCAACAAGGCAGATTAACGGATGTTTGGCAGTTTGATTCCATTGTAGTGAGATATAACCTAACTTTCCAATTGACGACAGGTAGACAGCCAACAAGGTAGATTAACGGATGTTTTGCAGTCTGATTCCAATGTTGTGAGATATAACCTAACTTTCCAATTGACGACAGGTAGACAGCCAACAAGGTAGATTAACGGGTGTTTGGCAGTCTAATTGCAATGTTGTGAGATTTAGCCTAACTTTCCAATTGACGATAGGTAGACAGCCAACAAGGCAGATTAACAGTTGTTTTGCAGTTTGGTTCCATTGTAGTGAGATATAACCTAACTTTCCAATTGACGACAGGTAGACAGCCAACAAGGTAGATTAACGGATGTTTGGCAGTCTGATTCCAATGTTGTGAGATATAACTTAACTTTCCAGTTGACGACAGGTAGACGGCCAATAAGGTACATTAACGGATGTTTGACAGTCTGATTCCAATGTTGTGAGATATAACCTAACTTTCCAATTGACGACAGGTAGACAGCCATTAAGGTAGATTAACGGATGTTTGACAGTCTGATTCCAATGTTGTGAGATATAACCTAATTTTCCAATTGACGACAGGTAGACAGCCAACAAGGCAGATTAACGGATGTTTGACAGTCTGATTCCAATGTTGTGTGATATAACCTAACTTTCCAGTTGACGACAGGTAGACAGCCAAGAAGGTAGATTAACGGATGTTTGACAGTCTGATTCCAATGTTGTGAGATATAACCTAACTTTCTAATTGACGACAGGTAGACAGCCAACAAGGTAGATTAACGGATGTTTGGCAGTCTGTTTCCAATGTTGTGAGATATAGCCTAACTTTCCAGCTGACGACAGGTGGACAGCCAACAAGGTAGATTAACGGATGTTGGGCAGTCTAATTCCAATGTTGTGAGATATAACCTAACATTCCAATTGACGACAGGTAGACAGCCAACAAGGCAAATTGACGGATGTTTGGCTGTTTGATTCCATTGTAGTGAGATATAACCTAACTTTCCAGTTGACGACAGGTAGACAGCCAACAAGGCAGATTAACGGATGTTTGGCAGTCTGATTCCAATGTTGTGAGATATAACTTAACTTTCCAGTTGACGACAGGTAGACGGCCAATAAGGTACATTAACGGATGTTTGACAGTCTGATTCCAATGTTGTGAGATATAACCTAATTTTCCAATTGACGACAGGTAGACAGCCAACAAGGTAGATTAACGGATGTTTGACAGTCTGATTCCAATGTTGTGAGATATAACCTTCCAGTTGACGACAGGTAGACAGCCAACAAGGTAGATTAACGGATGTTTGGCAGTCTGATTCCAATGTTGTGAGATATAACCTAACTTTCTAATTGACGACAGGTAGACAGCCAACAAGGTAGATTAACGGATGTTTGGCAATCTGTTTCCAATGTTGTGAGATATAGCCTAACTTTCCAGCTGACGACAGGTAGACAGCCAACAAGGTAGATTAACGGATGTTGGGCAGTCTAATTCCAATGTTGTGAGATATAACCTAACTTTCCAATTGACGACAGGTAGACAGCCAACAAGGTAGATTAACGGATGTTTGGCAGTCTGATTCCAATGTTGTGAGATATAACCTAACTTTCCAACTGACGACAGGTAGACAGCCATTAAGGTAGATTAACGGATGTTTGACAGTCTGATTCCAATGTTGTGAGATATAACCTAATTTTCCAATTGACGACAGGTAGACAGCCAACAAGGTAGATTAACGGATGTTTGGCAGTCTGATTCCAATGTTGTGAGATATAACCTTCCAGTTGACGGCAGGTAGACAGCCAACAAGGTAGATTAACGGATGTTTGGCAGTCTGTTTCCAATGTTGTGAGATATAGCCTAACTTTCCAGCTGACGACAGGTAGACAGCCAAAAAGGTAGATTAACGGATGTTGGGCAGTCTAATTCCAATGTTGTGAGATATAACCTAACTTTCCAATTGACGACAGGTAGACAGTCAACAAGGTAGATTAACGGATGTTTGGCAGTCTGATTCCAATGTTGTGAGATATAACCTAACTTTCTAATTGACGACAGGTAGACAGCCAACAAGGTAGATTAACGGATGTTTGGCAGTCTGTTTCCAATGTTGTGAGATATAGCCTAACTTTCCAGCTGACGACAGGTAGACAGCCAAAAAGGTAGATTAACGGATGTTTGGCAGTCGAATTCCAATGTTGTGAGGTATAACCTAACTTTCCAATTGACGACAGGTAGACAGTCAACAAGGTAGATTAACGGATGTTTGGCAGTCTGATTCCAATGTTGTGAGATATAACCTAACTTTCCAATTGACCACAGGTAGACAGCCAACAAGGTAGATTAACGGATGTTTGGCGGTCTGATTCCAATGTTGTGAGATATAACCTAACTTTCCAATTGACGACAGGTAGACAGCCAACAAGGCAGATTGACGGATGTTTGGCTGTTTGATTCCATTGTAGTGAGATATAACCTAACTTTCCAGTAGACGACAGGTAGACAGCCAACAAGGCAGATTAACGGATGTTTTGCAGTCTGATTCCAATGTTGTGAGATATAGCCTAACTTTCAAAGTGACGATAGGTAGACAGCCAACAAGGCAGATTAACAGATGTTTTGCAGTTTGGTTCCATTGTAGTGAGATATAACCTAACTTTCCAATTGACGACAGGTAGACAGCGAACAAGGTAGATTAACGGGTGTTTGGCAGTCTGATTCCAATGTTGTGAGATATAGCCTAACTTTCCAATTGACGATAGGTAGACAGCCAACAAGGCAGATTAACGGGTGTTTGGCAGTCTAATTGCAATGTTGTGAGATATAGCCTAACTTTCCAATTGACGATAGGTAGACAGCCAACAAGGCAGATTAACAGTTGTTTTGCAGTTTGGTTCCATTGTAGTGAGATATAACCTAACTTTCCAATTGACGACAGGTAGACAGCCAACAAGGTAGATTAACGGATGTTTGGCAGTCTGATTCCAATGTTGTGAGATATAACTTAACTTTCCAGTTGACGACAGGTAGACGGCCAATAAGGTACATTAACGGATGTTTGACAGTCTGATTCCAATGTTGTGAGATATAACCTAACTTTCCAATTGACGACAGGTAGACAGCCATTAAGGTAGATTAACGGATGTTTGACAGTCTGATTCCAATGTTGTGAGATATAACCTAATTTTCCAATTGACGACAGGTAGACAGCCAACAAGGCAGATTAACGGATGTTTGACAGTCTGATTCCAATGTTGTGTGATATAACCTAACTTTCCAGTTGACGACAGGTAGACAGCCAAGAAGGTAGATTAACGGATGTTTGACAGTCTGATTCCAATGTTGTGAGATATAACCTAACTTTCTAATTGACGACAGGTAGACAGCCAACAATGTAGATTAACGGATGTTTGGCAGTCTGTTTCCAATGTTGTGAGATATAGCCTAACTTTCCAGCTGACGACAGGTGGACAGCCAACAAGGTAGATTAACGGATGTTGGGCAGTCTAATTCCAATGTTGTGAGATATAACCTAACATTCCAATTGACGACAGGTAGACAGCCAACAAGGCAAATTGGCGGATGTTTGGCTGTTTGATTCCATTGTAGTGAGATATAACCTAACTTTCCAGTTGACGACAGGTAGACAGCCAACAAGGCAGATTAACGGATGTTTGGCAGTCTGATTCCAATGTTGTGAGATATAACTTAACTTTCCAGTTGACGACAGGTAGACGGCCAATAAGGTACATTAACGAATGTTTGACAGTCTGATTCCAATGTTGTGAGATATAACCTAATTTTCCAATTGACGACAGGTAGACAGCCAACAAGGTAGATTAACGGATGTTTGACAGTCTGATTCCAATGTTGTGAGATATAACCTTCCAGTTGACGACAGGTAGACAGCCAACAAGGTAGATTAACGGATGTTTGGCAGTCTGATTCCAATGTTGTGAGATATAACCTAACTTTCTAATTGACGACAGGTAGACAGCCAACAAGGTAGATTAACGGATGTTTGGCAATCTGTTTCCAATGTTGTGAGATATAGCCTAACTTTCCAGCTGACGACAGGTAGACAGCCAACAAGGTAGATTAACGGATGTTGGGCAGTCTAATTCCAATGTTGTGAGATATAACCTAACTTTCCAATTGACGACAGGTAGACAGCCAACAACGTAGATTAACGGATGTTTGGCAGTCTGATTCCAATGTTGTGAGATATAACCTAACTTTCCAATTGACGACAGGTAGACAGATATTAAGGTAGATTAACGGATGTTTGACAGTCTGATTCCAATGTTGTGTGATATAACCTAATTTTCCAATTGACGACAGGTAGACAGCCAACAAGGTAGATTAACGGATGTTTGGCAGTCTGATTCCAATGTTGTGAGATATAACCTTCCAGTTGACGGCAGGTAGACAGCCAACAAGGTAGATTAACGGATGTTTGGCAGTCTGTTTCCAATGTTGTGAGATATAGCCTAACTTTCCAGCTGACGACAGGTAGACAGCCAAAAAGGTAGATTAACGGATGTTGGGCAGTCTAATTCCAATGTTGTGAGATATAACCTAACTTTCCAATTGACGACAGGTAGACAGTCAACAAGGTAGATTAACGGATGTTTGGCAGTCTGATTCCAATGTTGTGAGATATAACCTAACTTTCTAATTGACGACAGGTAGACAGCCAACAAGGTAGATTAACGGATGTTTGGCAGTCTGTTTCCAATGTTGTGAGATATAGCCTAACTTTCCAGCTGACGACAGGTAGACAGCCAAAAAGGTAGATTGACGGATGTTTGGCTGTTTGATTCCATTGTAGTGAGATATAACCTAACTTTCCAGTTGACGACAGGTAGACAGCCAACAAGGCAGATTAACGGATGTTTGGCAGTTTGATTCCATTGTAGTGAGATATAACCTAACTTTCCAATTGACGACAGGTAGACAGCCAACAAGGTAGATTAACGGATGTTTTGCAGTCTGATTCCAATGTTGTGAGATATAGCGTAACTTTCAAAGTGACGATAGGTAGACAGCCAACAAGGCAGATTAACAGATGTTTTGCAGTTTGGTTCCATTGTAGTGAGATATAACCTAACTTTCCAATTGACGACAGGTAGACAGCCAACAAGGTAGATTAACGGGTGTTTGGCAGTCTGATTCCAATGTTGTGAGATATAGCCTAACTTTCCAATTGACGATAGGTAGACAGCCAACAAGGCAGATTAACAGATGTTTTGCAGTTTGGTTCCATTGTAGTGAGATATAACCTAACTTTCCAATTGACGACAGGTAGACAGCCAACAAGGTAGATTAACGGATGTTTGGCAGTCTGATTCCAATGTTGTGAGATATAACTTAACTTTCCAGTTGACGACAGGTAGACGGCCAATAAGGTACATAAACGGATGTTTGACAGTCTGATTCCAATGTTGTGAGATATAACCTAATTTTCCAATTGACGACAGGTAGACAGCCAACAAGGTAGATTAACGGATGTTTGACAGTCTGATTCCAATGTTGTGAGATATAACCTTCCAGTTGACGACAGGTAGACAGCCAACAAGGTAGATTAACGGATGTTTAGCAGTCTGATTCCAATATTGTGAGATATAACCTAACTTTCTAATTGACGACAGGTAGACAGCCAACAAGGTAGATTAACGGATGTTTAGCAGTCTAATTCCTATGTTGTGAGATATAACCTAACTTTCCAATTGACGACAGGAAGACAGCCAACAAGGTAGATTAACGGATGTTTGGCAGTCTGATTCCAATGATGTGAGATATAACCTAACTTTCCAATTGACGATAGGTAGACAGCCAACAAGGCAGATTAACAGATGTTTTGCAGTTTGGTTCCATTGTAGTGAGATATAACCTAACTTTCCAATTGACGACAGGTAGACAGCCAACAAGGTAGATTAACGGGTGTTTGGCAGTCTAATTGCAATGTTGTGAGATATAGCCTAACTTTCCAATTGACGATAGGTAGACAGCCAACAAGGCAGATTAACAGTTGTTTTGCAGTTTGGTTCCATTGTAGTGAGATATAACCTAACTTTCCAATTGACGACAGGTAGACAGCCAACAAGGTAGATTAACGGATGTTTGGCTGTTTGATTCCATTGCAGTGAGATATAACCTAACTTTCCAGGTGACGACAGGTAGACAGCCAACAAGGCAGATTAACGGATGTTTGGCAGTTTGATTCCATTGTAGTGAGATATAACCTAACTTTCCAGTTGACGACAGGTAGACGGCCAATAAGGTACATTAACGGATGTTTGACAGTCTGATTCCAATGTTGTGAGATATAACCTAACTTTCCAATTGACGACAGGTAGACAGCCATTAAGGTAGATTAACGGATGTTTGACAGTCTGATTCCAATGTTGTGAGATATAACCTAATTTTCCAATTGACGACAGGTAGACAGCCAACAAGGCAGATTAACGGATGTTTGACAGTCTGATTCCAATGTTGTGTGATATAACCTAACTTTCCAGTTGACGACAGGTAGACAGCCAAGAAGGTAGATTAACGGATGTTTGACAGTCTGATTCCAATGTTGTGAGATATAACCTAACTTTCTAATTGACGACAGGTAGACAGCCAACAAGGTAGATTAACGGATGTTTGGCAGTCTGTTTCCAATGTTGTGAGATATAGCCTAACTTTCCAGCTGACGACAGCTGGACAGCCAACAAGGTAGATTAACGGATGTTGGGCAGTCTAATTCCAATGTTGTGAGATATAACCTAACATTCCAATTGACGACAGGTAGACAGCCAACAAGGCAAATTGACGGATGTTTGGCTGTTTGATTCCATTGTAGTGAGATATAACCTAACTTTCCAGTTGACGACAGGTAGACAGCCAACAAGGCAGATTAACGGATGTTTGGCAGTCTGATTCCAATGTTGTGAGATATAACTTAACTTTCCAGTTGACGACAGGTAGACGGCCAATAAGGTACATTAACGGATGTTTGACAGTCTGATTCCAATGTTGTGAGATATAACCTAATTTTCCAATTGACGACAGGTAGACAGCCAACAAGGTAGATTAACGGATGTTTGACAGTCTGATTCCAATGTTGTGAGATATAACCTTCCAGTTGACGACAGGTAGACAGCCAACAAGGTAGATTAACGGATGTTTGGCAGTCTGATTCCAATGTTGTGAGATATAACCTAACTTTCTAATTGACGACAGGTAGACAGCCAACAAGGTAGATTAACGGATGTTTGGCAATCTGTTTCCAATATTGTGAGATATAGCCTAACTTTCCAGCTGACGACAGGTAGACAGCCAACAAGGTAGATTAACGGATGTTGGGCAGTCTAATTCCAATGTTGTGAGATATAACCTAACTTTCCAATTGACGACAGGTAGACAGCCAACAAGGTAGATTAACGGATGTTTGGCAGTCTGATTCCAATGTTGTGAGATATAACCTAACTTTCCAATTGACGACAGGTAGACAGCCAACAAGGTTGATTAACGGATGTTTGGCTGTCTGATTCCAATGTTGTGAGATATAACCTAACTTTCCAATTGACGACAGGTAGACAGCCAACAAGGCAGATTGACGGATGTTTGGCTGTTTGATTCCATTGTAGTGAGATATAACCTAACTTTCCAGTTGACGACAGGTAGACAGCCAACAAGGCAGATTAGCGGATGTTTGGCAGTTTGATTCCATTGTAGTGAGATTTAACTTAACTTTCCAATTGACGACAGGTAGACAGCCAACAAGGTAGATTAACGGATGTTTTGCAGTCTGATTCCAATGTTGTGAGATATAACCTAACTTTCCAATTGACGACAGGTAGACAGCCAACAAGGTAGATTAACGGGTGTTTGGCAGTCTAATTGCAATGTTGTGAGATTTAGCCTAACTTTCCAATTGACGATAGGTAGACAGCCAACAAGGCAGATTAACAGTTGTTTTGCAGTTTGGTTCCATTGTAGTGAGATATAACCTAACTTTCCAATTGACGACAGGTAGACAGCCAACAAGGTAGATTAACGGATGTTTGGCAGTCTGATTCCAATGTTGTGAGATATAACTTAACTTTCCAGTTGACGACAGGTAGACGGCCAATAAGGTACATTAACGGATGTTTGACAGTCTGATTCCAATGTTGTGAGATATAACCTAACTTTCCAATTGACGACAGGTAGACAGCCATTAAGGTAGATTAACGGATGTTTGACAGTCTGATTCCAATGTTGTGAGATATAACCTAATTTTCCAATTGACGACAGGTAGACAGCCAACAAGGCAGATTAACGGATGTTTGACAGTCTGATTCCAATGTTGTGTGATATAACCTAACTTTCCAGTTGACGACAGGTAGACAGCCAAGAAGGTAGATTAACGGATGTTTGACAGTCTGATTCCAATGTTGTGAGATATAACCTAACTTTCTAATTGACGACAGGTAGACAGCCAACAAGGTAGATTAACGGATGTTTGGCAGTCTGTTTCCAATGTTGTGAGATATAGCCTAACTTTCCAGCTGACGACAGGTGGACAGCCAACAAGGTAGATTAACGGATGTTGGGCAGTCTAATTCCAATGTTGTGAGATATAACCTAACATTCCAATTGACGACAGGTAGACAGCCAACAAGGCAAATTGACGGATGTTTGGCTGTTTGATTCCATTGTAGTGAGATATAACCTAACTTTCCAGTTGACGACAGGTAGACAGCCAACAAGGCAGATTAACGGATGTTTGGCAGTCTGATTCCAATGTTGTGAGATATAACTTAACTTTCCAGTTGACGACAGGTAGACGGCCAATAAGGTACATTAACGGATGTTTGACAGTCTGATTCCAATGTTGTGAGATATAACCTAATTTTCCAATTGACGACAGGTAGACAGCCAACAAGGTAGATTAACGGATGTTTGACAGTCTGATTCCAATGTTGTGAGATATAACCTTCCAGTTGACGACAGGTAGACAGCCAACAAGGTAGATTAACGGATGTTTGGCAGTCTGATTCCAATGTTGTGAGATATAACCTAACTTTCTAATTGACGACAGGTAGACAGCCAACAAGGTAGATTAACGGATGTTTGGCAATCTGTTTCCAATGTTGTGAGATATAGCCTAACTTTCCAGCTGACGACAGGTAGACAGCCAACAAGGTAGATTAACGGATGTTGGGCAGTCTAATTCCAATGTTGTGAGATATAACCTAACTTTCCAATTGACGACAGGTAGACAGCCAACAAGGTAGATTAACGGATGTTTGGCAGTCTGATTCCAATGTTGTGAGATATAACCTAACTTTCCAACTGACGACAGGTAGACAGCCATTAAGGTAGATTAACGGATGTTTGACAGTCTGATTCCAATGTTGTGAGATATAACCTAATTTTCCAATTGACGACAGGTAGACAGCCAACAAGGTAGATTAACGGATGTTTGGCAGTCTGATTCCAATGTTGTGAGATATAACCTTCCAGTTGACGGCAGGTAGACAGCCAACAAGGTAGATTAACGGATGTTTGGCAGTCTGTTTCCAATGTTGTGAGATATAGCCTAACTTTCCAGCTGACGACAGGTAGACAGCCAAAAAGGTAGATTAACGGATGTTGGGCAGTCTAATTCCAATGTTGTGAGATATAACCTAACTTTCCAATTGACGACAGGTAGACAGTCAACAAGGTAGATTAACGGATGTTTGGCAGTCTGATTCCAATGTTGTGAGATATAACCTAACTTTCTAATTGACGACAGGTAGACAGCCAACAAGGTAGATTAACGGATGTTTGGCAGTCTGTTTCCAATGTTGTGAGATATAGCCTAACTTTCCAGCTGACGACAGGTAGACAGCCAAAAAGGTAGATTAACGGATGTTGGGCAGTCGAATTCCAATGTTGTGAGGTATAACCTAACTTTCCAATTGACGACAGGTAGACAGTCAACAAGGTAGATTAACGGATGTTTGGCAGTCTGATTCCAATGTTGTGAGATATAACCTAACTTTCCAATTGACCACAGGTAGACAGCCAACAAGGTAGATTAACGGATGTTTGGCGGTCTGATTCCAATGTTGTGAGATATAACCTAACTTTCCAATTGACGACAGGTAGACAGCCAACAAGGCAGATTGACGGATGTTTGGCTGTTTGATTCCATTGTAGTGAGATATAACCTAACTTTCCAGTAGACGACAGGTAGACAGCCAACAAGGCAGATTAACGGATGTTTTGCAGTCTGATTCCAATGTTGTGAGATATAGCCTAACTTTCAAAGTGACGATAGGTAGACAGCCAACAAGGCAGATTAACAGATGTTTTGCAGTTTGGTTCCATTGTAGTGAGATATAACCTAACTTTCCAATTGACGACAGGTAGACAGCGAACAAGGTAGATTAACGGGTGTTTGGCAGTCTGATTCCAATGTTGTGAGATATAGCCTAACTTTCCAATTGACGATAGGTAGACAGCCAACAAGGCAGATTAACGGGTGTTTGGCAGTCTAATTGCAATGTTGTGAGATATAGCCTAACTTTCCAATTGACGATAGGTAGACAGCCAACAAGGCAGATTAACAGTTGTTTTGCAGTTTGGTTCCATTGTAGTGAGATATAACCTAACTTTCCAATTGACGACAGGTAGACAGCCAACAAGGTAGATTAACGGATGTTTGGCAGTCTGATTCCAATGTTGTGAGATATAACTTAACTTTCCAGTTGACGACAGGTAGACGGCCAATAAGGTACATTAACGGATGTTTGACAGTCTGATTCCAATGTTGTGAGATATAACCTAACTTTCCAATTGACGACAGGTAGACAGCCATTAAGGTAGATTAACGGATGTTTGACAGTCTGATTCCAATGTTGTGAGATATAACCTAATTTTCCAATTGACGACAGGTAGACAGCCAACAAGGCAGATTAACGGATGTTTGACAGTCTGATTCCAATGTTGTGTGATATAACCTAACTTTCCAGTTGACGACAGGTAGACAGCCAAGAAGGTAGATTAACGGATGTTTGACAGTCTGATTCCAATGTTGTGAGATATAACCTAACTTTCTAATTGACGACAGGTAGACAGCCAACAATGTAGATTAACGGATGTTTGGCAGTCTGTTTCCAATGTTGTGAGATATAGCCTAACTTTCCAGCTGACGACAGGTGGACAGCCAACAAGGTAGATTAACGGATGTTGGGCAGTCTAATTCCAATGTTGTGAGATATAACCTAACATTCCAATTGACGACAGGTAGACAGCCAACAAGGCAAATTGGCGGATGTTTGGCTGTTTGATTCCATTGTAGTGAGATATAACCTAACTTTCCAGTTGACGACAGGTAGACAGCCAACAAGGCAGATTAACGGATGTTTGGCAGTCTGATTCCAATGTTGTGAGATATAACTTAACTTTCCAGTTGACGACAGGTAGACGGCCAATAAGGTACATTAACGAATGTTTGACAGTCTGATTCCAATGTTGTGAGATATAACCTAATTTTCCAATTGACGACAGGTAGACAGCCAACAAGGTAGATTAACGGATGTTTGACAGTCTGATTCCAATGTTGTGAGATATAACCTTCCAGTTGACGACAGGTAGACAGCCAACAAGGTAGATTAACGGATGTTTGGCAGTCTGATTCCAATGTTGTGAGATATAACCTAACTTTCTAATTGACGACAGGTAGACAGCCAACAAGGTAGATTAACGGATGTTTGGCAATCTGTTTCCAATGTTGTGAGATATAGCCTAACTTTCCAGCTGACGACAGGTAGACAGCCAACAAGGTAGATTAACGGATGTTGGGCAGTCTAATTCCAATGTTGTGAGATATAACCTAACTTTCCAATTGACGACAGGTAGACAGCCAACAACGTAGATTAACGGATGTTTGGCAGTCTGATTCCAATGTTGTGAGATATAACCTAACTTTCCAATTGACGACAGGTAGACAGATATTAAGGTAGATTAACGGATGTTTGACAGTCTGATTCCAATGTTGTGTGATATAACCTAATTTTCCAATTGACGACAGGTAGACAGCCAACAAGGTAGATTAACGGATGTTTGGCAGTCTGATTCCAATGTTGTGAGATATAACCTTCCAGTTGACGGCAGGTAGACAGCCAACAAGGTAGATTAACGGATGTTTGGCAGTCTGTTTCCAATGTTGTGAGATATAGCCTAACTTTCCAGCTGACGACAGGTAGACAGCCAAAAAGGTAGATTAACGGATGTTGGGCAGTCTAATTCCAATGTTGTGAGATATAACCTAACTTTCCAATTGACGACAGGTAGACAGTCAACAAGGTAGATTAACGGATGTTTGGCAGTCTGATTCCAATGTTGTGAGATATAACCTAACTTTCTAATTGACGACAGGTAGACAGCCAACAAGGTAGATTAACGGATGTTTGGCAGTCTGTTTCCAATGTTGTGAGATATAGCCTAACTTTCCAGCTGACGACAGGTAGACAGCCAAAAAGGTAGATTGACGGATGTTTGGCTGTTTGATTCCATTGTAGTGAGATATAACCTAACTTTCCAGTTGACGACAGGTAGACAGCCAACAAGGCAGATTAACGGATGTTTGGCAGTTTGATTCCATTGTAGTGAGATATAACCTAACTTTCCAATTGACGACAGGTAGACAGCCAACAAGGTAGATTAACGGATGTTTTGCAGTCTGATTCCAATGTTGTGAGATATAGCGTAACTTTCAAAGTGACGATAGGTAGACAGCCAACAAGGCAGATTAACAGATGTTTTGCAGTTTGGTTCCATTGTAGTGAGATATAACCTAACTTTCCAATTGACGACAGGTAGACAGCCAACAAGGTAGATTAACGGGTGTTTGGCAGTCTGATTCCAATGTTGTGAGATATAGCCTAACTTTCCAATTGACGATAGGTAGACAGCCAACAAGGCAGATTAACAGATGTTTTGCAGTTTGGTTCCATTGTAGTGAGATATAACCTAACTTTCCAATTGACGACAGGTAGACAGCCAACAAGGTAGATTAACGGATGTTTGGCAGTCTGATTCCAATGTTGTGAGATATAACTTAACTTTCCAGTTGACGACAGGTAGACGGCCAATAAGGTACATAAACGGATGTTTGACAGTCTGATTCCAATGTTGTGAGATATAACCTAATTTTCCAATTGACGACAGGTAGACAGCCAACAAGGTAGATTAACGGATGTTTGACAGTCTGATTCCAATGTTGTGAGATATAACCTTCCAGTTGACGACAGGTAGACAGCCAACAAGGTAGATTAACGGATGTTTAGCAGTCTGATTCCAATATTGTGAGATATAACCTAACTTTCTAATTGACGACAGGTAGACAGCCAACAAGGTAGATTAACGGATGTTTAGCAGTCTAATTCCTATGTTGTGAGATATAACCTAACTTTCCAATTGACGACAGGAAGACAGCCAACAAGGTAGATTAACGGATGTTTGGCAGTCTGATTCCAATGATGTGAGATATAACCTAACTTTCCAATTGACGATAGGTAGACAGCCAACAAGGCAGATTAACAGATGTTTTGCAGTTTGGTTCCATTGTAGTGAGATATAACCTAACTTTCCAATTGACGACAGGTAGACAGCCAACAAGGTAGATTAACGGGTGTTTGGCAGTCTAATTGCAATGTTGTGAGATATAGCCTAACTTTCCAATTGACGATAGGTAGACAGCCAACAAGGCAGATTAACAGTTGTTTTGCAGTTTGGTTCCATTGTAGTGAGATATAACCTAACTTTCCAATTGACGACAGGTAGACAGCCAACAAGGTAGATTAACGGATGTTTGGCTGTTTGATTCCATTGCAGTGAGATATAACCTAACTTTCCAGGTGACGACAGGTAGACAGCCAACAAGGCAGATTAACGGATGTTTGGCAGTTTGATTCCATTGTAGTGAGATATAACCTAACTTTCCAGTTGACGACAGGTAGACGGCCAATAAGGTACATTAACGGATGTTTGACAGTCTGATTCCAATGTTGTGAGATATAACCTAACTTTCCAATTGACGACAGGTAGACAGCCATTAAGGTAGATTAACGGATGTTTGACAGTCTGATTCCAATGTTGTGAGATATAACCTAATTTTCCAATTGACGACAGGTAGACAGCCAACAAGGCAGATTAACGGATGTTTGACAGTCTGATTCCAATGTTGTGTGATATAACCTAACTTTCCAGTTGACGACAGGTAGACAGCCAAGAAGGTAGATTAACGGATGTTTGACAGTCTGATTCCAATGTTGTGAGATATAACCTAACTTTCTAATTGACGACAGGTAGACAGCCAACAAGGTAGATTAACGGATGTTTGGCAGTCTGTTTCCAATGTTGTGAGATATAGCCTAACTTTCCAGCTGACGACAGCTGGACAGCCAACAAGGTAGATTAACGGATGTTGGGCAGTCTAATTCCAATGTTGTGAGATATAACCTAACATTCCAATTGACGACAGGTAGACAGCCAACAAGGCAAATTGACGGATGTTTGGCTGTTTGATTCCATTGTAGTGAGATATAACCTAACTTTCCAGTTGACGACAGGTAGACAGCCAACAAGGCAGATTAACGGATGTTTGGCAGTCTGATTCCAATGTTGTGAGATATAACTTAACTTTCCAGTTGACGACAGGTAGACGGCCAATAAGGTACATTAACGGATGTTTGACAGTCTGATTCCAATGTTGTGAGATATAACCTAATTTTCCAATTGACGACAGGTAGACAGCCAACAAGGTAGATTAACGGATGTTTGACAGTCTGATTCCAATGTTGTGAGATATAACCTTCCAGTTGACGACAGGTAGACAGCCAACAAGGTAGATTAACGGATGTTTGGCAGTCTGATTCCAATGTTGTGAGATATAACCTAACTTTCTAATTGACGACAGGTAGACAGCCAACAAGGTAGATTAACGGATGTTTGGCAATCTGTTTCCAATATTGTGAGATATAGCCTAACTTTCCAGCTGACGACAGGTAGACAGCCAACAAGGTAGATTAACGGATGTTGGGCAGTCTAATTCCAATGTTGTGAGATATAACCTAACTTTCCAATTGACGACAGGTAGACAGCCAACAAGGTAGATTAACGGATGTTTGGCAGTCTGATTCCAATGTTGTGAGATATAACCTAACTTTCCAATTGACGACAGGTAGACAGCCAACAAGGTTGATTAACGGATGTTTGGCTGTCTGATTCCAATGTTGTGAGATATAACCTAACTTTCCAATTGACGACAGGTAGACAGCCAACAAGGCAGATTGACGGATGTTTGGCTGTTTGATTCCATTGTAGTGAGATATAACCTAACTTTCCAGTTGACGACAGGTAGACAGCCAACAAGGCAGATTAGCGGATGTTTGGCAGTTTGATTCCATTGTAGTGAGATTTAACTTAACTTTCCAATTGACGACAGGTAGACAGCCAACAAGGTAGATTAACGGATGTTTTGCAGTCTGATTCCAATGTTGTGAGATATAGCCTAACTTTCCAAGTGACGATAGGTAGACAGCCTACAAGGCAGATTAACAGATGTTTTGCAGTTTGGTTCCATTGTAGTGAGATATAACCTAACTTTCCAATTGACGACAGGTAGACAGCCAACAAGGTAGATTAACGGGTGTTTGGCAGTCTGATTCCAATGTTGTGAGATATAGCCTAACTTTCCAATTGACGATAGGTAGACAGCCAACAAGGCAGATTAACAGATGTTTTGCAGTTTGGTTCCATTGTAGTGAGATATAACCTAACTTTCCAATTGACGACAGGTAGACAGCCAACAAGGTAGATTAACGGATGTTTGGCAGTCTGATTCCAGTGTTGTGAGATATAACTTAACTTTCCAGTTGACGACAGGTAGACGGCCAATAAGGTACATTAACGGATGTTTGACAGTCTGATTCCAATGTTGTGAGATATAACCTAACTTTCCAATTGACGACAGGTAGACAGCCATTAAGGTAGATTAACGGATGTTTGACAGTCTGATTCCAATGTTGTGAGATATAACCTAATTTTCCAATTGACGACAGGTAGACAGCCAACAAGGCAGATTAACGGATGTTTGACAGTCTGATTCCAATGTTGTGTGATATAACCTAACTTTCCAGTTGAGGACAGGTAGACAGCCAAGAAGGTAGATTAACGGATGTTTGACAGTCTGATTCCAATGTTGTGAGATATAACCTAACTTTCTAATTGACGACAGGTAGACAGCCAACAATGTAGATTAACGGATGTTTGGCAGTCTGTTTCCAATGTTGTGAGATATAGCCTAACTTTCCAGCTGACGACAGGTGGACAGCCAACAAGGTAGATTAACGGATGTTGGGCAGTCTAATTCCAATGTTGTGAGATATAACCTAACATTCCAATTGACGACAGGTAGACAGCCAACAAGGCAAATTGGCGGATGTTTGGCTGTTTGATTCCATTGTAGTGAGATATAACCTAACTTTCCAGTTGACGACAGGTAGACAGCCAACAAGGCAGATTAACGGATGTTTGGCAGTCTGATTCCAATGTTGTGAGATATAACTTAACTTTCCAGTTGACGACAGGTAGACGGCCAATAAGGTACATTAACGGATGTTTGACAGTCTGATTCCAATGTTGTGAGATATAACCTAATTTTCCAATTGACGACAGGTAGACAGCCAACAAGGTAGATTAACGGATGTTTGACAGTCTGATTCCAATGTTGTGAGATATAACCTTCCAGTTGACGACAGGTAGACAGCCAACAAGGTAGATTAACGGATGTTTGGCAGTCTGATTCCAATGTTGTGAGATATAGCCTAACTTTCCAGCTGACGACAGGTAGACAGCCAAAAAGGTAGATTAACGGATGTTGGGCAGTCTAATTCCAATGTTGTGAGATGTAACCTAACTTTCCAATTGACGACAGGTAGACAGTCAACAAGGTAGATTAACGGATGTTTGGCAGTCTGATTCCAATGTTGTGAGATATAACCTAACTTTCTAATTGACGACAGGTAGACAGCCAACAAGGTAGATTAACGGATGTTTGGCAGTCTGTTTCCAATGTTGTGAGATATAGCCTAACTTTCCAGCTGACGACAGGTAGACAGCCAAAAAGGTAGATTGACGGATGTTTGGCTGTTTGATTCCATTGTAGTGAGATATAACCTAACTTTCCAGTTGACGACAGGTAGACAGCCAACAAGGCAGATTAACGGATGTTTGGCAGTTTGATTCCATTGTAGTGAGATATAACCTAACTTTCCAATTGACGACAGGTAGACAGCCAACAAGGTAGATTAACGGATGTTTTGCAGTCTGATTCCAATGTTGTGAGATATAGCGTAACTTTCAAAGTGACGATAGGTAGACAGCCAACAAGGCAGATTAACAGATGTTTTGCAGTTTGGTTCCATTGTAGTGAGATATAACCTAACTTTCCAATTGACGACAGGTAGACAGCCAACAAGGTAGATTAACGGGTGTTTGGCAGTCTGATTCCAATGTTGTGAGATATAGCCTAACTTTCCAATTGACGATAGGTAGACAGCCAACAAGGCAGATTAACAGATGTTTTGCAGTTTGGTTCCATTGTAGTGAGATATAACCTAACTTTCCAATTGACGACAGGTAGACAGCCAACAAGGTAGATTAACGGATGTTTGGCAGTCTGATTCCAATGTTGTGAGATATAACTTAACTTTCCAGTTGACGACAGGTAGACGGCCAATAAGGTACATAAACGGATGTTTGACAGTCTGATTCCAATGTTGTGAGATATAACCTAATTTTCCAATTGACGACAGGTAGACAGCCAACAAGGTAGATTAACGGATGTTTGACAGTCTGATTCCAATGTTGTGAGATATAACCTTCCAGTTGACGACAGGTAGACAGCCAACAAGGTAGATTAACGGATGTTTAGCAGTCTGATTCCAATATTGTGAGATATAACCTAACTTTCTAATTGACGACAGGTAGACAGCCAACAAGGTAGATTAACGGATGTTTAGCAGTCTAATTCCTATGTTGTGAGATATAACCTAACTTTCCAATTGACGACAGGAAGACAGCCAACAAGGTAGATTAACGGATGTTTGGCAGTCTGATTCCAATGATGTGAGATATAACCTAACTTTCCAATTGACGATAGGTAGACAGCCAACAAGGCAGATTAACAGATGTTTTGCAGTTTGGTTCCATTGTAGTGAGATATAACCTAACTTTCCAATTGACGACAGGTAGACAGCCAACAAGGTAGATTAACGGGTGTTTGGCAGTCTAATTGCAATGTTGTGAGATATAGCCTAACTTTCCAATTGACGATAGGTAGACAGCCAACAAGGCAGATTAACAGTTGTTTTGCAGTTTGGTTCCATTGTAGTGAGATATAACCTAACTTTCCAATTGACGACAGGTAGACAGCCAACAAGGTAGATTAACGGATGTTTGGCTGTTTGATTCCATTGTAGTGAGATATAACCTAACTTTCCAGGTGACGACAGGTAGACAGCCAACAAGGCAGATTAACGGATGTTTGGCAGTTTGATTCCATTGTAGTGAGATATAACCTAACTTTCCAATTGACGACAGGTAGACAGCCAACAAGGTAGATTAACGGGTGTTTGGCAGTCTAATTGCAATGTTGTGAGATATAGCCTAACTTTCCAATTGACGATAGGTGGACAGCCAACAAGGCAGATTAACAGTTGTTTTGCAGTTTGGTTCCATTGTAGTGAGATATAACCTAACTTTCCAATTGACGACAGGTAGACAGCCAACAAGGTAGATTAACGGATGTTTGGCAGTCTGATTCCAATGTTGTGAGATATAACTTAACTTTCCAGTTGACGACAGGTAGACGGCCAATAAGGTACATTAACGGATGTTTGACAGTCTGATTCCAATGTTGTGAGATATAACCTAACTTTCCAATTGACGACAGGTAGACAGCCATTAAGGTAGATTAACGGATGTTTGACAGTCTGATTCCAATGTTGTGAGATATAACCTAATTTTCCAATTGACGACAGGTAGACAGCCAACAAGGCAGATTAACGGATGTTTGACAGTCTGATTCCAATGTTGTGTGATATAACCTAACTTTCCAGTTGACGACAGGTAGACAGCCAAGAAGGTAGATTAACGGATGTTTGACAGTCTGATTCCAATGTTGTGAGATATAACCTAACTTTCTAATTGACGACAGGTAGACAGCCAACAAGGTAGATTAACGGATGTTTGGCAGTCTGTTTCCAATGTTGTGAGATATAGCCTAACTTTCCAGCTGACGACAGCTGGACAGCCAACAAGGTAGATTAACGGATGTTGGGCAGTCTAATTCCAATGTTGTGAGATATAACCTAACATTCCAATTGACGACAGGTAGACAGCCAACAAGGCAAATTGACGGATGTTTGGCTGTTTGATTCCATTGTAGTGAGATATAACCTAACTTTCCAGTTGACGACAGGTAGACAGCCAACAAGGCAGATTAACGGATGTTTGGCAGTCTGATTCCAATGTTGTGAGATATAACTTAACTTTCCAGTTGACGACAGGTAGACGGCCAATAAGGTACATTAACGGATGTTTGACAGTCTGATTCCAATGTTGTGAGATATAACCTAATTTTCCAATTGACGACAGGTAGACAGCCAACAAGGTAGATTAACGGATGTTTGACAGTCTGATTCCAATGTTGTGAGATATAACCTTCCAGTTGACGACAGGTAGACAGCCAACAAGGTAGATTAACGGATGTTTGGCAGTCTGATTCCAATGTTGTGAGATATAACCTAACTTTCTAATTGACGACAGGTAGACAGCCAACAAGGTAGATTAACGGATGTTTGGCAATCTGTTTCCAATGTTGTGAGATATAGCCTAACTTTCCAGCTGACGACAGGTAGACAGCCAACAAGGTAGATTAACGGATGTTGGGCAGTCTAATTCCAATGTTGTGAGATATAACCTAACTTTCCAATTGACGACAGGTAGACAGCCAACAAGGTAGATTAACGGATGTTTGGCAGTCTGATTCCAATGTTGTGAGATATAACCTAACTTTCCAATTGACGACAGGTAGACAGCCAACAAGGTTGATTAACGGATGTTTGGCTGTCTGATTCCAATGTTGTGAGATATAACCTAACTTTCCAATTGACGACAGGTAGACAGCCAACAAGGCAGATTGACGGATGTTTGGCTGTTTGATTCCATTGTAGTGAGATATAACCTAACTTTCCAGTTGACGACAGGTAGACAGCCAACAAGGCAGATTAGCGGATGTTTGGCAGTTTGATTCCATTGTAGTGAGATTTAACTTAACTTTCCAATTGACGACAGGTAGACAGCCAACAAGGTAGATTAACGGATGTTTTGCAGTCTGATTCCAATGTTGTGAGATATAGCCTAACTTTCCAAGTGACGATAGGTAGACAGCCTACAAGGCAGATTAACAGATGTTTTGCAGTTTGGTTCCATTGTAGTGAGATATAACCTAACTTTCCAATTGACGACAGGTAGACAGCCAACAAGGTAGATTAACGGGTGTTTGGCAGTCTGATTCCAATGTTGTGAGATATAGCCTAACTTTCCAATTGACGATAGGTAGACAGCCAACAAGGCAGATTAACAGATGTTTTGCAGTTTGGTTCCATTGTAGTGAGATATAACCTAACTTTCCAATTGACGACAGGTAGACAGCCAACAAGGTAGATTAACGGATGTTTGGCAGTCTGATTCCAATGTTGTGAGATATAACCTAATTTTCCAATTGACGACAGGTAGACAGCCAACAAGGTAGATTAACGGATGTTTGACAGTCTGATTCCAATGTTGTGAGATATAACCTTCCAGTTGACGACAGGTAGACAGCCAACAAGGTAGATTAACGGATGTTTAGCAGTCTGATTCCAATATTGTGAGATATAACCTAACTTTCTAATTGACGACAGGTAGACAGCCAACAAGGTAGATTAACGGATGTTTAGCAGTCTAATTCCTATGTTGTGAGATATAACCTAACTTTCCAATTGACGACAGGAAGACAGCCAACAAGGTAGATTAACGGATGTTTGGCAGTCTGATTCCAATGATGTGAGATATAACCTAACTTTCCAATTGACGATAGGTAGACAGCCAACAAGGCAGATTAACAGATGTTTTGCAGTTTGGTTCCATTGTAGTGAGATATAACCTAACTTTCCAATTGACGACAGGTAGACAGCCAACAAGGTAGATTAACGGGTGTTTGGCAGTCTAATTGCAATGTTGTGAGATATAGCCTAACTTTCCAATTGACGATAGGTAGACAGCCAACAAGGCAGATTAACAGTTGTTTTGCAGTTTGGTTCCATTGTAGTGAGATATAACCTAACTTTCCAATTGACGACAGGTAGACAGCCAACAAGGTAGATTAACGGATGTTTGGCTGTTTGATTCCATTGCAGTGAGATATAACCTAACTTTCCAGGTGACGACAGGTAGACAGCCAACAAGGCAGATTAACGGATGTTTGGCAGTTTGATTCCATTGTAGTGAGATATAACCTAACTTTCCAGTTGACGACAGGTAGACGGCCAATAAGGTACATTAACGGATGTTTGACAGTCTGATTCCAATGTTGTGAGATATAACCTAACTTTCCAATTGACGACAGGTAGACAGCCATTAAGGTAGATTAACGGATGTTTGACAGTCTGATTCCAATGTTGTGAGATATAACCTAATTTTCCAATTGACGACAGGTAGACAGCCAACAAGGCAGATTAACGGATGTTTGACAGTCTGATTCCAATGTTGTGTGATATAACCTAACTTTCCAGTTGACGACAGGTAGACAGCCAAGAAGGTAGATTAACGGATGTTTGACAGTCTGATTCCAATGTTGTGAGATATAACCTAACTTTCTAATTGACGACAGGTAGACAGCCAACAAGGTAGATTAACGGATGTTTGGCAGTCTGTTTCCAATGTTGTGAGATATAGCCTAACTTTCCAGCTGACGACAGCTGGACAGCCAACAAGGTAGATTAACGGATGTTGGGCAGTCTAATTCCAATGTTGTGAGATATAACCTAACATTCCAATTGACGACAGGTAGACAGCCAACAAGGCAAATTGACGGATGTTTGGCTGTTTGATTCCATTGTAGTGAGATATAACCTAACTTTCCAGTTGACGACAGGTAGACAGCCAACAAGGCAGATTAACGGATGTTTGGCAGTCTGATTCCAATGTTGTGAGATATAACTTAACTTTCCAGTTGACGACAGGTAGACGGCCAATAAGGTACATTAACGGATGTTTGACAGTCTGATTCCAATGTTGTGAGATATAACCTAATTTTCCAATTGACGACAGGTAGACAGCCAACAAGGTAGATTAACGGATGTTTGACAGTCTGATTCCAATGTTGTGAGATATAACCTTCCAGTTGACGACAGGTAGACAGCCAACAAGGTAGATTAACGGATGTTTGGCAGTCTGATTCCAATGTTGTGAGATATAACCTAACTTTCTAATTGACGACAGGTAGACAGCCAACAAGGTAGATTAACGGATGTTTGGCAATCTGTTTCCAATATTGTGAGATATAGCCTAACTTTCCAGCTGACGACAGGTAGACAGCCAACAAGGTAGATTAACGGATGTTGGGCAGTCTAATTCCAATGTTGTGAGATATAACCTAACTTTCCAATTGACGACAGGTAGACAGCCAACAAGGTAGATTAACGGATGTTTGGCAGTCTGATTCCAATGTTGTGAGATATAACCTAACTTTCCAATTGACGACAGGTAGACAGCCAACAAGGTTGATTAACGGATGTTTGGCTGTCTGATTCCAATGTTGTGAGATATAACCTAACTTTCCAATTGACGACAGGTAGACAGCCAACAAGGCAGATTGACGGATGTTTGGCTGTTTGATTCCATTGTAGTGAGATATAACCTAACTTTCCAGTTGACGACAGGTAGACAGCCAACAAGGCAGATTAGCGGATGTTTGGCAGTTTGATTCCATTGTAGTGAGATTTAACTTAACTTTCCAATTGACGACAGGTAGACAGCCAACAAGGTAGATTAACGGATGTTTTGCAGTCTGATTCCAATGTTGTGAGATATAGCCTAACTTTCCAAGTGACGATAGGTAGACAGCCTACAAGGCAGATTAACAGATGTTTTGCAGTTTGGTTCCATTGTAGTGAGATGTAACCTAACTTTCCAATTGACGACAGGTAGACAGCCAACAAGGTAGATTAACGGGTGTTTGGCAGTCTGATTCCAATGTTGTGAGATATAGCCTAACTTTCCAATTGACGATAGGTAGACAGCCAACAAGGCAGATTAACAGATGTTTTGCAGTTTGGTTCCATTGTAGTGAGATATAACCTAACTTTCCAATTGACGACAGGTAGACAGCCAACAAGGTAGATTAACGGATGTTTGGCAGTCTGATTCCAGTGTTGTGAGATATAACTTAACTTTCCAGTTGACGACAGGTAGACGGCCAATAAGGTACATTAACGGATGTTTGACAGTCTGATTCCAATGTTGTGAGATATAACCTAACTTTCCAATTGACGACAGGTAGACAGCCATTAAGGTAGATTAACGGATGTTTGACAGTCTGATTCCAATGTTGTGAGATATAACCTAATTTTCCAATTGACGACAGGTAGACAGCCAACAAGGCAGATTAACGGATGTTTGACAGTCTGATTCCAATGTTGTGTGATATAACCTAACTTTCCAGTTGACGACAGGTAGACAGCCAAGAAGGTAGATTAACGGATGTTTGACAGTCTGATTCCAATGTTGTGAGATATAACCTAACTTTCTAATTGACGACAGGTAGACAGCCAACAATGTAGATTAACGGATGTTTGGCAGTCTGTTTCCAATGTTGTGAGATATAGCCTAACTTTCCAGCTGACGACAGGTGGACAGCCAACAAGGTAGATTAACGGATGTTGGGCAGTCTAATTCCAATGTTGTGAGATATAACCTAACATTCCAATTGACGACAGGTAGACAGCCAACAAGGCAAATTGGCGGATGTTTGGCTGTTTGATTCCATTGTAGTGAGATATAACCTAACTTTCCAGTTGACGACAGGTAGACAGCCAACAAGGCAGATTAACGGATGTTTGGCAGTCTGATTCCAATGTTGTGAGATATAACTTAACTTTCCAGTTGACGACAGGTAGACGGCCAATAAGGTACATTAACGGATGTTTGACAGTCTGATTCCAATGTTGTGAGATATAACCTAATTTTCCAATTGACGACAGGTAGACAGCCAACAAGGTAGATTAACGGATGTTTGACAGTCTGATTCCAATGTTGTGAGATATAACCTTCCAGTTGACGACAGGTAGACAGCCAACAAGGTAGATTAACGGATGTTTGGCAGTCTGATTCCAATGTTGTGAGATATAACCTAACTTTCTAATTGACGACAGGTAGACAGCCAACAAGGTAGATTAACGGATGTTTGGCAATCTGTTTCCAATGTTGTGAGATATAGCCTAACTTTCCAGCTGACGACAGGTAGACAGCCAACAAGGTAGATTAACGGATGTTGGGCAGTCTAATTCCAATGTTGTGAGATATAACCTAACTTTCCAATTGACGACAGGTAGACAGCCAACAACGTAGATTAACGGATGTTTGGCAGTCTGATTCCAATGTTGTGAGATATAACCTAACTTTCCAATTGACGACAGGTAGACAGCCATTAAGGTAGATTAACGGATGTTTGACAGTCTGATTCCAATGTTGTGTGATATAACCTAATTTTCCAATTGACGACAGGTAGACAGCCAACAAGGTAGATTAACGGATGTTTGGCAGTCTGATTCCAATGTTGTGAGATATAACCTTCCAGTTGACGGCAGGTAGACAGCCAACAAGGTAGATTAACGGATGTTTGGCAGTCTGTTTCCAATGTTGTGAGATATAGCCTAACTTTCCAGCTGACGACAGGTAGACAGCCAAAAAGGTAGATTAACGGATGTTGGGCAGTCTAATTCCAATGTTGTGAGATGTAACCTAACTTTCCAATTGACGACAGGTAGACAGTCAACAAGGTAGATTAACGGATGTTTGGCAGTCTGATTCCAAGGTTGTGAGATATAACCTAACTTTCTAATTGACGACAGGTAGACAGCCAACAAGGTAGATTAACGGATGTTTGGCAGTCTGTTTCCAATGTTGTGAGATATAGCCTAACTTTCCAGCTGACGACAGGTAGACAGCCAAAAAGGTAGATTGACGGATGTTTGGCTGTTTGATTCCATTGTAGTGAGATATAACCTAACTTTCCAGTTGACGACAGGTAGACAGCCAACAAGGCAGATTAACGGATGTTTGGCAGTTTGATTCCATTGTAGTGAGATACAACCTAACTTTCCAATTGACGACAGGTAGACAGCCAACAAGGTAGATTAACGGATGTTTTGCAGTCTGATTCCAATGTTGTGAGATATAGCGTAACTTTCAAAGTGACGATAGGTAGACAGCCAACAAGGCAGATTAACAGATGTTTTGCAGTTTGGTTCCATTGTAGTGAGATATAACCTAACTTTCCAATTGACGACAGGTAGACAGCCAACAAGGTAGATTAACGGGTGTTTGGCAGTCTGATTCCAATGTTGTGAGATATAGCCTAACTTTCCAATTGACGATAGGTAGACAGCCAACAAGGCAGATTAACAGATGTTTTGCAGTTTGGTTCCATTGTAGTGAGATATAACCTAACTTTCCAATTGACGACAGGTAGACAGCCAACAAGGTAGATTAACGGATGTTTGGCAGTCTGATTCCAATGTTGTGAGATATAACTTAACTTTCCAGTTGACGACAGGTAGACGGCCAATAAGGTACATAAACGGATGTTTGACAGTCTGATTCCAATGTTGTGAGATATAACCTAATTTTCCAATTGACGACAGGTAGACAGCCAACAAGGTAGATTAACGGATGTTTGACAGTCTGATTCCAATGTTGTGAGATATAACCTTCCAGTTGACGACAGGTAGACAGCCAACAAGGTAGATTAACGGATGTTTAGCAGTCTGATTCCAATATTGTGAGATATAACCTAACTTTCTAATTGACGACAGGTAGACAGCCAACAAGGTAGATTAACGGATGTTTAGCAGTCTAATTCCTATGTTGTGAGATATAACCTAACTTTCCAATTGACGACAGGAAGACAGCCAACAAGGTAGATTAACGGATGTTTGGCAGTCTGATTCCAATGATGTGAGATATAACCTAACTTTCCAATTGACGATAGGTAGACAGCCAACAAGGCAGATTAACAGATGTTTTGCAGTTTGGTTCCATTGTAGTGAGATATAACCTAACTTTCCAATTGACGACAGGTAGACAGCCAACAAGGTAGATTAACGGGTGTTTGGCAGTCTAATTGCAATGTTGTGAGATATAGCCTAACTTTCCAATTGACGATAGGTAGACAGCCAACAAGGCAGATTAACAGTTGTTTTGCAGTTTGGTTCCATTGTAGTGAGATATAACCTAACTTTCCAATTGACGACAGGTAGACAGCCAACAAGGTAGATTAACGGATGTTTGGCTGCTTGATTCCATTGTAGTGAGATATAACCTAACTTTCCAGGTGACGACAGGTAGACAGCCAACAAGGCAGATTAACGGATGTTTGGCAGTTTGATTCCATTGTAGTGAGATATAACCTAACTTTCCAATTGACGACAGGTAGACAGCCAACAAGGTAGATTAACGGGTGTTTGGCAGTCTAATTGCAATGTTGTGAGATATAGCCTAACTTTCCAATTGACGATAGGTGGACAGCCAACAAGGCAGATTAACAGTTGTTTTGCAGTTTGGTTCCATTGTAGTGAGATATAACCTAACTTTCCAATTGACGACAGGTAGACAGCCAACAAGGTAGATTAACGGATGTTTGGCAGTCTGATTCCAATGTTGTGAGATATAACTTAACTTTCCAGTTGACGACAGGTAGACGGCCAATAAGGTACATTAACGGATGTTTGACAGTCTGATTCCAATGTTGTGAGATATAACCTAACTTTCCAATTGACGACAGGTAGACAGCCATTAAGGTAGATTAACGGATGTTTGACAGTCTGATTCCAATGTTGTGAGATATAACCTAATTTTCCAATTGACGACAGGTAGACAGCCAACAAGGCAGATTAACGGATGTTTGACAGTCTGATTCCAATGTTGTGTGATATAACCTAACTTTCCAGTTGACGACAGGTAGACAGCCAAGAAGGTAGATTAACGGATGTTTGACAGTCTGATTCCAATGTTGTGAGATATAACCTAACTTTCTAATTGACGACAGGTAGACAGCCAACAAGGTAGATTAACGGATGTTTGGCAGTCTGTTTCCAATGTTGTGAGATATAGCCTAACTTTCCAGCTGACGACAGCTGGACAGCCAACAAGGTAGATTAACGGATGTTGGGCAGTCTAATTCCAATGTTGTGAGATATAACCTAACATTCCAATTGACGACAGGTAGACAGCCAACAAGGCAAATTGACGGATGTTTGGCTGTTTGATTCCATTGTAGTGAGATATAACCTAACTTTCCAGTTGACGACAGGTAGACAGCCAACAAGGCAGATTAACGGATGTTTGGCAGTCTGATTCCAATGTTGTGAGATATAACTTAACTTTCCAGTTGACAACAGGTAGACGGCCAATAAGGTACATTAACGGATGTTTGACAGTCTGATTCCAATGTTGTGAGATATAACCTAATTTTCCAATTGACGACAGGTAGACAGCCAACAAGGTAGATTAACGGATGTTTGACAGTCTGATTCCAATGTTGTGAGATATAACCTTCCAGTTGACGACAGGTAGACAGCCAACAAGGTAGATTAACGGATGTTTGGCAGTCTGATTCCAATGTTGTGAGATATAACCTAACTTTCTAATTGACGACAGGTAGACAGCCAACAAGGTAGATTAACGGATGTTTGGCAATCTGTTTCCAATGTTGTGAGATATAGCCTAACTTTCCAGCTGACGACAGGTAGACAGCCAACAAGGTAGATTAACGGATGTTGGGCAGTCTAATTCCAATGTTGTGAGATATAACCTAACTTTCCAATTGACGACAGGTAGACAGCCAACAAGGTAGATTAACGGATGTTTGGCAGTCTGATTCCAATGTTGTGAGATATAACCTAACTTTCCAATTGACGACAGGTAGACAGCCAACAAGGTTGATTAACGGATGTTTGGCTGTCTGATTCCAATGTTGTGAGATATAACCTAACTTTCCAATTGACGACAGGTAGACAGCCAACAAGGCAGATTGACGGATGTTTGGCTGTTTGATTCCATTGTAGTGAGATATAACCTAACTTTCCAGTTGACGACAGGTAGACAGCCAACAAGGCAGATTAGCGGATGTTTGGCAGTTTGATTCCATTGTAGTGAGATTTAACTTAACTTTCCAATTGACGACAGGTAGACAGCCAACAAGGTAGATTAACGGATGTTTTGCAGTCTGATTCCAATGTTGTGAGATATAGCCTAACTTTCCAAGTGACGATAGGTAGACAGCCTACAAGGCAGATTAACAGATGTTTTGCAGTTTGGTTCCATTGTAGTGAGATATAACCTAACTTTCCAATTGACGACAGGTAGACAGCCAACAAGGTAGATTAACGGGTGTTTGGCAGTCTGATTCCAATGTTGTGAGATATAGCCTAACTTTCCAATTGACGATAGGTAGACAGCCAACAAGGCAGATTAACAGATGTTTTGCAGTTTGGTTCCATTGTAGTGAGATATAACCTAACTTTCCAATTGACGACAGGTAGACAGCCAACAAGGTAGATTAACGGATGTTTGGCAGTCTGATTCCAGTGTTGTGAGATATAACTTAACTTTCCAGTTGACGACAGGTAGACGGCCAATAAGGTACATTAACGGATGTTTGACAGTCTGATTCCAATGTTGTGAGATATAACCTAACTTTCCAATTGACGACAGGTAGACAGCCATTAAGGTAGATTAACGGATGTTTGACAGTCTGATTCCAATGTTGTGAGATATAACCTAATTTTCCAATTGACGACAGGTAGACAGCCAACAAGGCAGATTAACGGATGTTTGACAGTCTGATTCCAATGTTGTGTGATATAACCTAACTTTCCAGTTGACGACAGGTAGACAGCCAAGAAGTTAGATTAACGGATGTTTGACAGTCTGATTCCAATGTTGTGAGATATAACCTAACTTTCTAATTGACGACAGGTAGACAGCCAACAATGTAGATTAACGGATGTTTGGCAGTCTGTTTCCAATGTTGTGAGATATAGCCTAACTTTCCAGCTGACGACAGGTGGACAGCCAACAAGGTAGATTAACGGATGTTGGGCAGTCTAATTCCAATGTTGTGAGATATAACCTAACATTCCAATTGACGACAGGTAGACAGCCAACAAGGCAAATTGGCGGATGTTTGGCTGTTTGATTCCATTGTAGTGAGATATAACCTAACTTTCCAGTTGACGACAGGTAGACAGCCAACAAAGCAGATTAACGGATGTTTGGCAGTCTGATTCCAATGTTGTGAGATATAACTTAACTTTCCAGTTGACGACAGGTAGACGGCCAATAAGGTACATTAACGGATGTTTGACAGTCTGATTCCAATGTTGCGAGATATAACCTAATTTTCCAATTGACGACAGGTAGACAGCCAACAAGGTAGATTAACGGATGTTTGACAGTCTGATTCCAATGTTGTGAGATATAACCTTCCAGTTGACGACAGGTAGACAGCCAACAAGGTAGATTAACGGATGTTTGGCAGTCTGATTCCAATGTTGTGAGATATAACCTAACTTTCTAATTGACGACAGGTAGACAGCCAACAAGGTAGATTAACGGATGTTTGGCAATCTGTTTCCAATGTTGTGAGATATAGCCTAACTTTCCAGCTGACGACAGGTAGACAGCCAACAAGGTAGATTAACGGATGTTGGGCAGTCTAATTCCAATGTTGTGAGATATAACCTAACTTTCCAATTGACGACAGGTAGACAGCCAACAACGTAGATTAACGGATGTTTGGCAGTCTGATTCCAATGTTGTGAGATATAACCTAACTTTCCAATTGACGACAGGTAGACAGCCATTAAGGTAGATTAACGGATGTTTGACAGTCTGATTCCAATGTTGTGTGATATAACCTAATTTTCCAATTGACGACAGGTAGACAGCCAACAAGGTAGATTAACGGATGTTTGGCAGTCTGATTCCAATGTTGTGAGATATAACCTTCCAGTTGACGGCAGGTAGACTGCCAACAAGGTAGATTAACGGATGTTTGGCAGTCTGTTTCCAATGTTGTGAGATATAGCCTAACTTTCCAGCTGACGACAGGTAGACAGCCAAAAAGGTAGATTAACGGATGTTGGGCAGTCTAATTCCAATGTTGTGAGATATAACCTAACTTTCCAATTGACGACAGGTAGACAGTCAACAAGGTAGATTAACGGATGTTTGGCAGTCTGATTCCAATGTTGTGAGATATAACCTAACTTTCTAATTGACGACAGGTAGACAGCCAACAAGGTAGATTAACGGATGTTTGGCAGTCTGTTTCCAATGTTGTGAGATATAGCCTAACTTTCCAGCTGACGACAGGTAGACAGCCAAAAAGGTAGATTGACGGATGTTTGGCTGTTTGATTCCATTGTAGTGAGATATAACCTAACTTTCCAGTTGACGACAGGTAGACAGCCAACAAGGCAGATTAACGGATGTTTGGCAGTTTGATTCCATTGTAGTGAGATATAACCTAACTTTCCAATTGACGACAGGTAGACAGCCAACAAGGTAGATTAACGGATGTTTTGCAGTCTGATTCCAATGTTGTGAGATATAGCGTAACTTTCAAAGTGACGATAGGTAGACAGCCAACAAGGCAGATTAACAGATGTTTTGCAGTTTGGTTCCATTGTAGTGAGATATAACCTAACTTTCCAATTGACGACAGGTAGACAGCCAACAAGGTAGATTAACGGGTGTTTGGCAGTCTGATTCCAATGTTGTGAGATATAGCCTAACTTTCCAATTGACGATAGGTAGACAGCCAACAAGGCAGATTAACAGATGTTTTGCAGTTTGGTTCCATTGTAGTGAGATATAACCTAACTTTCCAATTGACGACAGGTAGACAGCCAACAAGGTAGATTAACGGATGTTTGGCAGTCTGATTCCAATGTTGTGAGATATAACTTAACTTTCCAGTTGACGACAGGTAGACGGCCAATAAGGTACATAAACGGATGTTTGACAGTCTGATTCCAATGTTGTGAGATATAACCTAATTTTCCAATTGACGACAGGTAGACAGCCAACAAGGTAGATTAACGGATGTTTGACAGTCTGATTCCAATGTTGTGAGATATAACCTTCCAGTTGACGACAGGTAGACAGCCAACAAGGTAGATTAACGGATGTTTAGCAGTCTGATTCCAATATTGTGAGATATAACCTAACTTTCTAATTGACGACAGGTAGACAGCCAACAAGGTAGATTAACGGATGTTTAGCAGTCTAATTCCTATGTTGTGAGATATAACCTAACTTTCCAATTGACGACAGGAAGACAGCCAACAAGGTAGATTAACGGATGTTTGGCAGTCTGATTCCAATGATGTGAGATATAACCTAACTTTCCAATTGACGATAGGTAGACAGCCAACAAGGCAGATTAACAGATGTTTTGCAGTTTGGTTCCATTGTAGTGAGATATAACCTAACTTTCCAATTGACGACAGGTAGACAGCCAACAAGGTAGATTAACGGGTGTTTGGCAGTCTAATTGCAATGTTGTGAGATATAGCCTAACTTTCCAATTGACGATAGGTAGACAGCCAACAAGGCAGATTAACAGTTGTTTTGCAGTTTGGTTCCATTGTAGTGAGATATAACCTAACTTTCCAATTGACGACAGGTAGACAGCCAACAAGGTAGATTAACGGATGTTTGGCTGTTTGATTCCATTGTAGTGAGATATAACCTAACTTTCCAGGTGACGACAGGTAGACAGCCAACAAGGCAGATTAACGGATGTTTGGCAGTTTGATTCCATTGTAGTGAGATATAACCTAACTTTCCAATTGACGACAGGTAGACAGCCAACAAGGTAGATTAACGGGTGTTTGGCAGTCTAATTGCAATGTTGTGAGATATAGCCTAACTTTCCAATTGACGATAGGTGGACAGCCAACAAGGCAGATTAACAGTTGTTTTGCAGTTTGGTTCCATTGTAGTGAGATATAACCTAACTTTCCAATTGACGACAGGTAGACAGCCAACAAGGTAGATTAACGGATGTTTGGCAGTCTGATTCCAATGTTGTGAGATATAACTTAACTTTCCAGTAGACGACAGGTAGACGGCCAATAAGGTACATAAACGGATGTTTGACAGTTTGATTCCAATGTTGTGAGATATAACCTAACTTTCCAATTGACGACAGGTAGACAGCCATTAAGGTAGATTAACGGATGTTTGACAGTCTGATTCCAATGTTGTGAGATATAACCTTATTTTCCAATTGACGACAGGTAGACAGCCAACAAGGCAGATTAACGGATGTTTGACAGTCTGATTCCAATGTTGTGTGATATAACCTAACTTTCCAGTTGACGACAGGTAGACAGCCAAGAAGGTAGATTAACGGATGTTTGACAGTCTGATTCCAATGTTGTGAGATATAACCTAACTTTCTAATTGACGACAGGTAGACAGCCAACAAGGTAGATTAACGGATGTTTGGCAGTCTGTTTCCAATGTTGTGAGATATAGCCTAACTTTCCAGCTGACGACAGCTGGACAGCCAACAAGGTAGATTAACGGATGTTGGGCAGTCTAATTCCAATGTTGTGAGATATAACCTAACATTCCAATTGACGACAGGTAGACAGCCAACAAGGCAAATTGACGGATGTTTGGCTGTTTGATTCCATTGTAGTGAGATATAACCTAACTTTCCAGTTGACGACAGGTAGACAGCCAACAAGGCAGATTAACGGATGTTTGGCAGTCTGATTCCAATGTTGTGAGATATAACTTAACTTTCCAGTTGACGACAGGTAGACGGCCAATAAGGTACATTAACGGATGTTTGACAGTCTGATTCCAATGTTGTGAGATATAACCTAATTTTCCAATTGACGACAGGTAGACAGCCAACAAGGTAGATTAACGGATGTTTGACAGTCTGATTCCAATGTTGTGAGATATAACCTTCCAGTTGACGACAGGTAGACAGCCAACAAGGTAGATTAACGGATGTTTGGCAGTCTGATTCCAATGTTGTGAGATATAACCTAACTTTCTAATTGACGACAGGTAGACAGCCAACAAGGTAGATTAACGGATGTTTGGCAATCTGTTTCCAATGTTGTGAGATATAGCCTAACTTTCCAGCTGACGACAGGTAGACAGCCAACAAGGTAGATTAACGGATGTTGGGCAGTCTAATTCCAATGTTGTGAGATATAACCTAACTTTCCAATTGACGACAGGTAGACAGCCAACAACGTAGATTAACGGATGTTTGGCAGTCTGATTCCAATGTTGTGAGATATAACCTAACTTTCCAATTGACGACAGGTAGACAGCCATTAAGGTAGATTAACGGATGTTTGACAGTCTGATTCCAATGTTGTGTGATATAACCTAATTTTCCAATTGACGACAGGTAGACAGCCAACAAGGTAGATTAACGGATGTTTGGCAGTCTGATTCCAATGTTGTGAGATATAACCTTCCAGTTGACGGCAGGTAGACAGCCAACAAGGTAGATTAACGGATGTTTGGCAGTCTGTTTCCAATGTTGTGAGATATAGCCTAACTTTCCAGCTGACGACAGGTAGACAGCCAAAAAGGTAGATTAACGAATGTTGGGCAGTCTAATTCCAATGTTGTGAGATATAACCTAACTTTCCAATTGACGACAGGTAGACAGTCAACAAGGTAGATTAACGGATGTTTGGCAGTCTGATTCCAATGTTGTGAGATATAACCTAACTTTCTAATTGACGACAGGTAGACAGCCAACAAGGTAGATTAACGGATGTTTGGCAGTCTGTTTCCAATGTTGTGAGATATAGCCTAACTTTCCAGCTGACGACAGGTAGACAGCCAAAAAGGTAGATTGACGGATGTTTGGCTGTCTGATTCCATTGTAGTGAGATATAACCTAACTTTCCAGTTGACGACAGGTAGACAGCCAACAAGGCAGATTAACGGATGTTTGGCAGTTTGATTCCATTGTAGTGAGATATAACCTAACTTTCCAATTGACGACAGGTAGACAGCCAACAAGGTAGATTAACGGATGTTTTGCAGTCTGATTCCAATGTTGTGAGATATAGCGTAACTTTCAAAGTGACGATAGGTAGACAGCCAACAAGGCAGATTAACAGATGTTTTGCAGTTTGGTTCCATTGTAGTGAGATATAACCTAACTTTCCAACTGACGACAGGTAGACAGCCAACAAGGTAGATTAACGGGTGTTTGGCAGTCTGATTCCAATGTTGTGAGATATAGCCTAACTTTCCAATTGACGATAGGTAGACAGCCAACAAGGCAGATTAACAGATGTTTTGCAGTTTGGTTCCATTGTAGTGAGATATAACCTAACTTTCCAATTGACGACAGGTAGACAGCCAACAAGGTAGATTAACGGATGTTTGGCAGTCTGATTCCAATGTTGTGAGATATAACTTAACTTTCCAGTTGACGACAGGTAGACGGCCAATAAGGTACATAAACGGATGTTTGACAGTCTGATTCCAATGTTGTGAGATATAACCTAATTTTCCAATTGACGACAGGTAGACAGCCAACAAGGTAGATTAACGGATGTTTGACAGTCTGATTCCAATGTTGTGAGATATAACCTTCCAGTTGACGACAGGTAGACAGCCAACAAGGTAGATTAACGGATGTTTAGCAGTCTGATTCCAATATTGTGAGATATAACCTAACTTTCTAATTGACGACAGGTAGACAGCCAACAAGGTAGATTAACGGATGTTTAGCAGTCTAATTCCTATGTTGTGAGATATAACCTAACTTTCCAATTGACGACAGGAAGACAGCCAACAAGGTAGATTAACGGATGTTTGGCAGTCTGATTCCAATGATGTGAGATATAACCTAACTTTCCAATTGACGATAGGTAGACAGCCAACAAGGCAGATTAACAGATGTTTTGCAGTTTGGTTCCATTGTAGTGAGATATAACCTAACTTTCCAATTGACGACAGGTAGACAGCCAACAAGGTAGATTAACGGGTGTTTGGCAGTCTAATTGCAATGTTGTGAGATATAGCCTAACTTTCCAATTGACGATAGGTAGACAGCCAACAAGGCAGATTAACAGTTGTTTTGCAGTTTGGTTCCATTGTAGTGAGATATAACCTAACTTTCCAATTGACGACAGGTAGACAGCCAACAAGGTAGATTAACGGATGTTTGGCTGTTTGATTCCATTGTAGTGAGATATAACCTAACTTTCCAGGTGACGACAGGTAGACAGCCAACAAGGCAGATTAACGGATGTTTGGCAGTTTGATTCCATTGTAGTGAGATATAACCTAACTTTCCAATTGACGACAGGTAGACAGCCAACAAGGTAGATTAACGGGTGTTTGGCAGTCTAATTGCAATGTTGTGAGATATAGCCTAACTTTCCAATTGACGATAGGTGGACAGCCAACAAGGCAGATTAACAGTTGTTTTGCAGTTTGGTTCCATTGTAGTGAGATATAACCTAACTTTCCAATTGACGACAGGTAGACAGCCAACAAGGTAGATTAACGGATGTTTGGCAGTCTGATTCCAATGTTGTGAGATATAACTTAACTTTCCAGTTGACGACAGGTAGACGGCCAATAAGGTACATTAACGGATGTTTGACAGTCTGATTCCAATGTTGTGAGATATAACCTAACTTTCCAATTGACGACAGGTAGACAGCCATTAAGGTAGATTAACGGATGTTTGACAGTCTGATTCCAATGTTGTGAGATATAACCTAATTTTCCAATTGACGACAGGTAGACAGCCAACAAGGCAGATTAACGGATGTTTGACAGTCTGATTCCAATGTTGTGTGATATAACCTAACTTTCCAGTTGACGACAGGTAGACAGCCAAGAAGGTAGATTAACGGATGTTTGACAGTCTGATTCCAATGTTGTGAGATATAACCTAACTTTCTAATTGACGACAGGTAGACAGCCAACAAGGTAGATTAACGGATGTTTGGCAGTCTGTTTCCAATGTTGTGAGATATAGCCTAACTTTCCAGCTGACGACAGCTGGACAGCCAACAAGGTAGATTAACGGATGTTGGGCAGTCTAATTCCAATGTTGTGAGATATAACCTAACATTCCAATTGACGACAGGTAGACAGCCAACAAGGCAAATTGACGGATGTTTGGCTGTTTGATTCCATTGTAGTGAGATATAACCTAACTTTCCAGTTGACGACAGGTAGACAGCCAACAAGGCAGATTAACGGATGTTTGGCAGTCTGATTCCAATGTTGTGAGATATAACTTAACTTTCCAGTTGACGACAGGTAGACGGCCAATAAGGTACATTAACGGATGTTTGACAGTCTGATTCCAATGTTGTGAGATATAACCTAATTTTCCAATTGACGACAGGTAGACAGCCAACAAGGTAGATTAACGGATGTTTGACAGTCTGATTCCAATGTTGTGAGATATAACCTTCCAGTTGACGACAGGTAGACAGCCAACAAGGTAGATTAACGGATGTTTGGCAGTCTGATTCCAATGTTGTGAGATATAACCTAACTTTCTAATTGACGACAGGTAGACAGCCAACAAGGTAGATTAACGGATGTTTGGCAATCTGTTTCCAATGTTGTGAGATATAGCCTAACTTTCCAGCTGACGACAGGTAGACAGCCAACAAGGTAGATTAACGGATGTTGGGCAGTCTAATTCCAATGTTGTGAGATATAACCTAACTTTCCAATTGACGACAGGTAGACAGCCAACAAGGTAGATTAACGGATGTTTGGCAGTCTGATTCCAATGTTGTGAGATATAACCTAACTTTCCAATTGACGACAGGTAGACAGCCAACAAGGTTGATTAACGGATGTTTGGCTGTCTGATTCCAATGTTGTGAGATATAACCTAACTTTCCAATTGACGACAGGTAGACAGCCAACAAGGCAGATTGACGGATGTTTGGCTGTTTGATTCCATTGTAGTGAGATATAACCTAACTTTCCAGTTGACGACAGGTAGACAGCCAACAAGGCAGATTAGCGGATGTTTGGCAGTTTGATTCCATTGTAGTGAGATTTAACTTAACTTTCCAATTGACGACAGGTAGACAGCCAACAAGGTAGATTAACGGATGTTTTGCAGTCTGATTCCAATGTTGTGAGATATAGCCTAACTTTCCAAGTGACGATAGGTAGACAGCCTACAAGGCAGATTAACAGATGTTTTGCAGTTTGGTTCCATTGTAGTGAGATATAACCTAACTTTCCAATTGACGACAGGTAGACAGCCAACAAGGTAGATTAACGGGTGTTTGGCAGTCTGATTCCAATGTTGTGAGATATAGCCTAACTTTCCAATTGACGATAGGTAGACAGCCAACAAGGCAGATTAACAGATGTTTTGCAGTTTGGTTCCATTGTAGTGAGATATAACCTAACTTTCCAATTGACGACAGGTAGACAGCCAACAAGGTAGATTAACGGATGTTTGGCAGTCTGATTCCAGTGTTGTGAGATATAACTTAACTTTCCAGTTGACGACAGGTAGACGGCCAATAAGGTACATTAACGGATGTTTGACAGTCTGATTCCAATGTTGAGAGATATAACCTAACTTTCCAATTGACGACAGGTAGACAGCCATTAAGGTAGATTAACGGATGTTTGACAGTCTGATTCCAATGTTGTGAGATATAACCTAATTTTCCAATTGACGACAGGTAGACAGCCAACAAGGCAGATTAACGGATGTTTGACAGTCTGATTCCAATGTTGTGTGATATAACCTAACTTTCCAGTTGACGACAGGTAGACAGCCAAGAAGGTAGATTAACGGATGTTTGACAGTCTGATTCCAATGTTGTGAGATATAACCTAACTTTCTAATTGACGACAGGTAGACAGCCAACAATGTAGATTAACGGATGTTTGGCAGTCTGTTTCCAATGTTGTGAGATATAGCCTAACTTTCCAGCTGACGACAGGTGGACAGCCAACAAGGTAGATTAACGGATGTTGGGCAGTCTAATTCCAATGTTGTGAGATATAACCTAACATTCCAATTGACGACAGGTAGACAGCCAACAAGGCAAATTGGCGGATGTTTGGCTGTTTGATTCCATTGTAGTGAGATATAACCTAACTTTCCAGTTGACGACAGGTAGACAGCCAACAAGGCAGATTAACGGATGTTTGGCAGTCTGATTCCAATGTTGTGAGATATAACTTAACTTTCCAGTTGACGACAGGTAGACGGCCAATAAGGTACATTAACGGATGTTTGACAGTCTGATTCCAATGTTGTGAGATATAACCTAATTTTCCAATTGACGACAGGTAGACAGCCAACAAGGTAGATTAACGGATGTTTGACTGTCTGATTCCAATGTTGTGAGATATAACCTTCCAGTTGACGACAGGTAGACAGCCAACAAGGTAGATTAACGGATGTTTGGCAGTCTGATTCCAATGTTGTGAGATATAACCTAACTTTCTAATTGACGACAGGTAGACAGCCAACAAGGTAGATTAACGGATGTTTGGCAATCTGTTTCCAATGTTGTGAGATATAGCCTAACTTTCCAGCTGACGACAGGTAGACAGCCAACAAGGTAGATTAACGGATGTTGGGCAGTCTAATTCCAATGTTGTGAGATATAACCTAACTTTCCAATTGACGACAGGTAGACAGCCAACAACGTAGATTAACGGATGTTTGGCAGTCTGATTCCAATGTTGTGAGATATAACCTAACTTTCCAATTGACGACAGGTAGACAGCCATTAAGGTAGATTAACGGATGTTTGACAGTCTGATTCCAATGTTGTGTGATATAACCTAATTTTCCAATTGACGACAGGTAGACAGCCAACAAGGTAGATTAACGGATGTTTGGCAGTCTGATTCCAATGTTGTGAGATATAACCTTCCAGTTGACGGCAGGTAGACAGCCAACAAGGTAGATTAACGGATGTTTGGCAGTCTGTTTCCAATGTTGTGAGATATAGCCTAACTTTCCAGCTGACGACAGGTAGACAGCCAAAAAGGTAGATTAACGGATGTTGGGCAGTCTAATTCCAATGTTGTGAGATATAACCTAACTTTCCAATTGACGACAGGTAGACAGTCAACAAGGTAGATTAACGGATGTTTGGCAGTCTGATTCCAATGTTGTGAGATATAACCTAACTTTCTAATTGACGACAGGTAGACAGCCAACAAGGTAGATTAACGGATGTTTGGCAGTCTGTTTCCAATGTTGTGAGATATAGCCTAACTTTCCAGCTGACGACAGGTAGACAGCCAAAAAGGTAGATTGACGGATGTTTGGCTGTTTGATTCCATTGTAGTGAGATATAACCTAACTTTCCAGTTGACGACAGGTAGACAGCCAACAAGGCAGATTAACGGATGTTTGGCAGTTTGATTCCATTGTAGTGAGATATAACCTAACTTTCCAATTGACGACAGGTAGACAGCCAACAAGGTAGATTAACGGATGTTTTGCAGTCTGATTCCAATGTTGTGAGATATAGCGTAACTTTCAAAGTGACGATAGGTAGACAGCCAACAAGGCAGATTAACAGATGTTTTGCAGTTTGGTTCCATTGTAGTGAGATATAACCTAACTTTCCAATTGACGACAGGTAGACAGCCAACAAGGTAGATTAACGGGTGTTTGGCAGTCTGATTCCAATGTTGTGAGATATAGCCTAACTTTCCAATTGACGATAGGTAGACAGCCAACAAGGCAGATTAACAGATGTTTTGCAGTTTGGTTCCATTGTAGTGAGATATAACCTAACTTTCCAATTGACGACAGGTAGACAGCCAACAAGGTAGATTAACGGATGTTTGGCAGTCTGATTCTAATGTTGTGAGATATAACTTAACTTTCCAGTTGACGACAGGTAGACGGCCAATAAGGTACATAAACGGATGTTTGACAGTCTGATTCCAATGTTGTGAGATATAACCTAACTTTCTAATTGACGACAGGTAGACAGCCAACAATGTAGATTAACGGATGTTTGGCAGTCTGTTTCCAATGTTGTGAGATATAGCCTAACTTTCCAGCTGACGACAGGTGGACAGCCAACAAGGTAGATTAACGGATGTTGGGCAGTCTAATTCCAATGTTGTGAGATATAACCTAACATTCCAATTGACGACAGGTAGACAGCCAACAAGGCAAATTGGCGGATGTTTGGCTGTTTGATTCCATTGTAGTGAGATATAACCTAACTTTCCAGTTGACGACAGGTAGACAGCCAACAAGGCAGATTAACGGATGTTTGGCAGTCTGATTCCAATGTTGTGAGATATAACTTAACTTTCCAGTTGACGACAGGTAGACGGCCAATAAGGTACATTAACGGATGTTTGACAGTCTGATTCCAATGTTGTGAGATATAACCTAATTTTCCAATTGACGACAGGTAGACAGCCAACAAGGTAGATTAACGGATGTTTGACTGTCTGATTCCAATGTTGTGAGATATAACCTTCCAGTTGACGACAGGTAGACAGCCAACAAGGTAGATTAACGGATGTTTGGCAGTCTGATTCCAATGTTGTGAGATATAACCTAACTTTCTAATTGACGACAGGTAGACAGCCAACAAGGTAGATTAACGGATGTTTGGCAATCTGTTTCCAATGTTGTGAGATATAGCCTAACTTTCCAGCTGACGACAGGTAGACAGCCAACAAGGTAGATTAACGGATGTTGGGCAGTCTAATTCCAATGTTGTGAGATATAACCTAACTTTCCAATTGACGACAGGTAGACAGCCAACAACGTAGATTAACGGATGTTTGGCAGTCTGATTCCAATGTTGTGAGATATAACCTAACTTTCCAATTGACGACAGGTAGACAGCCATTAAGGTAGATTAACGGATGTTTGACAGTCTGATTCCAATGTTGTGTGATATAACCTAATTTTCCAATTGACGACAGGTAGACAGCCAACAAGGTAGATTAACGGATGTTTGGCAGTCTGATTCCAATGTTGTGAGATATAACCTTCCAGTTGACGGCAGGTAGACAGCCAACAAGGTAGATTAACGGATGTTTGGCAGTCTGTTTCCAATGTTGTGAGATATAGCCTAACTTTCCAGCTGACGACAGGTAGACAGCCAAAAAGGTAGATTAACGGATGTTGGGCAGTCTAATTCCAATGTTGTGAGATATAACCTAACTTTCCAATTGACGACAGGTAGACAGTCAACAAGGTAGATTAACGGATGTTTGGCAGTCTGATTCCAATGTTGTGAGATATAACCTAACTTTCTAATTGACGACAGGTAGACAGCCAACAAGGTAGATTAACGGATGTTTGGCAGTCTGTTTCCAATGTTGTGAGATATAGCCTAACTTTCCAGCTGACGACAGGTAGACAGCCAAAAAGGTAGATTGACGGATGTTTGGCTGTTTGATTCCATTGTAGTGAGATATAACCTAACTTTCCAGTTGACGACAGGTAGACAGCCAACAAGGCAGATTAACGGATGTTTGGCAGTTTGATTCCATTGTAGTGAGATATAACCTAACTTTCCAATTGACGACAGGTAGACAGCCAACAAGGTAGATTAACGGATGTTTTGCAGTCTGATTCCAATGTTGTGAGATATAGCGTAACTTTCAAAGTGACGATAGGTAGACAGCCAACAAGGCAGATTAACAGATGTTTTGCAGTTTGGTTCCATTGTAGTGAGATATAACCTAACTTTCCAATTGACGACAGGTAGACAGCCAACAAGGTAGATTAACGGGTGTTTGGCAGTCTGATTCCAATGTTGTGAGATATAGCCTAACTTTCCAATTGACGATAGGTAGACAGCCAACAAGGCAGATTAACAGATGTTTTGCAGTTTGGTTCCATTGTAGTGAGATATAACCTAACTTTCCAATTGACGACAGGTAGACAGCCAACAAGGTAGATTAACGGATGTTTGGCAGTCTGATTCTAATGTTGTGAGATATAACTTAACTTTCCAGTTGACGACAGGTAGACGGCCAATAAGGTACATAAACGGATGTTTGACAGTCTGATTCCAATGTTGTGAGATATAACCTAATTTTCCAATTGACGACAGGTAGACAGCCAACAAGGTAGATTAACGGATGTTTGACAGTCTGATTCCAATGTTGTGAGATATAACCTTCCAGTTGACGACAGGTAGACAGCCAACAAGGTAGATTAACGGATGTTTAGCAGTCTGATTCCAATATTGTGAGATATAACCTAACTTTCTAATTGACGACAGGTAGACAGCCAACAAGGTAGATTAACGGATGTTTAGCAGTCTAATTCCTATGTTGTGAGATATAACCTAACTTTCCAATTGACGACAGGAAGACAGCCAACAAGGTAGATTAACGGATGTTTGGCAGTCTGATTCCAATGATGTGAGATATAACCTAACTTTCCAATTGACGATAGGTAGACAGCCAACAAGGCAGATTAACAGATGTTTTGCAGTTTGGTTCCATTGTAGTGAGATATAACCTAACTTTCCAATTGACGACAGGTAGACAGCCAACAAGGTAGATTAACGGGTGTTTGGCAGTCTAATTGCAATGTTGTGAGATATAGCCTAACTTTCCAATTGACGATAGGTAGACAGCCAACAAGGCAGATTAACAGTTGTTTTGCAGTTTGGTTCCATTGTAGTGAGATATAACCTAACTTTCCAATTGACGACAGGTAGACAGCCAACAAGGTAGATTAACGGATGTTTGGCTGTTTGATTCCATTGTAGTGAGATATAACCTAACTTTCCAGGTGACGACAGGTAGACAGCCAACAAGGCAGATTAACGGATGTTTGGCAGTTTGATTCCATTGTAGTGAGATATAACCTAACTTTCCAATTGACGACAGGTAGACAGCCAACAAGGTAGATTAACGGATGTTTGGCAGTCTAATTGCAATGTTGTGAGATATAGCCTAACTTTCCAATTGACGATAGGTGGACAGCCAACAAGGCAGATTAACAGTTGTTTTGCAGTTTGGTTCCATTGTAGTGAGATATAACCTAACTTTCCAATTGACGACAGGTAGACAGCCAACAAGGTAGATTAACGGATGTTTGGCAGTCTGATTCCAATGTTGTGAGATATAACTTAACTTTCCAGTTGACGACAGGTAGACGGCCAATAAGGTACATTAACGGATGTTTGACAGTCTGATTCCAATGTTGTGAGATATAACCTAACTTTCCAATTGACGACAGGTAGACAGCCATTAAGGTAGATTAACGGATGTTTGACAGTCTGATTCCAATGTTGTGAGATATAACCTAATTTTCCAATTGACGACAGGTAGACAGCCAACAAGGCAGATTAACGGATGTTTGACAGTCTGATTCCAATGTTGTGTGATATAACCTAACTTTCCAGTTGACGACAGGTAGACAGCCAAGAAGGTAGATTAACGGATGTTTGACAGTCTGATTCCAATGTTGTGAGATATAACCTAACTTTCTAATTGACGACAGGTAGACAGCCAACAAGGTAGATTAACGGATGTTTGGCAGTCTGTTTCCAATGTTGTGAGATATAGCCTAACTTTCCAGCTGACGACAGCTGGACAGCCAACAAGGTAGATTAACGGATGTTGGGCAGTCTAATTCCAATGTTGTGAGATATAACCTAACATTCCAATTGACGACAGGTAGACAGCCAACAAGGCAAATTGACGGATGTTTGGCTGTTTGATTCCATTGTAGTGAGATATAACCTAACTTTCCAGTTGACGACAGGTAGACAGCCAACAAGGCAGATTAACGGATGTTTGGCAGTCTGATTCCAATGTTGTGAGATATAACTTAACTTTCCAGTTGACGACAGGTAGACGGCCAATAAGGTACATTAACGGATGTTTGACAGTCTGATTCCAATGTTGTGAGATATAACCTAATTTTCCAATTGACGACAGGTAGACAGCCAACAAGGTAGATTAACGGATGTTTGACAGTCTGATTCCAATGTTGTGAGATATAACCTTCCAGTTGACGACAGGTAGACAGCCAACAAGGTAGATTAACGGATGTTTGGCAGTCTGATTCCAATGTTGTGAGATATAACCTAACTTTCTAATTGACGACAGGTAGACAGCCAACAAGGTAGATTAACGGATGTTTGGCAATCTGTTTCCAATGTTGTGAGATATAGCCTAACTTTCCAGCTGACGACAGGTAGACAGCCAACAAGGTAGATTAACGGATGTTGGGCAGTCTAATTCCAATGTTGTGAGATATAACCTAACTTTCCAATTGACGACAGGTAGACAGCCAACAAGGTTGATTAACGGATGTTTGGCTGTCTGATTCCAATGTTGTGAGATATAACCTAACTTTCCAATTGACGACAGGTAGACAGCCAACAAGGCAGATTGACGGATGTTTGGCTGTTTGATTCCATTGTAGTGAGATATAACCTAACTTTCCAGTTGACGACAGGTAGACAGCCAACAAGGCAGATTAGCGGATGTTTGGCAGTTTGATTCCATTGTAGTGAGATTTAACTTAACTTTCCAATTGACGACAGGTAGACAGCCAACAAGGTAGATTAACGGATGTTTTGCAGTCTGATTCCAATGTTGTGAGATATAGCCTAACTTTCCAAGTGACGATAGGTAGACAGCCTACAAGGCAGATTAACAGATGTTTTGCAGTTTGGTTCCATTGTAGTGAGATATAACCTAACTTTCCAATTGACGACAGGTAGACAGCCAACAAGGTAGATTAACGGGTGTTTGGCAGTCTGATTCCAATGTTGTGAGATATAGCCTAACTTTCCAATTGACGATAGGTAGACAGCCAACAAGGCAGATTAACAGATGTTTTGCAGTTTGGTTCCATTGTAGTGAGATATAACCTAACTTTCCAATTGTCGACAGGTAGACAGCCAACAAGGTAGATTAACGGATGTTTGGCAGTCTGATTCCAGTGTTGTGAGATATAACTTAACTTTCCAGTTGACGACAGGTAGACGGCCAATAAGGTACATTAACGGATGTTTGACAGTCTGATTCCAATGTTGTGAGATATAACCTAACTTTCCAATTGACGACAGGTAGACAGCCATTAAGGTAGATTAACGGATGTTTGACAGTCTGATTCCAATGTTGTGAGATATAACCTAATTTTCCAATTGACGACAGGTAGACAGCCAACAAGGCAGATTAACGGATGTTTGACAGTCTGATTCCAATGTTGTGTGATATAACCTAACTTTCCAGTTGACGACAGGTAGACAGCCAAGAAGGTAGATTAACGGATGTTGGGCAGTTTAATTCCAATGTTGTGAGATATAACCTAACATTCCAATTGACGACAGGTAGACAGCCAACAAGGCAAATTGGCGGATGTTTGGCTGTTTGATTCCATTGTAGTGAGATATAACCTAACTTTCCAATTGACGATAGGTAGACAGCCAACAAGGCAGATTAACAGATGTTTTGCAGTTTGGTTCCATTGTAGTGAGATATAACCTAACTTTCTAATTGACGACAGGTAGACAGCCAACAATGTAGATTAACGGATGTTTGGCAGTCTGTTTCCAATGTTGTGAGATATAGCCTAACTTTCCAGCTGACGACAGGTGGACAGCCAACAAGGTAGATTAACGGATGTTGGGCAGTCTAATTCCAATGTTGTGAGATATAACCTAACATTCCAATTGACGACAGGTAGACAGCCAACAAGGCAAATTGGCGGATGTTTGGCTGTTTGATTCCATTGTAGTGAGATATAACCTAACTTTCCAGTTGACGACAGGTAGACAGCCAACAAGGCAGATTAACGGATGTTTGGCAGTCTGATTCCAATGTTGTGAGATATAACTTAACTTTCCAGTTGACGACAGGTAGACGGCCAATAAGGTACATTAACGGATGTTTGACAGTCTGATTCCAATGTTGTGAGATATAACCTAATTTTCCAATTGACGACAGGTAGACAGCCAACAAGGTAGATTAACGGATGTTTGACAGTCTGATTCCAATGTTGTGAGATATAACCTTCCAGTTGACGACAGGTAGACAGCCAACAAGGTAGATTAACGGATGTTTGGCAGTCTGATTCCAATGTTGTGAGATATAACCTAACTTTCTAATTGACGACAGGTAGACAGCCAACAAGGTAGATTAACGGATGTTTGGCAATCTGTTTCCAATGTTGTGAGATATAGCCTAACTTTCCAGCTGACGACAGGTAGACAGCCAACAAGGTAGATTAATGGATGTTGGGCAGTCTAATTCCAATGTTGTGAGATATAACCTAACTTTCCAATTGACGACAGGTAGACAGCCAACAACGTAGATTAACGGATGTTTGGCAGTCTGATTCCAATGTTGTGAGATATAACCTAACTTTCCAATTGACGACAGGTAGACAGCCATTAAGGTAGATTAACGGATGTTTGACAGTCTGATTCCAATGTTGTGTGATATAACCTAATTTTCCAATTGACGACAGGTAGACAGCCAACAAGGTAGATTAACGGATGTTTGGCAGTCTGATTCCAATGTTGTGAGATATAACCTTCCAGTTGACGGCAGGTAGACAGCCAACAAGGTAGATTAACGGATGTTTGGCAGTCTGTTTCCAATGTTGTGAGATATAGCCTAACTTTCCAGCTGACGACAGGTAGACAGCCAAAAAGGTAGATTAACGGATGTTGGGCAGTCTAATTCCAATGTTGTGAGATGTAACCTAACTTTCCAATTGACGACAGGTAGACAGTCAACAAGGTAGATTAACGGATGTTTGGCAGTCTGATTCCAATGTTGTGAGATATAACCTAACTTTCTAATTGACGACAGGTAGACAGCCAACAAGGTAGATTAACGGATGTTTGGCAGTCTGTTTCCAATGTTGTGAGATATAGCCTAACTTTCCAGCTGACGACAGGTAGACAGCCAAAAAGGTAGATTGACGGATGTTTGGCTGTTTGATTCCATTGTAGTGAGATATAACCTAACTTTCCAGTTGACGACAGGTAGACAGCCAACAAGGCAGATTAACGGATGTTTGGCAGTTTGATTCCATTGTAGTGAGATATAACCTAACTTTCCAATTGACGACAGGTAGACAGCCAACAAGGTAGATTAACGGATGTTTTGCAGTCTGATTCCAATGTTGTGAGATATAGCGTAACTTTCAAAGTGACGATAGGTAGACAGCCAACAAGGCAGATTAACAGATGTTTTGCAGTTTGGTTCCATTGTAGTGAGATATAACCTAACTTTCCAATTGACGACAGGTAGACAGCCAACAAGGTAGATTAACGGATGTTTGGCAGTCTGATTCCAATGTTGTGAGATATAACTTAACTTTCCAGTTGACGACAGGTAGACGGCCAATAAGGTACATAAACGGATGTTTGACAGTCTGATTCCAATGTTGTGAGATATAACCTAATTTTCCAATTGACGACAGGTAGACAGCCAACAAGGTAGATTAACGGATGTTTGACAGTCTGATTCCAATGTTGTGAGATATAACCTTCCAGTTGACGACAGGTAGACAGCCAACAAGGTAGATTAACGGATGTTTAGCAGTCTGATTCCAATATTGTGAGATATAACCTAACTTTCTAATTGACGACAGGTAGACAGCCAACAAGGTAGATTAACGGATGTTTAGCAGTCTAATTCCTATGTTGTGAGATATAACCTAACTTTCCAATTGACGACAGGAAGACAGCCAACAAGGTAGATTAACGGATGTTTGGCAGTCTGATTCCAATGATGTGAGATATAACCTAACTTTCCAATTGACGATAGGTAGACAGCCAACAAGGCAGATTAACAGATGTTTTGCAGTTTGGTTCCATTGTAGTGAGATATAACCTAACTTTCCAATTGACGACAGGTAGACAGCCAACAAGGTAGATTAACGGGTGTTTGGCAGTCTAATTGCAGTGTTGTGAGATATAGCCTAACTTTCCAATTGACGATAGGTAGACAGCCAACAAGGCAGATTAACAGTTGTTTTGCAGTTTGGTTCCATTGTAGTGAGATATAACCTAACTTTCCAATTGACGACAGGTAGACAGCCAACAAGGTAGATTAACGGATGTTTGGCTGTTTGTAGTGAGATATAACCTAACTTTCCAGGTGACGACAGGTAGACAGCCAACAAGGCAGATTAACGGATGTTTGGCAGTTTGATTCCATTGTAGTGAGATATAACCTAACTTTCCAATTGACGACAGGTAGACAGCCAACAAGGTAGATTAACGGGTGTTTGGCAGTCTAATTGCAATGTTGTGAGATATAGCCTAACTTTCCAATTGACGATAGGTGGACAGCCAACAAGGCAGATTAACAGTTGTTTTGCAGTTTGGTTCCATTGTAGTGAGATATAACCTAACTTTCCAATTGACGACAGGTAGATAGCCAACAAGGTAGATTAACGGATGTTTGGCAGTCTGATTCCAATGTTGTGAGATATAACTTAACTTTCCAGTTGACGACAGGTAGACGGCCAATAAGGTACATTAACGGATGTTTGACAGTCTGATTCCAATGTTGTGAGATATAACCTAACTTTCCAATTGACGACAGGTAGACAGCCATTAAGGTAGATTAACGGATGTTTGACAGTCTGATTCCAATGTTGTGAGATATAACCTAATTTTCCAATTGACGACAGGTAGACAGCCAACAAGGCAGATTAACGGATGTTTGACAGTCTGATTCCAATGTTGTGTGATATAACCTAACTTTCCAGTTGACGACAGGTAGACAGCCAAGAAGGTAGATTAACGGATGTTTGACAGTCTGATTCCAATGTTGTGAGATATAACCTAACTTTCTAATTGACGACAGGTAGACAGCCAACAAGGTAGATTAACGGATGTTTGGCAGTCTGTTTCCAATGTTGTGAGATATAGCCTAACTTTCCAGCTGACGACAGCTGGACAGCCAACAAGGTAGATTAACGGATGTTGGGCAGTCTAATTCCAATGTTGTGAGATATAACCTAACATTCCAATTGACGACAGGTAGACAGCCAACAAGGCAAATTGACGGATGTTTGGCTGTTTGATTCCATTGTAGTGAGATATAACCTAACTTTCCAGTTGACGACAGGTAGACAGCCAACAAGGCAGATTAACGGATGTTTGGCAGTCTGATTCCAATGTTGTGAGATATAACTTAACTTTCCAGTTGACGACAGGTAGACGGCCAATAAGGTACATTAACGGATGTTTGACAGTCTGATTCCAATGTTGTGAGATATAACCTAATTTTCCAATTGACGACAGGTAGACAGCCAACAAGGTAGATTAACGGATGTTTGACAGTCTGATTCCAATGTTGTGAGATATAACCTTCCAGTTGACGACAGGTAGACAGCCAACAAGGTAGATTAACGGATGTTTGGCAGTCTGATTCCAATGTTGTGAGATATAACCTAACTTTCTAATTGACGACAGGTAGACAGCCAACAAGGTAGATTAACGGATGTTTGGCAATCTGTTTCCAATGTTGTGAGATATAGCCTAACTTTCCAGCTGACGACAGGTAGACAGCCAACAAGGTAGATTAACGGATGTTGGGCAGTCTAATTCCAATGTTGTGAGATATAACCTAACTTTCCAATTGACGACAGGTAGACAGCCAACAAGGTAGATTAACGGATGTTTGGCAGTCTGATTCCAATGTTGTGAGATATAACCTAACTTTCCAATTGACGACAGGTAGACAGCCAACAAGGTTGATTAACGGATGTTTGGCTGTCTGATTCCAATGTTGTGAGATATAACCTAACTTTCCAATTGACGACAGGTAGACAGCCAACAAGGCAGATTGACGGATGTTTGGCTGTTTGATTCCATTGTAGTGAGATATAACCTAACTTTCCAGTTGACGACAGGTAGACAGCCAACAAGGCAGATTAGCGGATGTTTGGCAGTTTGATTCCATTGTAGTGAGATTTAACTTAACTTTCCAATTGACGACAGGTAGACAGCCAACAAGGTAGATTAACGGATGTTTTGCAGTCTGATTCCAATGTTGTGAGATATAGCCTAACTTTCCAAGTGACGATAGGTAGACAGCCTACAAGGCAGATTAACAGATGTTTTGCAGTTTGGTTCCATTGTAGTGAGATATAACCTAACTTTCCAATTGACGACAGGTAGACAGCCAACAAGGTAGATTAACGGGTGTTTGGCAGTCTGATTCCAATGTTGTGAGATATAGCCTAACTTTCCAATTGACGATAGGTAGACAGCCAACAAGGCAGATTAACAGATGTTTTGCAGTTTGGTTCCATTGTAGTGAGATATAACCTAACTTTCCAATTGACGACAGGTAGACAGCCAACAAGGTAGATTAACGGATGTTTGGCAGTCTGATTCCAGTGTTGTGAGATATAACTTAACTTTCCAGTTGACGACAGGTAGACGGCCAATAAGGTACATTAACGGATGTTTGACAGTCTGATTCCAATGTTGTGAGATATAACCTAACTTTCCAATTGACGACAGGTAGACAGCCATTAAGGTAGATTAACGGATGTTTGACAGTCTGATTCCAATGTTGTGAGATATAACCTAATTTTCCAATTGACGACAGGTAGACAGCCAACAAGGCAGATTAACGGATGTTTGACAGTCTGATTCCAATGTTGTGTGATATAACCTAACTTTCCAGTTGACGACAGGTAGACAGCCAAGAAGGTAGATTAACGGATGTTTGACAGTCTGATTCCAATGTTGTGAGATATAACCTAACTTTCTAATTGACGACAGGTAGACAGCCAACAATGTAGATTAACGGATGTTTGGCAGTCTGTTTCCAATGTTGTGAGATATAGCCTAACTTTCCAGCTGACGACAGGTGGACAGCCAACAAGGTAGATTAACGGATGTTGGGCAGTCTAATTCCAATGTTGTGAGATATAACCTAACATTCCAATTGACGACAGGTAGACAGCCAACAAGGCAAATTGGCGGATGTTTGGCTGTTTGATTCCATTGTAGTGAGATATAACCTAACTTTCCAGTTGACGACAGGTAGACAGCCAACAAGGCAGATTAACGGATGTTTGGCAGTCTGATTCCAATGTTGTGAGATATAACTTAACTTTCCAGTTGACGACAGGTAGACGGCCAATAAGGTACATTAACGGATGTTTGACAGTCTGATTCCAATGTTGTGAGATATAACCTAATTTTCCAATTGACGACAGGTAGACAGCCAACAAGGTAGATTAACGGATGTTTGACAGTCTGATTCCAATGTTGTGAGATATAACCTTCCAGTTGACGACAGGTAGACAGCCAACAAGGTAGATTAACGGATGTTTGGCAGTCTGATTCCAATGTTGTGAGATATAACCTAACTTTCTAATTGACGACAGGTAGACAGCCAACAAGGTAGATTAACGGATGTTTGGCAATCTGTTTCCAATGTTGTGAGATATAGCCTAACTTTCCAGCTGACGACAGGTAGACAGCCAACAAGGTAGATTAACGGATGTTGGGCAGTCTAATTCCAATGTTGTGAGATATAACCTAACTTTCCAATTGACGACAGGTAGACAGCCAACAACGTAGATTAACGGATGTTTGGCAGTCTGATTCCAATGTTGTGAGATATAACCTAACTTTCCAATTGACGACAGGTAGACAGCCATTAAGGTAGATTAACGGATGTTTGACAGTCTGATTCCAATGTTGTGTGATATAACCTAATTTTCCAATTGACGACAGGTAGACAGCCAACAAGGTAGATTAACGGATGTTTGGCAGTCTGATTCCAATGTTGTGAGATATAACCTTCCAGTTGACGGCAGGTAGACAGCCAACAAGGTAGATTAACGGATGTTTGGCAGTCTGTTTCCAATGTTGTGAGATATAGCCTAACTTTCCAGCTGACGACAGGTAGACAGCCAAAAAGGTAGATTAACGGATGTTGGGCAGTCTAATTCCAATGTTGTGAGATATAACCTAACTTTCCAATTGACGACAGGTAGACAGTCAACAAGGTAGATTAACGGATGTTTGGCAGTCTGATTCCAATGTTGTGAGATATAACCTAACTTTCTAATTGACGACAGGTAGACAGCCAACAAGGTAGATTAACGGATGTTTGGCAGTCTGTTTCCAATGTTGTGAGATATAGCCTAACTTTCCAGCTGACGACAGGTAGACAGCCAAAAAGGTAGATTGACGGATGTTTGGCTGTTTGATTCCATTGTAGTGAGATATAACCTAACTTTCCAGTTGACGACAGGTAGACAGCCAACAAGGCAGATTAACGGATGTTTGGCAGTTTGATTCCATTGTAGTGAGATATAACCTAACTTTCCAATTGACGACAGGTAGACAGCCAACAAGGTAGATTAACGGATGTTTTGCAGTCTGATTCCAATGTTGTGAGATATAGCGTAACTTTCAAAGTGACGATAGGTAGACAGCCAACAAGGCAGATTAACAGATGTTTTGCAGTTTGGTTCCATTGTAGTGAGATATAACCTAACTTTCCAATTGACGACAGGTAGACAGCCAACAAGGTAGATTAACGGGTGTTTGGCAGTCTGATTCCAATGTTGTGAGATATAGCCTAACTTTCCAATTGACGATAGGTAGACAGCCAACAAGGCAGATTAACAGATGTTTTGCAGTTTGGTTCCATTGTAGTGAGATATAACCTAACTTTCCAATTGACGACAGGTAGACAGCCAACAAGGTAGATTAACGGATGTTTGGCAGTCTGATTCCAATGTTGTGAGATATAACTTAACTTTCCAGTTGACGACAGGTAGACGGCCAATAAGGTACATAAACGGATGTTTGACAGTCTGATTCCAATGTTGTGAGATATAACCTAATTTTCCAATTGACGACAGGTAGACAGCCAACAAGGTAGATTAACGGATGTTTGACAGTCTGATTCCAATGTTGTGAGATATAACCTTCCAGTTGACGACAGGTAGACAGCCAACAAGGTAGATTAACGGATGTTTAGCAGTCTGATTCCAATATTGTGAGATATAACCTAACTTTCTAATTGACGACAGGTAGACAGCCAACAAGGTAGATTAACGGATGTTTAGCAGTCTAATTCCTATGTTGTGAGATATAACCTAACTTTCCAATTGACGACAGGAAGACAGCCAACAAGGTAGATTAACGGATGTTTGGCAGTCTGATTCCAATGATGTGAGATATAACCTAACTTTCCAATTGACGATAGGTAGACAGCCAACAAGGCAGATTAACAGATGTTTTGCAGTTTGGTTCCATTGTAGTGAGATATAACCTAACTTTCCAATTGACGACAGGTAGACAGCCAACAAGGTAGATTAACGGGTGTTTGGCAGTCTAATTGCAATGTTGTGAGATATAGCCTAACTTTCCAATTGACGATAGGTAGACAGCCAACAAGGCAGATTAACAGTTGTTTTGCAGTTTGGTTCCATTGTAGTGAGATATAACCTCACTTTCCAATTGACGACAGGTAGACAGCCAACAAGGTAGATTAACGGATGTTTGGCTGTTTGATTCCATTGTAGTGAGATATAACCTAACTTTCCAGGTGACGACAGGTAGACAGCCAACAAGGCAGATTAACGGATGTTTGGCAGTTTGATTCCATTGTAGTGAGATATAACCTAACTTTCCAATTGACGACAGGTAGACAGCCAACAAGGTAGATTAACGGGTGTTTGGCAGTCTAATTGCAATGTTGTGAGATATAGCCTAACTTTCCAATTGACGATAGGTGGACAGCCAACAAGGCAGATTAACAGTTGTTTTGCAGTTTGGTTCCATTGTAGTGAGATATAACCTAACTTTCCAATTGACGACAGGTAGACAGCCAACAAGGTAGATTAACGGATGTTTGGCAGTCTGATTCCAATGTTGTGAGATATAACTTAACTTTCCAGTTGACGACAGGTAGACGGCCAATAAGGTACATTAACGGATGTTTGACAGTTTGATTCCAATGTTGTGAGATATAACCTAACTTTCCAATTGACGACAGGTAGACAGCCATTAAGGTAGATTAACGGATGTTTGACAGTCTGATTCCAATGTTGTGAGATATAACCTAATTTTCCAATTGACGACAGGTAGACAGCCAACAAGGCAGATTAACGGATGTTTGACAGTCTGATTCCAATGTTGTGTGATATAACCTAACTTTCCAGTTGACGACAGGTAGACAGCCAAGAAGGTAGATTAACGGATGTTTGACAGTCTGATTCCAATGTTGTGAGATATAACCTAACTTTCTAATTGACGACAGGTAGACAGCCAACAAGGTAGATTAACGGATGTTTGGCAGTCTGTTTCCAATGTTGTGAGATATAGCCTAACTTTCCAGCTGACGACAGCTGGACAGCCAACAAGGTAGATTAACGGATGTTGGGCAGTCTAATTCCAATGTTGTGAGATATAACCTAACATTCCAATTGACGACAGGTAGACAGCCAACAAGGCAAATTGACGGATGTTTGGCTGTTTGATTCCATTGTAGTGAGATATAACCTAACTTTCCAGTTGACGACAGGTAGACAGCCAACAAGGCAGATTAACGGATGTTTGGCAGGCTGATTCCAATGTTGTGAGATATAACTTAACTTTCCAGTTGACGACAGGTAGACGGCCAATAAGGTACATTAACGGATGTTTGACAGTCTGATTCCAATGTTGTGAGATATAACCTAATTTTCCAATTGACGACAGGTAGACAGCCAACAAGGTAGATTAACGGATGTTTGACAGTCTGATTCCAATGTTGTGAGATATAACCTTCCAGTTGACGACAGGTAGACAGCCAACAAGGTAGATTAACGGATGTTTGGCAGTCTGATTCCAATGTTGTGAGATATAACCTAACTTTCTAATTGACGACAGGTAGACAGCCAACAAGGTAGATTAACGGATGTTTGGCAATCTGTTTCCAATGTTGTGAGATATAGCCTAACTTTCCAGCTGACGACAGGTAGACAGCCAACAAGGTAGATTAACGGATGTTGGGCAGTCTAATTCCAATGTTGTGAGATATAACCTAACGTTCCAATTGACGACAGGTAGACAGCCAACAACGTAGATTAACGGATGTTTGGCAGTCTGATTCCAATGTTGTGAGATATAACCTAACTTTCCAATTGACGACAGGTAGACAGCCATTAAGGTAGATTAACGGATGTTTGACAGTCTGATTCCAATGTTGTGTGATATAACCTAATTTTCCAATTGACGACAGGTAGACAGCCAACAAGGTAGATTAACGGATGTTTGGCAGTCTGATTCCAATGTTGTGAGATATAACCTTCCAGTTGACGGCAGGTAGACAGCCAACAAGGTAGATTAACGGATGTTTGGCAGTCTGTTTCCAATGTTGTGAGATATAGCCTAACTTTCCAGCTGACGACAGGTAGACAGCCAAAAAGGTAGATTAACGGATGTTGGGCAGTCTAATTCCAATGTTGTGAGATATAACCTAACTTTCCAATTGACGACAGGTAGACAGTCAACAAGGTAGATTAACGGATGTTTGGCAGTCTGATTCCAATGTTGTGAGATATAACCTAACTTTCTAATTGACGACAGGTAGACAGCCAACAAGGTAGATTAACGGATGTTTGGCAGTCTGTTTCCAATGTTGTGAGATATAGCCTAACTTTCCAGCTGACGACAGGTAGACAGCCAAAAAGGTAGATTGACGGATGTTTGGCTGTTTGATTCCATTGTAGTGAGATATAACCTAACTTTCCAGTTGACGACAGGTAGACAGCCAACAAGGCAGATTAACGGATGTTTGGCAGTTTGATTCCATTGTAGTGAGATATAACCTAACTTTCCAATTGACGACAGGTAGACAGCCAACAAGGTAGATTAACGGATGTTTTGCAGTCTGATTCCAATGTTGTGAGATATAGCGTAACTTTCAAAGTGACGATAGGTAGACAGCCAACAAGGCAGATTAACAGATGTTTTGCAGTTTGGTTCCATTGTAGTGAGATATAACCTAACTTTCCAATTGACGACAGGTAGACAGCCAACAAGGTAGATTAACGGGTGTTTGGCAGTCTGATTCCAATGTTGTGAGATATAGCCTAACTTTCCAATTGACGATAGGTAGACAGCCAACAAGGCAGATTAACAGATGTTTTGCAGTTTGGTTCCATTGTAGTGAGATATAACCTAACTTTCCAATTGACGACAGGTAGACAGCCAACAAGGTAGATTAACGGATGTTTGGCAGTCTGATTCCAATGTTGTGAGATATAACTTAACTTTCCAGTTGACGACAGGTAGACGGCCAAGAAGGTACATAAACGGATGTTTGACAGTCTGATTCCAATGTTGTGAGATATAACCTAATTTTCCAATTGACGACAGGTAGACAGCCAACAAGGTAGATTAACGGATGTTTGACAGTCTGATTCCAATGTTGTGAGATATAACCTTCCAGTTGACGACAGGTAGACAGCCAACAAGGTAGATTAACGGATGTTTAGCAGTCTGATTCCAATATTGTGAGATATAACCTAACTTTCTAATTGACGACAGGTAGACAGCCAACAAGGTAGATTAACGGATGTTTAGCAGTCTAATTCCTATGTTGTGAGATATAACCTAACTTTCCAATTGACGACAGGAAGACAGCCAACAAGGTAGATTAACGGATGTTTGGCAGTCTGATTCCAATGATGTGAGATATAACCTAACTTTCCAATTGACGATAGGTAGACAGCCAACAAGGCAGATTAACAGATGTTTTGCAGTTTGGTTCCATTGTAGTGAGATATAACCTAACTTTCCAATTGACGACAGGTAGACAGCCAACAAGGTAGATTAACGGGTGTTTGGCAGTCTAATTGCAATGTTGTGAGATATAGCCTAACTTTCCAATTGACGATAGGTAGACAGCCAACAAGGCAGATTAACAGTTGTTTTGCAGTTTGGTTCCATTGTAGTGAGATATAACCTAACTTTCCAATTGACGACAGGTAGACAGCCAACAAGGTAGATTAACGGATGTTTGGCTGTTTGATTCCATTGTAGTGAGATATAACCTAACTTTCCAGGTGACGACAGGTAGACAGCCAACAAGGCAGATTAACGGATGTTTGGCAGTTTGATTCCATTGTAGTGAGATATAACCTAACTTTCCAATTGACGAGAGGTAGACAGCCAACAAGGTAGATTAACGGGTGTTTGGCAGTCTAATTGCAATGTTGTGAGATATAGCCTAACTTTCCAATTGACGATAGGTGGACAGCCAACAAGGCAGATTAACAGTTGTTTTGCAGTTTGGTTCCATTGTAGTGAGATATAACCTAACTTTCCAATTGACGACAGGTAGACAGCCAACAAGGTAGATTAACGGATGTTTGGCAGTCTGATTCCAATGTTGTGAGATATAACTTAACTTTCCAGTTGACGACAGGTAGACGGCCAATAAGGTACATTAACGGATGTTTGACAGTCTGATTCCAATGTTGTGAGATATAACCTAACTTTCCAATTGACGACAGGTAGACAGCCATTAAGGTAGATTAACGGATGTTTGACAGTCTGATTCCAATGTTGTGAGATATAACCTAATTTTCCAATTGACGACAGGTAGACAGCCAACAAGGCAGATTAACGGATGTTTGACAGTCTGATTCCAATGTTGTGTGATATAACCTAACTTTCCAGTTGACGACAGGTAGACAGCCAAGAAGGTAGATTAACGGATGTTTGACAGTCTGATTCCAATGTTGTGAGATATAACCTAACTTTCTAATTGACGACAGGTAGACAGCCAACAAGGTAGATTAACGGATGTTTGGCAGTCTGTTTCCAATGTTGTGAGATATAGCCTAACTTTCCAGCTGACGACAGCTGGACAGCCAACAAGGTAGATTAACGGATGTTGGGCAGTCTAATTCCAATGTTGTGAGATATAACCTAACATTCCAATTGACGACAGGTAGACAGCCAACAAGGCAAATTGACGGATGTTTGGCTGTTTGATTCCATTGTAGTGAGATATAACCTAACTTTCCAGTTGACGACAGGTAGACAGCCAACAAGGCAGATTAACGGATGTTTGGCAGTCTGATTCCAATGTTGTGAGATATAACTTAACTTTCCAGTTGACGACAGGTAGACGGCCAATAAGGTACATTAACGGATGTTTGACAGTCTGATTCCAATGTTGTGAGATATAACCTAATTTTCCAATTGACGACAGGTAGACAGCCAACAAGGTAGATTAACGGATGTTTGACAGTCTGATTCCAATGTTGTGAGATATAACCTTCCAGTTGACGACAGGTAGACAGCCAACAAGGTAGATTAACGGATGTTTGGCAGTCTGATTCCAATGTTGTGAGATATAACCTAACTTTCTAATTGACGACAGGTAGACAGCCAACAAGGTAGATTAACGGATGTTTGGCAATCTGTTTCCAATGTTGTGAGATATAGCCTAACTTTCCAGCTGACGACAGGTAGACAGCCAACAAGGTAGATTAACGGATGTTGGGCAGTCTAATTCCAATGTTGTGAGATATAACCTAACTTTCCAATTGACGACAGGTAGACAGCCAACAAGGTAGATTAACGGATGTTTGGCAGTCTGATTCCAATGTTGTGAGATATAACCTAACTTTCCAATTGACGACAGGTAGACAGCCAACAAGGTTGATTAACGGATGTTTGGCTGTCTGATTCCAATGTTGTGAGATATAACCTAACTTTCCAATTGACGACAGGTAGACGGCCAATAAGGTACATTAACGGATGTTTGACAGTCTGATTCCAATGTTGTGAGATATAACCTAACTTTCCAATTGACGACAGGTAGACAGCCATTAAGGTAGATTAACGGATGTTTGACAATCTGATTCCAATGTTGTGAGATATAACCTAATTTTCCAATTGACGACAGGTAGACAGCCAACAAGGCAGATTAACGGATGTTTGACAGTCTGATTCCAATGTTGTGTGATATAACCTAACTTTCCAGTTGACGACAGGTAGACAGCCAAGAAGGTAGATTAACGGATGTTTGACAGTCTGATTCCAATGTTGTGAGATATAACCTAACTTTCTAATTGACGACAGGTAGACAGCCAACAAGGTAGATTAACGGATGTTTGGCAGTCTGTTTCCAATGTTGTGAGATATAGCCTAACTTTCCAGCTGACGACAGCTGGACAGCCAACAAGGTAGATTAACGGATGTTGGGCAGTCTAATTCCAATGTTGTGAGATATAACCTAACATTCCAATTGACGACAGGTAGACAGCCAACAAGGCAAATTGACGGATGTTTGGCTGTTTGATTCCATTGTAGTGAGATATAACCTAACTTTCCAGTTGACGACAGGTAGACAGCCAACAAGGCAGATTAACGGATGTTTGGCAGTCTGATTCCAATGTTGTGAGATATAACTTAACTTTCCAGTTGACGACAGGTAGACGGCCAATAAGGTACATTAACGGATGTTTGACAGTCTGATTCCAATGTTGTGAGATATAACCTAATTTTCCAATTGACGACAGGTAGACAGCCAACAAGGTAGATTAACGGATGTTTGACAGTCTGATTCCAATGTTGTGAGATATAACCTTCCAGTTGACGACAGGTAGACAGCCAACAAGGTAGATTAACGGATGTTTGGCAGTCTGATTCCAATGTTGTGAGATATAACCTAACTTTCTAATTGACGACAGGTAGACAGCCAACAAGGTAGATTAACGGATGTTTGGCAATCTGTTTCCAATGTTGTGAGATATAGCCTAACTTTCCAGCTGACGACAGGTAGACAGCCAACAAGGTAGATTAACGGATGTTGGGCAGTCTAATTCCAATGTTGTGAGATATAACCTAACTTTCCAATTGACGACAGGTAGACAGCCAACAAGGTTGATTAACGGATGTTTGGCTGTCTGATTCCAATGTTGTGAGATATAACCTAACTTTCCAATTGACGACAGGTAGACAGCCAACAAGGCAGATTGACGGATGGTTGGCTGTTTGATTCCATTGTAGTGAGATATAACCTAACTTTCCAGTTGACGACAGGTAGACAGCCAACAAGGCAGATTAGCGGATGTTTGGCAGTTTGATTCCATTGTAGTGAGATTTAACTTAACTTTCCAATTGACGACAGGTAGACAGCCAACAAGGTAGATTAACGGATGTTTTGCAGTCTGATTCCAATGTTGTGAGATATAGCCTAACTTTCCAAGTGACGATAGGTAGACAGCCTACAAGGCAGATTAACAGATGTTTTGCAGTTTGGTTCCATTGTAGTGAGATATAACCTAACTTTCCAATTGACGACAGGTAGACAGCCAACAAGGTAGATTAACGGGTGTTTGGCAGTCTGATTCCAATGTTGTGAGATATAGCCTAACTTTCCAATTGACGATAGGTAGACAGCCAACAAGGCAGATTAACAGATGTTTTGCAGTTTGGTTCCATTGTAGTGAGATATAACCTAACTTTCCAATTGACGACAGGTAGACAGCCAACAAGGTAGATTAACGGATGTTTGGCAGTCTGATTCCAGTGTTGTGAGATATAACTTAACTTTCCAGTTGACGACAGGTAGACGGCCAATAAGGTACATTAACGGATGTTTGACAGTCTGATTCCAATGTTGTGAGATATAACCTAACTTTCCAATTGACGACAGGTAGACAGCCATTAAGGTAGATTAACGGATGTTTGACAGTCTGATTCCAATGTTGTGAGATATAACCTAATTTTCCAATTGACGACAGGTAGACAGCCAACAAGGCAGATTAACGGATGTTTGACAGTCTGATTCCAATGTTGTGTGATATAACCTAACTTTCCAGTTGACGACAGGTAGACAGCCAAGAAGGTAGATTAACGGATGTTTGACAGTCTGATTCCAATGTTGTGAGATATAACCTAACTTTCTAATTGACGACAGGTAGACAGCCAACAATGTAGATTAACGGATGTTTGGCAGTCTGTTTCCAATGTTGTGAGATATAGCCTAACTTTCCAGCTGACGACAGGTGGACAGCCAACAAGGTAGATTAACGGATGTTGGGCAGTCTAATTCCAATGTTGTGAGATATAACCTAACATTCCAATTGACGACAGGTAGACAGCCAACAAGGCAAATTGGCGGATGTTTGGCTGTTTGATTCCATTGTAGTGAGATATAACCTAACTTTCCAGTTGACGACAGGTAGACAGCCAACAAGGCAGATTAACGGATGTTTGGCAGTCTGATTCCAATGTTGTGAGATATAACTTAACTTTCCAGTTGACGACAGGTAGACGGCCAATAAGGTACATTAACGGATGTTTGACAGTCTGATTCCAATGTTGTGAGATATAACCTAATTTTCCAATTGACGACAGGTAGACAGCCAACAAGGTAGATTAACGGATGTTTGACAGTCTGATTCCAATGTTGTGAGATATAACCTTCCAGTTGACGACAGGTAGACAGCCAACAAGGTAGATTAACGGATGTTTGGCAGTCTGATTCCAATGTTGTGAGATATAACCTAACTTTCTAATTGACGACAGGTAGACAGCCAACAAGGTAGATTAACGGATGTTTGGCAATCTGTTTCCAATGTTGTGAGATATAGCCTAACTTTCCAGCTGACGACAGGTAGACAGCCAACAAGGTAGATTAACGGATGTTGGGCAGTCTAATTCCAATGTTGTGAGATATAACCTAACTTTCCAATTGACGACAGGTAGACAGCCAACAACGTAGATTAACGGATGTTTGGCAGTCTGATTCCAATGTTGTGAGATATAACCTAACTTTCCAATTGACGACAGGTAGACAGCCATTAAGGTAGATTAACGGATGTTTGACAGTCTGATTCCAATGTTGTGTGATATAACCTAATTTTCCAATTGACGACAGGTAGACAGCCAACAAGGTAGATTAACGGATGTTTGGCAGTCTGATTCCAATGTTGTGAGATATAACCTTCCAGTTGACGGCAGGTAGACAGCCAACAAGGTAGATTAACGGATGTTTGGCAGTCTGTTTCCAATGTTGTGAGATATAGCCTAACTTTCCAGCTGACGACAGGTAGACAGCCAAAAAGGTAGATTAACGGATGTTGGGCAGTCTAATTCCAATGTTGTGAGATATAACCTAACTTTCCAATTGACGACAGGTAGACAGTCAACAAGGTAGATTAACGGATGTTTGGCAGTCTGATTCCAATGTTGTGAGATATAACCTAACTTTCTAATTGACGACAGGTAGACAGCCAACAAGGTAGATTAACGGATGTTTGGCAGTCTGTTTCCAATGTTGTGAGATATAGCCTAACTTTCCAGCTGACGACAGGTAGACAGCCAAAAAGGTAGATTGACGGATGTTTGGCTGTTTGATTCCATTGTAGTGAGATATAACCTAACTTTCCAGTTGACGACAGGTAGACAGCCAACAAGGCAGATTAACGGATGTTTGGCAGTTTGATTCCATTGTAGTGAGATATAACCTAACTTTCCAATTGACGACAGGTAGACAGCCAACAAGGTAGATTAACGGATGTTTTGCAGTCTGATTCCAATGTTGTGAGATATAGCGTAACTTTCAAAGTGACGATAGGTAGACAGCCAACAAGGCAGATTAACAGATGTTTTGCAGTTTGGTTCCATTGTAGTGAGATATAACCTAACTTTCCAATTGACGACAGGTAGACAGCCAACAAGGTAGATTAACGGGTGTTTGGCAGTCTGATTCCAATGTTGTGAGATATAGCCTAACTTTCCAATTGACGATAGGTAGACAGCCAACAAGGCAGATTAACAGATGTTTTGCAGTTTGGTTCCATTGTAGTGAGATATAACCTAACTTTCCAATTGACGACAGGTAGACAGCCAACAAGGTAGATTAACGGATGTTTGGCAGTCTGATTCCAATGTTGTGAGATATAACTTAACTTTCCAGTTGACGACAGGTAGACGGCCAATAAGGTACATAAACGGATGTTTGACAGTCTGATTCCAATGTTGTGAGATATAACCTAATTTTCCAATTGACGACAGGTAGACAGCCAACAAGGTAGATTAACGGATGTTTGACAGTCTGATTCCAATGTTGTGAGATATAACCTTCCAGTTGACGACAGGTAGACAGCCAACAAGGTAGATTAACGGATGTTTAGCAGTCTGATTCCAATATTGTGAGATATAACCTAACTTTCTAATTGACGACAGGTAGACAGCCAACAAGGTAGATTAACGGATGTTTAGCAGTCTAATTCCTATGTTGTGAGATATAACCTAACTTTCCAATTGACGACAGGAAGACAGCCAACAAGGTAGATTAACGGATGTTTGGCAGTCTGATTCCAATGATGTGAGATATAACCTAACTTTCCAATTGACGATAGGTAGACAGCCAACAAGGCAGATTAACAGATGTTTTGCAGTTTGGTTCCATTGTAGTGAGATATAACCTAACTTTCCAATTGACGACAGGTAGACAGCCAACAAGGTAGATTAACGGGTGTTTGGCAGTCTAATTGCAATGTTGTGAGATATAGCCTAACTTTCCAATTGACGATAGGTAGACAGCCAACAAGGCAGATTAACAGTTGTTTTGCAGTTTGGTTCCATTGTAGTGAGATATAACCTAACTTTCCAATTGACGACAGGTAGACAGCCAACAAGGTAGATTAACGGATGTTTGGCTGTTTGATTCCATTGTAGTGAGATATAACCTAACTTTCCAGGTGACGACAGGTAGACAGCCAACAAGGCAGATTAACGGATGTTTGGCAGTTTGATTCCATTGTAGTGAGATATAACCTAACTTTCCAATTGACGACAGGTAGACAGCCAACAAGGTAGATTAACGGGTGTTTGGCAGTCTAATTGCAATGTTGTGAGATATAGCCTAACTTTCCAATTGACGATAGGTGGACAGCCAACAAGGCAGATTAACAGTTGTTTTGCAGTTTGGTTCCATTGTAGTGAGATATAACCTAACTTTCCAATTGACGACAGGTAGACAGCCAACAAGGTAGATTAACGGATGTTTGGCAGTCTGATTCCAATGTTGTGAGATATAACTTAACTTTCCAGTTGACGACAGGTAGACGGCCAATAAGGTACATTAACGGATGTTTGACAGTTTGATTCCAATGTTGTGAGATATAACCTAACTTTCCAATTGACGACAGGTAGACAGCCATTAAGGTAGATTAACGGATGTTTGACAGTCTGATTCCAATGTTGTGAGATATAACCTAATTTTCCAATTGACGACAGGTAGACAGCCAACAAGGCAGATTAACGGATGTTTGACAGTCTGATTCCAATGTTGTGTGATGTAACCTAACTTTCCAGTTGACGACAGGTAGACAGCCAAGAAGGTAGATTAACGGATGTTTGACAGTCTGATTCCAATGTTGTGAGATATAACCTAACTTTCTAATTGACGACAGGTAGACAGCCAACAAGGTAGATTAACGGATGTTTGGCAGTCTGTTTCCAATGTTGTGAGATATAGCCTAACTTTCCAGCTGACGACAGCTGGACAGCCAACAAGGTAGATTAACGGATGTTGGGCAGTCTAATTCCAATGTTGTGAGATATAACCTAACATTCCAATTGACGACAGGTAGACAGCCAACAAGGCAAATTGACGGATGTTTGGCTGTTTGATTCCATTGTAGTGAGATATAACCTAACTTTCCAGTTGACGACAGGTAGACAGCCAACAAGGCAGATTAACGGATGTTTGGCAGTCTGATTCCAATGTTGTGAGATATAACTTAACTTTCCAGTTGACGACAGGTAGACGGCCAATAAGGTACATTAACGGATGTTTGACAGTCTGATTCCAATGTTGTGAGATATAACCTAATTTTCCAATTGACGACAGGTAGACAGCCAACAAGGTAGATTAACGGATGTTTGACAGTCTGATTCCAATGTTGTGAGATATAACCTTCCAGTTGACGACAGGTAGACAGCCAACAAGGTAGATTAACGGATGTTTGGCAGTCTGATTCCAATGTTGTGAGATATAACCTAACTTTCTAATTGACGACAGGTAGACAGCCAACAAGGTAGATTAACGGATGTTTGGCAATCTGTTTCCAATGTTGTGAGATATAGCCTAACTTTCCAGCTGACGACAGGTAGACAGCCAACAAGGTAGATTAACGGATGTTGGGCAGTCTAATTCCAATGTTGTGAGATATAACCTAACTTTCCAATTGACGACAGGTAGACAGCCAACAAGGTAGATTAACGGATGTTTGGCAGTCTGATTCCAATGTTGTGAGATATAACCTAACTTTCCAATTGACGACAGGTAGACAGCCAACAAGGTTGATTAACGGATGTTTGGCTGTCTGATTCCAATGTTGTGAGATATAACCTAACTTTCCAATTGACGACAGGTAGACAGCCAACAAGGCAGATTGACGGATGTTTGGCTGTTTGATTCCATTGTAGTGAGATATAACCTAACTTTCCAGTTGACGACAGGTAGACAGCCAACAAGGCAGATTAGCGGATGTTTGGCAGTTTGATTCCATTGTAGTGAGATTTAACTTAACTTTCCAATTGACGACAGGTAGACAGCCAACAAGGTAGATTAACGGATGTTTTGCAGTCTGATTCCAATGTTGTGAGATATAGCCTAACTTTCCAAGTGACGATAGGTAGACAGCCTACAAGGCAGATTAACAGATGTTTTGCAGTTTGGTTCCATTGTAGTGAGATATAACCTAACTTTCCAATTGACGACAGGTAGACAGCCAACAAGGTAGATTAACGGGTGTTTGGCAGTCTGATTCCAATGTTGTGAGATATAGCCTAACTTTCCAATTGACGATAGGTAGACAGCCAACAAGGCAGATTAACAGATGTTTTGCAGTTTGGTTCCATTGTAGTGAGATATAACCTAACTTTCCAATTGACAACAGGTAGACAGCCAACAAGGTAGATTAACGGATGTTTGGCAGTCTGATTCCAGTGTTGTGAGATATAACTTAACTTTCCAGTTGACGACAGGTAGACGGCCAATAAGGTACATTAACGGATGTTTGACAGTCTGATTCCAATGTTGTGAGATATAACCTAACTTTCCAACTGACGACAGGTAGACAGCCATTAAGGTAGATTAACGGATGTTTGACAGTCTGATTCCAATGTTGTGAGATATAACCTAATTTTCAAATTGACGACAGGTAGACAGCCAACAAGGTAGATTAACGGATGTTTGACAGTCTGATTCCAATGTTGTGAGATATAACCTAACTTTCCAGTTGACGACAGGTAGACAGCCAACAAGGTAGATTAACGGATGTTTGACAGTCTGATTCCAATGTTGTGAGATATAACCTTCCAGTTGACGACAGGTAGACAGCCAATCTGTCTGTGCCATCTACTTTTCTATACAGCTGAATAAATCAATCAATCAATAAGGATATGATTTCTGGTTTCTAACAATTTGTCACCCTACCGACTACTTACGAGCTTGTAAATCATTACTGGATAGGTAGGGCTATATAAGCCCTATAGAGTCATCTTCTGGGTTTGTATGGGAATAAAGAAATGCTAGACAGTGTGAGAGAGAGGGGTGTGTAGTGTGGAGGGGGAGGGGACGAGTGTGTGAGAGGGTTGATGGGAGTGTGCAGATGACGGTACATCAACACCCAAAATAGACGAAGATTAAAAGGAATCACATGTAATCTGTGTAGTGCTAGGTAAATACATACATAACACCATACAATCTGATGACGTCAACAATTATACTTTATAAAGGTCGAAATTTCTAAAATATCTTAAATTTCGTGACAAAAATCAAACATTAGAGCCACGGGAAAATAAATATCTTTGCGAATATTTGCAAACTTTTGCGAATATTCTTAAAAATCTTTGCGAATTTTCGCAAATATTCGCAAACATCTTTGCACCAAATCAGACCTCGCCACCACACTAATACCCATGGGGTCAATTGGATGATTTTTTTTACTTCACACAATCATTCCTACTTGTTCAGAATTCATTTTTAAGCAAAAAATAATTAGTCCCGAAATGTTTATTTATTTATTTATTTATTTATTTATTTATTTATTTATTTATTTATTTATTTATTTATTTATTTATTTATTTATTTGTCATGTCATGTTGGTGAAAGTATTACGGATGGAGGAAGTTGAAGAACCCGGAGAGAACCACCGAGCGGCGGCGGGTCACTGCCAAACTCTTGAACTCACTAATTCTGCCGAGGGAGGGTTAGCATTGGTTGAAGGAAAATGTAACATGAACGTGTAATTTGCCTTAGCACACGGTACCACTGTGTCCCAAATGAGCAATGGGGACGAAGTGCTTTGCTCAAGGACACAACGCAAGTTACCCGGGCCAGGTTCGAACTCATAACCTTCAGATCACAAGTCCAGCGTTCTAACCTTTGAGCAACCGCGCACCCCCGGCCCCGTAATGAACCCATCCCACTCCACTTCCACCCAAAACAACACTGGGTCAACTGGGTGAGCTTTTAAAAGTTGCTTCAATCGGAATAAGGGGAAGCAACCCCTACTGTAATGACATATAATTTATTACAATAGGGATTGCGGCCGCACCTTATTGTCATAAATTGGTCCCATCCCATCCCACCCCACGCCCAACACTCCATGGGTTCAATTGGGTGAATATTTTTTTGGACTGCACACAATCATTCCAACGTATTCAGAATTTATTTTTAAGCAAAATTAACCAGTCCCGCTATGACCCCATCCGACCCCACCTCTACCCATCACCCAATACGGTCTCTCTCTCTCTCTCTCTCTCTCTCTCGTTATCTTCGCAAAAGTGTGTATGCTTGAATAAAAATGAGAGATGTAGGTGGGTGGGTGGGTAGGTTCGTGGTGTGTTATGGGTGTGCATGGGAGGTGGACTTTGGATAGCGAAGAATGTTATAGTATACCCCCTCCCTCAGGCATCCTCTCACAAAAACACTCGATCTTAACGTCTATGGATAATATTTCATCTCTTTTCGTCTACAAAATGTCTCTGCAATAGAACAAGCTGGAGTGCCTAAAAAAAACCCAATTTAGGAAGGAATCGCTTTCCTAATCTACAACCTTGCATTTGTGAACATATGACCATAGGCGTAAGGGCAGTGAGGGTGTGTGTATGGGTGTGTTCCCCCCCCCCCCAAAAAAAAAACAAAAAACACCGGATCCCATCGTGGACCCCCTCGAATGACCCCGTTCCCAACTTCCTATCGTAACACGGCCACTATAGGTTCAATGGCCGGCTGTAGTCGTCTGTCTATGAACGGTTCACATTGATTACTCTCGTAACACTGTCCGTAGTACACTGTGATGGCCCCTTCTCACAGTCGCTTCAGACCTTACCCTGTTCCTTTATCCACAGGCCTTACTCACGTCGGTTGTTGTACCACTTCCCCAGTACGACTTGACTGTCGCTACCCCTAGGTTAGGGTTTGTCTCTCCCAGTGGCCAGACCGAGAAACCCTAGCCTCCCGAACGCCAGAAGAGGACCGTCCGACCATGGTGTGGGGGTAGCGACAGTCAAGTTGTACTGGGGTAAGTATCACAACAACTGTCGGAAGTAAGGCCTTTTAGAAAAGGAGTAGGGTAAGGCCGGCTTGGTCTGAAGCGACTGTGGAAAGGGGATATCACAGTGCACTACGGACAGTGTTACGAGGGTATTGACATAGGCCAGGGGCCACTCAGTGGCTGGACACAGGCCATTCGTAGGATCCGAACAACGTCCAGTCAATCACTTCTGTGGACGTCGTTAGCGGTCACCGTCGTCTTGACGTCGCGCGCTCACCATGCCGTCAACGACGTCATAGCTACTCTAACAGTTTTTCACTCTTGATATCTAACGTTTCCCATTCAGCTACAACCTGTCTCAAGCAGCCACACTCAGCCTGCGATGCAAACGATGCGAACCATTCATAGCCAGACGACTAGAGCCAGCCAGTGAACCTACAGTGGTCGTGTTATATCAATAGGAAGTTGGGGAGGGGAACCGGGTCAGGGAGGAGGACATCAGGCCAATAAGGGACGTTTCATACCTTACATACTACTTTGAAACCAGCACAATGAGCTGCTTCCAATGTATCCATATTTGTATGGTTTTGTTGACAAATGTTGGAGAAATAGTTCAATATATTTAAACAATTAATTTTTGTTGAAAGAAATAATGTTAAAGGTTTAACAGCCATGGTCATATCTAGCCCAAGAACATTAGGTTTCACTAGGGAAAACAATCGGAGAAAGCTGATTTTTTCAGGGAATGTCGAGTACATGTCACTGAACGATTAGACAAAAGTCCCCTAAAATCCCTGTTGAGCTTCGTTTTTCTACAGCCTTTTTTCGAAAACGCGTTTGAAAAAAATCAAAAAAAAATCGCACGAACTTTGTAACCTCGAATTGATCCAACTGTATTTTTTGTTTACGCGAATTTCGAGCTACATAATGTCTAATATACATTTACCTAGAGGAAAATGTGCATTCTGTGACAATTTCTGCGAAAAATTATTGAAAATTCACAAAAAAGTATCGGATTTACGCAAAAAATGACGATTTTCCTAACGGATTTGCACAAAGGGTCGTAGTACAGAACGGGATGTTAGTTGGACAGACGATAAAAAATCCACCACCATTTGAAGACTTTTATCATTGCTTACAAAATAGACATTATGGAAGACCCCCTCTGCTTCTGGCCGAGTTCCCCTTTTGGCATAAAATTCGTCAGCATGAGAACTCAACCATTTTCGGGCTTGGGACCGAACAGACACGTCTGTGTCTGGCAGCATTTGATCAATAAATAATATTTACAGAATGTACAAAAATCAATAAATTATATTTACAGAATGTACAAATCAATCAACATGGATTAAGTTACATTGACTATTATCAACGCTATTTTCAGAAATGACATGACCTATATACATATTATTCATCGAACTCATAAATTTCCGACAGGGCAGTGTTTCTGTGGTTGTTACAAGAATCCGAACTGCAATTACACAAACCTGAGCAAGAGAGTCCTGCCTTCTTACACCCACACCTTTTTGTACAAGCACTCTTGCAACCACAACTGATCAGATTCAGTAGGTTATCGGGGGCATATGGCTTTGTGGCTGCAGTCGGTACAAGAAGTCCATTGTCTAGCGACCACCCCCAATCCGTCGGAGGAAGCGAAGTGCCCAGCCATTGTTGGACCTGGAGATAACATCTGTAGACATATTGTTGTGCAGAATCGCTGCTTGGTGGGAGTGAGGCTAGGTCGATGGATTTATTCAGTTTAGATTTTGCTACATAACGCTTGTAAGTGACATATCTATATTGGTCGAGAGAGGAAACAGTTTTACTCCCGTATAAGATCAGGAGAAGTTGTTCCCCGGCAGCGGCTACTGCACTTGGTGTACTGTCATCCGCCAAAATTGTGTTGACATACTGTTGTGAGTCGCTAGTAACATCGGAGACAATTGTACTGAATACTTTCTTCTTACCAACTCGAAAGAGTGCAGAAGTAGTGTCACAACCACTTATAGAATGTGCTACAAGGAGGTTGCTTCTATGGTCACCCATTTTGGTTCCTATTTCACTAACTGAAACTAGTAAGTTTGGGGTAATGGAATACATCATGTGAATAGTACATCCCGGTTGAACTCGAGAGGTAAGAATGACTAACAAGTCTGTGTCTGTTCCCACAACGACAACATTGTTGTCATCTTGAGCGATGTCAAGTGCAGTTTCGGCTATCAGTACATCAGCATCAGCCTCGGCCTGCTTGGACTGAATATTGATAGCAGATAGCTCCTGCATTAGAAGATCGATCAGTTGGGTTTTGTTCTTGGCATTTGCAAGGAAATCGGATTGGGGTGTGGTGGCTGGTAACTCGGGTGAGATATTGATATCAATGGAATACCTATCTTTAGATCTACGGGCTTGTTCCATGCCCTTTGTCGACATTGTACAAGCATAACCATCAAAAACAACCACGACGTTCGCCCCAAAATGTCTCACTAGATAATTGGAATATGGTGTACATATGTCCTTATATGACGACTGTTTAGGCCATACAACTGCCCTCAATAAAAATCCACCATCTACAACAAACAGAGAATGTTCTGGGATTTTAGTTTGCTCGGAACCGTATGTTTTGAGGATCTTACCGAGCGTGCTTTTCTGTGTCTTCCTCATTCCAGCAGAATCAAACAATGCTGGTGGTTTCGGGGCGCGTTCATATTTGAGATACTCTTCCATCTCTGCTTGTGACTGAATAACACATGTGATGCGGTTGAACAGAATTGTGGGGTCAATCACTACCTTACTTCCACGGACTTTGATGCTATTTGCCATCGATGCGAAAGACTTCACAGTGTCAACACGTCGTAGTTTGATGCTGTTGAACGTTTTGCTTACAACATTCGATACGCAACATTCACCAATTTTGCGAACTTGGTCACAGTTTTGTCGGCCACAAGCCCGGTCGCTATAGAGACTAATTGTAGTGGATCTCTATTCTGAAAGGGGGAATGCACTCTGAGCCAGTTCAATAATTTGGTGATAGCATTGGCATCAGTCAATTGTGAACTTTGACGGAGATCCCGATGTTGTTCGCCCTGACCAGTGTGAACATGAACAAAATTTTCGAGAGCATTACATATCGGAAGGCAAAGAGGTAGTCCATGTACCCATTTCGCAACAGTGCTATCGGTTATTCCCCTGCCATGATTGTGTGAGACCGCCAGGGAGCTTGAACATTCTCATTAAACACTGCTCTATGGTCTAATCAGAATATATCCCGTCCCAGAATTTATCTGAGCGCCTTATGGTAAAGTAACCTTTCTCAGTGAACAACTTCAAATCATCCTGTTGCATTATTTCTGTTAGCTCATTCATCTGCTGCAAATAGAGATGAGAACTTTTTGCGTATGCAAAATGACCACCTGCGTGAAATACTGGAATCATATGGCGAACACAATATGTGTGGAGTTCCCAGTCGCCTGTGCGCTCTGCTCTCAAGAACAACTGGAGAAGACCTATTTGCTCGTAGTATTGTACCCAAAGCTTTCCTGTGCGTCCTACGGACGCATTCTGGAGCAGTTCGTGTAATTTTGACAGGAGATGGTTGACACTTTCTTGATTGACAGCGTCAGCTGTTGTACAGTCACCTCTGGCAAGTCCACAGAATATTTCATTGACTTCTGTGCAGTCTATGTTATCTAGTGTTCGGCTTTCTTCAAACACAAGTTTTGTAATGGCAATTTGTGTTAGCAAATGGGCACGAACTGCTCTTGAATATGCATGACCACTGATCAAATGATGGATTGACCCACCAGCATAAACAGTCCCCCAAAGTTCATCCAAGCCGCTACCAGCCATGATCGAAACAATTGCCCCCAAATATGACATAATCATATGGAAGCCGCCGAGTCTAACGAAAACTTTTGTCAACTTATCTGACGTTGCACACGTGCACACATTACATGCCATTGCATCTTGAGTGTAGGCGAACACCACATTATGTGATTTAATCGAACATGGAAATTGAAACAATAATGCTATAATACGGTATTTGAATGAGAAAAGTCGATGCCGTTTGAATTTGAGTTTAGGGAGTATGGTTAATATTTCACACGTTTCACCAGTTCATTATGGAATAAATGACTATTGTTATATATCATTATAAAGCCACTGCTTTTCTGCAATTTTTGATATATGATTTAACTCCCAAAGTAGTCGTAGATTTGATTAAATGGACGTTGTGTACCGTTGTGTGTATGAAAACAATAAAAATTTGTTCGTAATTTTGTACATTTTCGTGAATATTTCACCATTGAGTGTGAGGATTGGTACAAAGTTGGCATTTTCTGTTGGGGATATGTATTCTCAATATAATTCAGCACGATATTTATGATTCTCACCCTACTAAGGCGAATAAGAATGAGAAATATGGAGCCTGGTCGAATTTTTTTTAATTTTTTTTTTTTCATCAAAAAAACGCTATAACTAAAAAAGCTCAACTCGGATTCGCGGGGACTTTTCACACTTTATCCGCAATGTGTGTCCCGGAAACATATAAAAAAATCAGCTTTATCCGATTTTTTTCCTTACTTTCTCATTTTTATGTCTAATGTGCCTGGGCTAATCGTGTTGGGTAGTTTTATGAGTGGAGTAAACTAAAGAATCCGGAGAGAACCACCAAGCATAGGAGAGTAACTGTCAGGCTCTACAACTTACTAACCCATTTTGGATTAGCATTGGTTGACGGTGTGTGTCACATCAGCCCAACTGTCCCCGGCTTCCTCTACCCGTAACACTGCCACCGACACGATATGACGTGAACTCTTAAATTGTCGTAAATAAATAAATAAATAAAAAAAAAAAAATAAATAAATAAATAAATAAATAAATAAATAAATAAATAAATAAATAAATAAATAAATAAATAAATAAATACGGGACTGATTGTTTTTGCCTAAAAAATAATTCTGAACCAGTTGGAATTATTGTGTGAAGTAAAAAAAAAGTTCAACCAACTGACCCTTCGGGTGTTAGGGGTGGATGTGGGGTCGGATTGGGTGCAAAGATGTATGTGAATATTCGAAAAGATTTGCGAATTTTCGCAAAGCTGTTGGCGAATATTCGCAAAGGTGTTTAGCAAATATTCGCAAAGATGTTTGCGAAAATTCGCAAACATCTTTGCGAATATTCTCAAAGATGCGTATCCGTGTGTGCGTGTGTGCGTGCGTGCATGCGTGCATGCGTGCGTGCAGTAAGTCTATGGTATTAATGGGTTAGTCTAGAGGGTGGCAATGACACCGGAGCCGCCACTATCGGACACCTTCGCGCAGATGCACATACATTTTATATACCAGCAAACGCATATATAGACTATGCAAAGACAAACACACGTACAAATTCAAATAGTGAAAGAAACATATTACTGTTATAAAATGTTTCTGTACAGTGCTGTAAAAAAAAATATTACAATTATAAAATGTTTCTGTACTTAAAGTGTCAAATGACTTGGGCCAAACTCAATTTTTAATAAATCAGTGGATGATAAATATTACGGAAGCCCATCAGTACCAAAAGGAAAAGGAAAAAAAATACATTTGCGAATATATCGTAAACATTTGCAAATATTCGCAAACCTTTGCGATTATTCGCAAACATCATTGCGAATATTCGCAAACCATTGCAAATATTCGCAAACCTTTGCGATTATTCGCAAATATCTTTGCAAATATTCGCAAACCTTTGCGATTATTCGCAAACATCGATCTTCACGGATATTCGCCCAGTGAAGTCATTTTAAGGCAAGCTGCGTGAAAGGTAAGATGTTCATATGTGTGTGACTGATTCGTCATGTTCGACTGACGGAGACTTGTGCATCTTTAGTCTATAGTGCACGGACCGACACGCTTATGTAGATTATATAATGTTAGGTGTGTTTTTTTAAAGTTTGCTGAAAACGGCTAGGTTTGTCGATATGGATTTTGTCTCGGCTATAATATAATTATGCCATAATCGCGGGCTATTTCTCCCGCTCAGATACTGCCCGTTTTCACACTGTATATTTAGACATTTACAACATGAAATTTTCGACCTAATTCATCCAGGCACACCCTGAAAGTGACATCTTTTCGCGGGAGGGGTCACTACAAACAGTCACAGATAATAATTTTGGGGGAAAGCATACTCGCACACCCACGCCAACATCAGCAGTACTTGCCACGATGATGCCCCCGGAATCACTTTTTGGGTAACATCTTTCAGTCTAACTAAGACCCCCCCCCCAGCCCCTCCACCCAGCCGCCGCCCTAAGAACTGGCCCATATGCCTATGTTTTTTACTGTTTTGAAAACCGCGGGCATACTAAGACCTAGTAACCACAAGGGTGCAACCCCCAGTAAGTGGGCAACATAGGCATGAACGATTGGAAAAACTAAACTTTATACTCATCAGGATATATCGAAGATACTGACAGTGACTTTAAATGAATAAATAAAGAAACCTCGTCCACTAAATTTGATTTGAACCTCGATAAACCTCGGCTCTAGTCGTTTATAAAATCCGTATAAATTAGGAATCCATTTGAGATGCTCTATCTTCGATATTACCGGGAACGTGATTGTCAAATGGTGCGTCCTTTTTGTTTAGTGTTGTAGCTCGTGCAGTGTTGTGGTAAGGCCAATTATTGAATTCCGGCGCTGAGAAGGTAGTTCGACATATGTCATTATGTCAATTTGACACACGTTCACGGGAAGTTAGAAAGGTCAACTATCCAGTACTAGACAACCCTGAAAAACCCCAAAGACGTGTTTCAATGTGATACAAGACATGGGTGCGGGTGCGGGCGAGGGGGGGGGGCACCCGGGTCGGGAAGTCGGTGAGGGCCCGGGGTAGTGGCCCCGAGGTTGAAATGTTTACTGCATGATTCTTAGAGTGATAACATCATTCAGTCAACCTGAAGTGTCCTGACATTTTTTATAGTGTGTTCTCGTTACAGAATTAAACATGGGCCCGAATTCCTATCCCTTGCCCTAGGAGGCGCACGATTTGATGTCCACACTCATTTTGTGGAGGGGGGCGTACCCCTACTCCCTCCCTCTTGATCTGCACCCAGATATTTGAGCAACCTCACACAGAATAAAGTCGGTATTATGGGGCGTGGGGAATTAACAATAACAAATTAAGAAAACTAAGTTGGGAATCCAAATATAAAATGTTTTTACAATGCATACTCAGTGATAAGTACGTTTTATTTACTCTTTGATGTATCACATACAGTGATTTGTTGTGACAACGTTGATACGAGTTAAGTTCAAACATCAAACGATATGGATACGACCACCGCCTGCCGATTCCACGAATTTTCGTTGCAAACCTCAAATAAACTGACTGAATGGTTACGCCCCTTTTTTTCGAAAACCCAGGACTTCAAGGTCCGATATTCAGAAGGTCCAATACTCCGATGGTCCGATATTCCGAAGGGCCAATTCTCCCAAGGCCCAATAGTCGGAAAGCTCAATGCTTCGAAGGTCGAAGATCCAATACTCCGAAGGTTCTATATTCCGAAGATCTATTACTACGAAGATCCGATGCCCCGAAAGTGTCCGAAGGTGACAACCTTCTTTATTTACCTTTCAGTTAAAAGATTTCTACGGCAGCGGAGAAGCGCCGGTTGGAGTTTTGTTAATAACGAGATAATAAGGCGTTATTGCGAGATAACTAGCGCGTAATAACCAGATTCCAATACGTAATATCGAGATGAACGAGGCGTTACAACGAGACACTAACCCATAAAGTAAGATTCTTAACGTGTAATACAAAGAGAAGTATCGCGAAATTACGTTATAAATACTACCATCAAGCTCACACTAAGTTCTTCTCTTCTTTCTTATGAAACGGCTCCCGTTCTGGTCAACGTCAGTTCTCCGAACGCAACCCATTTACTAACCTCTTCTTGCATGTGGAATTTGGGATGGGGTGGGGAAGGGGGGGGGGGTTATAGCAGGGTGTCAGAGAAGAACAACAAAAACTAGCAGGGGGGGGGGTGGGGGTATCAGGGGCGGATCAAAAGGAGGTGCCAATTATGCTGGTAGCATGATACGCAGCATCATTCGAGTTGCGCAGCTGCGAGTGGGGGCGGGAGTACGAGAGGTGGTTTCCCCGAAGTTTTGAAAATTTATGACTAAATTTCGAAAAATATCAGAAAATGACAAAAAGACCTACATTTTGCACAGAAATTCCAGTAAAAAAGGCCAAAATGTCTGACAGAGGTTACCGGGGGTCTTCCCCTAACCCCACCCCCCCCCCCCTGCCCCAGCCCCCTACTAGGGTCGGACCTGGTACATGGAGTGTGTATTATCACGAGTGGAGTTGAGATTCCATCCAAGGACTATTAATATCGTGCAAAGCATAACAAATGCAAGCAAAGTTTCAGCCAATGGACCTCTGAGTCGCCTTTCATTTTTTTTCTCTTCCAAAACATAGCTTATGACCCCTCATTGGAATGAGGTAGTTCCAATGCAGTGTCAGAAGCTATGGTTTGGAAGAAAAAATGAAAAACGTGCGTTTGGGGTGGGGGGGGGGGGGGGCAATAATTGGCATTTTCACCTGCATATAGCAATGGCTTAAATGGTTGTGGAATGTCTCACCAACAGGGCGTAGGAAGAAAATATTATTGGGGTGGGGGCTTAAAAGAGGCGAAAGAAGGTGTCCGCCTCTCGTTGGTGGGAGTCCAGGGAGCCTCCACCGAAAACAGTTTCATGAAATGGAAGCTTAAACGGGTCCCTGGTGGTGTTTCTGGCCCCCTCACTACTATTGTTACTACTACTAGTGTTACTACAACTGAATACTACTACTGACACTAACACTGCTGTAAACACTGGTACTACTATTGTTACTACTACTAGTGCTACTACAACTGAATACTACTACTGACACTAACACTGCTGTAAACACTGGCACTACTATTTTTACTACAACTAGTGCTACTACAACTGAATACTACTACTGACACTAACACTGCTGTAAACACTGGTACTACTATTGTTACTACGACTAGTGCTACTACAACTGAATACTACTACTGACAGTGTGACACTAACACTGCTGTGAACACTGGTACTACTGTTGTTACTACGACTAGTGCTACTACAACTGAATACTACTACTGACACTAACACTGCTGTAAACACTGGTACTACTATTGTTACTACGACTAGTGCTACAACAACTGAATACTACTACTGACACTAACACTGCTGTGAACACTGGTAATACTATTGTTACTACAACTAGTGCTACTACAACTGAATACTACTACTGACACTAACACTGCTGTGAACACTGGTACTACTATTGCTACTACGACTAGTGCTACTACAACTGAATACTACTACTGACAGTGTGACACTAACACTGCTGTGAACACTGGTACTACTATTGTTACTACGACTAGTGCTACTACAACTGAATACTACTACTGACACTAACACTGCTGTAAACACTGGTACTACTATTGTTACTACGACTAGTGCTACTACAACTGAATACTACTACTGACACAAACACTGCTGTGAACACTGGTACTACTATTGTTACTACGACTAGTGCTACTACAACTAGTGCTACTACAACTGAATACTACTACTGACACTAACACTGCTGTGAACACTGGTACTACTATTGTTACTACGACTAGTGCTACTACAACTAGTGCTACTACAACTGAATACTACTACTGACACTAACACTGCTGTAAACACTGGTACTACTATTGTTACTACGACTAGTGCTACTACAACTGAATACTACTACTGACACAAACACTGCTGTGAACACTGGTACTACTATTGTTACTACGACTAGTGCTACTACAACTAGTGCTACTACAACTGAATACTACTACTGACACTAACACTGCTGTGAACACTGGTACTACTATTGTTACTACGACTAGTGCTACTACAACTAGTGCTACTACAACTGAATACTACTACTGACACTAACACTGCTGTAAACACTGGTACTACTATTGTTACTACGACTAGTGCTAGTACAACTAGTGCTACTACAACTGAATACTACTACTGACACTAACACTGCTGTAAACACTGATACTACTATTGTTACTACGACTAGTGCTACAACAACTGAATACTACTACCGACACTAACACTGCTGTGAACACTGGTACTACTATTGTTACTACTACTAGTGCTACTACAACTGAATACTACTACTGACACTAACACTGCTGTGAACACTGGTACTACTATTGTTACTACGACTAGTGCTACTACAACTAGTGCACTACAACTGAATACTACTACTGACACTAACACTGCTGTGAACACTGGTACTACTATTGTTACTACGACTAGTGCTACTACAACTGAATACTACTACTGACACTAACACTGCTGTAAACACTGGTACTACTATTGTTACTACCACTAGTGCTACTACAACTGAATACTACTACTGACACTAACACTGCTGTAAACACTGGTACTACTATTGTTACTACGACTAGTGCTACTACAACTGAATACTACTACCGACACTAATACTGCTGTGAACACTGGTACTACTATTGTTACAACGACTAGTGCTACTACAACTAGTGCTACTACAACTGAATACTACTACTGACACTAACACTGCTGTGAACACTGGTACTACTCTTGTTACTACGACTAGTGCTACTACAACTAGTGCTACTACAACTGAATACTACTACTGACACTAACACTGCTGTAAACACTGGTACTACTATTGTTACTACGACTAGTGCTAGTACAACTAGTGCTACTACAACTGAATACTACTACTGACACTAACACTGCTGTAAACACTGATACTACTATTGTTACTACGACTAGTGCTACTACAACTGAATACTACTACCGACACTAACACTGCTGTGAACACTGGTACTACTATTGTTACTACTACTAGTGCTACTACAACTGAATACTACTACTGACACTAACACTGCTGTGAACACTGGTACTACTATTGTTACTACGACTAGTGCTACTACAACTAGTGCTACTACAACTGAATACTACTACTGACACTAACACTGCTGTGAACACTGGTACTACTATTGTTACTTCGACTAGTGCTACTACAACTGAATACTACTACTGACACTAACACTGCTGTAAACACTGGTACTACTATTGTTACTACCACTAGTGCTACTACAACTGAATACTACTACTGACACTAACACTGCTGTGAACACTGGTACTACTATTGTTACTTCGACTAGTGCTACTACAACTGAATACTACTACTGACACTAACACTGCTGTAAACACTGGTACTACTATTGTTACTACCACTAGTGCTACTACAACTGAATACTACTACTGACACTAACACTGCTGTAAACACTGGTACTACTATTGTTACTACGACTAGTGCTACTACAACTAAATACTACTACCGACACTAATACTGCTGTGAACACTGGTACTACTATTGTTCCTACTACTAGTGCTACTACAACTGAATACTACTACTGACACTAACACTGCTGTGAACACTGGTACTACTATTGTTACTACGACTAGTGCTACTGCAACTAGTGCTTCCACAACTGAATACTACTACTGACTCTAACACTGCTGTAAACTCTGGTACTGCTATTGTTACTACGACTAGTGCTACTACAACTGAATACTACTACTGACACTAACACTGCTGTAAACACTGGTACTACTATTGTTAGTACGACTAGTGCTACTACAACTGAATACTACTACTGACACTAACACTGCTGTAAACACTGGTACTACTATTGTTACTACAACTAGTGCTACTACAACTGAATACTACTACTGACACTAACACTGCTGTAAACACTGGTACTACTATTGTTACTACGACTAGTGCTACTACAACTGAATACTACTACTGACACTAACACTGATGTGAACACTGGTACTACTATTGTTTCTACTACTAGTGTTACATGTTACTACAACTGAATACTACTTCTGACACTAACACAGCTGTGAACACTGGTACTACTATTGTTACAACTACTAGTGCTACTACAACTGAATACTACTACTGACACTAACACTGCTGTGAACACTGGTACTACTATTGTTACTACAACTAGTGTTACTACAACTGAATACTACTACTGACACTAACACTGTTGTGAACACTGGTACTACTATTGTTACTACTACTAGTGCTACTACAACTGAAGATTACTACTGACACTAACACTGTTGTGAACACTGGTACTACTATTGTTACTACAACTAGTGCTACTGCAACTGAATACTACTACCGACACTAACACTGCTGTAAACTCTGGTACTACTATTGTTACTACGACTAGTGTTACTACAACTGAATACTACTACTGACACTAACACTGCTGTAAACACTGGTACTACTATTGTTACTACGACTAGTGCTACTACAACTGAATACTACTACTGACAGTGTGACACTAACACTGCTGTGAACACTGGTACTACTATTGTTACTACTACTAGTGTTACTACAACTGAATACTACTACTGACACTAACACTGCTGTAAACACTGGTACTACTATTGTTACTACGACTAGTGTTACTACAACTGAATACTACTACTGACAGTGTGACACTAACAGTGCTGTAAACACTGGTACTACTATTGTTACTACAACTAGTGCTACTGCAACTGAATACTACTACTGACACTAACACTGCTGTAAACACTGGTACTACTATTCTTACTACGACTAGTGCTACTACAACTGAATACTACTACTGACACTAAAACTGCTGTGAACACTGGTACTACTATTGTTACTACGACTAGTGCTACTACAACTAGTGTTACTACAACTGAATATTACTACTGACACTAACACTGCTGTAAACACTGGTACTACTATTGTTACTACGACTAGTGCTACTACAACTGAATACTACTACTGACACTAACACTGCTGTGAACACTGGTACTACTATTGTTACTACGACTAGTGCTACTACAACTGAATACTACTACTGACACTAACACTGCTGTACACTCTGGTACTACTATTGTTACTACGACTAGTGCTACTACAACTGAATGCTACTACTGACACTAACACTGCTGTGAACACTGGTACTACTATTGTTACTACAACTAGTGCTACTACAACTGAATACTACTACTGACACTAACACTGCTGTAAACACTGGTACTACTATTGTTACTACGACTAATAGTACTACTACGTTAGATGACCCAAATGCATCACACCTTATCTGTCAATACAATCCCATGCCTAAGTGAATTCTCTTACGACACTTCGACTCGTCTATTAAGCACAACAATAGGAATAAGTATGGAGTTCCTGAGACGACACGCCATTCGCCAATTGTCGATTATCGTCATTTTCAAATGGCTGCACCCATGTAGTAAAAAACGATTTTTGGCATGGGTGGGGTTTTTAGCAGCTATGTGTTTAAAATGTTCAAATCTTTTCAGTGTCTGTCGAAATATCATTCTAAATGATTTTGTGATGTGTCTAAGCAAAAATGAGTTTATGACATTGAAAACAACAGCAGTCGACGCATTTTAAATGTACGTGGACATGTCGATTTACTATTGTCTACATTTCATAATATGTATTCCTTTGGTATAGTACTATTGTCTACATTTCATAATATGCATTCCTTTAGTATAGTACTATTGTCTACATTTCATAATATGCATTCCTTTGGTATAGTACTATTGTCTACATTTCATATGCAATCCTTTGGTATAGTACTATTGTCTACATTTCATAATATGCATTCCTTTGGTATAGTACTATTGTCTGCATTTCATAATATGCATTCCTTTGTATAGTACTATTGTCTACATTTCATGTTATGCATTCCTTTGGTATAGTACTATTGTCTACATTTCATAATATGCATTCCTTTGGTATAGTACTATTGTCTACATTTCATAATATGCATTCCTTTGGTATAGTTTGTCTACATTTCATAAAATATATTCCTTTGGTATAGTACTATTGTCTACATTTCATAATATGCATTCCTTTGGTATAGTTTGTCTACATTTCATAACATATATTCCTTTGGTATAGTACTATTGTCTGCATTTCATAATATGCAATCCTTTGGAATAGTACTATTGTCTACATTTCATAATATGCATTTCTTTGGAATAGTACTATTGTCTACATTTCATATGCAATCCTTTGGTATAGTACTATTGTCTACATTTCATAATATGTATTCCTTTGGTATGGTACTATTGTCTACATTTCATAATATGCATTCCTTTGGTATAGTACTATTGTCTACATTTCATAATATGCATTCCTTTGGTATAGTTTGTCTACATTTCATAAAATATATTCCTTTGGTATAGTTCTATTGTCTACATTTCATAATATGCATTCCTTTGGTATAGTACTATTGTCTACATTTCATAATATGCAATCCTTTGGAATAGTACTATTGTCTACATTTCATAATATGCATTTCTTTGGAATAGTACTATTGTCTACATTTCATATGCAAACATTTGGTGTAGTACGATTGTCTACATTTCATAATATGTATTCCTTTGGTATAGTACTATTGTCTACATTTCATAATATGCATTTCTTTGGAATAGTACTATTGTCTACATTTCATATGCAATCCTTTGGTATAGTACTATTGTCTACATTTCATAATATGCATTTCTTTGGAATAGTACTATTGTCTACATTTCATATGCAATCCTTTCGTATAGTACTATTGTCTACATTTCATAATATGCATTCCTTTCGTATAGTTTGTCTACATTTCATAAAATATATTCCTTTGGTATAGTACTATTGTCTACATTTCATAATATGCATTCCTTTGGTATAGTATTATTGTCTACATTTCATAATATGCATTTCTTTGGAATAGTACTATTGTCTACATTTCATATGCAATCCTTTGGTATAGTACTATTGTCTACATTTCATAATATGTATTCCTTTGGTATAGTACTATTGTCTACATTTCATAATATGCATTCCTTCGGTATAGTACTATTGTCTACATTTCATAATATGCATTCCTTTAGTATAGTACTATTGTCTACATTTCATAATATGCATTCCTTTGGTATAGTATTATTGTCTACATTTCATAATATGCATTTCTTTGGAATAGTACTATTGTCTACATTTCATATGCAATCCTTTGGTATAGTACTATTGTCTACATTTCATAATATGCATTCCTTTAGTATAGTACTATTGTCTACATTTCATAATATGCAATCCTTTGGTATAGTACTATTGTCTACATTTCATAATATGCATTCCTTTGGTATAGTACTATTGTCTACATTTGAGCAGCACAATGAAGATTGGACAAAGAAATCAGAGAAAAAGACAGTGTAACCTTGTTTAAATGGAACTGAAGAAGAAACGAGAAAAATATATCATTAGTAACTACCTAATGCACCATGACAAAAATAATATTACCAGTGTTATTAATTAAACATATAGTTTACTTTGATTTCACCACTTTTACATGTTTAAGGATTGTTGTAACTGACATTTATAGTGATGAACTTAAACATGCCAATGTAAATATGTCACATCAGAGCCCTGCCCCCTCCACCCCCCCCCCCCTTTAAGAATAAAATATTCATTGATAAGCACGACTGAACACACCCCCACCTACCTATCCACCCACCCACTCCCTCAATAATTATAATATTGATGGGGGGTATCCACTTTTGGTAATCAAAATTTATTTAATAATATTTTAATTTTTAATTAAAACGCGTCGAATGCTGTTGTTCCCCATACAATAAACTTATTTTTGTTTAGCCCAATCATAACATCCTTTTAAATGATAGTTTGACAGACACTGAAAAGATCTGAGCATTTTTATGCACACATTAAAAAATCGAATTCGTACTGAATTAGAATTTGTGTGCAACATGGAGGTTTTTGTTGGTAATTTACCGATATTTTCAACAATTTTGTCCTGGAGTTTTTCAAAACTCCCATCGAACAGCCACCCACCCCCCACCCCACCCCCCATTTCCCTTGAAAACAGTCTGGCTTCGGGTTTGACTGAAAATCGTCTTTCTAATATATACAAGGGCGCAACCATTGTAAAATGATAATAATTGGCGACAGCGATTGGCGAATGCCTTGAAACATTAAATTATAAAAGTCCATTGTCATGTCACGGGCGGAATCATTTCAGTTTTTAACTGATAAGGGTTTTTTTTTTATAACCGCTAGGGATTTTTTTATCTTTCATTTTCATTTCAGACCAAGGGTTGCCTTCAGTGGCGTAGGAATCGGTGTGTGTGGGAGGAGGGGGGGGGGGGTGGGTAATGAAGGGCGTTGTCCCGCCTAAAAACAATATTCAAAAATTATTGACCCATGCATGGTCCCGATTAGCCGATTAAACTCGTGGCGATGTGTCAAGTCAGTCCAAAACAAAACACAAACGAAAACGCTGACCAAACGGATAAATTTGGAAGCGAGCCTGAGAACGAAAGGAGCACAGAGATTCGAATTTGCATTGTCCGGCATCTCTGGACCTCACCTGGGGAGTCGTTCACAACACTGTAACACCAACCTCAGAATCTCTGACAACACGGCCCTAATTTTTCTCCAAATTTTCCCCGGGACGGCTCCAAACTTCTATAAAATGGCAGCAGTCTTCGTTGAAACTCTTCTTCTACCACCCCACACCCGCTTACTCCGGCGGCCGGACATCTCAAAATTGAAACCCAGATCGGAGCGTTGGAAAGGGACTATATTCTGTCCCAAAATAATATCTATGTTACGGGCGGAAAGTTTACATTAGTAATAACAATGAGCAGATCAGTGAGGGTCATTAAAGACTACCTCACTCCCCGTGAGGTCTTTCCATCCCATAGGTGTACATACCAATGTTTTAGTGTGTGTGAATGGGTGAGGGGGGGGGGGGGGGGGGGGTCTGCATCACACTGGAAGGTTTTGCCCGAAAATCATTACGTGGGCATCATCGAGGCGCGCAACGCCGATATGGGTGTGGGACAATTTACTCCCCCTCCCCATCACTGATTGAGTGCGAAAGGACTCTCCGGAAGCATTCTACGGTCTAAAACCGATTCTAGAGCCAAAAACGCCAGTTGCTTTTCCAGCCTTGTGATTGGGGAGAAAAGTTTAATGTGGTAAAGGTCTAACGTTGCATTGAGAAAATCGAATTTGTCGGGCAATTTTCATACTTTTTTTAACACAAACTTGTCCGAAAAAAATAAGAAACTGCCGGAAAGATTGTTTTTGTCGGACTCAAGGGGGCTGCAGCCCCCCTCCCCCCAGCACCCCCGGGTCTGTACGCATAGATGGGTGTCACTATGTAGGCCTATGACAAACAATACGCACAAACGTCACAACTCATCTCCAACAATAATATATCAATCCTCCCCAATTAATATGTTCAGCCCCACAGGGCTTCTCGACCTCTCCATATCAAAAGCTCTTTCGCTTCATTAATAAAGCAGCAAAACCGGGTAGTTAAACCTCTCCCTCCAAATGTTTACTTTAAGGTTTGGGGGCACTGTAGCCTTGTGTACTGGGGCGTACTGCACGTCGATGGTGCTACTTCTGCTTGGTTAGTAAGTTAGAGAGCTTGACGGTTGCTCCCGCTGTTCGATGGTTCTCCCCGGATTCTCTGGCTCGTGTGGCATGCACTCGTGAAACTGCCCGACATGACATGTCTCTGGCTGTTGAAAGTGTCGTTAAACCCCAGTTGAAAAAAAGAGAAAAAAATCCTTATTCGCCGATGCTATTCGCCATCCCAGTAAAAAAATCCAAACTGTCATTCGCCGATGCCATTCGCCATCCCAGTAAAAAAAATCCCAATTGTCATTCGCCGATTGGCAATTGGCGATTGGCAATTGGCGAATGGCGATTGGCGAATGGAAATTAGCGAATGGAAATTGGCGACTGGCGAATAGTGATTTTTTTTACTGGGATGGCGAATGGCACGTCGTGTCTGGCAGTTTTACGGGTGGAGGAAGATCCGGTGAATCCGGGGAGAATCACGAAGCAGCGGCGAGCAACCGTCAAGTTCTCCAACTTACCCAACAGAAGACACGTTCACCATCAACGTGCGGTACGCCTTATAGTACACAACGCCACCGTGCCCCCAGGCAAATAGCGAATGACGAATAGCGAATGGCAATTGACGAATGGTGAATGACGATTGCCGATATAGCCAAGATAGACTAAATATTTCCACAAGCGATCATGGGCACACACTGTAGGTATGAGCCCAGTAACGAAGGGAGCTAGGGACGCCCCAAAACCTTAAAATAACCCTTGTGGGGAGGGTGCTACCAGAGGCGGCAGAGCCGGGGACACATGGGGCACGTGCACCTCCCTCTCCCGCTTTTTTCACCAATTCATGGGTACCCTAACAGGACATATTCCGACCTGAAACACACATCCCCACGGCCAAAATTAGCAATATAATACTGTCGGCGTCGCTGTCCATTTTAGATATTCGTACCAACCCCCCAAAATATATTGTGGATTTTGGGTCCACGTTTGGATTATGGTAAAACGAGCGCATGCATTCCCACGGTCCAGAGTTGCGTTTAATTCTGTTCCGTATTCATGACATATGCGATGGCAAAATACCCCACCCACAACCCCAAGCGACCCCCCAAAATTATTTTTCATGTCACACCACTACGTTTACCACAAAATTGTGCCCCCACCCACTTTTGGGAGTTTCCGTTGTTGCCCCTGGGTGCAACTATCAGGTTTCACTGCTTCAATGAAGCGAAAGACCTTTCGATATGGAGAGGTCGAGAAACCCTGTGGGAGGGAACATTTTCCTTGGGGAGGATTGATCTATCATTGTTGGAAATGGGTTGTGATGGTGTTGCGTATTGTTGCGTATAGGCCTACAAAATGATGCCCATAAGAGTACGAGCAGGGGTGCCGATGGGGGGAGGGGGGTGGTTTGCCGCTCACTTGAGTGTGGCAAAAATCGAATTTTTCAGACAGTTTCATATTTTGAGTTGAAAAAATAATGAAAACTGCGACAAATTCCATTTTCTCAATGCAACTTTAGACCTTTAAATACCACATTAAACTTTTCGACCAATTTCAGCAAAAGTAGATACATCAAAAAAGTGACTGGTCTCCCCCCCAATTACAAGTAGCAAGTAGATACATCAAAAAAGTGACTGGTCTCCTCCCCGATTACAAAGCTGGAAAGGCAGCTAGTGGGTGGGACTCTAAAATCGGTTTCAGGTCCTAAAATACTTCGGGAAGTCCTCACGGACTCCACCAGTGAGTGTATGGTGAGGTGTTATGGGGAGCACATTCTCTCACACCACCCACATCGGCCTTGCGCCCCTCGATGATATTCCCGCGTAATCACCTTTCGGTCAAACTCTTTCACCACCCCCCCCCCCCCCCCAGCCACTCCCTCTTCTCACACACAAACACACATGCATTAAAAAAAGTTGGCCTGTACGCCTATATGGCCATAATAGCTGGAAGGAAAAACATCAAGGGTCGTGCGGGAGTCTTCAATGACCCTCAGGTATCACTGATCCGCCCTTTGTTATTACTTATTTGACTTTCCGCCCATAACATACGAAGGCGCCCATAGATATTAATTTGGGACAGAATAATCCCTTTCCACCGCTCCGACCTTGGTTTGAATTTTGAGATGTCCGGTCAGTCCGGTTCGTTCGTTCTCAGACTCGCAACTAAATTTATCCGTTTGGTCAAACCTCTTCATTTGTGTTTTGTTTTTGACGGACTTCAAATTCAAACATGGTCACGAGTTTAATCGGCATCATGCATGGCTTAATAATTGTTGGATTTTTTTCTGGGGGTGGGGGGGGGGGGGGAATACACCACCCCAACCCAATTCCTACGCCACTGAAGACCACCATTGGCCTGGAATACCGGATAAAAAAAATTCATAACTGTTATAAAATATCCATATCAGTTGATTAGATTAGATTAGATTCGATTAGATTCTTTATTTTTGCGGTATAAACGTATATCTATAACAGGGTAGATTACAAAATTGTTCTTACAAAACATAGTGCAAATAAACTTATCGCATGGAGATGACATAGCCAGATTGGCTGTCTACCTATCATCCCCTTGTAGTGAGTATGTTATCTTCAACACTGCAAATTAACTCGAGCCTAGACAATTTTCACTATGCCTTGACCCCTGACCCCCAATATAAATAAGTAGTCCACTAATTTATGTCCGCTTTCAGCACACCCGGAAGGCCACTATGAGAAACGATGGATGGGACGAGATACTCAGAAGTACTTCAAACTAAGATTCTACTCCTTCTTGGATAAAATATTGTTTTAAACTAAGGGGAAGATGTGGATAATGGTTGACCTGGTGAGGGAGGTGATATTTTGAGGAGAGTTTAGATGGCCCTATGAATGATAATAATGGCGTCTGTATTAGAAGTAACTACGCGTTACAGTCGGGGCAATATGGATTGTTACATTGGACATTATCGGCATATGACGACAAATATTTCAATTTTAGTTTTCTTTTAAATTCATTGCGGTTACTTAAGTTATGAAATTCGTCACCCAGTTCATTCCATAACCTCGGGTACGCATACATGGGTAATTTATCCAACGAACCTGTCCGTGTTTTGCTTAACCGTAATTGCCCCGTTTGTCTGGTGTTCGTATATGATGGGTTGTGAACAATGCTGAATTAATTATTCAGGGACTGGGGGAGTCTGTTTTGTTTATAGTTAAATATAAAAAGGCAGGCCTGATAAACAAATATGTCCTTCACATTAAATATATTGTCTTTCAAGAAAAGAGGGTCTGTGTGCGAATTATATTTTTTATTATTTATAATTAGGAGTGAACGTTTCTGTAGTTTGAAAAGTTTCCTTACAGTTCTTGAAGAGCCCCAAATATGGATAAAATATACCAGATGGCAATGGACTAGGGCGTAATATAAGGTTTTTAGAGCTTCATGTGGTAATATCTTTTTTACTTTGTTTAGTGCGTAATTTGCCCATCTTATTTTGGAGCTGACTTTAGTTACACGGGCTTGGTAAGACAGATTTTCGTCGAGGTTTATACCCAGAAATTTCAAAGTTTGTTCCTCCTCATGGGGATCTACTCTTTCAATTTTTTCGTTGTTTATAAAAATTTCAGGATTAACGGTGTTCCTAGTATTAGGTGTGGGGTTTATCAACATATATTTTGTTTTAGTTGCATTTAGAATTAACTGGTTGGCTGAGCACCAGTCATGCACTTTGTTGAGTTCATCATTGGTACGTGCCGCAAGAAGCTCAACGTTCGGTGACGATTAGTTGCATTTAGAACTATCTGGTTGGCTGAGCACCATTCATACACTTTGTTGAGTTCATCATTGGTACGTGCCGCAAGAAGCTCAATGTTCGGTGACGATTAGTTGCAATTAGAACTAACTGGTTGGCTGAGCACCATTCATGCACTTTGTTGAGTTCATCATTGGTACGTGCCGCAAGAAGCTCAATGTTCGATGACGATTCATACAAAAAAGAAATGATTCAGCTAATAATGTTTCTTGGCAATTTCTATTCGCCGATCGCAGATCACCATTCGCCAATCGCTATTCGCCGATTGCTATTCGCCAATCGCAATTCGCCTATTACTATTCACCAATTGCTATTCGCCAATTGCTATTCGCCAATTGTTATTCGCCAATTGTCATTCGCTAAACGCCATTCACCAATCGACGATTGGCGAATGGCAATTGGCGTGTCGTCTCAGGAACTCCATCAATTATGGAAACCCCTAGCGGACACGCCAATCGCCATTCGCCAATTGCCAGTCGCCAATTCTGTCGCCAATCGTCAATCGCCAGTTGTCAATCTGATCGCCATTCGCCAATCGCAAGTTACGTGCGCCCTAACGGACACGCCAATAGCCATTCGCTAGTCGCCGAACGCTTTTTTTAGGCTCTGCAGACACGCTAATCGCCATTCGTCAATCGCTAATCGCTACCGGTAACTGTTTTTGTCGTCAATCGCTAATCGCTAACTGTTTTTGTCGTCAAGCGCTAATCGCTAACTGGTATTTGGACCCTGCAACGATGCCAATCGCCAATCGCCAATCGCCAATAATTAATTGCTAACCGTCATTTTTTTTTCTTGCTCATCAATCTAGGCCCATTCTTTTTAACTCCGAAATGAATTGTGAAAATTCCGCCATTATTATTCTCAGCAGGCTTGAGACGAGCGTGATGGTTGGTTGTTCGCTGATTGGCGATTGGCGAAGCGAATGGCATTTTTTGTTATCGGCGATTGGTGGATTGTTGTAATTTGTCATTTGCGCCTGGCGAATAGCGATTGGCGTTTGGCGATTAGCGAATGACAAATGGCATTTAGAGACGATCGAATGGCGAAAAAGCGGTATGAATTTGACTATTGGCGAATGACGACTCTCGTAGTTGTCGATCGCCATTCGCGAATCGCTGGAAGATATTTGCCATTCGCTTGTGAGCTATTCGCCAATTCGTTGAGTGTTCATGTGTGGGTTAAAACATCCATGTCACAATCAACCCCTGACGTGATTGTACCTCGTATTCCAAAACCATGACACTTTTTTTCTCAACCACAGCTGATCTCAATATTGTCAAATGTATCTGCTAACAAATAGCTATATATATGAAGCAACAGAACAAAAATAAAATCGTTCATGATTGGCAGTTGAACGGTTGAATTCGGTTCAAATGACATTTACGCGCAGTTTATTATCACCAAATACATACCATTTAAGCCATATCTAGGCAACATGAGAAGAATGAAATCGTTTGCCATGTATCCTAAGTTGCTCATTAGAGTGCCTAAATGTTTCGTTGATTGTATATAATAATACTTTCAGAGGGGGGGGGGGGGGGGGATAAATATATAACATACAAATATTACAATTCAATATCAAACAATTACATTTGACTGTCGACCCATGTTAAGATCTAAACTTAAATATAAGACCAGGTTGGACTGAGATTGTGTATCATCCCATTTATTTAAATTAAACAATATGAATGTATAAAGTTTCTATAGTTGATTAAGGGCATTAACTTGTAATGACGTACAACCTCCCCAAAAGATCATGGTTATGCATCAGCCTAACCCACGCTTCCGACTTTCATCGAATGTATGTAAATATGTGCGTATTGACCTGCACACAAAATGAAATATAGCTTTCCTCTGCTCCATGCCTTTTTGGTGGTGTTTGTGTGTGTGTGTAGGGGGGGGGGGGAGGGAGGGGGGGTAAATGTTCGCCAGACCATGTCTACGTGCAAATTAGCCAACAAAATGCCAACAGCAAGCCAGGGGTGGCGCCAGCATATCTCCGACAAGGTGGGGGGGGGGGGGGTTCCTTTTTCGACAGGGGGCTACACCAGGTGTCATCAGATCGACGACGCGAAGCCCCGTCGTTGCGAGCGCTGGGGGCGTGAAGAAATGAGCGGGGTGGGGGGGGGGGGGGCTGGGGCCCTCCCCCATATAAATTATTTAACTAAAAGCCCATCAGAAGCTATTTGGGACGCACTCTGGGCAAAATTTGCCTTTTCTCATGGACCCAATATTTTTTCTCGACTCGATCTGAAATTTTGTGAAAAACTGTTAAAACTTCTGATACCGGTACTCACAAAAGAAGAAAAAAATGTTGATTGTCGGAAAGTATATTTTTGCTTTCTGGCATGCTAAAGAAAGTTTGTTTCGCGGGATAACATACACTAGCGCAAACTGTGTGTGTGGAAGGGGGGGGGGGGGGGGGGTAACACTTGCCGATGGGAAAGGGAGCTCTACCCCACCCCCGCGCCACCCCTGCAGCAGACAAATAGGCAAATGAGTATTAGAAACAAACGCAGCATACGAATCATTTAAATTGAAAGAGTTTCAATTCTCCTCTGAACACACTTCTGCCCACTTTGAACCTTTTGCTATATGAACTTTTAGTTGTTATAGTAACTGGCCTGAGTTGACGTCATACATCTTCACGTATAGGTGTTGAGAGGCATTGTGATTTCCACATAACAGTGTCCCCTACCTACGCTGCCCCCCCCCCCCCCCCCCCCAACCGACTTTCCAAACTCAGTTTTATGTTTTTTTTTGTAATCTAACAAAGCTCTTTTTAGGCGTTCGAAAGTACATTACACATCACAGCAGATCAAGAATTTTCCAAGTAACATTAATTACCCGCACAGTTAGTCCAAGCTAAAACTCAAATCCTCAGAAAATTGAATGGCTTTGTGCGTTATTTATTTATTTATTGGTGTTTAAGGTCACATACTTATGCACAATGGCTAATCATGACCGTGACAGTTTGACGGGTGGAGGAAGCCGGAGTACCCGGAGAAAACCATCGAGCAACGACGAGCAGCTGTCAGCTCCCCAACATCGTAACTCTGAACTCCGCACCGCAGCACAGGCAGGGTTAGATTGGTTGAAGACATGTGCACCATCGACGTGCAGTACGCCTCAGTACACAGCGTCATCGTGCCCCCATGTAGGCAATCGGGGTGAAGTGTCTTGCCCAAGGACACAACGCGGTTTCCGCAGGTGGGATTCGAACCGAGGACCTCTCGGCTTGCAGCCTGCACCTCTACCAATTGAGCCACCGCGCCCCCCGGCTTTGTGCGTTAACTGAATTAACAAACAAAACGAAAGTACACTGCGGGCATTGAGTACATTTTTGGACTGTGGCATAGTTGAACAAACCGCGGCACACTGGCAGGGATTGGAAGATTACGGGGGGGGGGGGGGGGGGGGCATTTCCGGGTCGTTGGGTGAAGTCCTTCTCTTTAATTTATTTTTTAAATGTCGTCAAAAATCGCATTTTCAATAATTCAGAAACTGATCCATGTATGAACTTCTCCCAAGATATTACTTAATTTGTTACTCTTGTAATCATAAATCCAAATGATGAAAACCCCGTATCTATGGAGGAACATCTACTCATTTTCAAAGGAGTTGTCGAGAATGAAAGCGTTTCACGGAACCTAAACAGTAAATACAGGTGTGTCCATCTCTCTTTCCCAGTTCTGAAGTCTTCTCTCGTTGCCGCTTTTTTTTAAATCCGTTCCCAGAATCTCACCCGCCTAGCAGTTAGGAGGAGCTTGGTGGATAAAAATAAAGTACAGGATATATCTTGGGAAACTGTGTTACTTTACCTATTTGAGAAACCTGCCCGACAGCCGGTGGTGCAAATTGATGTTTAATACTATTTGGAACTCTAATATAGAAACAGGGTGGTCAAAACACGTGAGGGGACTAATGGACAACTACTCTTTAGAGGTCTCAGACATAGAAAAAGGGATGAAGGAAGCCAAACCGTTTGTCATAGAGCGAGTCATGGAAGACTGCAATCGAAACTGGCGAGCAGAGGTTTGCGTATAAAAATCATTGTTGGGGTTACGATATGAAGAAAAGCCAGCCTTTGAAAAGTACCTAAATGGCACATTTGGGGGGTCACTGCTGTTCAAACTAATGTCAAGATCACTTGAGCTTCGGTGTGAAATTGGAAGGGATGGAGAAAGGGAATGTCAAATGTGCACCTCCGAAGTATTGGAGACCCTGGAATATTTTATCTCAGAATGCCCACAATATATGCCTCATAGGATAGAATTTACTGGAAGTATAATGAAGAAATGGGATGAAGGAAAAACGGATAGATGGCTGAGGGGGGACACGAGGGAGAGGGTAGGAATGCTCATTGAAGAAATTGAAAACGAGGAAGTGAGGGAAACTATTAAACAGTTTATATCTGAATGCTGGGAGGAGAGGAGGTGGGGTGTAGGGGAATGATGGCCTTCTCTTATGAGAACCGCGACGAATCAGCGGACGGCCAAAGAATTATTATTATCATATAGACCACGTCATTTGCCGTTCTCAAATTTGGAAATTGTTTTATGTTTCTTATTAATCGTTGTTTCATTTAATGAAATGATTATGCTGTTGGGTGACATATGCTCGTCAATCTGAAGTCGAAACGATCAAGAGCAAAATTGTGTTGTGTTGCACGTCGGTGAACACGCTTGGCGATTAGCGAATGGCGATTGGCGTGTCCGCTAGGGGTTTCCATTAATAAGAGTAATTACTTCATGGAGTAACTACTCTTCAACTCATCTCGGTAAAAAGGGCACCGACCACCAGTCGGATGGTATGAAAGAGTTACCAAATTGCGGTGCCACGAAACGTGGCTAGTAATTTTGTCAAATGGTCTTAAGAGCAATGAGAGTCAGTCATTACTTTCTGGAGACATTTCTCCTATACTCTTCGACTTATCTCGGTAAATGGAGGAGTCGACAACCAGTCGGGTGGCGGAAAGGGGTGCCAAAGTGAGGTTCCACGAAACGTGGCTGCTGTTTTGATAACGTCACTTCCGGGGTCATCCGCGGTGTTCTCAAAAAGTGGGATGAAACATTTGCGAATATTCGGAAACCTTTACGATGTTTGCGAATATTCGCAAAGTTTGCGAACTAGGCCTATCGTAAAGGTTTGAGAATATTCGCAAATGTATTTTTCCCATTTCCTGTTGGCGCTAATGGGCTTCCGTAAAATGTCTCTTTCCGTGATGCTGACTATAGTCGGCTTTTGTTTGAAAAAAATGATTTTCACACATTTATGTTGAACATTAGTAGTAGACGGGAACATCCCAAACACGCGTGTACGCGCGAACTCAATAGCACCATATGCATAGGAGTACGGGGTCCCAAAGCTGTACAAAATTGCCCGAAAAATATTCCCAATTTTACCCAAATTTCCCGCATTTAGCCCAGTTAACCCCAATATTGAAAATTTCAAATAAAGGTTTAAAGACTCATCTCTTTCGGATAGCCTTGGACTGCTGAATTCTTTCTTTTCAATGTCAGTTTATTTTGTGAGCGCAATTGAGCAGTGTTTTGCTGGTAAAAGCGCTATATAAGTAAATTATTATTATTATTATTATTATTATTATTATTATTATTATTATTATTATTATTATTATTATTATTTTGAAAATTAATGTCTGAGTGTGTTTTTTTTTTTTTGTTTGGGGAGGGGGGGGGGGCTCCCAAGGGGGCTCCCAACACATCCATAAACACATCCCTCACTGCCCGTACGCCTATCATATGTTCACAAATGCAAGGTTGTGGATTAGGAAAGCTTTTCCTTCTAAATTAGGCTTTATTTTAGGCACTCCAGCTTGTGGTAGGCCTATTACAAAGACATTTTGTAGACGAAAAGAGATAAAATATTATCTATAAACATTAAGATCGAGTTTTTTGTGAGTGGATGCCTGAGGGAGGGGGTATACTAACATTCTTTGCTCCCCAAAGTCCACCTTCCATACACCACCCACCCACCCACCCACCTCCACCTCACATCACCCCACCCACACACATTTCCTCCCAACACCCACCCATACGCCTCTCACTTTATTCAAGCATACACACTTTTGCGAAGATAACGAGAGAGAGAGAGAGAGAGAGAGAGAGAGAGAGAGAGAGAGAGAGAGAGAGAACCTGTGGGGTGATGGGTAGAGGTGGGATCGGATGGGGTCATTGCGGGACTGGTTAATTTTGCTTAAAAATGAATCTGAACAAGTTGGAATGATTGTGTGAAGACAAAAAAAATCACCTAATTGAACCCATGAAGTGTTCATTATGACAATAAGAGTGCATATTAGGCCTATAATAAATTATATTTCATTACAATTGGGATTGCGACCCCTTATTCCAATTACAGTAACTTTTAAAACACTCGCCCAATTGACCCAAAGGTGTGTTGGAAGTGGGGGGGGGGGGGGCTGGATCGGGTCATTATGGGATCAGGGGTGCGTGGTTGCTCAGTGGTTATGATGTTGGACTTGTGACCTGAAGGTTATGATTTCGATACCTGGCCGGGTTAACTTGCTTTGTGTCTTAGAGCAAAGCACTTCGCCCCCACTGCTCAATTGGGACACAGTGGTAGGGCGAATTGTGTGCTTCTGTGTGCTTTAGCCCAAGAACATTAGGTTTCACTAGGGAAAAAAATCGGAGAAAGCTGATTTTTTCAGGGAATGTCGAGTACATGTCACTGAACGATTAGACAAAAGTCCCCTAAAATCCCAGTTGAGCTTTGTTTTTCATACCTTACATACTACTTTGAAACCAGCACAATGAGCTGCTTCCAATGTATCCACATTTGTATGGTTTTGTTGACAAATGTTGGAGAAATAGTTCAATATATTTAAACAATTAATTTTTGTTGAAAGAAATAATGTTAAAGGTTTAACAGCCATGGTCATATCTAGCCCAAGAACATTAGGTTTCACTAGGGAAAACAATCGGAGAAAGCTGATTTTTTCAGGGAATGTCGAGTACATGTCACTGAACGATTAGACAAAAGTCCCCTAAAATCCCAGTTGAGCTTTGTTTTTCTACAGCCTTTTTTCGAAAACGCGTTTGAAAAAAATCAAAAAAAAATCGCACGAACTTGCAACCTCGAATTGATCCAACTGTATTTTTTGTTTACGCGTATTTCGAGCTACATAATGTCTAATATTCATTTACCTAGAGGAAAATGTGCATTCTGTAACAATTTCTGCGAAAAATTATTGAAAATTCACAAAAAAGTATCGGATTTACGCAAAAAATGACGATTTTCCTAACGGATTTGCCCAAAGGGTCGTAGTACAGAACGGGATGTTAGCTGGACAGACGATAAAAAATCCACCACCATTTGAAGACTTTTATCATTGCTTACAAAATAGACATTATGGAAGACCCCCTCTGCTTCTGGCCGAGTTCCCCTTTTGGCATAAAATTCGTCAGCATGAGAACTCAACTATTTTCGGGCTTGGGACCGAACAGACACGTCTGTGTCTGGCAGCATTAGATCAATAAATAATATTTACAGAATGTACAAAAATCAATAAATAATATTTACAGAATGTACAAATCAATCAACATGGATTAAGTTACATTGACTATTATCAACGCTATTTTCAGAAATGACATGACCTATATACATCCTATTCATCAAACTCAGAAATTTCCGACAGGACAGTGTTTCTGTGGTTGTTACAAGAATCCGAACTGCAATTACACAAACCTGAGCAAGAGAGTCCTGCCTTCTTACACCCACACCTTTTTGTACAAGCACTCTTGCAACCACAACTGATCAGATTCAGTAGGTTATCGGGGGCACATGGCTTTGTGGCTGCAGTCGGTACAAGAAGTCCATGTCTAGCGACCACCCCCAATCCGTCGGAGGAAGCGAAGTGCCCAGCCATTGTTGGACCTGGAGATAACATCTGTAGACATGTTGTTGTGCAGCATCGCTGCTTGGTGGGAGTGAGGCTAGGTCGATGGGTTTATTCAGTTTAGATTTTGCTACATAACGCTTGTAAGTGACATATCTATATTGATCGAGAGAGGAAACAGTTTTACTCCCGTATAAGATCAGGAGAAGTTGTTCCCCGGCAGCGGCTACTGCACTTGGTGTACTGTCATCCGCCAAAATTGTGTTGACATACTGTTGTGAGTCGCTAGTAACATCGGAGACAATTGTACTGAATACTTTCTTCTTACCAACTCGAAAGAGTGCAGAAGTAGTGTCACAACCACTTATAGAATGTGCTACAAGGAGGTTGCTTCTATGGTCACCCATTTTGGTTCCTATTTCACTAACTGAAACTAGTAAGTTTGGGGTAATGGAATACATCATGTGAATAGTACATCCCGGTTGAACTCGAGAGGTAAGAATGACTAACAAGTCTGTGTCTGTTCCCACAACGACTACATTGTTGTCATCTTGAGCGATGTCAAGTGCAGTTTCGGCTATCAGTACATCAGCATCAGCCTCGGCCTGCTTGGACTGAATATTGATAGCAGATAGCTCCTGCATTAGAAGATCGATCAGTTGGGTTTTGTTCTTGGCATTTTCAAGGAAATCGGATTGGGGTGTGGTGGCTGGTAACTCGGGTGAGATATTGATATCAATGGAATACCTGTCTTTAGATCTACGGGCTTGTTCCATGCCCTTTGTCGACATTGTACAAGCTTAACCATCAAAAACAACCACGACGTTCGCCCCAAAATGTCTCACTAGATAATTGGAATATGATGTACATATGTCCTTATATGACGACTGTTTAGGCCATACAACTGCCCTCAATAAAAATCTCCCATCTACAACAAACAGAGAATGTTCTGGGATTTTAGTTTGCTCGGAACCGTATGTTTTGAGGATCTTACCGAGCGTGCTTTTCTGTGTCTTCCTCATTCCAGCAGAATCAAACAATGCTGGTGGTTTCGGAGCGCGTTCATATTTGAGATACTCTTCCATCTCTGCTTGTGACTGAATAGCACATGTGATGCGGTTGAACAGAATTGTGGGGTCAATCACTACCTTACTTCCACGGACTTTGATGCTATTTGCCATCGATGCGAAAGACTTCACAGTGTCAACACGTCGTAGTTTGATGCTGTTGAACGTTTTGCTTACAACATTCGATACGCAACATTCACCAATTTTGCGAACTTGGTAACAGTTCACAGTTTCGTCGGCCACAAGCCCGGTCGCTATAGAGACTAATTGTAGTGGATCTCTATTCTGAAAGGGGGAATGCACTCTGAGCCAGTTCAATAATTTGGTGATATCATTGGCATCAGTCAATTGTGAACTTTGACGGAGATCCCGATGTTGTTCGCCATGACCAGTGTGAACATGAACAAAATTTTCGAGAGCATTACATATCGGAAGGCAAAGAGGTACTCCATGTACCCATTTCGCAACAGTGCTATCGGTTATTCCCCTGCCATGTGTGAGACCACCAGGGAGCTTGAACATTCTCATTAAACACTGCTCTATGGTCTAATCAGAATATATCCCGTCCCAGAATTTATCTGAGCGCCTTATGGTAAAGTAACCTTTCTCAGTGAACAACTTCAAATCATCCTGTTGCATTATTTCTGTTAGCTCATTCATCTGCTGCAAATAGAGATGAGAACTTTTTGCATATGCAAAATGACCACCTGCGTGAAATACTGGAATCATATTGCGAACACAACATGTGTGGAGTTCCCAGTCGCCTGTGCGCTCTGCTCTCAAGAACAACTGGAGAAGACCTATTTGCTCGTAGTATTGTACCCAAAGCTTTCCTGTGCGTCCTACGGACGCATTCTGGAGCAGTTCGTGTAATTTTGACAGGAGATGGTTGACACTTTCTTGATTGACAGCGTCAGCTGTTGTACAGTCACCTCTGGCAAGTCCACAGAATATTTCATTGACTTCTGTGCAGTCTATGTTATCTAGTGTTCGGCTTTCTTCAAACACAAGTTTTGTAATGGCAATTTGTGTTAGCAAATGGGCACGAACTGCTCTTGAATATGCATGACCACTGATCAAATGATGGATTGACCCACCAGCATAAACAGTCCCCCAAAGTTCATCCAAGCCGCTACCAGCCATGATCGAACAAATTGCCCCTAAATATGACATAATCATATGGAAGCCGCCGAGTCTAACGAAAACATTTGTCAACTTATCTGACGTTGCACACGTGCACACATTACATGCCAATGCATCTTGAGTGTAGGCGAACACCACATTATGTTATTTAATCGAACATGGAAATTGAAACAATGATGCTATAATACGGTATTTGAATGAGAAAAGTCGATGCCGTTTGAATTTGAGTTTAGGGGGAATGGTTAATATTTCACACGTTTCACCAGTTCATTATGGAATAAATGACTATTATTATATATCATTATAAAGCCACTGCTTTTCTGCAATTTTTGATATATAATTTAACTCCCAAAGTAGTCGTAGATTTGATTTAATGGACGCTGTGTACCGTTGTGTGTATGAAAACAATAATTTTTTTTTCGTAATTTTGTACATTTTCGTGAATATTTCACCATTGAGTGTGAGGATTGGTACAAAGTTGGCGTTTTCTGTTGGGGATATGTATTCGCAATATAATTCAGCACGATATTTATGATTCTCACCCTACTAAGGCGAATAAGAATGAGAAATATGGAGCCTGGTCGAATTTTTTTAATTTTTTTTTTTTTCATCAAAAAAACGCTATAACTAAAAAAGCTCAACTCGGATTTGCGGTGACTTTTCACACTTTATCCGCAATGTGTGCCCCGGAAACATATAACAAACTCAGCTTTCTCCGATTTTTTTCCTTACTTTCTCATTTTTATGTCTAATGTGCCGGACTACTTAGGCGAATTGCAAATTGATGGTGCACATGCCTTCAACCAATGCTAACCCAGCGTCGGCAAAATTAGTAAGTTGAAGAGTCTGCCTGTGACTTGTCGCTGCTCAGTAGTTCTCTCTGGGTTCTCCGGCTTCCTCCAATCGTAACACTGCCACCAACACGATAGGCTATGACTTGAGATGTTAAAGTGCCGTAAATCACCAATAAATAATTAAATATATAAATAAATAAATAAACATTACGGGATTGATTATTTTTGCTTAAAAATTATTTCTGACCAAGTCGGAATTATTGGGTGAAATTATTTATGTATTTATTGGTGTTTAAGGTGTAACGAAATGCCCTCCATGGAGCCCCTCCATGGAGCGCGTCGGGTTAACCTCCGTGGGGTGCGTCGGAGTCTTATGATAGCACTCGAGAATCTTGGTTCCCGAAGTGTTAATGTGTTAATCAGAGTGGCCAAGTCCTACTTGGTAATAATTCTCTGTTGTATAAACTTTAATAAGTAAACGCTGTTTTCAAGCCCAAGTTATGTAATTTTATTCAATTCCTCGTATATTTGCATTGCATAATAGCAGTGCAACTGACCTAAAAGAAGTACTCTACGCACTTACTGTAAAAAGGTGTTTTTGACAGTATTTGCAATTATGACTAGCATATGAGCTAGTAAAAGCCTAACCTATAATAACCCCATCAGAATGCTTTTGACAGATTTTAGCATTGTATACTGGCCCGACCTAACCTCAACACACCCAGTATCAGTTTCAGCTCTGAGAATTGTGCAATCTTGCACGTTCACAAGATGGCGCTGTTGGTTTTGAATGGTTTTGCGGTTATACACCTACCAAGTGCCACTGTCCTTTTAAAGGCGAGAACGCATACTCTTAGCATAGGATACCCACCGGATGCCCTACTATTCCAGGATGGAAGTAAGGGGTTAAGAAATACCTCTCCGCCATCTTGGGGTATATGTTGTGTTTTGTGGTGTTTTATGACGTAAATTCTGCCGAGTAGACACGATTCAAACCGTATTTAAACCAACGGAATCACCCGAGACGGCACTTCTCTCTGGTCTTCCGTGTGTACAAGAAGTCGCTCTCCTATTCTCGTGGAAGGACGCCGCCGAACGCTGCCAGGCCAGACAACATTTCCAGACACAGGACGCGATGAGAGCGATGCGATAATTTCGACTTAGTCTCATTTCGTATCTGATATTTTCAAACTTTTACCAGAGAGAGAATTTATTTAAAGTTTAACTTGTAGGAACTATACTTAGGGTTTTAATAAAAGTGTAGAAAACTGTAAGTACAGTTTATGTGTTTTTGAATTCACCCTTTCGCTGCGGCTGCAGTATCAAGAATTGTTGCAGACTCTACAGAATCTGGTTGCCTCTAAAGACTGAACACTTAAATTGTCCTGTGGCCATTTTGCCACGATTATAGTCCGAACTAAAAACCACTAGACGATCATTTTTGTTCCGGGGTACTTAACCCTGCTATGCCACAGGCCAGTTTATATGGTGCCGCTCGTCAGGATGTAGACTCTGACTTTTAACTCTCTTGAAACGATCGGGTGAACATTCTAGAAACATTTATTAACCCTAACAGAGCCAGTGAAGCCGAAATTGACTTAAAACGTTGCCGCTGGGAAGCACAGCGAACTTGTGAGAACTTTTTGCTAACTATTTATGAGGGACAGACATCCCTTAATTTTACTGGTAAATTGAACGCCTGGCAGCTCAAATTTGTAAGGCAGCAGATGCAGACAGCGCCCTCTGAATCGAAAATTGGTACAACTCTATGGTGGAACTGGTTGCATGTCCAACGTGCCATTATTTACACTGACGCCGACCGCCAATTGCTATCACATCCAAACTACGCTCGACTGGTCGCACCGAGCGTTGCTCATCAGATATATCAAACTTTTGACTGAACATCAGAGAAAAACGGAAACTCAGGAAACTGTGAAAAATCTCGAGGAATTCCAGGAAATTCTGAAACGACAGCCGCGTGTGTTTCAACAGTTATAGTGCTAGCAAGGTAGATGCAATTTTCTTCATTTTACGTTCATTAACAGCAGAAAAATCCAATTGTAAATTATTTCATAAAACTCATTAAAAATGGCCACGCCAGCAGAAGGAGAGCAACAGTTCATCGATGGAATTACTCAACTAAAACAGGAAAGGGAAGGTCTTGTGGGTCAGTATGAGCGGCAAATTGCTGAACTGGGCTCTCAAGCTCAGAGCTTGACGCAGCAGCATGCTGCCTCACAACAAACCCTTCACCAAACGCAGGCAGCCCTCGACCAGGTTAAAGCAGAATTCGTACAGCAGAAAGCTGATTTGGAACTACAGTTAGCTACTGACAAAGTCGGTGCCGAAGCAAAATTACTAAAAGTACAACAAAAATTGGCAGAAGCTGAAAGGAAAGCCAAGGACCCCACATCTTCTGCCATAATTGACCTGCATAAAACCGTGCGCCAAAGTGAAAAGAGTAATGCAAAGACAGCTAACGCCACTCAGGCGCAATCCATTCATTCCCATATTAAAAAATTTGACGGGAACCCCCTGTAAATTTTAGTGTATATACATAATTCTATGGTAACATAGTGGTTTCTTTTAAATATAGTTATATTTTATTTTGTATTTGATTAATGTTCTTGTTGGAATGGCTTCAGCAACTACTTTGGAATTCGAAGAATTCGCCGAAGAACAGGCAATGTACGATTTACATCAACGCGAAGCTAACCAACATGCCGTAACTCCTTGCCATACTTACGAGGAACGGGCAAGGTTTGAATTACATAAACGCACAGCCTTTCATAAAGCAGCGTCTCCCTATCATGGTCATTCTCTATCTTTTCCAAAAGATTTATGGCAACGTCGCCGTTTAAGGTATATTCGTATTTGGAACACAAGACATTATAATCCTGCCAATGGCCAGACGGAGATAATGCAACACCAACTTGGCTATCGTTTTTATCTCTCTGAGGAAAGAAAAGTAATATTTCCCCATCTTTGGTATTTTCCGGAGTTCCCAGTCGAAGTTGAACCCCATGAGGTCACTGGTCCCAGTCCTGACGAGGTCATTCATTGTGTCAATGACCCCTGTTGGAATGGCCGATATTATGACCATGGGCGAAATCAATTGGATGCTGAACTGGACCTAATAGCCAATCCTGGCTTGGTCCGACCATTCAGGAGTCATGAGATCTTCCCTGGTAGTGAATATCCCGCCAGTGAAGATGATGAAGATTTTGGATTTTATCAGCACCAAATGCATCCTGCACGATTCTTCCCTCCTGGTAATGTACAGACAACTTATGAATTAGAGAAACAGCAAAAGCAGTATCGGCTCCTTCGTGAAGCTTTAATCCGACACGAGGGAAGACGATTACAACGTTTTAGTTTACGCAGCCAAATTATCAGATATAATGAGACTCTGGAAGTACAAACTCATTATAAGGGTCTTGGGGACCCTTGCTGCATCTGCTTAGCAGAAATTTCAAAAACTTGGCAGGATTTATTTGAATGTGGCCAATGTAAACAACAAATCCACTACTCTTGTGGTATTGCATGGGCCAGATCAAAAGCCGGTGCTCCTGAGCCAGCTTCTTGCCCGCACTGCCGTGCACCCATGAGGTGGGGTATCAGTAACGAGCCGAAGCTTCCAGTACCAGCTGAAATGGACCCACATCAGTTTTGAGTTATTTATGACATGACAGAAGTTAAAAAGGCGATCTCTACAGCTGCGCGCCGTCGGGCACTGTTGTCATCTTTGGACATTCTTCTATAATTTTCTTATTGTGCAACAACAAAATATTCTCAATAAAGTAAACGAAAAAGTTCTTTTCAATCAAAATTATATAGTGACATTCTAGACGTGACTCCTAGTCTCGTCACTATCGACAACAGATTAAAAACTAACGAAGAACCGTTAATGGGGAAAGTAGAATTGTTCATACGGAACAGCTGTAGCATAGTGTAAAATAGTTTTTGTGTTTTTATTGAGTATAGCCAATCACAGTTCTTTTGTTTTATCGGTCACACTTGATATTCGTAGTCAATTTTTTTTTATAGTGTTATTTCATTGAGTATAGTCAATCAAGTATAGTCAAACACAGTTCTTTGTTTTATCAAGCACATGGGATATTTAATTATATTTAGTCAATTTTTAGTTTTTATCGTGAAGAATTTTTAGTTCAGTTACAAGTAATATTACATCCTTGGAAAATGGCCACCGCATTTGCATACCGAACAGTTAACCCAACTTTGGAAGATTTTCTTCCGGAGCAACTAGAGTACTGGACACAGAGATTTCGTATACCTGTACCTATGATCTTTCACAACGGAGCTTCTGCTTTTCAGCGTAAAATCCGTGTGTGGGATATGGTCCAGTTAAACGAAGTCACCGGTCACTTAGAATTGATTCAAACTCAAGTTTTATACCGGTATTGTCTCCATACAACGGAAGTAGGACGCGAACTGGTGATGCCTCACATAGTGGTAATCGAACATGAGGCTCAATTAGCAACCCCTTGGGAGGCAACACGATCAAGCCGTATAAGTGTTATATATGATCAACGAATTCCTTATCAATTGGAGAATGGGATCGATCTATTCATCACATCGACTCCGGTCCGTCCATTTTGCCCGAGTGAATATAGTCAAATCTCCATACCAGATTTACCTCGCGAATACCGAATGATAATTGGTGAAACATTCCATCATGTGCAGGTGAAACATACCTATGAATGGGAAAATGCACAATACAGTCATCAAGTCTTGCAATACTCGCTTGAAATGTATGCAAGCCTTCGAATCTTTCAAGCCAGACAAAATATAGTTGATGGAGATGGGAGACAATGTGCAATATGCTTGTTGGACATTGTTGGGCCCCGTGAAGCATATCGTTGTCCTCAATGTACTCAGATAGTACATCTCTACTGTGGGTTAACTTGGATGCAGCAAAAACAAAGTTGTCCTCTGTGTCGATTTGACCTCCTATGGGGAACCCCTTTGAAAAAGCACAGCTTCGATTTTACGACCCGTAATTATCAGTTTTTCCCCACTAACAGAATCAGGTAGAGTTTATTGTTATTTTTATTACTTTCAGGAATTAAGAATGTAATACCTTAGGAGAAAAGGTGATTCCTGTTGTCTGGAGGCGTTCCGCTAATATTAGTCCGTAATAAATAATCCCTGTAGTGCATTTCTTCTCCCTAAAAACCGGTAGTGACTGATCCTGGTCATGGATTCCCGTCACCGTGTTGACCGTGATGCTGACAGCATCCTGGTCACTGCAGGTGATTGGTCATCCTGTTTCCCTGGATCCGGTCAACCGGTGATCCTGGTGATCCTGGTGATCCTGGTCACTATCCTGATCACTATTGACAATTCTGGAATTCATCTGATCCAGACTCGAGCTCCGCTAAAAGTTTACCGGACCTCGCGTCTTGGTTGGGAGGATTGTAACGAAATGCCCTCCACGGAGCCCCTCCACGGAGCGTGTCGGGTTAACCTCCGTGGGGTGCGTCGGAGTCTTATGATAGCACTCGAAAATCTTGGTTCCCGAAGTGTTAATGTGTTAATCAGAGTGGCCAAGTCCTACTTGGTAATAATTCTCTGTTGTATAAACTTTAATAAGTAAACGCTGTTTTCAAGCCCAAGTTATGTAATTTTATTCAATTCCTCGTATATTTGCATTGCATAATAGCAGTGCAACTGACCTAAAAGAAGTACTCTACGCACTTACTGTAAAAAGGTGTTTTTGACAGTATTTGCAATTATGACTGGCATATGAGCTAGTAAAAGCCTAACCTATAATAACCCCATCAGAATGCTTTTGACAGATTTTAGCATTGTATACTGACCCGACCTAACCTCAACACACCCAGTATCAGTTTCAGCTCTGAGAATTGTGCAATCTTGCACGTTCACAAGATGGCGCTGTTGGTTTTGAATGGTTTTGTGGTTATACACCTACCAAGTGCCACTGTCCTTTTAAAGGCGAGAACGCATACTCTTAGCATAGGATACCCACCGGATGCCCTACTATTCCAGGATGGAAGTAAGGGGTTAAGAAATACCTCTCCGCCATCTTGGGGTATATGTGGTGTTTTGTGGTGTTTTATGACGTAAATTCTGCCGAGTAGACACGATTCAAACCGTATTTAAACCAACGGAATCACCCGAGACAGCACTTCTCTCTGGTCTTCCGTGTGTACAAGAAGTCGCTCTCCTATTCTCGTGGAAGGACGCCGCCGAATGCTGCCAGGCCAGACAACATTTCCAGACACAGGACGCGATGAGAGCGATGCGATAATTTCGACTTAGTCTCATTTCGTATCTGATATTTTCAAACTTTTACCAGAGAGAGAATTTATTTAAAGTTTAACTTGTAGGAACTATACTTAGGGTTTTAATAAAAGTGTAGAAAACTGTAAGTACATTTTATGTGTTTTTGAATTCACCCTTTCGCTGCGGCTGCAGTATCAAGAATTGTTGCAGCCTCTACAGAAACTGGTTGCCTCTAAAGACTGAACACTTAAATTGTCCTGTGGCCATTTTGCCACGATTATAGTCCGAACTAAAAACCACTAGACGATCATTTTTGTTCCGGGGTACTTAACCCTGCTATGCCACAAAGGTCACATACTTCTGCACAATGGCGAATCATGACCATGACAGTTAAATGGGTGGAGGAAGCCGGAGTGTCCGGAGAGAACCACCGAGCAATGGCGAGCAACTGTCAGCTCCCCAACACACTAACTCCACACAAGAATGTTAGCATTGGTTGAAGACAAGTGCAACATCGACGTACAGTACGCCTTAGTACACAACACCACCGTGCCCCACGATTGGGTGAAAACATTCAATCAATTGACCCCATGGGGTGGAGGCGATGCCGTATTGGGTGCAAAGATGTTTTTAACCGTGGCACTAAAGGGCTTCCGTAAACTTTAGAGATTTTCCTGGGAAAAACGTGCAGGCCGAGGTGTGAAATACGTAAGACACGTGGTCCGGGTTTATCCACCAAACAATAGGTTTAGGGGTTGTCCAAACATGGTCTGAAAGTCCGTAATATAATTTACATACCAAACTCCAAAATTATATTACAGAGTTACAGGCCATGTTTGGAAATTTGACGAGTTTACTAGGAGGGGTCGATTTTTTCAGACAGCGAAGGACCTGTACACAACATGATGTTTTCATTCTGACAGAAGTTACAGTTAAAATTATACTTTAAAAACGAATGTCAGTGTTAAATCTCACAAGCTCCAAGAGCTCATTCACGGTTCACACGTGTTGGCTGTAGCTACCCATCTCCGGATTGTCTGTGGCGTGGGTATGAATCACTGAATGAAATATAGGATGGGGTATTTTTTTAGTTACCATCTCCCGAACAAAATCGAAAAAAAACAAAATACATTGTTATAACTGATGTGATAATCTGATTTAGCTCCTAGAGCTTATTCTTGTGATGAATTCGATACGGGTCCCGTTTTATAATATTTTATGACAATCATTTAATTACCAAAGTAACTGCTAGTCTGCGTTGTAGATAGAGTTTTACACTGTCGAGTGTCCTCCAAATTCCTAAATATATTCAAATTAAATGAAGAAGACAAGTTTGAATAAATGAAGGGTTAATTCGGAAAACGTGATAGTTGTCAACAACAGTATAGTTTGTGAATGGCTGTCTTGTTTTCAATAAAAATCAATAAATAACAAAGTTAAGTGATATCTCCATGGTGATTATCAAACTACACATGTTTCTGTTTATTGTACTGTAGGGTGTTGTCGTCCATAGCACATCAATTTACTTGTATATATAAATCTGTGCACGTTATTCAACAGACACTCCGTGCCTGAATCGTAAAACTGTTCACATCACTTTGTTGTAAAGTTTGAGGAATTCGAAAAACTCTCCTTAAAATCTTAAAAAATGGCAGCTCGTAGATCAACCAGAGCAGTAGGTACTGCGTTTGTTGAAGTTGAAAATGGAACTCGTGGTCGACCAGAGAATAGTCCGACAACTCCTCGACCAGACGATATCAATCATCCAGTCTGCCATGATGAATCTACAATTTTCTGCACTGTTCATTCCACAGAAAAATTAGTCACCTTTTGTTTAGATCACAAAATAAATTGTTGTCAGGTGTGTCTATATGAAAGTCACCAAAAATGTTCTAGAAAAACAGTTTCTTCGATCAAAAGTAATTTTAAAATATGTCTCAACCGTATTAAATCTATTGGTGAAGAAGTTGATTTGAAGGAAAATGATTTTACAGACCAACTAACAAATATGAAATCTATGGCGAGAATGAAAGTGGAGAAAACATTCGGCGAAATCTACAAAAATGTCAAATCTTCAGAGATCAAATACCTTGATGAGATAGAGAAGATCTGTAATCCCAATTCTGGTCATATTTTATCTACATTCAATACATACAAGGAAATGGCGAAACAAATCGAGGAAATCATCTCAAAAAGTGAGTCAATGTATCCTGAAATTCGTCATCCCAAGAAAACACTTCAGTCCACAGACCACCCAGAAAGTAGACCACAACCATCTGCACCACAATCAGGAGACGATAAAATTAAAAAGGAAGGAGTGGAGGATCTCATAAAGTTCTCATCTGATATAGAAGATAAAATTTCCAGATTTAATGATTATTTAACTGAATTAAGTGAGTTTGTCAATAATTTAAAAACTGATTTTATGTTAAAAAATATTAATAACATCAAAATGGTAAATTCAGGTTTAAATAAGATTTTTACTATTGAACCGTTATGTACGAGTCAAAACGTAGATTTCGATATCAAACGACCCTCTGGGTCATTTGATATCGAAAGCCACGTTTCGATTCATGAAGCATCGGGTACAATAAAACAAGGACAAGTCAAAACATCAGGTACAACAAAACAAGCCACATCATCAGATACAATAAAACAAGCCACATCATCAGGTACAATAAAAAAACAAGCCACAACATCAGATACAATAAAACAAGCCACAGCATCAGATACAATAAAACAAGCCACAACATCAGATACAATAAAACAAGTTAGAGAGTTTATATTAGACAGAGAGTTGAGTTGTGATGGTGGGATCTGCAATATAAACTTTGTATCAGATACAGACACACAACTGTTAGTACTGACATGGGGCGACCACCACAAATTACAACAAATAAATACACAGAATTCACATATAATTAAATCTATTGTATTACCATCCCAACCCTGTAATATGTGTTGTTATGGAGATATTGTATCAGTTACATTTCCTGATATAAAACAAATAATTAATTATAACAAACAAACATTAAATAAACATTCAGAGATTAAACTATCTGATAAATGTTACACAATATGTAGAATGGATGATAGTTTTATCGTTACTCTCAAAAAAGTTGTCATAAATATAAACAACAAAAATAAAATTATCAATCAATCACATTCAATATTTAATGATAATAGTAACCCGTGGTACAACTATATAATAATGTCTGGTTGTAATAATTATATACTGATATCAGATTGTTGGAATGATAAAGTATTCATTATTAGTAAAGACTTACAATCTGTTATAAATATAGTAACACACACAGATTTACGGTATCCACGTGGTATGTGTAGAAGTAATACAGATACTATATATATCTGTTGTCAGGGTAACCATTGTATTGTAGAATTAACAAATGATGGGAAATATATATCTACAATTCTGTCCCACAGTAAACATCAATTAATTAATTATCCCAAGTCAGAATGTTATAATGTAGATAATACAATCCTGGCTGTAGCCAACTGTGGGTGTCTATCAAGTACAATACAGATATTTAGAGTAAAAATGAATTGATACAATACATGATGAGTGGATTACCACTAAAAACACTCATAGAGTGAAATCTCCACCCACATAAAAACTCCCCCATCATATCTACAACAAACATGACAAGAATTAAGATTTATTATCTGAGTGGAAACTCCACTCCATGAGTGTTTTAGTGATAATTTATTCTATATGTTGTATAAATACAATGATATCTGATGACATCAGAGAGAACAAGAAATGATGTCAGATTGTGATGTTATCAATAAAACTTAAATCTACAATTTATTTTGTTTCTTACTGTATTAACTTTTATAAATAGAATAATTTATATAATATCAATATTTTAATAATTATTGTTTTATATTAAGTTAAATATTATAATTTATAAATATTGATTTAATCATTCATTCAGTACATGGTGAGCAGACGACACTTGAAAACAAACATTTTACTAATTAAACATTTTATTATTTCACCCCCCCCCCCAAAATATACATGTATCTTAATATAAATCATTGAACTCATTCCAATTAAGGGTCATAAGCTGTAGTAACTAAACTTTTCATTTTTTCACCCCCCAGAATATACATGTATCTTAATATAAATCATTGAACTCATTCCAATTAAGGGTCATAAGCTGTAGTAAGAAAACATTTCATTATTTCACCCCCAAAATATACATGTATCTTGATATAAATCATTGAACTCATTCCAATTAAGGGTCATAAGCTGTAGTAAGAAAACATTTCATTATTTCACCCCCAAAATATACATGTATCTTAATAAAAATCATTGAACTCATTCCAATTAAGGGTCATAAGCTGTAGTAAGAAAACATTTCATTATTTCACCCCCAAAATATACATGTATCTTAATATAAATCATTGAACTCATTCCAATTAAGGGTCATAAGCTGTAGTAAGAAAACATTTCATTATTTCACCCCCCAAAATATACATGTAGCTTTAAACAAATCATTGATCTCATTCCAATTAAGGGTCATAACCAGTAGTGACTAAACAGTTCATTATTTCACCCCCCCCCCAAAAAAGTATACATGTATCTTGATACAAATCACTGAACTCATTCCAATGAAGGGTCATAAGCTATTCCCCCCCCCCCCCAAAAAAAAAAATATTCATTTATCCTAATTTTACCAAACGAGAGTTGCAGACGACACATGGAAAAAAATCCTTGTATAACTAAATATTTTCATCTTTTGCTTCCAAAACATAGGTTATGACCCCTCATTGGAATGAGTGCGACTCACGAAGTAAAAAAGTAAAATATAAAAAAAATTGAATGGCGATTTTTGTGTAAGCGATGACCGGTTTTATCCATTACGTTAGGTAAAGGGTTAAGACAACTCCTTGAGTTTATTCCAATGAGGGGTCATAAGCCGTAGTAACAAAACACTTCATTATTTCACCCCCGAAATATACATGTAGCTTTAAACAAATCATTGATCTCATTCCAATTAAGGGTCATAAGCCATAGTAACAAAACACTTCATTATTTCGCCCCCAAAATATACATGTAGCTTTAAACAAATCATTGATCTCATTCCAATTAAGGGTCATAACCAGTAGTGACTAAACATTTCATTATTTGCCCCCCCCCCCAAAAAAAAAAGTATACATGTAGCTTTAAACAAATCATTGAGCTCATACCAATTAAGGGTCATAAGCTATAGTGACAAAACATTTCATTATTTCAACCCTAAAACTAGAGGTGGGTTGGTGGGTGAGGTTTCGGACCATCGCATTAATTTTGAAAACGCCGACATTTTTGGTGTCTGGTAAAATCTGTAAAATTAGTGAAATTGAACGATCCAATACCGGTATCTACCGTTCTACTAGATATCTGTCGGTACAGATACTTCATTGATTTAGGCATAACCTCCAACATCTTCAACTCCAAATCACAAGCGGCAGACTATACTTGCCTGAAGAACAACAACCAGAAACATCAACTCCAATCCTCTTCCTCCTTTGCTCCGGCCGGACATGATGCGGGTGATGATGACTCAAAAATTATCGAAACTTTAATATACAGTAATTGAGGGTCGAAAGGGCATGCCCCATATCGTCCCAGCGCGCCTTCGGCGCGCGAAACTATTCTTTAGACTAGACACGTGGTCTGTACATTGCACATGAATAATGGAAATTTTCTTTTGTTGACAATCGAAAATAGGTGATAAATGAATAGGGACGCAATGATAAATGAATTTATGTGTAATTTGAACTTCACAGTATACATTATAAACCCAACAATCTTTTCAGTTCTATTAATTTATCTTTGTCAAGGACTGATGACGTTCCGATGTTTTTCACACAATGCACTGGGTAAGCAAGTTTGAAAAATCAACCTAAATTCGATAAATGAACTTTGCCTGTTCAACCACTGATAACCGCACCTCAACCGCGATTTTACTTCTTACAAATACACCAACACTGACTTGAAAATTCACCACCGACCCACCTCTACCTAAACAACAACTCATTCCGATGAGGGGTCATAAGCTGTAGTGACAAAACATTTTATTATTTCACCCCCAAAAACATACATGTACCATTGAACTCATTCCAATGAGGGACCATACGCTGTAGTGATAAAACATTTCATTATTTCCCCCCCCCCCCCAAAAAAAAAAACCTAATGTAGATTTAATAAGAGACAACTCATTGAGTTCATTCCAATGAGGGGTCATAAATTGTAATGACAAAACATGCATGTGACTTTAGAAAACTCATTGAGCTCATTCCAGTGATGCCAGAGGGGTCATAAGCTGCAGTAAAAAAACATTTCATTATTTCACCCCAAAAAACATGCATGTAGCTTAATACAAATCATTGAGCTCATTCCAATGAGGGGTCATAAGCTGTAGTGACAAAACATACAATGAGGGACCATACGCTGTAGTGATAAAACATTTCATTATTTCCCCCCCCCCCCCAAAAAAAAAAACGTAATGTAGATTTAATAAGAGACAACTCATTGAGTTCATTCCAATGAGGGGTCATAAATTGTAATGACAAAACATGCATGTGACTTTAGAAAACTCATTGAGCTCATTCCAGTGATGCCAGAGGGGTCATAAGCTGCAGTAAAAAAACATTTCATTATTTCACCCCAAAAAACATGCATGTAGCTTAATACAAATCATTGAGCTCATTCCAATGAGGGGTCATAAGCTGTAGTGACAAAACATACATGTGACTTCAGAAAATCGATTGAGGGGTCATAAACTGTAGTAACTAAACATTTCATTATTTCACCCCGAAAAACAAACATGTAGCTTAATACAAATCATCAAGCTCATTCCAATGAGGGGTCATAAGCTTTAGTGACAAAACATTTCATTATTTTACCCCCCAAAACATACATGCAGCATTAGACAACTCATCGGTCTCATTCCAATGAGAGGTTATAAGCTAAAATTTGGGGACAAAGATTGGAATAAAAATTCAATGCTCATAATTTCATTCAAGTGTTAATCCAGTTACATGTACAGTAGAAATCAAAATATGTTGAAAATTAACAGTAAGAAATTATCAATTTTGTTTTATGATTTATTGATGACATCACAGCCTGACATCATTTATTGAAAACTTCTCAACTAAGCAAAACAAATTAAATTATAATTTACTTTTTGTAGTTCTGCAATTTATTTTCAATGTTGCTGAAAATTGTCAATTTTTGATTTTTTTTTTTAGTTTCTTCTATAACATCTCAAGAACAACAACATAAAATTATATGTATATGTACAGAACATGTTAGGGTTGGGACGATACACCAAATTATAAGCTTGGGACGATATTCTGTTACTCCGATACATCCTGATATGGCAATCCACGATACGGGTTCTGGTGCGGACGTACAAATTATGTCGTGTAGCGATACCACTATATTCATTATATTGGCCGGTCACCAATCTTGAAATTAAACTCTTTCACTCTCAATACATTCAACACATCACATTTTAGGCTTGCAGTCCTGGAAATGAGACGAGTGCAATTGCTCCCGTCAGCATCCGTGATTTCTATTTTACAGGAGCTAAAAAATGCACTCGTTGAAAAATATTGAGGACCACTAAATATACTGTGAGGGCATATAAATGTGTGTTTTGAGAAAGCAGCACACTGTGACCAGCGGCAAGTTACCATCATAGGTCAGCAATTCCTTATACATTTAACCATTTGTACACTAGTAGGATCTGCCATGCAGTTCAATGACAACAATTAGAATAGTCCATATTCATTATTTGGGGTAGACCAATCAATATTTTCAATGTGCAGCCTCGGGTCTACACGTTGTAAATACTGATTGGTCTACACATACATTTACTGAACAGCCATCCTATTTAATGACATTATGACGTATCATGTTCCTGTCTGGAAAAGCAGCCGCTCGGGTTCAGAAGGTTAAGATTTCTGATGTTTGGTGACCGTATTCCCTCGAAAATTCATATACTGACATTTTATGGGTGCAAATTACTCTCGTCTCTGATTTTGCGGGAGCTTAAAGCTGCACCCGTCAATTTAACACAATTTTGTTAATTTCCAGCACTGGGCTTGGGTGATTTGGCCAACTCAAATATCCTGCAATTCAGTATATAACACAGGGGTACACTGCAATACCTGATTATTAAAACACGGCATTTTTTGTTTGGGTTCGCAATCACATCGCTGTTTGCGAAGTAAGATCTCCCAGCCAGGTGTGATTTAATCACTGAAATTTCGCCTGCATGGTGTGATTCAATATTTTAATGCGCTCATCTAACATTCCGATTCAAAAATGGTAAAACTACAGATAAACAGTGTGACAGTACACCCATTTATTATGAACGTCCATTGGTTATGCGAAATGATAAATTTTTAGCAACCATTTTACGAGTATTTTCAAAGCAGTTGATAAAACTTCACTCATGTTTTCTACGATGTCGGTGCCTATTAATTATCTCCCTTGATGTGCACCAGTTATTCTTTGAAATCATCTGCCATAACTTTTTTCGTTCGGATGAATCGATTTGAAAATTGCAAAGTGGAAGTCGAACTGCAAGAGCATGTCTCAGTCACTGATGTATTTTCATTGCCAACCCACGGGAGCAGGGTACTCCAGCTTATTTTATGCATTTGGTAAGGTTACAGTTAAAACTAGAAGTCCTGTCATGAAATGCACACAAATAGCACGTTGATCTGCGCGTTAATGTACGCGTTATGGCCATAGTAATCAAATTCTGTACATATGGCCTGTGCACTAGCAATGTTTCAGCCAGTGGACCGCCGGGTTACCATTGGCAGAAACATTGCATGTGTTTGCTATGAGTAACCAGGAGAGCCTGCCGTGCTTTGGATGCCATTTGATATGGCAATTGCACGCAATTCCAACGTGCAATTAAGCCTAGATAAGCACACTCACTATTCGTGACAGGACTTCTAGTTTTAACTGTATTTGTCATGATCATCAGATGACTACTTACCTATTTTTGTTGTCATTACCAACGCCTGTGACTAAAATCGTCTTTTTATAACACTCATGGAGTGGAATTTCCACTGAAGTACACAGAAAATACTGTTTAACATCTTGAAGCAAAATTTCAGTCAATGGATCCGATTTGTGTTTGAATTTGGATATCCTTTGGCTGAAATGTTTCTTTATTACAAACATGTTTTTCTTAGAACAGGACTTCAATGCTTAGGTGGAAATTCCACTCCATGGATGCTTTAATAATAGTTCCACTCCCTGTGTACTTGAACACATAACATTCATTTTTTTTTTTATTCAATTTTGTCTTGAAAATATTTTTACAAGTGGTGATATGATCAAAATAATCTGTTGATGGTCTTGATTCAAACTGTACTGTCAAGAGCATTTCAATTGGGGGGGGGGGGGGGGGGGGGGCAAGGTCACACAGGAGTGTTCAATGACAATGACTAACCTGAGAGCTCCACAGAAAATGATTTCACATTCTGATCTTATCATTACAGAAGCAACAGTATACTTAGTTTATTGTGGTTATGCTACAACTTATTTTGACTTGTGCTATATTGAGTGAAATGATATATTTGATAACATTCAGGTCTGTCGTGATGACCATCTGTACTCTAATGGTAAAATGTTTAGCAGCAAATATTTTCCATAAATTAATGCAGTTTGATTTTTAACCCAATGCAGCCCTGGTAATTCACCCTCAGCAATCAGCAGTGCCGAGGAAAGGAAAAATACTGTCATGGATGGCTTCTGCAGAAAGCCTTGTGGTGGCAGAAATTACACAACTTGCAGGTTACACATAGAATCAAACCATGTGTGTTACACTACACTGTATTGCTAATCTTACAATTTACAGAACAAGTTGCAGCATAATCACTAAAAACTGTGTGTTCTGCCGTTTCTATGTTAATAATACCAGAAACTGACATCAGGTTCTGGAAAGCGCTGAAAGAGCTTTCCAGAAACTGATATCAGATTCTGATGTTATCAACACAGAAGTAGCACTTGAGGTACACTTAGTTTGTAGTTATGCTGCATCTTATTTTCACTCATACTCAACATACTGAGCAAGTGACCAACTTAAGATTTTTTCTCCACATTCACATGGTTCATGATATTGGCATGATCTAATTGAGTGAAAGATTCTGAACATTGATTGTGATTATATACACATTTATCTCTAACTACTTTCACATGTTAAAGTTACTTGAAAGTTTTAACTTCACCGCATACTACATATACCTGACAGAACACTGACGAACAGGCTCCCCAGCAATTGCTGTAGAAGCACCAGTTTTCTACAGCAATTTTTTTTGTCGAGGAACAATGATGAATTACCAGGAATGCAAATATATCTTGTTTGACAGAGATCAGTGAACTCAGTCAAACAAGATATAATTGATTAAATTCCAAGTTAAAACAATAAAAAAACAAAGATTGGAGGAAATTCTGCTGCAATAACAGAATGCTGGGAGTCAATGTTGAGGTCCATGTTCAATGTACAGTACAGTGCAAGTCAAAATAAGTAGCATAACTGCAATAAACTAAGTATACTGCTGCTCCTGCACTGATAAGATCAGAATCTGACATTTTCTGGAAAGCTATCAGTGATAGCTTTCCAGAAAATGCTGTCAGCTTCTGGTGTTATCATTGTTGGAAGAGAAAGATACATAGTTTATAGTGGGTATTCTACAACTTATTTTGACTTGTACTGTACATTCATATTTTGGGTCGTAGTATCACTTCGTGTTGAGTTTTATTATTTAAGCAAAAACTGAAATATGTGAAAAACACTCCGAGACTGGAGTTTCCATTCAGCATTAAATCATGTGTGACAAAGCATACATGTTCATGTACAAGTACATTTCTTATGAGGTTTTATTAATATAATTTACTGTTTGGGTGTTTTTTCCACTCCATGAGTGTTTTAGTTGTAATTCACCTGCTGTATATTGTACCTTACATGTACATGTACATGTAGTTAGTAGTTAGCTTACAGATAGAGTAAGGGTAGTGTTGAAATGGTTAGTCAACTATTCATAGTCAACGCGATTTTTAACTGGAGTCGATTACTAAATCGCAAATTGATTAGGTAGACCTGCTCCCTCCACAATCCACTAGTCATCATTGTTTTGATGTTTCTGGCTTGTCATGCTGCGATCATGGACTGTGTGCATCAAGATCTGATCATGAATGTCGGCGCCGGCACCTTTAAAATTTCAACTGCCATGGGTTGCCTGCACTTGAAGTCTCTGTAAGATTCCTTTCCATCTCATGCTTACCTGGGCACGGACTGAACCCCAGAGGTGGTAAGGAGTCTTAAAGAGACCACAGTGCATGACTCCCACTTGCAATTGTCATTTGCATCCACTAGCCTCATACAAAAATGAAATTTGGCAGTGTGCACATATCTTTGAGTTATCGCACAAAAATGAGCGATTTGGCGTTGATAGAGGCTAAGCCTTAAATACCAATAGAAAAGATACAATAAAATACAGTAAGTCTCAAAATAAGTATTTTGTAATAACCAGAAGTTGACTCATCCTTTCACAACAATAAGATGGAAGTCTTATTAAGTGGGCAGTATAGGTATAAATGCTAAATCGGACTTCATACCTACATGTACAGCCGCCGTGGACTGGTCACTTTCCACGGATGGACAATATTTCCACGGACGCAATAATATTAGACTCAGACTCCAAACACTAATAACTGGAATAATCATCAAAAATGTAATTAATGAAACACAGGATACAACCCGGTGCTTCATTAATTAAAATTTTGCTGATGTTGATTTTTTGTTACCCGGTAAACGCATGAGTGGACATCACTACCCACGTGCGGATTGCGACCAATCCACGGCGACTGTACTACTGTATGTTGCGGTCGTGATATAGCCAAAGTTGCTGAAAGTGACTAGAAACTCCAATAAATAAATAAATCACTAACATCTCTTCCATTTCTTGGAAGGTTCAGTTTTTCCACTTATTTCAATTACTTTATTTGGATGTCCCTCCCCCACCAATCTGCCTGTGTGAATCCTAAGAAGTGGAGCAGTGTTTGTTTACTATGGTAGTCACTGGTAATCAAGTTCTGCGCTACAGGTAAAATGCTCATAGTAGTGGCATGTAGTGGCTTCTAGTTAAGTTTTGGCTGCTAAACAGGCAACCAACGCTCGACTAAAAGTCATTGCCAGACATCCAAATCTGACCAGTGTACATATACATGTACATGAAGTAGGTTTACCAGAAGTTAATCATATGTTCAGAAATAATGTCTGGTCATAAGCCCTTCACCCAATGCACATGACATTAAAAATTGTCTAGCTGTCTAGCTGACTTTTGTCTAGCTGACTTTTGTCTAGCTGACAGTTGCCTAGCTGATGGTTGTCTAGCTGACAGTTGCCTAGCTGATAGAAGTTAAGTACATGTACATGCAGCTTGACAGTGGCTCTTGTCAAGTCATGACTGGCATTGGCTGCCCAACACCTCATCAGACACCACTGTTTGCTTGTTAAAAGTCAAGTTTTACCATATTATGAGGAAGAAAACTCCCCGTGGGAATCCCAGGATGTGATGCATTGCTTGTTTAAATTACTGTGGTACACAAGCAGAAGCTCTGTTTTTCTCTAAATATAGGACCCGGTAACCAAACCCTGGGGTGGAAGTCTTCGAAAATGGACAACGTTGGTATAAACGATTGGCTGGACTTGACTTTATATCCATATTGTGGCCAGACATACAGTTAAAACTAAAAGTCCTGTCATGAACTGTGCGCTTATCTGGGATTAATTGCGCGTTGGAATTGCGCACAATTGCCATATCGAATGACATCCAAAGCAACTCATAGCAAACACAGGCAATGTTTTTGCCATTGGACATCTGGGTTACCCGGAGGTCCATTGAATGAAACATTGCTTGTGCACAAGCCGTATGTACATGTACAGAATTTGATAGCCTTACTATGGTCCTCACGCAAATTGACGTGCTATTTGTGCGCATGTCATGACATGACTTTTAGTTTTAACTGTACAGTTAAAACTAGAAGTCCTGTCATGAAATGCGCACAAATAGCACGTTGATATGCGCGTTAATGTACGCGTTATGGCCCAAGTAAAGCTATCAAATTCTGTACATATGGCCTGTGCACAAGCAATGTTTCAGCCAATGGACCTCCGGGTAACCCGGAGGTCCATTGGCAGAAACATTGCTTGTGTTTGCTATGGGTAACCAGGAGAACCTGCCGTTCAGCAGATGTCATTCGATATGGCAATTGTGCGCAATTCCAACGCGCAATTAAGCCTAGATAAGCGTGTTATTCGAGACGGGACTTCTAGTTTTAACTGTAGCTATTGTGTAGACATTTGTGACCAACACATAAACCCATGTTACAGTCACAGTTGGCCATTGGCAGTCTATAGAAATATGTGACCTTGAACACCAATGTCAGTACATAAATAAATAAGTAAATAAATATAAGGGAGCAAGAATAAATAGCATTCCCCAGTCTTAAACTGATGTTCATGTACAGTTAAAACTAGAAGTCCTGTCACGAAATGTGCGCTTATCTAGGCTTAATTGCGTGTAGAAATTGCGTGCAAGTGCCATATCGAATGACATCCAAAGCATGGCAGGTTCTCCTGGTTCCTCATAGCAAAAAACACAGGCAATTTTTCTGCCAATGGACCTCTGGGTTACCCGGAGGTCCATTGGCTGAAACATTGCTTGTGCACAGGCCGCATGCACACAATTTGATAGCCTTACTATGGTCATAACGTGTATATTAACGCACATAACAACGTGCTATATGTGCGCATTTCAGGACAGGACTTTTAGTTTTAACTGTACCGGTAGTAGAACTCCCCCCCCCCCCAAAAAAAAACAAAAACAACCAAACAAAACAAACAAAACAAACAAACAACAAACAAACAACAGAACAAAAAAATGACCGGTACATGTAGTAGAATGTTCTCTTAACAAAAAAACAAAAAAAATTATCTAAACCCTGAAGGGATAAAGGAGACTAGGTAAATACAAATTACAAGTTCACAGACCATCAATTTATATTTTTGTAGATTGCTGATTGGTTCATGAACGGAACATTTACTTGAGTCATCGGGCTTCTACTAAACATTGAGGAATAAAATTTCAAGTTGTTAATATTTCAAATTCCCATAATGCAACATGAGATTTTGTCAGATCATTATTTTGTTAAACAACATTGAATTGAATTGGTTAAATTTGTTGCATTATGGGAAAAATTTATTGCTTGAAATTTAGGTAATTTGACATCACTGTGTAGGAGCTTAACACATTACATACTGCTGACAGATATTACTGTCCAGTACAAGAAATCTCTTGTCACTACAATAAACATAATTTGGGAACCTTTAACCAAATTTGTAAATTGATTGCACTTTTTGACTTATGATTTATTGAGTAAAATTTACATGAATTTCTCATCAAATCTAGTCATGGCTGCTTCAAAGCAGATTTCATCAAAAATATTTTGAAAATTCTCAGCGAGCTAAGAGTTAAACTTGTGAATATTGTGGCATTTTATGAATGTTTTGGGGGTTTTGGCAGAATTGTACAATTTATATCTGAGTGGAAATGTGACTTTCCTGGTGTTTTAGTAGTGAATTATCACTAAATCACATGGAAAGTTGAGTTTCCACTCCAATTACTTCTGGTAATGCAGTGCACTCTTGATACTCTCCAGTGTATAGAGTACAGACTCGTACATCTTTTGACATCTTCACCCGTGGGAACCCTGGGAAGTAGAGTAGTGCTTGTTTACTATTCACAGCAGTAAACAAGTTCTGGTTTACTGGTAAAATAAAACACAGCTTACATGTACATGTCCCACCTGCGGCAACCGCGTTGTGTCCTTGGGCAAGACACTTCATCTCCATTGCCCGCGTGGGAGCACGATGACGCCGTGTGCTAAGGCGTACTGCACGTCGATGGTACGCATGTCTTCAACCAATCTAACCCTGCCTGTGCTGCAGTGCGGAGTTACGATGTTGGGGAGCTGGCAGCTGCTCGTCGTTGCTCAGTGGTTCTCTCCGGGTACTCCGGCTTTCTCCACCCGTAAAACTGCCACGGTCATGATTAGCCATTGTGCATAAATATATGACCTTAAACATCAATAAATAAATAAATAAATTACATGTACATGTAGGCATAAACGAAAGGCTAAACTTGACTTCATACCTATGTTGTGGTAATGATGTAATGCAGCTTACATGTACATGTAGGCATAAACGAAAGGCTAAACGTGACTTCATACCTATTTTGTGGTTATTATGTAGCCAAAAATGCTGAAAGTGACCTTAAACACCAATAAATACATTTGACAACTCCAGTTAAGTCCAAACTAAGTAAAACCTCTACAGTAACCAACCACCTCTAATTTCATACTTTTCATACATATACATGTATTATCTGATTTATCTCCAGATATTAGACATTATGCATGAAAAATGGAGAAGCTTTCTGTGAGAACTTTATACATATATTTATTATATGACTAGCTAATTTAACCGCTAAAAATCACTACTGTTTGACGATCTTTTCCTGGTACCCGGAAAATCCAGGGTTTAATCTGATTCCATATCCCTATAATATGACAGACATATTTATGGGTGTACTTGAATTCACATAAATTGTTAGCTGTTCCGGTCGCAAAGAGTACTTTACTTCGAGCTGGAATGGGTGCGCTCGAACGGCGGTCCGGGTTTTTTATTATCATATTCATAAGCATCTGGGGATTCTCCGGAAGTGTGCACCTGTTACAAAAATAAGTGGAAACAAAATAGTCCTTTTTTACTTCAATCCAATTTACCAAAAGCCTAAAGGTTGGAGGAATTTTTAATGCTAGTGTTAACATGTGATGTTGAAAGATAAGTCATATAATAAACCTTTTATAATGAAGTGTTCTGGGGCATCTCATCACATTTCGTTAAGCAGGTCAGATCACCGGATCAAACTCGCTGCCAGCACTTCTCGTTTGATCCAGCAATCTGACTGATACTACGACGACGACCCAGATCACTTCACCAGAGCGATAATATGTATGTACAATACATGTCTAGACTCATTTACTGTAGAAACTTTGAGAGTATAGCATGTACATGTACTAATATGAAATCTGCAGACTTTAACCCTTTACCCTACGAATCGTCCACATCTGCCCGCGTAATATGCAAATTCAGCTGTTGAAAAGATATTATTTTTCAAAATATTTCAATAAAACCATAGCATGTGACCCCTCGTTGGAACGAGCTTGTCGACAAGGTTTTGTTGAAATTTTTTGAAAAAATGATATTTAAAATATAAAATTTTGATATCGTCTGCATTGGGTAAAGGGTTAATGTACATACTGGTGAACTCTCCAGACTTTAATATACTGGTGAAATCTCCAGACTTTAATATACATGTATGTAGACATTATTTTGCTGGTGAATTTGTAGTTCAATGGTTACGCATTGGACTTCAAACCGAAAGGTCCATGGTTCAATCTCCACCAGGAGCAACTGCCTTGTTTTCTTGGGCAAGGCACTTCATCCAGATTGTCCATATTGGGTCATTGTGGCGCTGTGTAGTAAGGCGTATCGCACGTCAATGTTGCACTTCAGCTAATACTAAACCTGCTTGTGTGGTTTTAGTACGTTGGAGAGTCTGACAGTTGCTTGCCCTTGCTCGGTGGTTCTCTATGGGTACTCTGGCTTCCTCCACCCATAAAACTGTCTGATACGAGGTGACCCTGTCTGTCAAGTCATTAACCCCTAATAAATACAGGAGAAACATTTGGTGAGGGTGAAAGCTGTACATTTATACTAGTAATGTTATCTCTAAACATTGGACATTATTTACTGGAGAAGCTTTCTGAGAGCTTTCAAGAAGATGATGTCATGTTTACATACTGTACAAAAAAAACCCCAATGGTTTGCTCTGAATGTTATGTACATGTACCTAACCTGATGATCACTTGCCTTAACTTAATTATTGTATAGACCCGTTTTGTCCAAATTGTATAGACCGATTACATATATGTAAATCTTATATATAAATTGAGGGGATTTCCTCTAAAAAACCCTGGGAAGAAGTGGCTGCATTAGTCAAAAGACACAGGATCTATTTCAGTTAAATGACATCTGGGTCCAAACCAAAGAAAGGTTCATTGAAACTTGACTTGTGTAACTTTAACTTTTCCATAAAACGGTAGTTTATTCCTTGGGTGGAAACTTCACCTGTCTGGTGTTTTAGAGATAATCGTGTACGCTACAGTGGAACACACTTAATTGTATGTCTTTTAATTGAACAACTAAGTTAATTGTAATATTGTATATAACTTGCAAACACCAAACCATTTACCATACCTTACTTAACTTCAAGTGGATTGAATAAAAAAACTATGTAATCTGTCAAAGAACTACTCAGACATCATGTGAATTCTCTACATTTAGACAATTTTTGGCCTCAATACATTCAATATAGACATTCAATCTATGATATTTTGTTTGACACAACTCAGTGAGCCTGGTCAAACAAGATTTAAAAGAATAAATGTTCAGTTTATAAGTGGAAGACATGGAAATGACCCAATTCCTGTTAACTGTTTGCTTCTTTTAACCCTTTACCTAACGTAACGGCCAAAACCGGCCAGCGCCATTCTCAAAAATTGCCAATTAATTTTCATTATTTTTTTCATTTTTTGTCTCAAAAACATAGGTTATGACCCCTCGTTGGAACGAGCTCGTTCCAACGAGGGGTCATAACCTATGTTTTTGAGACAAAAATGAAAAAAATTATTTATTCAAGAATTTTTTTTGCAAGTGTCGTCTGCTTTTCATGTTAGGTAAAGGGTTAATTGAATATTTTTATCTGACAAAGTGTTTATTCAATTCTTGCCTTTAAATTACCCCAAATTCTAGGCAGTAAAAGATGTGCCCAAATTTGGAACCATGCTAAAACATTGTCCTTCATTTGTCTCCCTTATAAGTATTCAAATTTTTCAGCTGATAGTGTTTTTCAGTCGTTTTATGATGTGTAAAATTACTTTCAGCTTTAAAAATCAATGCCCCCGACAGGAACCCCGGGAAGTGAAGCAGTGCTTGGTTACTGTGGTAAACAATCCTTTTTTCACTGGTAAAATAGGACCCAGTCACTAATGCTTGGGGTGAAAGTCCTCTAAAATAGGCAACATGGGGTATAAACGATCGATTGACCTGGACTTTATCTCCATGTTGTGGCCATGATTAGCCATTGTGCAAAAGTATGTGACCTTAAATACCAAAAAATAAATAATATTAAAAATCAACAATGTTTACCTGAAAACTGAATTTCTTTAATTTGGGCATCTTTAAAGCCCTGGAAAAGTTGTGCCCAAAATGCCACAATATAAAGGCCTGATTAAATTAATGGAGTTACATGTTACTATCATAACACATGTTTTGTGATTTATAACTCAACTGTCTGTAGTTATTTATTTTGGGGGAGTAGGCACAATTTTTATGAATATCATTTATCAGATTATTTCAAGAAAATTATTTCAGCTGTTGGATCGAGACAGGATAATACACCATTGGGTCAAGAATTCATTGATAAAATATTGCGAATTCATGAAAGGGTCATTAAAAACAGAAGAAAATAACACCCCGGATTCAATACTCGAATTTCTTTTCAAGAGATGACATTCAACTGTGTTATTATGAGAAAAGTGGAATGATAGTTTTGACCGGATCATGATCCAGTCACAATCCAATCAAAATTTTCAGTCCACTCTTCTGATCACTTTACACAGTTTGCCATGGCAACTTCAGGAAGTGAAGCAGTGCTTGTATACTGTGGTAAAAAAGCTGTTAGTATTACTGGTAAAATAGAACCCCATAACCAATGCCCGGGGTGGAAAGTCTTCTAAAATGTCTGGGGTGGAAGTCTTCTAGAATGGACAGTATACATATAAACAATTGACTGGACTTAAATTTACATCAGTGTTGCCGTCACTATTTTCTGTTGTACAGAAATATGTGACCTTAAACACCAATAAATAAATAAATGATTACCATACAGTACATTAGATTATGACATATTTTGTATTCTGAGTTAAATATTTAATATTCTTGTACATGTAGGTTTACATTCATCTAAAACTTATTTTTACTACAGCTGAAACGGTTAAGGGCTTTTCTTGATCGATTAACCTTTGTTAACCGATTAATCACTTGTCCAAATAGATATATGAATAACTGCCATACCGTTGATGATTTACAGCATGAACCCTTTACCCAACGTAACAAACAAAACCGATTAGGCCTATACTAGAATACAAAAATCTCCATTCGAATTTATTATGTTTAAAATTTTTGTCTCTAAAATAGCTTATGACCCATCATTGGAATGGGCACATTGAGCTCGTTCCAATGAGGGGTCATAAGCTATTTTTTGAGACAAAAATTGAAAATTTTTAGTAATTAATGTATTTATTTTGCAAGCTTCGTCTTATCCCCACAATGGGTAAAGGATTAAGAATGATTAATGGTTAATTTCCAGTTACAGTTCGTCCCCTGAGTTCCAATGTGTTCTACATGTATGTGTCTACTGGCACATAGATCACATTGGAACTCCAGGGACATACTGATACAGTATGATGACCATGCAAGTAAACAAGTATGTCGGCAAGTAACTTGCATGCTTTACTCTGTCTTATAAAATTGATGGGAATCAGTGTGACAATGTTTACCTGTTTTGAAGCAAGTTTGTTCCTTTGGTACCCAGAAAATACAATAGTTCAAAAGTAAGCGTTAATCTATCAATTACTTTTTAGATCGATCAAGATGTTGATCATTGATTGATCGATTAATCGGTTAACCGTTTCAGCTTTAATTTTTACTGGGACCACATAGACATGCATTTTAGATTCCATGTGTATAGTTGTACTCAAAATTAATTGTTAGAAACAATATTTCCCGTTTGGAAACCAAATGAAGTGGAGCAGTGTTAATTGACTTTGATATATGTAAACAAATTGTGTTGTACATAGATAATAAGGCCTGGTAACAGATACTAACCAATGCCTGGGGTTGAAATTCAGAAGTGGGTAGCATGGATATAAGTCATCGGCTATACAAGTATGTGGAGGGTGGATTGTCACTAAATCGTGGCAGGTTAGATTTTTCAACAGACGATTATTCATATTTTTCTGAGATCTAAACACAAAAAGTACCCGCAAACTTTCATCCCATGGATCCACTGTTCCATCAGATCAACGTTTGCTGGTGTTTCTTGTATTTTGATACAAAATGAAAAAATTTACAGGTAGAAAATCTACATCACTGTGATTTAGTGACAATCCACCCCCTCCCCCACGTACTGTACATGACTTGATACAATGTAAGGTTTTGGCATAGATACTGAAAGTAACCTTAACCACCAATATATGTAAATAATTACATTGTTAATGTAGTTATACGTTTTGGGTCGCAATACTCAATTCCCATTGGTCAGCTGGATGAAAATGTCATGACCAAATGTAATTCATTTTCCAATGTATACATTTGGTCGAACTTTGACCCGCATTTATGGTAGAGCGCAGTTGACAGAATGTAATTCGGGCGGTGTTTGGGCGGGTTTTTAACAACTCAGAGTTGTGCGCTTTGTCTTTTTTGTGAGGGTGGTTTTTCGCCTCGTTCGTTCGTACATGTTTTATTTCGTCTTTCTGCTTTGTTGTTTGGTAAAAAGTAGTTTAAACAGTTATGGAATGTATAATTTTATAAGAATTGAATACAATTTTTATAATCTTTATTGGAGTATGAACGTGTGGGAATGGGTACAAATTGTACGAATGCCTTCGGGTTTCATACATAATTTGTACCCATTCCCACACGTTCATACTCCAATAAAGATTATAAAAATTACATTCAATTCTTAAATAAATATATTGACAAAATATTATTAAAGGATAAGAGTGCAATCCTCGCTCTCTGATTATTGGATGAGAGCTGGCGTAGTTTTTTATGTTTATGGCTCCACTGGCAAATGTTACCGTCTGACGTCACCACACGAAATATTTGAAATGACGTCGCCCGTTTCGTAATTGCTTCATCAACGGAGCTCATATCTGGCCGCTTCACTTTTTCTGGATTGTTCATACGTGCAGTAGACGGGTGTTCCAGATCAAGTGTTGTTTAAATTACAAACCGATCTAGATTTGAACTAAGAATTAATGAGTTTTATCTGGTCTATTGATTATTTATCCAGCGCCGTCGTGGGTACACGAGAGGTTTATTTACTAAACCTGCGATCGTTAAAAGTTGCCTAGTAGAAGACAACTTTTAACGATCATGAGTTTAGTAAATAAGCCGCTCGTGTTTCACAATGTAGTGTAGTGGATAGTGTCTTATTGGAAGATATACGTTATTGTGATGAGTTGACGGTAACATGGCCTGAGGTTTGCGGCTCGGGGTGTATGTTCAACCTCGACACAAACCTCAGACCATGTTACCGTCATTTCATCACGATAATTTATAATGTTTGTGTTTTTTACTCTTTATTTTTCAGTATTGTGTACAACATACAATATAAAATAAACTCTGCGGTTCGCAGTGGATAACAGAATTATCTTAATTCATCCGTGTAAGGAAAGTACAACTTTCAATTGTGGGAAATAAACGTGTGTCCTCATGAGAACCTTGAAGTGAAGTAGTGCTAGTTTACTGTGGTGAACAAACCCTGTTTTACTGGCAAAATAGGATCTAATCACTAATACTTGGGAGTGAAAGTCCTCTAAAATGGGCCACATGGATAAAAACGATAGAGTAAACTTGACTTTATTGTCACTTGTCCCTCACGATTAGCGTTTGTACAGACAAATGTCACCTAAAACACCAATAAATAAATAATTAACTTGTGGAACTGGTTCCTACTAGTAGTACCTAATCCTGGATTTTATTCAGAGAACTTTTGAGTGGCGATTAATAGGTGACTTATGTAAGAATGTGACATTCGGGAGAGTTTAGTAATGGTTGAAAACTTTTATTACCCAAAGTGGTGGTTGGACATGAACTTGTGCCAGACACAACCGATCACCACAAGCCACTGTAGGCAGAACTCTGTCACTTATGAGATTATCATTATCATCGATGGCTATCTTGGTGGGGTGTGTAAATCTCACCGAGAGGCATGATATTTGAGCCAGACACGAGCCTTGCCGAGTGATTTGTTCAAATATCTTGCCCCTATGGTGAGATTTACCCATCCCACCCAGTTACCCATCGGGGGTGCGGTGGAGTTGCGGTAACCGGTAACCGGTTCCCGTCAGATCACCGAAGTTAAGCAACATCGAGCCCGGTTAGTCCTCGGATGAGCGACCGTTTGGGCGATCGATTCGGACTCCCGCGTAGTGTCCTTGGGCACTTAACCCCGATTGTCCACATGGGGCACGATGACGCTGTGTACTAAGGCGTATTTCACATCGATGGTGTGCATGTTTTCACCCAGTCTAACCCTCCCTGTGCTGCAGTGCGGAGTTACGATGTTGGGAAACCGGCAGTTGCTCGGTGGTTCTCTCCGGGTACTCCGGTTTCCACCCCCCATAAAACAGTCACCGACACGATATGACCTTGGCCGTTAAAGTGTCGGTAAACCCTAATAAATAATAACTGTTCCATTGTCTTGACGAACGTTAATTATAAATTCAGCCAAATAATTGTCTAATGTTTAGGTTTCTACCTTATCAACCTTCCGATGATCTTTATATTTCTCTCCTACAAACTGATAAAGCATTTGAGGTGTGCGAAAGTTTTTCTGAGAGCGTTCTGCTTTCGATTTTCGTTTATAAAGTAAGTCTTATTGACGGTAGCCAAACGGCCTTCCATTTTGTTTGTTTATACATGTGCAGACGTGATTTGCGATGATTAAATAGTTCCAGCACTAATTAAATATGTAAATATGTTGGTCACGTGCGTGGGATGAGATAGCTGTCACGTGGGTGGGGTAAGACGGGCATATCTCTCCCAGCTGTCTCGCACGACTTTATATATGTCACAGTACCTTAGTACCTGTGTACATCATGCAAAGAAATAACTAGCATTGTTTCAGTCAATGAACCTCTTGAGTTAAACCTAGAGATCCATTGGCCGTTATTATCTGGGTGGAGATCCATTCCCACGGTGTCTATCGGTGAAAATGAAATATACTTGTTTTATCAGTGAAAATAAAGTAAGAGTGTCTTGTGGTAGTTTTATCAGCGAAGAGAAAATAAAATAGACTTGTGGTTGATTACAACTTACTTCCACATCAACTGTAATATTACATATACACGTCTGTGTATACCTTTATCTCAATATGACATATATTTAACTCCATGTATTTTGTAGAACAATCATCAAATTCATATTCTTTGTTTATTTATCAATTTTTTTATTTTTCTCAACATCTACTCGAATATTTAATTAAATATTGAATATCTGGAAATTTCTGTTGTTTTTAATTTTTGTTTGGATTTTATTCTGTACTATAACCATTGAGAACATAATAATTCTTTGACGTGAGTTATGAAAAGCATTAATTGATGATAACCGTGGGTGGATCCAGAGGGGCCCACCCGGCATCATCGCTCCTATTTTTTGAACATATATTTTTTTTCACACGCTCTCATACCAGGGATTACGGTATTACCCGCGAAAACACGGACAGCCTCTACCTCTGCTAATGGATGTACGTGTTAACGCGGATAATACCGTTTCCCAATTTATTACAAGCCTATTTTCAATATTTCCTACAGTTCAATATTTGCAAATCGAGCACCTGTTCCATATCTTTTCCTGTTGACGGACCATTTTTTTCCACCTGACGTCATGCAGGCCTGGCCTTTTGAAAAATCCAGGGGAGCCACTAGGGATCCCCTAACTCTGTTTCAGGGGAGCTATTCCACACTTATATTAATTATACACGGTTTTTAATAAGGGAATTGAAAGTTTGAGGAGAGCCATTACAGTTTAAAGAGGGCAATTATGGCCCTCCCCAATTTGATTTGAGGGAAGCCAAGGAGAGCCGGAGCAATAGCTCTCCTCAAACGGCCAGGCCTGGTCATGGATCCCCCATGGATCCATCAGAATAAGTAAATTCCGCCATTTTCGTAAACGGCCTATCGAAACGTCGCATTCTGTTCTAGATCAATTCGGAAGCTGCGGTAACTGCGGATAAATCGAATGTCAATTTGAAAATATTCTTCCTCAAATCCACCAAAATTTACAGAATTAAACTTATTCTGTAAATGGGAAGTGATTTAAAAAAACAAGTTCTGACTTTGAAGCTAAATTCTTAAAAATATGAATAAATAACCTATTCAGATCCAATTTTTAATTATATTTCTCTATATAGATATCTATCTGTCACACGCGTTTGCCAATCACACATGCGTTTTGTTTGTTTTTATTTCAAGCAGATGATCAATAAATAACAAGAGTTTTAAAGTTTTGAATCTTTCTGTGTGTGATGTTTGAATTTTAAAACTAACGCATGTTATGCCTTAGAGGCGTGTAATAAACACAACGCCCCGTTGTGCCATCGCAGAAGGATAGAACTCTTAGGCTGCGCCACTCGTTCTATCCTTTCGCTCGGGCACTCGTGGCGCATTGACGAACACATCCACACATCGTGACGTTATGTGTGTGTGTGTGTGTACTGTATAACCCCGGCGTGGGTAGACTATGAGCCGTTATAAATTGACTTCCAGACATCGTGACGTTCTGTGTATGTGTACTGTATAACCCCGGAGTGGGTAGACGATGAACCGTTATAAACTGATTAACCTTTTTCAAAATTTGAATGAGTCCGTATAAAACTGGTGGAATAGTTTGGCTGGAAAATATTGCGATCATGTGCAAAGAAGCCAACTGAGGACCACACTGATCTTCAACTTTACAGAATTTAGTTTAGAAAGGCCTAGAACCCACCGATAAGAGGTCTTGTTGCACAAACCAGAATCGTAGCTACGCGTGTTCGGCGATGCTCCGCATCATAAGCCATGATCGAATGTATCGCCCTTCAAACTCAGAATCGCAACTGATGACCGGAGTTCGTTTGATCAGACAAGTGACACGGAAGTGAAATCTCTTGTCGAATTGTAAGGCAATGGCAGGTTTTAGTTTTTGGGCTGGACCCATTCTAAAATAGTCACCAGACTTATTTGGGGTCTCTTTGTTCTTGCTGATGAAATGCCGTTACGTGATTAACTGTACAAAAGTACATGTCACGTGACCGTATTCCATCAACAATACAAAGATACATTGACTTGAAGCTATAGTGGAGATTCGTACCGTAACCTATTTGTACCAGTCATATCGTCCATATTCCGACATCATCCATCGTGTTCGGCGATGCTCCGCGTCATAAGCCATGATCGAAGTGTATCGCCCTTCGAACCCAGAATCGCAACTGATGACCTGAGTTCGTTTGATCAGACAAGAAACATGGAAGTGAAATCTCTTCATTATCGAATTGTAAGGCAATGGCAGGTTTTAGTTTTAGGGCTGGACCCATTCTAAAATAGACACCTATTTGGAGTCTCTTTGTTCTTGGTGATGAAATGCCGTTACGTGATTAACTGTACAAAAGTACATGTCACGTGACCGTATTCCATCAACAATACAAAGATACATTGACTTGAACCTATAGTGGAGATTCGTACCGTAACCTATTTGTACCAGTCATATCGTCCATATTCGTCCGACACTATTCACAAAAATAGCAAATCAGATTTATTTTTTTCAGTTCCCCCTCCCCTCCCCCTAAAAGCATCGATTAAAACCATTCACTGGGACGAGTCAATAAGATATGTTTTCAATTTCAAAAAGAAAGTAACCATTTTACAAGGTTGTTTTATGGCTACAGGTTTAAAACAGTGTTTTATGGTATACCTAACTGATTTCATGCTGAATAATCCGTCAAGGAAACCGACCGTTCCCATGATGCCTTAGTGATCTCATGTGGAATACTCCATCAAGGACACCGACCGTTCCCATGATGCCTTAGTGATTTCATGTGGAATACTCCATCAAGGACACCAACCGTTCCCATGATGCCTTAGTGATCTCATGTGGAATACTCCATCGACACCGACTGTTCCCATGATGCCTTAGTGATCTCATGTGGAATACTCCATCAAGGACACCAACCGTTCCCATGATGCCTTAGTGATCTCATGTGGAATATACTCCCTCAAGGACACCAACCGTTCCCATGATGCCTTAGTGATCTCATGTGGAATACTCCATCAAGGACACCAACCGTTCCCATGATGCCTTAGTGATCTCATGTGCAATACTCCATCAAGGACGCCGACCGTTCCCATGATTCCCTGTTGATCTGTTGAGCTCTCTGGGAAAGAGAAGTAGTGCTTGTTTACTGTGGAAGACAAGAAGTGTTTTACTTGTGAAATTGGACACCGTAACCAATTCTCTGCTCTCCTCTTGTATACTAGATAAGAACCCTGACCATTCCTATGACGACTTAATGTTTTCTCTTGGATACTCCACCGAGGACACTTGTCAACAAAAGTTAACTACAATCATTGTTAACATTCGGTTTATCAGTGAAATGAATTCCCGTGGGAAGTGAACCAGTGCTTGTTTACTGCCGTAAACAAGTTCTGCTTAACTAGTAAATAAAGGACCCAGAAGCAACGCCTGGGATGGAGGTCTCTAAAGTGGGAAGCATTGGTATAAATGATTGGTTCAACTCGACTTCACGCATATGTTGCGGTAATGCGATAGCTTGATATTCTGTAAGTGACCTTAAACAACAATAAATTAACTGAGGTATACTATACCGGTCTCTGATAGATTACTCCATCAAGACACTTATCATTCCCATGATGCATTACTGATCTATTGAATACTCCGTCAAAAACGCCAACAGTTCCCGTGATTCCTTATTGCTTTCCCATTGAATATTTCACCAGGACACTCACTGTTCCCAAAGTAGGAGAGGGATAACCGGAGCCGTCCCATGATGCCTTACTGCTTTGTTGAATACTCCACCAAGAAAACACCCAACAGTTCCCATGATGCGTTACTGATCTGCTGAATGTTCCATCAAGAGAACATCCAACAGTTCTCGTGATGCATTCTTGTTTTCCTCTTGAATACTACACCAGGACACTTATCGTTCCCGTGATGCCTTGCTATTTAGTTGAATACTCCTCCAAGAACACCCAACAATTCCCATGATGCCTTTCTGATCTGTTGAATTCTCCACCAAGAACACCCAACAGTTGCCATGATGCCTTACTGTTTCCTCTTGAATACTACACCAGGACACTTATCGTTCCCGTGATGCCTTGCTGTTTTGTTGAATACTCCATCAAAAACACCCAACAGTTCCCATGTTGCTTTTCTGATCTGTTGAATTCTCCATCATCCCCGCGGGAATACTGGGAAGTGAAGCAGTGCCTGTTAACTGCAATAATCCGGCTCTGTTTTGCTGGTAAAATAGGACCTAGTTACCAATGCTTGGGGGGTGCAAATCTGCTTTAAAATCGGCAACATGGCTTATTAACGCCCACCCCTGGTCTTGAGTTGATATTCATGTTGTGCAAAAATATGTGACCTAAATCACCAATAAATAAATAATTTTCCATCAAGAACATCCAACAGTTGCCATGATGCCTTAATGATATCCTCATGAATACCCCATCAAGGACACATTGTTCCCATGATGCCTTATTGCTTGTTAAATACTACACCAAGGACACTAGGTGTTCCCATGGTGCCTTGCGGATCTCCCGCTGAACATTCTATCACGAACACCCAACAGTTCCCATGCTGCCTTACTCCTTCCCTCTTTAATATTCCATCAAGGACACTTACCAAGAAAAGTTCACTTGAATCAATATCAACATCTGGTTTTATCAGTGGGCAGCATAGATATAAACGATTAATCTATTTTGCGGTAATGAGCCTTAAATTCCGATGGTGACCTTAAACACAAGTATTAGCCATTGTACTGAAACACGTGACCTTAAACACTAATAAAAAAGTAAATTATGGCACACTTTACCGATCTTTTCTTGAATACTCCAAGTATGCTGACCGTTCCTATACTGCCTCACTGATGTCCTCTTCAGGTCTTCGGCAGGGACACTGACCATTCCCATGATGCTTTACTATTCAATACGCCATCAAAGACACTGACTGTCCCATGATGCATCACTGCTTTACTCCATAAAACGTGGCGCAACTTGGGGGTGGGGGGGGGGGGGGGGGGGTTGCACCGAGAGGTGTACCGCGGCTGTCTAACCAACACATATAAGCTGAAAGGAATAGGGTACTGAGGAGCAGAAATCGACAGCGGTATGCCTGGGGTTGGACTAGTCTTTATTGGATGACTACACTGATAATCCCGGAAATGGCGCTATTACACGTGACCCAATTACGTCACCGACACAGGGGCGTCAGAACAGGATTGGGGGTGCTGAGGGGTGTACATTGAATCTGACCTACACGAATACAGGAGAACTCTGGTGGGGTGGGGGGGGGGGGGGTTTACGGCGACCTGGTATAATCAAATCCGAGGCGGGGGGTTACCAAGATTCAGTGACCAACACAAAGGCGGAAGAACTGGGGAGAGCCCAAGGAGTATACCACTACTTTTTTAATGCGCGGGGCACTGGAGAGCATTCCGCGATTTTGTAATCAAAACAGAGGGAGGAGAAGCGGGTCAGGATACTGAAGGGTATACTTCGACTCTATGGCCTGTACAGAGACGGCAGAACCTGGGTGGACTGGCTGCAGATTGTCTCCTGGGTAGACTGGCTGCAGATTGTCTATCTCTTCCTCCCGCTAAGGCATACATCACGTCGATAGTGCATTTGACTTCAACTAATCTAATCCTGTTGCTCGGTGGCCCACCTCCACCCGTAAAATTGTCCGACACGAAGTGACCCTGGCTGCAGAAAGTATCGTTAAACCCTGATAAACAAATAAATAAATAATGGCTTTGTAATTGAATTGTGTTCTTAACTATGTCTTTGATTGCGAAAGGGCCCTTAAACCACAAAAACCTAAAATGCACCGGTTTCGTTCAAATGTCTCCAGAAGTGTCATCCTCCCAGGAAACGTGTTTCCGAACAGTGGTGGCGCCAAGGGGGGATGGGGGGGGGGGGGGGGGGCTACAACCCCCCCCCCCCCCCCCCCCCCGTCTGAGATTTTTAGTCAGTCCGTCGGAGAGTCTCGTAAACCCGACTTCACGAGAAATTTCCGACAATCGAATGTTGATATCTCGTCTTGTGTCGATCAAGAACGAGGTATATGGTTCTTCTTTGTAGGGCATTATGACCGTTGTTATCCAACTGGCGTTCCATTACTTCCATACCTAATCATCGGTTATCGTCAATTTTTCACTCATTTTCCAGCGTTTGGGAGGTCAAACATTATAGCCCCCCCCCCCCCCCCTCTCGGGGAGGTCAGCCCCCCTGTCGAGAAATCCCTAGCGCCACCCCTGCCGAGAATCCCAGTTAGTCCGCGTCCAATTCTAAATCTACGCTATCCGTTTAGTAGTTCTCCATCAGTTCTCTAGAACTTTACACACCAGCGTTATTTAATTGATACGTGTCAGAGGCAGAGGAAGCTCCAAAAAGTGAGGGGTCACGTCTTTCTGGGTACCCCTAAGCTGTAGGATGGAAAATAATTATTCTTCGGGGAGGGGTGGGAATGGTGGTGGGGCGGTTTGTTCATGCAAAATATATACATTTATATACAGTACCCCTCAGCCTTGTTCCCACCCTATTTAAGACACTAACCTCAGCGACCTCAACCTAACCTCAACCTTATTGTCATTATTTTGCGATATTGGATACTGACCGGTCAATATTGTATGGAGTGGCATCAGCTCTCTCCGTGTGACATTTTATTTTTTTTTTTTTCGTTTTTGATGAAGAGTAGCATTCGTCTTGATGTTGTTCAGCTGGCAGCTGCTCGTCGTTGCTCGGTGGTTCTCTCCGGGTACTTCGGCTTCCTCCATCCGTAAAACTGTCACGGTCACGATTAGCCATTGTGCATAAGTATGTGACCTTAAAACACCAATAAATAAATAAATAAATAAAATAAATAAATAAATAAATAGCATTCGCCTTTATATATCTCACCTTTTGACAACCTATATAGCGTCCACCCAATTCGTATACTTTATTTACATAGAATTGAATTGAGCTATAGTTCTTTGCCTTGGAATCGGGTGGACGGGGAGGGGCAGTAGAAAACTTGCAGGCGTCATGTCCCATTTTTCGTTTTAGCCCTATTTACACCCACCCACCACCTTGTGCAACTTTTCTACTGCCATTTTCAGACGTCCATCTCCCACTTTCCCATTGAAATTACGAATTGCTTTGACAAACATCATAATAGATATGGAAAGAAGTATAGTTCGCTATTTATTTTGATTCCACCAGTGATTCCACGTACTTGTAACCCAGAAAGGTTAGTTTCCCTTCGTGTTTGCAAAATGGGGCTTCAGAAATCTTTAAAAAAACTCACCCAGAACTGCTTAATGTCCATGAATGTATGAATGATAGCCAAAGATATGCCCAAACCCATTCCCCTGATTGGCCGTAAATAAAATATGTTTAAATTATTCCCCTGATTTGTACCATAGGAGTAAGCTAAAAATGATAAAAAATTCAGCTCATTCTGATCCATGTATTTATTTTTTACTTGATTCTGGCAGGAGTCTGCATGATTGATTCCATAAGTGACGGCTCCAAGTACTAACCTTGTAAGATAGTTTAATTATTTCTTGTTTATATTTCCGAATTCTCAATTAAAAATCAGTTGAAAATGATATTTGTTAATTTTCCAAAATCTCAAGATACCAATAACATACGTGATAAAGTCTTAATACACAATAATAGCAAGTTAAACTATAATGAATATTGTGACTAGGTCATGCAACAATATTTGAAATTTGAAATCGTGTTAGAACTGTCAACCAAGTTGAAACGTGGCAGTTGTCATAATCAATTCATTAGCACTCCTTCTCCGTCATAATACTAAAGCAATGTCAACGAGTAAACAACAGAAAATATTCTCAAATATCCTTTTAACATTTGAGTGAATAAGTTATTGTTATTATTTATTAGGGTTTAACGACTCTTTAACAGCCAAGGTCATATCGTGTCGGTTGCAGTTTTACGGGTGGAGGAAGCCGGAGTACCCGGAGAGAACAATCGAGCAGCTGCCAGCTACCCAACATCGTAACTCCGCACTGCAGCACAGACAGGGTTAGATTAGTTGAAGACATGTACACCATCGACGTGCAGGACGCCTTACACGGCGTCATCGTGCCCCCATGTGGACAATCTGGATGACGCGGGAGTCCGGATCGATCTCTCAGACAGTCACCCATCCAAGGACTAACCGGGCTCGAGTGAATAAGTGAAGCCCTTGAAGTGAATTGAAACTTTTGGTGCCCCCCCCCCCCCCCACCCCCATGTTTGAATACATAATTATATTTTGCAAGATCACAGGATAAAACTGAATGAAAAAAGAAATACTGTAGATATGAAAAGAAAGAAAATTGATGAGAAAGAAATGTATAGTGGCCATATGGGTTGTGTCGGAAAATGCAGTTCGGGTGCATATAATTGGTGAAAAAAAGTGTGTGTGTGGGGGTGGGGGGGGGGGGGGGGGGTTCACGTGCTCACTGTGCTCCGCTGCTCCTGATACGTAATTATGCTCCAAAGCAATCATGCTGGGCCCCATTAGCCCGAATCCGGCCCACAGACCTCCCATTTGTATGACTGTCTGTATTTGTGACGTAAGTCCTTCTATCAAATCTAATATCGTTAGAAATTACTTGATTACATACATGAGTCCATCGATATCAAAGACTCCAATCTAAACGAAAAAGTGGAAGAATATTATTGGATGTGTTAAGACCATTTACACCCGCATCCCCTTCCTTACTTACACGGTTATAACCAGAAAGTGGCGTAGAGCTTATTTACTATGGAAAACAACTTCAACTTCTTCAAATCAGTAAATCTTCACTAGGTTGTGTTATTCTTCTGAAAAAAATAACTGGAAAATAAATTGGCCTTTAGATAAAATGAACAAGAATTAACCCCCCCCCCCCCCCCACACCCTCCCAATGGATTTCACCCCATACTATTATTTGGGTCTATACTTTTATTTAATTTTCATAAATGTTCCACCCCATACTTTTATTTTCACCTGTACTTTTATTTGGAGTACAATAGTAATTGTTGATCACGTGATGTTCAGGATCAGTGATAAAATCACCAAATAAAATAAACAGCAAAGTAAACAATTTGGAGAAACTGCAACTGAAGTCCATGATGTCATGCCATAATTATAAACATACAAATGACAGTCCTAAATCAGTAACTTAATTATCATATGGACATGTTTTGTCCAAATTGTATAGAACGATTACATACATGTAAATCTAGACTTTCACTGAATCACCCATTGAGTGGGATTTCCTCTTAGGCAATAACTAAAAATCCTGGGAAGAAGCAGCTACATTAGTCAAAAGACACAGGATCTATTCCAGTTAAATGACATCTGGGTCCAACCTAAAGGTTCATTGAAACTTTATTTGTGTAAACTTTTTCATTCATTATTTTGTTTATTTATTACGGTTTAACGACACTTTAACAGGAAGGTCATGTCGTATCGGTGGCAGTTTTACGGGTGAAGGAAGCCGGAGGACCCAGATAAAACCATCGAGCATCGACGAGCACCTGCCAGCTCCACAACATCGTAACTCCTCACTTCAGCATAGGAAAGGTTAGATTGGTTGAAGACATGCGCATCATCGATGTGCTGTACGTCTTAAGTAGTACAGCACGTATGAATCGATCCTTATTAGCCGGACTTTTGCCGGCGCAGCTAGTGTTAAATTCCCATAGGAACTGTACTTTTACCGGTGCAAAATGTCGGCACCATCCAGCTAGATCGGGCAAATGGTGTACCTACTGCGTATATAGTATGTTGTTGTATATACAGTGATATATGTACGCATGGGGCTATAGGTTTGGAGTACGGGTATGTGATGGAAAATGGAAGGGGAAGATGAGTTTTCTTGAAAGTTTTTCTCCGCGAAACGGTTGACGTTGCTATTGACGTCGTGACGTCATGATGCGCACGCGACGTCATAGAGACGTTGATCACTGTTGTCCACTATGCAATCTGGCATAACGTTGTTCGGGTCAGGGGGTGTCGGACTTCTCGTAAGGGACGGGGGGGGGGGGGTGTTGATATGGTAGTTGTGGCATATATCCATGTAGGTATACTATTAGCCCTTGGGCCTTCATAATATCCTATGACTGCTATAGCTAGGTCAAGCGGTATTGTGAGGATGGGGTCATGTATGGTCGGCCAGTGCGGTATTGCGAGATAGTCCTTGGTGGTTCAGATTGGCAGTATAGGATGAATGGTCTGTTGGCCTATTACCCCCTTAGTACTATTAACCTACCGAATCCTTTGTATTATCTTATGGCTGGTATTGGTAGTTCGTAATGCTAGGTCAGGCAGTATTATAATCGTTTGTTTAGGACTGGGGCATAGGATGCATTGTATATACCGCTGTAAGTCCCCTGCAGGACGATGGTGCACTTGACTTAAACTAATCTTATCCTGTTTGTGTATGGAGTCTGGCAGTTGCTGCCGCTGGCCGGTGGTTCTCTCCGGGTGCTCCTGCTTCCTGCACCCACCTCCACCCGTAAAATTGTCCGACACGAAGTGTTCCTGGCTGCCGAAGTTTCGTTAAACCCTAATAAATAAATAAATAAATAAATAAATAAATAAATAAATAAATAAATAAATAAATAAATAAATAATGTCGCTATAGAGACAGACATTTCTATAATAATTTAATCACAAAAAATTCATGCAAGCATCGCGCAGGGAAACAACTGATAATCAACTTGGATTGTCACAAAATGTTCTTCTGATTGTTGTTATAGATTCTGTAAATGGCTTGGTATACTTAAAGATAATTCTTATTTTTGTCTCCCTTATAATGAGGTAACAGTACATTGACTAAGCAATAAAGTCTATTGAAGTCTTGTCTAGCGCTGCACGGTATATCGATAAAACTGATTGAATACCGGTGTAATTATAAAAATATCGGTTTATCGTCATTATTTATTTACCCACAATTTAATTTTCAAGATCTCTTGTGTTAACTATAGTCCCAAATGAATAATATTATCCCTTTACCCAACGAATCGGAGGCATCCACCTGCGTAATATACAAATCCATCTCTTGTGTTAACTATAGTCCCCAAATGAATAATATTATCCCTTTACCCAACGAATCGGAAGCATCCACCTGCGTAATATACAAATCCATCTCTTGTGTTAACTATAGTCCCCAAATGAATAATATTATCCCTTTACCCAACGAATCGGAAGCATCCACCTGCGTAATATACAAATCCATCTCTTGTGTTAACTATAGTCCCCAAATGAATAATATTATCCCTTTACCCAACGAATCGGGAAGCATCCACCTGCGTAATATACAAATCCATCAATTGAAAGAGTAGTTTTCCAAAAAATTCAACAAAACCATATCATATGACCCCTCATTGGAAAGATCTCGTCGAGCTCGTTCCAATGAGGGATCACATGATATTGTTTTTTTTAAATTTGGAAAAATTTCGATAAATTAATATTTAAAAATGTAATTTTTGATATCGTCTGCGTTGGGTAAAGCGTTATTCGAACTGCACCATCAAGGCATGCTAATTCGTTCCGCTGTGATGGCTCATGCCCCGATTGTGGTACGTATGTTCAGATATCTGCTTGCGTCAGCAGACGTATTTTCCAGTCTTTCAATACCGGTATACAGCGGTATTTTTTTAAATACCGATACCAGTATTCAGTTTGGAATATCGTGCAGCCCTAGTCTTGGCTTCGTATATAGACAGCCAGCACTTCAAAAGCAAACACACAGACCCAATATAGGCCTTCTGTATACCGGTATTCAGTTTGGAATATCGTACAGCCCTAGTCTTGGCTTCTTATATAGACAGCCAGCACTTCAATAGCAAACACACAGACCAAATATAGGCCTTCTGTATACCGGTATTCAGTTTGGAATATCGTGCAGCCCTAGTCTTGGCTTCTTATATAGGCAGCCAGCACTTCAATAGCAAACACACAGACCCAATATAGGCCTTCTGTATACCCGTATTCAGTTTGGAATATCATGCAGCCCTAGTCTTGGCTTCTTATATAGACAGCCAGCACTTCAATAGCAAACACACAGACCCAATATAGGCCTTCTGTATACCGGTATTCAGTTTGGAATATCGTGCAGCCCTAGTCTTGGCTTCTTATATAGACAACCAGCACTTCAATAGAAAACACACAGACCCAATATAGGCCTTCTGTATACCGGTATTCAGTTTGGAATATCGTACAGCCCTAGTCTTGGCTTCTTATATAGACAGTCAGCACTTCAATAGAAAACACAGACCCAATATAGGCCTTCTGTATACCGGTATTCAGTTTGGAATATTGTACAGCCCTAGTCTTGGCTTCTTATATAGACAGCCAGCACTTCAATAGAGAACACACAGACCCAATATAGGCCTTCTGTATACCGGTATTCAGTTTGGAATATTGTACAGCCCTAGTCTTGGCTTCTTATATAGACAGCCAGCACTTCAATAGCAAACACACAGACCCAATATAGGCCTTCTGTATACCGGTATTCAGTTTGGAATATCGTACAGCCCTAGTCTTGGCTTCTTATATAGACAGTCAGCACTTCAATAGCAAACACACAGACCCAATATAGGCCTTCTGTATACCGGTATTCAGTTTGGAATATCGTACAGCCCTAGTCTTGGCTTCTTATATAGACAGCCAGCACTTCAACAGCAAACACGCAGACCCAATATAGGCCTTTTGTATACCGGTATTCAGTTTGGAATATTGTACAGCCCTAGTCTTGGCTTCTTATATAGACAGCCATCACTTCAATAGCAAACACACAGACCCAATATAGGCCTTCTGTATACCGGTATTCAGTTTGGAATATTGTACAGCCCTAGTCTTGGCTTCTTATATAGACAGTCAGCACTTCAATAGCAAACACACAGACCCAATATAGGCCTTCTGTATACCGGTATTCAGTTTGGAATATCATGCAGCCCTAGTCTTGGCTTCTTATATAGACAGCCAGCACTTCAATAGAAAACACAGACCCAATATAGGCCTTCTGTATACCAGTATTCAGTTTGGAATATCGTGCAGCCCTAGTCTTGGCTTCTTATATAGACAGCCAGCACTTCAATAGCAAACACACAGACCCAATATAGGCCTTCTGTATACCGGTATTCAGTTCGGAATATTGTACAGCCCTAGTCTTGGCTTCTTATATAGACAGCCAGCACTTCAATAGAAAACACACAGACCCAATATAGGCCTTCTGTATACCGGTATTCAGTTTGGAATATTGTACAGCCCTAGTCTTGGCTTCTTATATAGACAGTCAGCACTTCAATAGAAAACACAGACCAAATATAGGCCTTCTGTATACTGGTATTCAGTTTGGAATATTGTACAGCCCTAGTCTTGGCTCCTTATATAGACAGCCCGCACTTCAATAGCAAACACACAGACCCAATATAGGCCTTCTGTATACCGGTATTCAGTTTGGAATATTGTACAGCCCTAGTCTTGGCTTCTTATATAGACAGCCAGCACTTCAATAGAAAACACAGACCCAATATAGGCCTTCTGTATACTGGTATTCAGTTTGGAATATTGTACAACCCTAGTCTTGGCTTCTTATATAGACAGCCAGCACTTCAATAGCAAACACACAGACCCAATATAGGCCTTCTGTATACCGGTATTCAGTTTGGAATATCGTGCAGCCCTAGTCTTGGCTTCTTATATAGACAGCCAGCACTTCAATAGAAAACGCACAGACCCAATATAGGCCTTCTGTATACCGGTATTCAGTTTGGAATATTGTACAGCCCTAGTCTTGGCTTCTTATATAGACAACCAGCACTTCAATAGCAAACACACAGACCCAATATAGGCCTTCTGTATACCGGTATTCAGTTTGGAATATCATGCAGCCCTAGTCTTGGCTTCTTATATAGACAGCCAGCACTTCAATAGAAAACACACAGACCCAATATAGGCCTTCTGTATACCGGTATTCAGTTTGGAATATTGTACAGCCCTAGTCTTGGCTTCTTATATAGACAGCCAGCACTTCAATAGCAAACACACAGACCAAATATAGGCCTTCTGTATACCGGTATTCAGTTTGGAATATCGTGCAGCCCTAGTCTTGGCTTCTTATATAGGCAGCCAGCACTTCAATAGCAAACACACAGACCCATTATAGGCCTTCTGTATACCGGTATTCAGTTTGGAATATCATGCAGCCCTAGTCTTGGCTTCTTATATAGACAGCCAGCACTTCAATAGCAAACACACAGACCCAATATAGGCCTTCTGTATACCGGTATTCAGTTTGGAATATCGTGCAGCCCTAGTCTTGGCTTCTTATATGGACAGCCAGCACTTCAATAGAAAACACACAGACCCAATATAGGCCTTCTGTATACCGGTATTCAGTTTGGAATATCGTACAGCCCTAGTCTTGGCTTCTTATATAGACAGTCAGCACTTCAATAGAAAACACAGACCCAATATAGGCCTTCTGTATACCGGTATTCAGTTTGGAATATTGTACAGCCCTAGTCTTGGCTTCTTATATAGACAGCCAGCACTTCAATAGAAAACACACAGACCCAATATAGGCCTTCTGTATACCGGTATTCAGTTTGGAATATTGTACAGCCCTAGTCTTGGCTTCTTATATAGACAGCCAGCACTTCAATAGCAAACACACAGACCCAATATAGGCCTTCTGTATACCGGTATTCAGTTTGGAATATCGTACAGCCCTAGTCTTGGCTTCTTATATAGACAGTCAGCACTTCAATAGCAAACACACAGACCCAATATAGGCCTTCTGTATACCGGTATTCAGTTTGGAATATCGTACAGCCCTAGTCTTGGCTTCTTATATAGACAGCCAGCACTTCAATAGCAAACACGCAGACCCAATATAGGCCTTCTGTATACCGGTATTCAGTTTGGAATATCGTACAGCCCTAGTCTTGGCTTCTTATATAGACAGCCAGCACTTCAATAGCAAACACGCAGACCCAATATAGGCCTTCTGTATACCGGTATTCAGTTTGGAATATCGTACAGCCCTAGTCTTGGCTTCTTATATGGACAGCCATCACTTCAATAGCAAACACACAGACCCAATATAGGCCTTCTGTATACCGGTATTCAGTTTGGAATATTGTACAGCCCTAGTCTTGGCTTCTTATATAGACAGTCAGCACTTCAATAGCAAACACACAGACCCAATATAGGCCTTCTGTATACCGGTATTCAGTTTGGAATATCATGCAGCCCTAGTCTTGGCTTCTTATATAGACAGCCAGCACTTCAATAGAAAACACAGACCCAATATAGGCCTTCTGTATACCAGTATTCAGTTTGGAATATCGTGCAGCCCTAGTCTTGGCTTCTTATATAGACAGCCAGCACTTCAATAGCAAACACACAGACCCAATATAGGCCTTCTGTATACCGGTATTCAGTTCGGAATATTGTACAGCCCTAGTCTTGGCTTCTTATATAGACAGCCAGAATTTCAATAGAAAACACACAGACCCAATATAGGCCTTCTGTATACCGTTATTCAGTTTGGAATATTGTACAGCCCTAGTCTTGGCTTCTTATATAGACAGTCAGCACTTCAATAGAAAACACAGACCCAATATAGGCCTTCTGTATACTGGTATTCAGTTTGGAATATTGTACAGCCCTAGTCTTGGCTTCTTATATAGACAGCCCGCACTTCAATAGCAAACACACAGACCCAATATAGGCCTTCTGTATACCGGTATTCAGTTTGGAATATTGTACAGCCCTAGTCTTGGCTTCTTATATAGACAGCCAGCACTTCAATAGAAAACACAGACCCAATATAGGCCTTCTGTATACTGGTATTCAGTTTGGAATATTGTACAACCCTAGTCTTGGCTTCTTATATAGACAGCCAGCACTTCAATAGCAAACACACAGACCCAATATAGGCCTTCTGTATACCGGTATTCAGTTTGGAATATCGTGCAGCCCTAGTCTTGGCTTCTTATATAGACAGCCAGCACTTCAATAGAAAACGCACAGACCCAATATAGGCCTTCTGTATACCGGTATTCAGTTTGGAATATTGTACAGCCCTAGTCTTGGCTTCTTATATAGACAACCAGCACTTCAATAGCAAACACACAGACCCAATATAGGCCTTCTGTATACCGGTATTCAGTTTGGAATATCATGCAGCCCTAGTCTTGGCTTCTTATATAGACAGCCAGCACTTCAATAGAAAACACACAGACCCAATATAGGCCTTCTGTATACCGGTATTCAGTTTGGAATATTGTACAGCCCTAGTCTTGGCTTCTTATATAGACAGCCAGCACTTCAATAGAAAACACATAGACCCAATATAGGCCTTCTACCGGTATTCAGTTTGGAATATCGTGCAGCCCTAGTCTTGGCTTCTTATATAGACAGCCAGCACTTCAATAGAAAACACAGACCCAATATAGGGTAAGTCGTTTTGACGGTATCGAAACTTCCTTTCATTCTGTTTTTTCATACATGTGCAGATGTGATTTGCGATGATTGAATAGGTCCGGCGCTAATTAAGTATTCAAATAGGTTGGTCACGTGGGTGAGGTGAGATAGCAATCACGTGGGTGGGATGAGGTAGGCATATCTCTCCAAGCCGTCTCTTAGTGGAGGGAGAACATTCTACCTGTGTACATCATGCACAGAAATAACAAGCATTGTTTCAGTCAATGAACCTCAGAGTTAAATCTAGAGATCCGTTGGTGATTTTGCTTGTCCTTTTTCATTATAACAGTATTATCTGAGTGAAGATCCATTCCCACAGTGTCAATCGGTGAAAATGAAACAAACGCCCTTGTATCAGTGAAGAGAAAATAAAATAGACCTTGCTTGTGGTTTATTGCAACACATCAACTGTAATATTACATATACACGTCTGTATACCTTTATCTCCCACCTCTAAGTGAGACAGTAAAGTCGGGTGAGACAGCTGGGAGAGATATGCCAGTCTCACCCGACCCACGTGACAGCTATTTCATCCCACCCACGTGACCAACCTATATTGGCTAATTAGTATTAGCATATTTAATGAGCGTAGGACTATTCAATCACCGCACGTTCTTCTGTAAACAAGCAACACGTTTTGGAAATATTAGCAGACGAACCTTTGTCGAAGAAAATAAAAATAAAAACACACACCGCAAAATCAAAGGACACTTGAATCTTTTATGTGAATTTCTGGATGAACGCCATTATGGGTGGAGCGAGTTGTTCGAAATTCCCGTCGAAAAGTTATGCGAATACATTGCAGAATTCGTATGACGTCTTCGGAATGTGTCAATGTTCATTTCGCAACAAATATTTAACCCATGTGTTTCCGGCGTCGGGATTTATATTTGTGGTATACACCTGTGGTTAATATACATAACTTTTGTGCGCTCCTTCCGGTAAGCAAATCAATTTTTTGGAGAAATAGACAATAAAATTGTTCGATATAGCTACATATGCCCCTGAATTACTTTTGATGACGTCAGACTGTTTTGGTGGGGGAGAAAAATTATCACTGATGGAGCGGGTGTGAGATGGGTAAATCTCATCCTCGGGACAAGATATTTGGTCCAGACACTCGGCAAGCCTCGCGTCTGGCCCAAATATCTTGCCCTCGGTTGAGATTTTCTTACCTCACACCCTCATTCACCAGGGATAAAAATAATATCAATATGACATATATTTAACTCCATGTATTTTGTAGAACAATCATTAAATTCATATTCTTTGTATGATATTTATCAATTTATTTTTCTCAATATCTACTCGAATATTTAATTAAATATTAAATAAATGAAAATATCTGTTGTTTTTTGTTTGTTTTGTTTTTGTTTTGTTTTGTTTTGTTTTTTTTTTGGTGGGGGGGGGGGGGGGATTTTGTTCTACAGCCTTTTATAACACAATAATTCTTTGACGTGATTTGTGAAAAAACATTAATTGAAGATAACCGAGGTAGGATCCCGAGGGGCCCATCCGACATCATCCATCGTGTTCGGCGATGCTCCGCATCATAAGCCATGATCGAAGTGTATCGCCCTTCGAACCCAGAATCGCAACTGATGACCTGAGTTCGTTTGATCAGACAAGAAACATGAAAGTAAAATCTCTTCATTATCGAATTGTAAGGCAATGGCAGGTTTTAGTTTTAGGGCTGGACCCATTCTAAAATAGACACCAATTTGGAGTCTCTTTGTTCTTGCTGATGAAATGTCGTTACGTGACTAACTGTGCAAAAGTACATGTTACGTGACAGTATTCCATCAACAATACAAAGATACATTGACTTGAACCTGTAGTGGAGATTCGTACCGTAGCCTAGTTGTACCAATCATATCGGCCATATTCGTCCGACACTATTCACAAAAACAGCAATTCAGATTTAAATTTTTTCAGCCCCCCCCCCCCCCCCCCCCCCCAAAAAAAAGGCATCGATTAAAACCATTCACTGGAACGAGTACGTTCCTTTGAGGGTCTACAAGGTATGTTTTCAATTTCGAAAAGAAAGTAACTATTTTACAAGGTAGTTTTCCGGTCGTGATAGGCTACAGGGTTGAAACAGTGTTTTATGCTATACCTAACTGATTTCACGCTGAATACTCCAAGGGCACCAACCATTCCCATGATACCCTACTGTCCTTATGTTGAATACTCCATCAAGGACACTGACCGTTCCCATGTCATGGTGCCTTGTAGATCCGTTGAGCTCTCTTTGGGAACCTCGTGAAGAGAAATAGTGCTTGTTTACTGTGGTAGTCAAGCGATGTTTTACTTGTGAAATAGGACCCCGTAACCAATTTTCTGCTCTCCTCTTGTATACTCGATAAGAACACCGACCATTCCTATGACGACTTAATGTTGTCTCTTGGATACTCCACCAATGACGCTTGTCAACAAAAGTTAACTACAATCATTGCCAACATCTGGTTTTATCAGTGAAATGAATTCCCGTGGAAAGTGAACCAGTGCTTGTTTCCTGTCGTAAACAAGTTCTGTTTTTCTAGTAAAATTAGGACCCAGAAACAACGCCTGGGGTGGATGTCTCTAAAGTGGGCCTCATTGGTATAAACGATTGGCTCAACTCGACTTTACGCATATGGTGCGGTAATGCGATAGCCTGAGATTCAGAATGTGACCTTAAACACCAATAAATTAATTAGGGCATACTTTACCGGTCTCCGGTAGATTACTCCATCAGGACACTTATCGTTCCCATGATGTATTACTGATCTATTGAATACTCCGTCAAAAACGCCAACAGTTCCCGTGATGCCTTACTGCTTTCCCCTTGAATACTTCACCAGGACACTCACTGTCCACTTAGTAGGAGAGGGATGGACCTGGGTCGGTTGGATGGATCTCTTGGTGGATTACATAAATTATGTAATGCCACAGTCACGTGACCTAATTACGTCATGTTTCCTTGTCATGTTAGCCCGCGTGAGCGCCCATCTTGTGATGTAACTATGTCACGTGAGTTGAATAGAAAAGATTTTTTTGAAGCAATAAACACCTGCTTGAGGCAGTTTTACAACAGCATTATTATGATAATATAATGAAACAATATAATGAAACAATATAAAATGAAATGAATGAAATAATAATTTGGACAATGAAGAAATGACGGATACACCCATGATAAGGTATATAATCATACAGTCATACATTAAAAAGGCATCGCAGTGATTAACATAAATCATAAATCACTGCGGGACTTCAGATTCCCGTAATATGAAGAAGCGCCGGATTATGTTACAGATCGGATTAAACAGTTCTGGGACATTGTTCCTCATAATGTGTTGGAAGATTGTCATATTAATAATCCACCTGTATGTTTAGTATATGGTCAATGAACATTTTGAACAGTTCATCACGCAACTGATCATATAATGGACATTCTATTATAAAATGGAATTCGTACTCAACCGCCCCAAAATCGCATCTGGTGCATATTCGTTCATTGGCCGGAACGACAGGCTATGAATGCCTCCCCGTTTCGATCAGTAAACTGTGGTTGCTGATTCGAAGACGAGTAAAGAGTTTTCAAGATTCCCAAGACGTAGTGTGCACTAAATACTGTTCTAAAACATATTCACTCTTGAACTTGCGATACGTTTTTAATTTATTTTTACCCCGTTTTTTATTATCGTCATGAATGGCATTATAAAATTCTTCTTCATGCCTTGTTACATTTGATGACACATTTGAAACCCACCATGTCATGCATGCATTCTCCCCACGGAAACCCCGGGAAGTGAAGCAGTGTGGTAAACAGGCTCTGTTTTACTGGTAAAATAGGACCCAATTTAGTGATGGTTATTTATAGGTGACTTAAGTAAGAATATGGCATTGGGGAGAATTTAGTGATGGTTGAAAGAGCTTTTCTTCAGTAGTAGTATATCGAGGGCTGGAGTAGCCTTGTTTGGATGGCTCCGCGCATGACCCCGGAAATGACAGTATGTCACGTGACCCAGTTACGTCACCAACACAGGGACGTCAGAACCGCGGAGTGGGTGCTGGGGGGTGCACACGACTCCGTGACCTACACGAGGACAGGAAAATTTGGTAGTGGGGGGGGGGGGGGTGTATACGCGACCTTGTATAACCAATACCGAGGTGGGGTTTACCAAGATTCAGTGACCAATACAAAGGCGGAAGTACTGGGAAGAGCTCGAGAAGTATACCACGACTTTTTAACAAACACGGTGGCGGGGCACTGAATAGCTCAACTTCTGAGCTTTGTTTGCAGTTTATATTTAAAATCGGATATTTATTGCTGCAAACAAAGCACGTAAATATCAAAACTATATAATTAGCTATTCTCCGCTGGAAATCCGGCTAGGCACTGAAGAGCATTCCTCATTGTATGATGCAGGTTCAACTTGCACGATGCTGGGTCATACATCGCTTATTTAAGTATCATACTAAATCCACAATGTATGGCCCAGGGTCATACATAGTATGATGCTGAATCGTGATAAAATCCCAAGAAGCAACTCACCGGGTTGACAAATCATGTGCGTCGTTATATCCTGGAAACTACTTGGCGCCAAATCGAAAATTGGAACAAGAGAAAACAAGAAATTGCTGTGCAAACCACAAGCGCGCACAAAAAAGAACCATTAACATTTTGAAAACATGGGGGGGGGGGGGGGGGGGGATCATCATTCTGCCGTACTGTCAGCGCATATTGCCCTGCATATATATCACAACACCGCCCCATACTAGGGCGTATGTATAGAGATGGAAGTTGTTCAAGACCATGATATATCAGTTGCCCAGTGTGACCTAGCTGTTCAGCTCTATCCTGTTAGGCGGGGCAACATTCTGGTAAATAATTCCTCGTCAGGGCAGTAGTTGCGTGGGCCGCGGACCGTGGTAACTGGTTAAAGGCTCGGCACAACAGGGCAGGCTTTCAGCTTGCCCTACTCGCTGCTCTGCGAACAGATTTTTTTTTTGGGGGGGGGGGGGGGGGTGACACCCCTACCAGGAGTTATGCCCTTGTTTTCAGCATGAAATCCCGTTTACGCCAGCCCATACTCTGTGTTTACTTATCCATTTATCTCCAGGGCATTGCAAGAGGGTATTGATTTTAGGGAGTGCCCACTCTGAATTCCCCCACGGCCCCACCCCCATGCAATTGCGGTGGGGTTGAGGTGGTTGTCCATGGCCATAACGCATAAGGGTCCATAAGACGCATCGGCTGGACGATGGTTCAGCCCGTTGGGAGAAAAATTTGAAAATTGCAAATGAAGCCAAATCCTCGACTCTGAGAAGCGATGCCCCGAGGACTGCCTAAATTTTGATTAGAGATGGAATCATGGCCTTAACAATTCCAGTGTAACGGGACCAAGTTAACAAAATATATACACTTTATTTATATGATGTATGTATACAAGCCTGTAACTCGTTGTCAACAATTCCTCACCAAACTTCATCCTTTCTTTCCCTTTTCAGTCCAATACCTCTCCGTTCTCACTCACTTTTTGATTAGAGATGGATTCATGGCCTTAACAATTCTAGTCAAGTTCTTCACTTCCGTGAGTCAGTGGCAGTGGACCAAACTCGTGATGCGACTTGCAGTCATAATGTAAATAGTTGCTCAGTGAATTTGTGTGGTATCCTACAGGTTCAACGTGCACAATCCTAGGTCAAACATTGCTTATTTAAGTATCATGCTATATTCAAAACGTATGACTCATGGACATACATGGTAAGATGCAGGTTCAACTTGCACGATTCTGGGTCATACATCGCGTACTTAAGTATCATACTAAATTCACAATCTATGACCCAGGGTCATACATAGTATAATGCAGGTTCAACGTGCACGATGCTGGGTCATACATTGCGTATTTAAGTGGCGTGCTAAATTAACAATGTATGACTCAGGGTCAATCATTGTATACTACTCAAAGTTTGCTAAGCACCAAGTATATCCAATTACCTGTTTTACATTTTAGTTGAAATATTATTATGAAAAGTGTATATATTTTATATTTAATTATATCTTTAATGATTTAAGTACAGAAATTAAGATTTTATTTGTGTTTGACATTATTTTTTAGCTTTTGAATACGACAACCATGGACAATGGATATTATTGGTAAAAGAGGAAATTTTTCAAATTTGCCAAAAAGTTGACGGAGCGAACTGATATGGGTTCAATATCGAGTATGAGACCCATTATTGTTAATTACAGCTTGACAACGCCTTCTGATGCTCCCAATCAGGTTCCAAATGGTTCTTTGTGGGATGTTGTTCCATTCTTGGACTAGCATGGCACCAAGCTCATGGGCACTTCTTGGTTGGACTGGACGAACTGAATTAGCAAGCTGCAACTCATTCCAGGCATGATCGATTGGATTGAGGTCAGGGGATCTTGCTGGCCAATCCCTACGCTCAGTCCCCTTCCTCTGTCGGTACTCCCGGGCAGCATGGGCAACATGAGGACGGGCATTATCGTCTATCAGAATGAATCTATCACCCACTGCACCTGCATACAATCTGACGTGGGCATCCAGGATCTCATCAATATACCGCTGGGCAGTCAATGTACCACGGTCAAGGACACTGAGCTCTGTACGTCCATCCCAGCTGATGCCGCCACAGACCTTTTTGACCTTCCACCATAGCCGTCATGCTCAGCAATGTTGACTGCATGGAATTGCTCTCCCGGTCTTCTCCATACCCTAGAACGCCTATCTGTGTTGTTTATGCAGTACTTTGACTCATCTGTAAAAAGGACAGGTCGTCAATCTTCTCTGGTCCATCCAACGTGATCCATGGCCCATTCATATCTTGGCTGGCGGTGGTTCTGGGACAGCTGAATGCGAATACATTGTCTTCTCGATCGGAGACCACCGTCGTGCAACCTTGCCCGGATAGTCAGCGTCGACACATTTACTCCGGATGCATTCTGGAGGTCACTGGGAAGCTGGGCTGCTGTGTCAAAGCGGTTTCTACGGGCCTGAATGATCAGAAAACGGTCTTCAGCTGCAGATGTCGCCCTGTCTCTGCCACCACCATGACGTCTGCCACACTGCTGAAATCTTGCCCAGGTTCTGGTGATCACCGTATGATGCACACCAAGGGCTTCACCAACCTGACGATGGGTAGCCCCTTGTTCCACCATCTCTACAGCCCACATTTCTGCTTCAGACAAATGCCTTCTTACATTTGCATTCGCCATATTCAATCATTAAATCACAAGGGTTTGTGTTGAAATGAAGACTGAATACCCTACACATCTCATGTACATGTAGACAGTACCCGAAAGCATCATGGAAATCAAGGGGTACATGCTTTCATGACTGTTACGAAACGTCTGCCTGTCAAGAGAGCTAATGTAAACGCTGGGGACCATCTCAATACATTCCTCAATCATATCCACCAAAAATATCGCAAATGTGTCACAAGAAAATTTCACAATGATGTGTCAAATATATGGTGCTTAGCAAACCTTGAGTAGTATATGATGCTGAATCGTGATAAAATCCCAAGAAGCAACGCACCAGCCTGACAAATCATGAGAAAACTTACTCTCCTTTTCATTTATGACTCCTAACAAATGCGCTCGATTGAGTGCCGTCCCCAAAATACATTGTATCACTTGAACATAAAATTACACGTCATCTGAATAATTCATAAGTAATCCTCTGTTCATCAACATTATGACATCCTGTGTTATGCCCACTTTTGAAGTAACTGACCACTTTTGTAGTAAGAAGCGCACCATTTTTGAAGTAAAATTCGACCACTTTTGTAGTAATAGTCGCTCACCTTTGAAGTAAAATGAGGTCTCCACTTTTGCAGTAACCATCGCCCACTTTTGAAGCATCAAAAAACAAGGTCACCACTTTTGTAGTAATAGTCGCTCACCTTTGAAGTAAAATGAGGTCTCCACTTTTGCAGTAACCATCGCCCACTTTTGAAGCATCAAAAAACAAGGTCACCACTTTTGAAGTAATATTTGATCACTTTTGAAGTAAAAAGATTTCCCACTTTCCATGGTCGTTGAACTAAGAAAATTTTGGCCCAATTTGTTTTCATTTTTTTTTTTTTTTTGGACGAAACAGTCTGTTTGAACTCAAATCGTAATGTTTTCTTAAAACTGACCCGAATTCCAACAAGACTCGGCGCTAAGTAGGTTGTTGCACCTTTCCGATCCAATTTTTAGCTTACCTGAATGAAGCAAAGGAGAGATGATAACTAAACAAAGCTTTACATTTTTCTTCAGAGCCACCGTGTAGAAAATGTTGAAACTGAAACTTTCAATTGTTGTTTAGGATGGGATGATGAACGTCCTGCGCCATTTTTACCCCTTACTTATCCTTATACCCATTCAAATATGATGTTACAGGAATGGAATAACCTATCTATGTATCAGTTATAACTTTTCATTTTATAACGTTACAGGAATGGAATAACCTATCTATGTATCAGTTATAACTTTTCATTTTATAACGTTACAGTAATGGAATAACCTATCTATGTATCAGTTATAACTTTTCATTTTATAACGTTACAGTAATGGAATAACCTATCTATGTATCAGTTATAACTTTTCATTTTATAACGTTACAGTAATGGAATAACCTATCTATGTATCAGTTATAACTTTTCATTTTATAACGATACAGTAATGGAATAACCTATCTATGTATCAGTTATAACTTTTCATTTTATAACGTTACAGTAATGGAATAACCTATCTATGTATCAGTTATAACTTTTCATTTTATAACGTTACAGTAATGGAATAACCTATCTATGTATCAGTTATAACTTTTCATTTTATAACGTTACAGTAATGGAATAACCTACCTATGTATCAGTTATAACTTTTCATTTTATAACGTTACAGTAATGGAATAACCTATCTATGTATCAGTTATAACTTTTCATTTTATAACGTTACTGTAATGGAATAACCTATCTATGTATCAGTTATAACTTTTCATTTTATAACGTTACAGTAATGGAATAACCTATCTATGTATCAGTTATAACTTTTCATTTTATAACGTTACAGTAATGGAATAACCTATCTATGTATCAGTTATAACTTTTCATTTTATAACGTTACAGGAATCTATGTATCAGTTATAACTTTTCATTTTATTAGATATTATCATTATATTAGAAGTAAGTTTTTACAGTTGTTTGGGATGTCGTACTGAAGATCCTGCACCTCGTTTTGACCTCTTACCTATCAATATAGCCATACAAATATGAATGTAATAGAAATATTCAAAGTCTGTTTATCTTTAGGGGACGTCATCCAACCTAACTTTGGTCAAATTTCATGTAATTTTCTTCCAAGTCTAAAAAAGACCCAAAATGAATAACCCCAATAAATTATATACCAAAAAGCTTGGAATGAAACATAGAACATGTGGAAACTTAAAGTTCCCATGGAACTGCTGCCATGTGGTAGATAGCACCGCCTGAAAGTCTGCTATGGCATAAGTAACCGACCAGACAATAAAATACCTTAAATTTGTTGAATAGTTAAATTCTGTAATCCTTCTAGTACAGACTCGGAGAAATCTTTTTATCATTCTTGCAAGGAACAGACCAGGAGACAAATTGTAATTTAGGATGCCTACATTTCAAAAAGGGATGCCATTTTTCTTGTGTTTGTTTCCTATTTATGAAGTTCACCAAGGGTCAAATCCACACAGTTCAGAAGAATAAGTATGGAGTCATGAGAGAGTGCATCAATGAAAAATGAAGAATGTCCAATGTGGCTTTTGTGAGTCTGCTGTGACCATACCCCTCACAGTCCTGTGCCATTTTGCATGAGATCTGTATCAAATTTGTAACATACGATGAGATTGATACACAAAAAAGGGTGAACAGCCAAACTTCCCCATTTAGTGTTATATGTGTCCATTTCTGGGGTTGCATGCGCAGTGGAAGCTGCCAAGGGTGTCATTTGAATGTTCAAGTGTGGCCAAAACAACAAACAATGACCTGCCCCGCATGCTGAATACTTTCACCAATCGGCTACACTTAGTTAGACATCCTGGCTTCCAATTCATTTATGTACATGATTTGGTATGCTTCATACGGCCTTCCGTAGTTGCTGTTTGGGGGGGGGGGGGGCTTGACAGTTGCTTTCTCATGAGATTTAAGAACATTAATAATTGATCTGCATACCAATACTAATTTTATAGGCGGAGGGTTACCGACCTGAACAATGTCGGAATTGTGTTGATTATTAAATTCATTCATCTAAACCCTTATGACACGTTGTGGTCTCATTTCGGTAATTCGTGTAAATGTTTATCCGCCTAGCGGAATTTCTCTATTTCTGTCCAGAGTGTCAACACACATAAATTTTCGCAACCTTTTGGTGCTAACAGCGCTCAAAATCGACGTTGATCCGTCTTATACACAATGTGGTTGTGTGAGGGAGATATTTAATTTTACGATGGTACGACATTTCTCTATATTTGGTGAAAAGGAAGAACATTTTCTGATACTTCTCCTTGACATTGGTCTTCTTTTTTCGTAGCAGACTTCATCAAGCCTTCTTTACGTCACTAATATAGTTCGGCGACAGTAAAATTATTTTTTCGTAAATACACAATTCTGACGAATGTAATGTATGTTGATGTGAATATATTTTTGTTTTCAAATATAATTTTCCACTTTTATGCTCTGATCATCGTCACCAACCAAATAATAGTAGACCGAATTGGTGGCGTATTAATCCCTTGCTGACACTTGCGTCACACTGTGCAGTTGTAGAATTCAACAGCACTACTATGGACTGTATCTCGCATTTATCACATTGTCAGTTGAATATTTCCCTATGAATGTATCGTGAGTTGGACATTACATCGCCTGCCAGGTTCAAAAACAGCAGTGAAATGTTTGAAGATTTCAGATCGTGGGAAATGAAATCATTTCACAACTTCAGCCCAAAACCCACGTCATCACAACAACGTGTCGGACAAACAGAATGAAGCGTTTGTGGTCATCCATTTTCCCCTGAGCATTCTCACCACGTTGGTGGTGAAATGTTAAATATGCTTTCTCCGAGTATGAAGTGTGGAGTCTTTTATTCACAACTCAGTCATTTGAATTACCGATCTATTCCTTGTTAACTCTGACGGTTACTTATGCGGATAGCAATTTCTTTGTCATCAAAGGCAAAAAAAAATGCACAAAGTTACGTTGGACGACCCTTTAAGGTTGAAAGTTTCTACAGCGGTTGGTTCTGTACCACTTTAGAATCCTTTGTTTATCAATAGAGACATACAAATGATATGGATGTCACATGTATTTATATCGTTTGTCCCTTCTTCGACCTGGTTCATCTAATCATGCTGAAATTTTCACCACCTGTTGCGGCTGTTATTCCATGATCCCTTTAAATACAACCATACATATAGAGATTACCAGAAGATACTGCTACCCTTTTCGTCTATGTGACAAATTATCAAGTAGGCGGATAAGCCCCCGCCCCTCCCCACCCCACAAGGGGGGGGGGGGGGGAACTTTTGTACTATTTTAATTTTCAATAATTCGCTTTGGCCTAAATCATGTTATCACCAGGAATTCGCCCCTATCAGGATTTACTCTTTTTCTAGACCCAGATAGCACGAATTTAGTGTATATCTTTTAAAAAACATTTCCCTGATTAGGACCCCAACGTGCCCAGGTACGCCTACGCTCGTAAGTGGTCTTACTGAGACTTGGGGTTCATGGTCAACCCTGAAAGATGTAATCGTAGAAAGAAGCCTTGCAGGTGCTATACTATATACGGCAAGCAAGTGACTCTCAGACCCTCCATTCCATTCCGTGCTTCCGTCTTCGTCCTTTCAGTCATTGGACCCCTCCCCTCAAAAGGTACCGTTAAACTTAGGAATGTTGGTCTCTAACCTTTGAATTACTGGCTCCCCCATTGGTTGAATGGGGGGACTAAGTCGCGGAGGATGATTGGAACGGGGAAGGGGGCGTATTTGGGTAGGGTCGCGACCGAAGTATGTAGGCCGTAGCTCACCAAACCGCGACAAGTCGGGTCGAGTTGCATTGTTGGATCGCTGGTCAAGTGCTGGGTCGAATGCGTAGTTTGGGTTTGGTAACACGTGAAATATTGGAGTCTGTGTCTGGACGAATAGGTTGTGGGACGGGGTGGTTCGGCCACCAGGTTGTCAGAGTTGTGTGTTGACGTCACTTGATCATTGCGTGGTATGAGGTTTGGGTTGGGTCACATAGATGTAGCAGAGGGGGGGGGGGGGTCAAGATCAATGGGTGGGTATGCATAGATAGTGGGCCACTTGGTCGTGTATGGCTTCAATGGTTTACAGGTCAGGTGACTGTGTCGCCCTTGGAATGAATTATTTGGGCGGCCCATCGTGTATGAATGTAGGCGCGTATTATGTTACTGAGTCGGGTTGGATAACTGGATTGAGTCGGAAGATAGAAGCGTTAAATTACCTGGACATGTCGGACGACTCGGTCGGTGTGGAGGATGGTCTCCCAGTTCGTAGGTATGGGTGTTGACAACCGAGTTGTGAATTTGTCTTGGGATGAGTAGGTGACTGCGTTATCAGTCCCGAGGCTAATGGGGCTCCCTATGACCACCCCAGTCGGATATTGTGGCTTCCTCTTTCTAGAATGGTGGAGGATGGTCTCCCAGTTCGTAGGTATGGGTGTTGACAACCGAGTTGTGAATTTGTTTTGGGGTGAGTAGGTGACTGTGTTATCAGTCCCGAGGCTAATGGGGCTCCCTATGACCACCCCAGTCGGATATTGTGGCTTCCTCTTTCTAGAATGGTGGAGGATGGTCTCCCAGTTCGTAGGTATGGGTGTTGACAACCAAGTTGGGAATTTGTTTTGGGATGAGTAGGTGACTGTGTTATCAGTCCCGAGGCTAATAGGGCTCCCTATGACCACCCCAGTCGGATATTGTGGCTTCCTCTTTCTAGAATGGTGGAGGATGGTCTCCCAGTTCGTAGATATGGGTGTTGACAACCGAGTTGTGAATTTGTTTTGGGATGAGTAGGTGACTGTGTTATCAATCCCGAGGCTAACAGGGCTCCCTATGACCACCCCAGTCGGATATTGTGGCTTCCTCTTTCTAGAATGGTGGAGGATGGTCTCCCAGTTCGTAGGTATGGGTGTTGACAACCGAGTTGTGAATTTGTTTTGAGATGAGTAGGTGACTGTGTTATCAATCTCGAGGCTAATAGGGCTCCGTATGACCACCCCAGTCGGATATTGTGGCTTCCTCTTTCTAGAATGGTGGAGGATGGTCTCCCAGTTCGTAGATATGGGTGTTGACAACCGAGTTGTGAATTTGTTTTGGGATGAGCAGGTGACTGTGTTATCAGTCCCGAGGCTAATAGGGCTCCCTATGACCACCCCAGTCGGATATTGTGGCTTCCTCTTTCTAGAATGGTGGAGGATGGTCTCCCAGTTCGTAGGTATGGGTGTTGACAACCGAGTTGTGAATTTGTTTTGGGATGAGTAGGTGACTGTGGTATCAGTCCCGAGCCTAATAGGGCTCCCTATGACCACCCCAGTCGGATATTGTGGCTTCCTCTTTCTAGAATGGTGGAGGATGGTCTCCCAGTTCGTAAGTATGGGTGTTGACAACCGAGTTGTGAATTTGTTTTGGGATGAGTAGGTGACTGTGTTATCAGTCCCGAGGCTAACAGGGCTCCCTATTACCACCCCAGTCGGATATTGTGGCTTCCTCTTTCTAGAATGTGGGTGCATTATAAAATTTAGGTTTTTAGGTCATTTCCAAAGTAGTTTAATTAGTTTAAACATATTTTATTTGTCAAAATAAACAAAAAGGATTGGACAACAAGTGTTCAATACTTAAAACACGTCCTCTCCTTTGTATACGATTAACAAGTAAATGCGGCATTTTTTCAATATATACACATCATAATAAACAATACGCTATTCAAGATTGCAATGGTGTTAATATGGTAGATATTCAGGGAAAGAAAAGAGAAGGAAGAAAAGAGGGGGGACTGATACCATGTACTCATCAAACAAATATCAAACTGTCTCCAGCCAACTCACCAGGCCGCAGAGCTCCAGATGATCCCCATCACTGTAAGGTGCATGCGGTGTTTTATCATCACATATAAAGTAGGTAAGCTACGCCTAACGATAAATCGTCATCTGACAACCACAATGCTCTCTCTTCCACTGGAGAAAAGAACCCCATGGTTCTCACGTGACAATAGTATATACGTGACACTAATATATATGATCAGTTCCAACATGTGTAGCTATTTCATAAACACGGTACGGGTAAGTCAAGATCCTCCAATCGTAGTTAACACTTTACCCATCAAGAAAGGCAGAGGGAATTTGCAACTAAACCTCTCGAATAACTATCCCTTTTTCATCCCCTGTGTCAAACACACAGCTCATGATTCCTCGTTGGAACGAGATCGCTCCAATTAGGAGACGCAAGCTATATTTTGAGGTTAAAAAAGAGAAGAAATTAGTGATTTTGTGAATAGCGCTGGCAGATTTTGACCACTACATCCGGCAAAGGGTTAATCATGCCAGTCACTATAGACGACTTGCAGACCACTCAATGGCTACCAGAGCATTTTTTTCCAAACAATGATGCGGCACTGTCCACCAAAGTAGACCAGCACTACATTATTTTCCGGGGGCCTGGAAACATAGAACTAACTACCTCCTGAATGAGTATTCTCAAAGGTGTTGAATCGATTGGTTGCTTTGATATACTTTTCTATTACCCGAAATAGATGGTCATTTGCAGATGGTGACATGTTAGGGATAGCATAGAGGATATCCGTAACAGAATTAATTGTGATGTTTGCCAGGTCCTGTTGTAGTATTAATCTTTCATTGGTATACCTTGGGCAGACAAAAAAGTAGTGTGATGCGTCTTCCAGTCCGTTGCCACATGAGCAGTTTGGTGTGTCGTGAATATAATTTTGAAATTTGTCAAAATTTAAATCACTGCATGCATTACGTAGTCTGCAATGCAGTATATTCATCTTTCTTGAACAGATTCCAAAATACGATGGTGGCCTACATACCTCGCTTTTGAAATACTTAGTAAATTCACTTAAAGATTCCAGGTTCTTTTTATCCATGGAAAGTGAGTTCCACTCTGAGATACAAGATGGGATGAAAGACATGTTCAATAATTTAGTGTGCATCAGAGGAATTTTGAAATTCGAACGAGCACGTGTGTTATATGGCGAGTAGTCCTGGAATGACTGGGACAATAGTTCAAGGAGGTATTTTGGGGCATCCACATGGATAATTTTGAAGAAGGTCACCATCTTATGCAATTTTCGTCGTTGTTCTAGTGTTTCCCAGCCGAGTTCGAAAAATACTCTGGAAGACGGTACCGACCTAGTGAGTCAAGTTATTATCCTCCCGGCTTCCGTGTGTATTTTATCTGGTCTAGAAAGTAAGTAATCGGGGGCTCCGGTCCATACTGCGTCTGTGTACTCTAATATTGGAAGTATAGAAGACTTGTACATTATTTCAAGAGTATTTCTGCTCAGTGTAAATTTAAGTATTTGTGGCAGTATCAGAAAATGGGTTAGGTGTTTTATATAATAGTAGGTGAAATGGGTTTTATTTTATCTAGGTGTAAAATATTTTATTGTCTCTAGTCATAGTTGATTAAATTTGCACTTAGTTATTATTTTTTTACGAACTATTTCGTATTTATTAATGTTTGTCTAAGTCGCATTGGTATTCAGAAGGTTAATATCCCCTTCTAGAGTGTGTCATATTGTAAACTCCACTGGCTCTCCTGTGATTACACTCAGAAAAGTCATGAAGTGAGTATTTCTCAAAATCTAGAACTCTAAGTAATAGCTATATCACTATTTTGTACTATATGGGTAAATAATTGTACAGTTGTGTAGGTGTCCAGAGATATTTTGGACGAGGCGAAGGTGATATATGTGATTTAATCCACAGCCCCTCAATGTTAACAAAAGTCAAAAAAATTATATTTTAGAAAGTTTGACACGAGTAAAATCACATTTTAAAACACATTTTGCTTGCTCTACCCCCGAAAAACAAAATGGGCATAACCCATTGTTTGCTTGCAGTAAGTCTATTGAAGTTATGACACGCATCAGGAGTTCAGATATTGTGAACAGATCTGTGGCTTCGAAGTGAACTCACATCATGACGTAATTTGTTCTGCCGTTAATATAATGTCTCAGCTGAAGGGTGGAACACTCATTCTCGACTTGACAATCATACTGATCGGACGTGTCTGTTAAAGCTCCTGACTGAACACACTGAACACATCTCACAACTTGGATATTAACAAAGCCTATTGTTCTCTGTACCACTTCTGTGTACTCCAGTGTAATTTTGTAAGTGTTTATCTTTAACTCTATCTATTTTCTGTCTGCTTTTCTCTGTTAAAACTAAATATACTTTAACTAAATATTTTACCAATAATTTGCTGATAACTCAGACAATAACTGATAATTGAGCAGAGTGATATGGCAACTAACTCCACCACTGAACCCACTTCAGGAGTAGATTTAACATCGATGATGTCTGGTTTTCAAAAAGAGATAGCCAGATTGAACGACACTATAGAGGGTTTGCGCTCGGATCTTAGGGCTCAAAAAGAACAGTTCGAGAAAGAAAAAAATGGAATTAATAAAAGCTTCGACGGAATCAAAAAGGGAAAATAAGTTGGCATCTGGAAAAAAGTAGAAATATTTCAGGTGTGGGTTCGTGCTTCAGCAACGGAAACTCTAAACAAAAGGGCAAGGGCAAGGGTGTGGAGTCCAACCCGCTGGGCCCTAAAACGAACACAGTTACGGATATCGCTAGTGCTTCTAAACCAGTTGATACAACTCAGCAGATTTCAAAAACTAATCCTAGCAAGGGGATGGTGGGCAAAACTGATCCTACACCTGTTTCGCCCTTTATAGATAATACCACTGAGATGGGGAGACCTATGCACGGCATCTCTTTGGAGGTACCACCAAATCAGGGCTCGCAACTCGTCACCGCCAGTTAAGATAACTGGTTGCGTACGCTCACAGAGCAAGAAGCAACTACTGTTCCCACCTCTGATGTGGTCAATCAGATTACGCCGCGACTGAAAAGGAAATTGGATACAGACTTCCAAGAAAATGGTGAGCCCCTAGAAATACAAACGGTGGCTAAGAAAACCCGGAAAGCGTCGACACACACCGATAACCCCGGTGTTGTTGTCGCTGAGACCTCGGACACCATGGATGTTACAGTAGTAACAACCAGTGCGGAGATCCATAATGATGGGACATCGGCAGACAGTAACTCAACGGAAACGATACCGACGACGCCAACATTCACCACTGACAGTGGTGTATCGTTCGCCGACAAGGTAAGAGCCCTTTCTAAACAACCTCATAAGGATAATACGGCCAAACACCAGACGAATAAACAACAGCATCAACCGCTACAAAACCTTTGCGTAGTCGTCACAAGGGTTCCCACAAAGAATAATGATGGGGATATTGATGAAGCCCTGTCGGGATATTCGTGGGGCAGACTAATAACTAAGGCTACAGGCAACCCCACGTGGAAAATTAAAGTGAAATGCCCCAATAGGGCCACAAAACTAAACTTCATTAACAAAGGTGTTTGTATAAACGGACAAAAATATGAGACAGAGGAGTGTCGTGTTTTGTATCAGCCCACACAGTGTCATAAATGCCAGAAATTTGGCCATATGTCGAACAGATGCAAAGGAGAGTTGTGTTGCATGAAATGCGGCGAAAAACATTTAACAAAGTCATGCAAGGTTTCAACACTGAAATGACCAAATTGTAACGGGCGACACCCAAGCAATTATCGGGGGTGTCCCCACTACAAAAAAGTTAAAACCGACATATTTGTTTATTTATTTATTTATTGGTGTTTAAGGTCACATACTTATGCAATATGGCTAATCGTGACCGTGACAGTTTTACGGGTGGAGGAAGCCGGAGTACCCGGAGAGAACCACCGAGGAACGACGAACAGCTGTCAGCTCTCCAACATCGTAACTCTGAACACTGCACCACAGCACAGGCAGGGTTAGATTGGTTGAAGACATGCGCACCATCGACGTGAAGTACGCCTCAGTACACAGTGCCATCGTGCCCCCATGTAGGCAATCGGGGTGAAGTGTCTTGCCCAAGGACACAACACGGTTGCCGCAGGTGGGATTCGAACCGAGGACCTCTCGGCTTGCAGCCTGCACCTCTACCAACTGAGCCACCGCGCCCCCAAAACCGACATAGAACTCAAAGCTATGAATGTCAACAGCGTAGAAATCTCAACCTCTCCGCATTCGATGTGCAGCCTAATGGCTGGTTCAATTTTTAATATAATGAACAAACACTTCGACGTCGGTCTTTCCGACATATGTAAAGAAGTTGGGAAAACAGCATCCAAGCTATATCGAACTCAAATCTCTTCCTCTCTAATAGAAGCCGCCATAAATAAAATATAAATCACACCCATAACAAGTTAACTAGTACAATTACATCAGGTACTGACCAATTATGGATAAGTTGAAAATAATTCAGTGGAACGCTCGAAGCGTTAACTGCAAAAGCTCACAGATGTCCGATTACTTCACAAACGTAGATGTAATTGGTATCAGCGAAACATGGTTAAAGCCAAGTAAGACATTTTTGCTAAATGGATTCAACTTCATTAGACGAGACCGTCCCACACAACGTGGGGGCGGAGTGGCTCTCCTCATAAGGCAGGACATAAAATATAAAACGATACCAAGCGATCACCTCAACGCAAAGGTGATTGCCGCTGAGATTGAACTAGATCATAAAAAAGCTGCCGTAATCTCATATTATAATGAACCGAAAAAAACAGTTGACAGCAAAGTCTTTGAATTCTTTGTGAAAAATCACAAACACTGCGTTTTCTTAGGTGATTTCAATGCCAAACATCAGGTTTTCAGATGCAATAAAACGGAGCCCAATGGCGACGCCCTCTTCAATTTCATCGAACAATTTGATCTTTTTGTATTAAATAACGACCAAGACATTACCCACGTCAGTAACAACACACTCCACCAATCCGACATCCTTGACCTAATTATAACCAGTAAATCTCTAACTAATCAAATGCAAGACATATTTGTGGGAGACGATGATTTAGGTAGCGACCACCTGCCTGTTCATGCAACATTACACGGTTGCAGCGGACCCACAAGATACTCCACAATGAGTAGGAGGAATCTATCCAAAATTGACTGGGACCTCTTCAGAAAAATAATTCAGGTTAAAATAAACAAAAACGACCCAATGAATACCTGCGAGCTCGAGCAAGCATGTACCAATCTCAGTGGGGTCATTAACAACACTTTTGATGAGATTTGTCCCAAACAGACGGTTAAATCGCGGGCCAACAGAATAACTGAAACCACACTCCAAATAATAAAACAAAAAAGAAAGGCCTTCCGTGCATACAAATCAGAAAAACTTCCAAATAAAAAGGTCGAACTCAAAACCGTGTATAATCGCCTCCACGGCGAAGTTAAAAAAGCAATAGCAAACGATAATCGCGTGAGATGGGAAAACGCAACGGAAAATCTAAATGGACTCAGGGAGCCTAAAAAGTTTTGGGATACTTTTAAAACCCTTACTGGACAAAAACATAAAGACGCCAACAGTAAGGCTCTTAAGATCAGCGATGGAACTATGGCGCTGGATGACAAGGCGAAGACTGGTGTCTTCGCTGAGCTCCTTAAGAAATATCATCGCCCACATGAGGGCGATAGGTTCGATGACGAGTTCAAAGAAAAAGTAAACAAATTTGTTCAAGACAACAAGACAACGGTTAACGATGCCAACTTCAGCCAAACGCCCGAGGACGGAGATGGCCATGAACTCACGGAACCGATAAGCCAAGAAGAAGTGGCTAACACAATTAAAAAATGTAAGTCTTCTTCTTCCCCAGGAGGGGACGAGGTCTCATACAAAATCCTGAAACAATGTCTCAATACTTTTTTCGGTAGACTCACTAACCTCCTAAACTGCTGTCTCTCTAGTGGATACTTCCCAAAATGTTGGAAAGTAGCTACAGGAGTCATGATACCCAAACCCGACAAGGACTTGAGCAACCCAGCTAATTACCGCCCAATCAGCCTACTCAGCTGTACTGGAAAAATTTTCGAACGGATTCTCACGACTAGACTCCGCAGCTATCTCGAATCAATCAGTTTTTTCAATAAGTGGCGAAAGGCCTACAGAAGCCAAAGAGAGGGAATCGAGCATGTTTATAGACTGGTAGATTATATGAAAACGGCGTTCAGTCAAAATGAAATAGGAAGCGCGCTATTACTCGACGTAGAAAAAGCGTTTGACTCTGTCTGGCACAATGGCATGAGATACAAACTAGCTAAAATGGGGCTACCTACCAAAATTCTAAGGATCATATCATCATTTTTATCTGATCGAAAAATCAAAGTGAGGGTCAACCGCGAGGTGTCAGACGAGGTAAAACTCGAAGCGGGCACTCCACAGGGTTCGGTTCTTAGCCCGCTTCTATTTATAATATATGTGAATGACATTGACAAAGTAGGGAAGAACCATGTTGAACTATCTCAATTCTCAGACGACAAAGGAATGTGGACGGCCAGTAAGTCTCGAACCATAATACAAAACCGCCTGCAGGATACCATCCGCGACCTGCAAGACTGGTGCGCTCTGTGGCGCATCAAGCTAAATGCCGCGAAAACACAAAGAATCACTTTCTATAAAAAGCAAAGAAAAAAAGCTGTCCCTAATATTGACCTTGAGCTTTACGACCACAAACTTAAAGCTAGTAATGAGGCAAAGTTTCTGGGATTCACCCTGGATAGCAGTCTCAATCTAAACAATCACGTAAAGTCAGTCACTGTCAAAGCCACTAAACGCATCAATTTCCTGAAAATGATTAGAGGTAAAAAATTGGGGAGCCTATAAAGAAGTTCTCCTCAATCTTTACAAATCATATATACGCCCAGTACTAGAGTATGGGGCCATAATAACGAGTGACATGAATAAAACCAACATTGAAAAACTACAACGGGTCCAAAATCATGCCTTGCGCGTGGCTCTGCGCACGCCCACGTGGACATCGATAAAACTACTTCACGAGATAGTAAAAATAGACACTATAGCAATGCGCTTAAAAGATCTTCAAAGCAAAACTCTAAATAGACTCCAAGATAGCGAATTAATTGAACTCAATGCGCATCGCGTCCTCAACAGGAAAACTAAATAATTTGGGGCGTATCCATCGAAAGGGTTAAAGATTACATCATTGCGATGGGGTGAGCCAGGCACTCGGTGACAAAAATTCAGAACTGGCTGCGGGTTACACGATACGCACGAAAGCTTGCCTCTGTTACCAGTGGGAGTTGCAAAGAGCGAGGAATATCTCCACCTGCTGCCGGGTCTCCCCTCCCCGAGATATAAATTTCGGGGAAAAATGCTGGCTTCCCCATCCACATGTCACTGGTCGTCACGGAAGGAACAGTTGTAAACTAAAAACCGAATTGCTCTAATTTCCAGCCCTCTATCTTTTCTATCTCCTCTATCTCATCAGACACACGACCAAAACTGAATGACAAACTATGAGGGATTGAAACAATCCTCATGCAAAGATGTGCAGAAAACCTAAATAAGACCAAGGCAGGCAAGGATTGAAACAATCTTGCCAGCAAACAGCCCTTTTAAGGGCTTTTTTGTTATTTATTTATTTATTTTTTTTTTTGGGGGGGGGGGTGGGTTTGGGGGGGGGGGGTGGTCATTTGGAATTCCCGAAGGATAACCAGATACCTCATAATCACATACGGCATCCTATCTCCCAGAAGGCTTGATGGATGACTCCCGGTTTTTCAAAACTAAACTGTTGGAGCTTTCTCCACTCCTTTTTGTAACCGCTATGGTCATATACCGGGGCCGCTACCAAACCGGCGTTGCTGTTTGGTTTTCTTTTTTCTTCTTCCCTTAAATTTGCCATCGCACAACATTGTATACTGGCTCGCCGCCATGGTGGGAATCAAACCTCTACCATCGCCAAGCTGGAACCCAATAAAGCCCACTCTCTAATAGTCTTACTGGCGTTGAGGGATTGATTATTGACAATCAATCACTCCAACGCAAACTGCCGGAAATTCTCACTGCGTGCATACACCCACAGACCCCATTTGAGGCAATAGGAAGCTAGGCCTGTGTGATCCAAGTGAAATAAAATAAGGCCAACCGGGTCGCAAGGGATTTGTAAATCCCACATCGTCCCTGCCCGCCTTTGGCGCGCTAAAACCTTTCATTCATTCGGAACACTTATTCAATCCCTCATCGAAAGTGCGGCAGATAAATTTAATAATCGTTCATTTTTAAAGCATTTGGAAGAATAATTCTTGTTTTTATCTGAAGAAGAGGTTCGCTTTCCCTCAGGGATGGCGGGTGGTGGTGCCTGATTGCCGTCTTAATATTTGAAAAAGGGCGTTTTTTTTAGGTTATTTATTTATTTACTGGTGTTTAAGGTCACTTTTCTGCAGCTATGGCTAATTGTGACCGCAAAAAAGGTGTAAAGTTAAGTTTAGCCAATTGTTTACACCCATGCTGCCTATTTTAGGGGACGTCTACCCCGGGCATTGGTGACCAGGTCCTATTTTACCAGTAAAACTGAACTTGTTTACCACAGCAAACAAGCACTGCTTCACTTCCGAGGTTTCCACAGGAGTCATTTTTAGGTTACCAGGGCTGTTGGTTATTAAAAGCAACAAAAAAATAAAAAGTACATTATAATTTGGACACGATGCACACTCAATTCAGTAGCTCTGTCGAGAAAAGCTTGTCGATAATTCCCCCTCCCCCTTCCCCACCTACCCCCCCCCCCCCCGCCCATCTGGCCGCATCCTTTTAACATAGTGGGTAGTCGCGGAATTTTTTTCATCCTGGTTTCCTCTAGGCACAGCTCCGTTTCCCAGGCCTGTTTTTTTTATTTCATTCTTTTGACGTTACGTCACGTCCGACGTCTTCCTTTATTCGTAAACCTGTTTTAATAAGAAAATGATGGATTTCACTTAGTGGGCTACCGTTGATTGTATTCCACTTGATAAAGGCCAAGTGGCCGAAAATTTGTGGTTAAAACAGAGTGACTTAAGAAAAGATATTTCATGTGTTAGAAAGTTTTTCACACCTCCTTTACAGCATCTTTACTTTTGAATGGTTATGATTACAGTACCGTGACAATCGTGCAAATATCTAGTTATTGGGACTGTTTCAAAACCGCCCCAATATCCAGATATTGGTACTGTTTTACTGAGCTATTCTCATCAAAACCGTACTTGGTGTGACTTTATGGGGCTTGTTTTCATGACAGAGAACAAAAGAAATATTAGGCAGCTGTGAATTAATTGGTTAATATAGTTCTGCAGTTACCTGCAGTGTTCAGTTTAATTCATTCTTCTTACAGTCTGTTGTGTTTAAAGTTATATTTCTGTGGCTGTGTTTCAAATATTTATTAAATTTAAACGTTTTCTGTGGCATTTCTGATTTTCTATGGAAATTCATGGAAAGGCATAATTTTTCATAGGAATGATTTTCTGTGTTAACAGGTACCTATATCGTTTATATTAAATATCCTTTTGAATGGCCTGGCAGCCTGGACAAGGTATCATGGTTGATACTTTGTCCCGACTGCCATGGCCACAAACAAGTTCCAGTTTTGGAAACATGCCGATTTAGCCTGCATACTTGTTTAATTTAACTAATTTATGTTATACTGTTAAGTGAAAGCAATATTCTAAATATTTGCATGTTACCTTGGCTGTTTAAGTGACATTAAACCCCAATGTATTTGTCATTGATCAGTAAAAGTATTTGTATTAGTAACTTTAATAAATGGTAAATTTCATATCATGTAGGCAATTAAGTACTAGTGTTTCTGTCATAGTTTTGATTCTTTTCAGTTGCTTGTTTACGATGGCTGGGTGATCTGCTTTGGTCGGCTTTGGTTGGCTTTGGTTAACCACAGCCGATCTACCAACACCGTAAATAGACTACTGCTTAATTTAGGCCCTGGTATCCTTCATTTGTTCCTAATCATTCCTATGATTTTCTTTATTATGTAGGTTTCAAGATGTAGCCCAAGTTTAGTTGTTCCACAGCCTAGCTGGTTATCCACGAACCCGTCACACTGAGGGTAGGCATTATTTATATATACATACGTATAACTGTTTTTATTGTAAACTAGGGGATGTGTTTTAATATATAAGTCATAATATATTTTATGTAATTTGTGATACTTTTCTGCTAAATTGCTTGGAAAGTGCTTTAGTACTAGTCTACTCTTGTAGACTCGTTTGTGGTAATTAGACTTGGGGGCCTGTGAGTGGCATGCAAGTCTCTGGTTATTTACAACACAAGATTGAACGATTGGTCATGCTTCAGTTCTTTCTTGTGTTGTCACTTTGTAGCTTTCGATAGGCTCAAAGTGAAATTAAGCCTTTGTACAACAGGCTTTACCCTTATACCCCTTTAAGGTTTTATAGCATGCCATTTGCATGCTGTGTAGCTTATAGTAGCATGTTTATCTTGCTAATGTGCTTGCTCAGTGATACTTTGATCACTCAGCCCTTCAGGGCTGAGGGATGTAGGGCTGAGGGATTGAATTATCTCTGTTTGGTTTATGTGTTTGTGGGGGTGGTTCACTATATTCATGAATTGTTCTAGGGTTAAATAACATATAAGTTTTATTTTAATACTTACATTTTCATGAAGGTGTGTAATGTAAATGTATTTAATTGGAGTATCATAAATGTGTAATATGTATGCATGGTATTATTTACTATCTTTAGAGATTTTGTGACTTACTGGTATACCATTTTCCGGGTTGAGTACATTATTGGTATGAGTTATTGATAAGTAGTTGCGCTGTCTATTTGCTGGATGGTTTGGCTATATCCATTCGTTATTGTTACACACTGCTGTGTCCCAGCAGAGTGAGCTCTTGAAACTTGTTCTGCTGGGTTACATCAGTGGGTGACACCCTTATTAGGTTAGGGTTTTCCTCATCTATCAGTTGTTACACCTGACTGGAGGGAGCCTTTTGAGCTATTTTCAGTTAGGTGTGCCAACTGGTGTTTGTCAGGAAAATAATATTGTTTGGCTGTTAGCACTGTATTGCTGTGCGATGTTTATTTTCATCCAGCACTTTGTATATTTATTATCATGTAGTATGCCTGTTATTTATTTTGGTTTATTTTATTGATATTTGCAGGGTTCTTTACCTGAAAATGTTAACTGTGGTTAACTGGCAGTGTATATGAATAGATGTTGTTTGTTTCTGTGAAAGAATAAAGAACCCACGTAAAACTTCATCCACCTTAGAATTATTTGTCTTCATTCCAAGTGCGGTTACATCTTCTTAACTGGGAAAGCCTAGAGTTAGCTTTCTTGCATATGTTGGAAATATGTGTATTCCAGTTCAAGTCAGCTTGTAATGTTAATCCGAGGTGTGTATGTTCAGTTGTGAGATCCAGAAGTGTCCCCCCAAATTTCACACCTGGACTCACGGCTACTGCTTGCCTGATAAATAGCATGACCTTGGTTTTTGATGGGTTCAAATTTACGAGCCACTGCTGAGCCCATTCTAATACAACTTTAAGTCCAAGTTTAATAACTATACTGAGCTGATCAAGATCAGAATTGTCTTTTGTAATATATGTGTCATCTGCGAATAGCCTACACGAACCTGCAGATGACATATATTCAGAAATCTCATTGATGTAAATCAAAAAGAGTAGCGGTCCCAGCACTGATCCCTGCGGTACGCCACACTTAACGGGGCGATAGTCAGAATAAGCATAATTTATTATTATTCGTTGTTGACGATTTTTCAGATAGCTTTCCAACCATTCCAGGATGGATCCTGTAATACCATATTGCCTCAATTTAAAAATAAACCCCTTATGCCAGACCATATCAAATGTTTTTGATATGTCACAAAAAACCTCTAGTGAGAAGAGACGGTTGTCATAGGCTAGACATAAGTTGTGGTAGATTTCTAGTAGCTGGAATACAGTACTGAGTTTCGGTAGGAAGCCAGATTGGTACTTAAAGAACAGATTATTGTTGTGAAAGTGGTCGAATACTTACTTGAAAATAACCTTTTCCACGACTTTACTCACACAACTAAGAAGAGAAACGGGCCTATGGTTGTTAGGGTCGTGGGTGTTGCCTTTCTTGAAGAGTAGTATAACTGTCGCCAGCTTCCAGTCTGATGGGTACGTGCGAGAAGTAAGTGACTGCTGGAATAAAAATAGGAGTGGCTTGCATAATGTTTGGCGTGTCTCCTTCAGCATTCGATTACTGATGCCGTCATGGCCGACTGCTTTATTGATTTCTAGCGAGCTCAGCATCTCGTAGATGTCTGCTTCCGTAACATTAATGTTGGAAAGAATTTCTGGGCTCTTGGAACGGAACACAGGCAAGTCATGTCCTTCGTCGTGGATATCGCTATTTTTCAGAAAATTTGTATTAAGCAAGTTAGTCATTTGTTGATCACCGGATATAGTTACCAAATTTCCAGCGTCAGTCACAGTTTCAAGGTGTTGAACATGAGACTTACTATCAAAATTACATAATAGTTGTTTAACGGTATGCCAAAACGTTTTCGGGTCGCTATTTATAGAGAGAGAAGTGTCTAATTTAGAGAAGTACGTAGATTTAGCCTTTTTCTTCATATTATTTACCTTATTACGGATATGTTTATATTTTTTCAAAAGTAGTGGAATTATTACTTTTTAAGGCTCGTTGCCTTAAGCGGTCTCTCTTCCGAATTTCCCGACGCAGTGCAGAATCGAATCATGGCTTATCAGATGGGCGGACAGTAATATCGTAGCACGGTATACATTCTTTTGCAATTTCGAGAAACCGTGTCAGAAAGTTGTGAAGTGAAGTGTGTAGGCTATTGTTACTATTAATAATTGTTTGTCACTCTGTCTGGGATATAAAATTATTCATTTTAATAAAGTTGGCTTTGTTATAATTCCAGACCTGTCTTGTTGTTGGTTTCTGTTTTGAAATACCAGTCTGAATTGTCATGAAAACTGCCTTGTGGTCGGAGACCCTGAGGTCCAGTACATCACAGTTCAAGACTTTGACATTATCACTGACTATCATTGGGTCAAGTAAAGTACTTGAGTGAGAAGTGGTGCGTGTCGGTTCGGTTATGGTGTTTCTTAAGTTAAATGTATCAATAACCTCGTTGAGTGCACTTGATGGATAGAGAAGATCGATATTCAAGACACCAGTAATTACCAGAGATGGGTTAGTACAAAATGAGTCCTCAATTGCGCGTTCAAGTTTCACCCAGTAGCCCTCGGTAGAAAACTGAATTGAGCGATAAGCTACGCATAACATAAGTTTCATTTCGGTAGTGATTTCGAACCAAAGCATCGATTGATCAAACTCTAACCGAGGCATTCGTTCACATTTGACTTGTTTAGAAAAATAAAGTGCCACTCCCCCACCGTGTTGGTTCCTGTCTTTTCTCACTGGTTGAGAAAAGCCAGGGATCAACACGCTGTCGGAGCTAAAACTGGGATCCAGGTGAGTTTCAGTAAAACAGATTACATCAGCATCATCAACATCATCAACTATTAAACTTAGTTTGTTTCTAGTACTTCGAATAGTATATTAAATAACAGAGAGCGTTGCTATCTGGGTTGGGTTTGGGGGACCTGGGTTAACTAATATGTCACCTGATATAAACAGAACACAAAAGATAATACACGCAAGCAACTTCAGATGGACCTCGATTTTCGGTATTTTGTAGAACAACTTTTTAGCAGGATGTTTTTTAACAGTGAGCCTACCCTTGAATGCAAAAAAGTTGCAGTGATATCCAACAACCGATCTGTACTGCTCTATACTGATCGCCATAGTTGTGTCTCAGTTATTTGAAGAGTGAAGTGGAAGAGCAGCTGGAATTTGGGGCACGACGGAAACTCTACGAATGGCGACTAGCGAGAGACAGTCAGGTGACATGGTGTTATGTGGTGACATGGTATCAACGAAATGAGAGAGCAGAGAAAGGTTGTAGAGACAGACAATCAAATAAAACGTATATACAAAAACTACCATAAAACACAACATTATGGCGTGTGATACGAACCTGAGGATATCGGCTAAGTGAAATGTATTGCAGAAGTTCGTTTATTATTGAGTTGCCTAGTTTGGGCACCAGTTTCTACGGCTGTTTTACCGAAAAGGACATTCAGTGAGGTGAGGGCACGGAACTTCGTGTTTTCCAATACAGTACGTGGACAGTGTACCATAACAAAATCACCCCCATGGCGTTTCCACCCAACCAATAACTGCAAATTTGTTGCAAAGCACAACGATCACAAGCAAAGCTTCAGCCAATGGACCTCAGGGCTGTACTAGGAGGTCCACCGGCTGAACATTGCCCGTGTTTTCTGTCCAAATGTACATAACTTGAAAGTGACACCTTGGATGATAACACCACACCGCCGGCGAACCAGCTACAACACATCCTCCACGAACTGTATATCGACTTTTTGTAGAACGTTTCATCAGAAACATATCAGTTAGGTGTCTAACGATAAAGCTACAACACATCCTCCACGAACTGTATATCGACTTTTTGTAGAACGTTTCATCAGAAACATATCAGTTAGGTGTCTAACGATAAAGCTACAACACATCCTCCACGAACTGTATATCGACTTTTTGTAGAACGTTTCATCAGAAACATATCAGTTAGGTGTCTAACGATAAAGCTACAACACATCCTCCACGAACTGTATATCGACTTTTTGTAGAACATTTCATCAGAAACATATCAGTTAGGTGTCCAATGATAAAGTGATGATAATAGCATAGAGAACAAAGGGACAAGAAGATGTTATCCCTGGTTGATATGTTAAATACTTATAATATACCTCTGTATTACATTACAAAGTCCGAAAACCTGGACTCCGGATACATTAGAAAACAAAGGCTGTCTGCAGCCTGGAGCTACATAGTAAGAACTTCTAAATTAGCTTTACGTGCGAGATAGCTCATTTAATAGAATCTTCATTCAAAAGTATAGATCAGGGGACAAGATCCAGTCTTGCAACACCCGGTTGGAAAGAGCTAAGCGTAATTTCCAACCAGGCGTCACAAGACTGAATGCTGTCAATTGTTTTTCTGCAAAATAAATTTTGTCTTAGGATTCTGTATTTTTTTTCATGAAAATTAGTGACGGAAATAACAGGTGGGGATTCAGACTTGAAATGCCCTGCTGGAAATCGCAACAGGTGATTTCCATCCACGCATCATATGCATCGATTAAAATGCAAAATATGTAAATATGCCTTACCACACCTACGGGAGAACCGACACCAACTCTCGTTCGACAATGAAAAGATCGGGTTCGGTGCTCTTTCTTAATAAGCAAGCAGATATCTTGAATGAGGGAGAGTTTATTTATGTGTATTTGAATTCTGATTTGCAAGAGTAATATGACAACGCCAAGCCAGGAAAATGTGAGGCACCCATGGGGTGCATTTCCCTCTCGATAAAAACTTTCACCTTTTTGGTCAAAGCTAAAGGATCACAAGAAGCCACTTACTGTGGGCTATCGAATTAGGACGGTGATCCATCAACTGAAAACCCTCTGGCAGTTCTCATGTTTGTCTTCATAAATTATTAATTTAAGATATTGTGACAGTATACCGGATGACATGAGTAACAACTAAAACCAAATTTTTTACTTCCAAATTCTGAAAATGTGGAAGGGAATGATTGTTTGAATTGGAACCTCTTGTAGTCGCTTTGCTGTGTACTGACACTAAATGAATAGTTAGTGAACGCTTTTCTGTGATGGTTGGACGTTTTTCCCTTCAGAAGGTGCTTATTAGTTTTGGAGTTGCTGATCAATATGACCCAGTAAGTGGAGAAAACAACTTATCATATTCTTCAGTACAAATCACACTCTGAATAATACGTGAGCGTCTTCACCCAACCAATGCAAGTGTGAACGCCAATCGTCCAAATACAGACCGGAACGAATTTAAAACGCCTTCCAGCCAAACTTCGAAAACAAAATGAGACATTAATCAATCAGGAAATACATGTTTTGATTATTTGTCAGCAATTCCGGGATTTAAAGCGTTGGTTCTAGTACATACGGGAAGGGAAGAGGAAGGGAGGTGGGGTGGGGGGGGGGGGGTCTCTGTAATGACTGGAAAGAGTGAGGTACATTCTCCTATTAATATTCCATTTATTATACAAAGAAGACTAAAAAAGTAAGTAATCTTAGTCTTATCAGAAATATATAGGAGGGGTGTGGACAAAAAAAACAACATTCAGCTTTGATCTTTTGTCAATAAAATAAATCTCATGAGGTGAGGATTTGCGTTGCTTGGCTGGATATTGCTGAACCCCATTTTCCCCCAAACATCACAACAGCGGATGCTGCCACTAGCTGATGTTCAAAGACATTTTTATCGGAAATTAGTGGGAGGTTGAAGATATTGTAGTGTATAGATATATATACTCACACAAATATATACTGTGTACTCTCCTACAATTTGTAATAAACAAATATTGAATAACAAATTTAGATCACCAATCGATGCCTGATTCACATATTTTGCCATCGTTCACTTGATAATTTGTATCTTGTAATTTTGGAGAATCTGAGAATTGTTTTGTAAATTATTTTTCAAAGCCGATGGAGAAGAAGCCTGTTTGTTTAGCAGTCTCAAATTGTTTGTAGAATTAATTTACGTTTTGAAAACATTATCTTTTGGGTTTTCTGTTTATCAGCAGAGTTGTATGATTTACTCCCAATGTATATCACAGAGCTTGAAAGCAGAGGGTTCAGTATTGTCCTAATGGGGGACTTCAATGGGCACATCGGGGATAAGGAGGAGGGCATACAGGGAGGTGATAGGAAAATTAACACGAATGGGAGGAAGATGTTGGACCTATCAAAAGTACTATCAAAAGAGCTTGGTTTAAAGATCTTGAACAGGGATGCGAAATGTAAGGGTAAATGGACCTGGGAGAGGAACGATAAGAAAACAATAATTGATTATATACTCACTGACATTAGCGTATAGAGGGAGGTTATAGATGTAGAAATAGATGACGAGGGAAAAAATGACTTGGGTAGTGATCACAACCTGATAACAGTTAAGATTATGGGCAAAAAGACGAATAGAGACAGAAATACCTTCAAGGAAGTTTGGGGACTAAAACAAGGAGCCGACTGGAAGCAGTTTCGGGAAAAAACTAAAACCAAGTCTTGAATGTATACCTAGGGATGCAAATGTCCAGAGTATTTCAGATGGCATAGTAAATAGCCTAACAGAGGCAGGGAAGGATTGTATAGGAAGGGTGAGGGTCCCAACGCGAGAGCTTGGATACAGGGTTAACGAGGGACTGAAAAAGGCTATAAAAGAAAGGAAGGTAAAATGCGCTGCTTACAGAAGAAGTAGGAAGCTTAAAGGGGTGGATAACAATGACACGAGACTAATGAAAGGAGAATATGAACTGGCACGGAAAAAGGTGAATGAGATAAAGAATAATAATAGGAAGGAGCGCAATTGCAGTCTTGCCAGAACAATAAAGAAAACGGGGGGTTCGAGCTCAAACGTATTTTGGAACTGGGTAAATAAACGGGGGAAAAGTAGTGTGCAGATTATCAAAGTGGATAGGGAAAGTACAGAAGATAAAGGCCGTATCGCTTCAGAGTTAGTCAAGCACTGGGAAAAGATAAACGATAGGCGATGGGGCAGTGGGTCCCCACCAAAAAGAAATACACTGGTGGAGGAGAACCTATCCAATCGTGTATGTAGCGAAATAACGGCAGAAGAAGTGCGGAACGTGGTCTCGAAATTAAAAAATGGTAAAGCGGGAGGGACTGATGAAATTCCGAACGAATTCCTCAAAAATGGAGGGGAGGCACTTATTGAAGTCCTGACAAACCTTTTCAACCTGGCTCTGCGAAAGCAAGAGGTCCCCAGAGAGTGGAGGGAAAGTAAGGTGTCGTTCATACACAAAAAGGGGGATAAGGAAGTTCTAGATAACTATAGGGGGATATCAGTTAGTAGTAACATCGGAAAAGTATTCTGTAAGGTCATATACAGTAGACTAGAGGAAGTTATTGAAGAGAAAGGTTTTCTAGGAGAAATTCAAAATGGTTTCAGGAAAGGACGAAGAGTCACTGATCACCTATTTACACTCACCCAACTGATAGAATCAACAAAGGCTGAAAAGAAAAAGATGTTTCTGGCATTTCTAGATGTGAAAAAAGCGTACGACCGAGTGTGGAGGGAAGGTATGTGGCGAAAGCTCGAGTGCATCGGACTGGGGGGTGACTTTGTGGGAATCATGAAAGCACTGTATACAGATGTGCAAAGCCAACTCAGTCTAGGGAGTATCACTACAAAACGAGTCCCTATGGATATAGGCCTCAAGCAGGGGTGTATCTTTTCACCGATTTTGTTTGCATTGTATGTTAAAGATTTAGGGGACGAACTAATTCAGAGTGCGGAGGGGGTAAATGTTGGAGACATAAAGATACCAGGCTTATTTTTTGCGGACGACATGGTGTTAATGTCTAGAACTGAACAGGGGCTAGAGAAATTGCTGGAAATTGTTGGTAGTTATGGGAACACTTGGCGGCTCGAACTAAATGAAAATAAAAGCAAGGTAATACCCGTTGGACGCAAGGTAGATATGACGAAGAGATGGTGAGTGGGGGAGTTCTCAATCCCCGAAGGGGAAAGCAAACAAATCACTGTAGGAGAAAAGGGAGAGTATGAGTATCTAGGGGTAAGCATAAATATAACGGGAAGAGGGGTGTACAGAAATTACTCAGCCAAACTGATTCTGAAAGGGAAAAGAATTCTGAACCAACTAAAACTTTTAGGGGAAAATAGTTTCAACAAGGTCTTTGTGGGGAAAACACTGTGGGAGAGGGTGGGTTTACCAAGTATAACGTATGGCACGGACGTGATTCCATTAAACCAAACCGTTATTAAGAAGTTGGAAAGTACTCAGAATGATGCCGGCAGATGGATAACAGGATCGAGTAATGCTGCAGCTTTGGAAGCAGTAAGGGGGGAGCTTGGGTGGATGAAAATCAAGGACAGGGTAGATTTGGGAAAACTGTGTTACTTTAACTACTTGAGAAACCTGCCTGACAACCGGTGGTGCAAATTGATGCTCGATACCATTTGGAATTCTAATATAGAAACGGGGTGGTCAAAACATGTGAGGGAACTAATGGACAATTACTCTATAGAGGTCACAAACATAGAAGTAGGAATGAAAGAAGGCAAAATGTTTGTCAAAGAGAGAGTCATGGAAGATTGCAATCGAAACTGGCGAGCAGGGGTTAGCGTGAAAAGATCACTGCAGGGGTTACAATATAAAGAAAAGCCAGCTTTTGAGAAGTACCTAGATGGCACCTTTGGAGGGTCACTGCTGTTCAAACTGAGATCAAGATCACTGGAGCTTCGGGGAAAAATTGGGAGAGATGGGGAAAAGGGATGCCAAATGTGCCACTCTGGAGTAGTGGAGACCCTGGAACATTTTCTCTTGGAATGCCCACAGTATATACCCCATAGAATAAAATTTACTGGAAGAATAATGCAGAAGTGGGGTGAAGAAACAAAGGATAGATGGCTGAAGGCGGACACGAGGGAGAGGGTAGGAATGCTTATTGAAGAAATTGAAAAAGAGGAAGTGAGGGACACTATTAAGCAGTTTATATCTGAATGCTGGGAGGAGAGGAGGTGAAGAGGGGGTGGGGTGCAAGGGGAATGATGGCCTTCTCTTATGAGGACCGCGACAAATCAGCGGCTGGCCAAAGAGTTATTATTATTATTATATGTATAGAAAAGAATGATGGTTTCAAAATCTTCTCATTGTGTATTATATTCCCAAATATTAGATTCAAGTTTGTAATATTGTCTTTGTACAGCAAGCCATTGTTTCTGTTGCCCTTGTTTTGTTAGTCATTGTTTGTGTATATTGTCATTGTGACTGATTAATCATGAATACAGCTCACTGCAAGCTGTACTGTTCAATGACTGGGCACTCGTGTGTAAATATTCATTCAAGTTGCTGACTGTCCAGCATTATTGTATTATACAGTTCAAGTTGGAAATATTTGTAAATTGTATTCATTTTGCGACATTCTTTTTTAATTAATTGTAATTGTTTACCCCTGTATTTAAAGAGATCTTTTCTTTGTACCTTGTCGGTTCAATAAAGGGGAATATTTTAAAACACAATTTTATAGTCGCTCTGAGAAAGTCAACCGATTCCTAAAAGAATTTCGATTTTTATTCATTGTTGGTGTAAAAGGCTTTGTTTGGAACATGGGTCGTATAAATATTCAGACTGCAACATCTGAAGAGCTCCAGAAATTGAGGCACATCAACGAAAATACAGCCCACAAATTACTTAAACGCAGAGCGCGAAAAGGTTTTCTGGAACTGGATGACTTACTGTCGAAGACGATTTTATCCATCGATTTTTGGTCTGATTTGCTTCTGGATGGCACAATAACCTTGCATCTACCAAATGTTCAGTCATCTCATAAACAACGAATATCAAGCACAGACCGATGTACTCAAACTACTAACACAGTTGAACAACGAATATCAAGCACAGACCGATGTACTCAAACTACTAACACAGTTGAACAACGAAAGCCAAAAGTAGAAAATGATCACTGATACAATGTCGTTCTCCTTCTCAGGGAGGAGGTGAAAGACCTTGAAGATGAACTACGAAAAAGAGAAATCTCATGTGAGACCAATTACTGGATGGCAGTAGAAGAGACGAATAAAGAGTGGGAAATCTATACAAATGAACATTGTGTTTTACTAGAAAAATACAAGGAAGAGATTGATGAAATCAGTAAACAGTGGGAGGAAAAACAAGACATTTCCCAAAGAAAATAATCCATGCTGCAAGATAAGCACTTGCATGAAATTCAACAAATGCAAGAAAAATGGGAGCACAAATATGGTGAACTAAAAACAGAATACTTGACATATAAACGTTTTCTTCAAGAGTTCTCCACTCTAAATAGTAAATTTATGAAGACACTTGGTGATCAAATCCATGAAACATGTGAAAATCAGAGTTCACTTATTGAGACTACCCCTCTCAAACAAAATTGTGTTGGCACACCGAGTGGAAAGGCTGTGTGCGCTGACGAATTGCAGCCAGTCGATAACGAGCTTTTGATGAACGGGATGGAGGTAAATACGTGTAATATCGCGGTCCAGGTCAACGGTGCCAACGTGGTAAGTATTGGTGTGCAGACAGAGGTCACTGGGGGTGTCGGTCAGAGCCGGGTTGGTGGGGCCACCGATGGCGATATTGGGCTTGAAGTTTGTAAACAGTGTTCTATGATGTATGGGGACTGTCGTTCGATGGGATATGGAGAGGTATGTGCAAACTGTCAGGAAATCCTCCGCCTACTTGAGACAATTGTTAAGTTTGAGGGGGAGATTGCTGAGCTGAAGGGAAAACTTGGTAGGGCGGGGCTGTCTGGAGTTACGCCTGTGAAAGTAGCTCTCCGAGAAGGATGGATGGTTGTCGGTGGTTCCAAGAGGAAACATGGGGGTAGAACCTTTGATGTGAATGAGGTAGGTGATGAGGTGGGGGCTGCTAGAAAAGTACGTAGGACAGATGAGGGGGGCCCAGGCCGGAGCAATGCTGTAAAGCGTTTGGCGTGGACTATCAAAAGTGGTAGGAAAGGGGGGCCAGAGAAGCAGGTAGATAGGGGTGTAAAGCCCAAATGCAGTGGGGAGTGCAGCACCAGAAACAGATTTGATGTGCTCGATTCGGAAGAGTCAGAGGAGGGGATGGAGGTAGTTGCAACAGATAGTAGCTTGGGGTCTAGGCCAGGAAAAAGGAGGAGGGATCCGGGAGAAGACCAGGGGAGTAGTCCAGGTAGTTCAGGGCCTGGAAAGAGACGGAGGGACAAGGATAGGAGTAATCCTAGGTCAAAGATACCGATACCGATAGTGATTCCGAGTGGGGCTGTTGGAGAGGAAGAGGACGCTGTAAACAATAGGAGACTAGAGGAGATAAATAGGGCGAGGGCCAAAAGTAAGTTGGTGGTTGCGGGAAGTAGCATAGTTCGGGGGATCGACAAGGTTGTCTGTGGTCCGGACAGTAAAAATAAAACAGTTCTGTGCTTTCCGGGGGCTAAAGTGGAGGACCTGAGGGATAGAGTGGACGGTATTGTAGCTGGGTCGGGGCCTGATCCGGTAGTGGTATTACATGTGGGGTCCAATAACATCAGGGAGAGGAAATCAGTTCATTTGGTGGACACATACAAGGACCTAATTAGTAAGCTTCTTACCAGGAATGCTCGGATCATCGTTTCAGGGGTGCTCCCCGTTATGGGTGGTGGGAATGAAAGGAACTCGCGGATTATGGCACTAAACGAGGAGCTGGAAGAGCACTGCAAAGACTTGGGAATACATTTCATTGACCACTGGGATTCATTCTGGGGACAAGGAGAGCTGTATGGGCGAGACGGATTGCATTTAAGTAGGATGGGTACAGACCTGTTGGGCCAAAAAATTTTACAGGTGGCTGGGCCTTTTTTGGAGAAAAGGGGGGTAGGGGACCACAGCCGATAACCCAGAGGGGCACAAATGCTGGGAACATAGGAAGAACAACAAACATGCACAACACAGGGACATACCAGGGGTATAATAATGTGCCAGTGATGACAAAAAAACAAAGATTCATTAAGTTTGGGTACTGCAACATCCAGGGTCTGCACAAGAAAGTAAGCGAAATATCAACAATGATGGACGAAGGAGACTTCGATATAATGGGTCTAAGTGAGACGTGGATACGACGGGATGAGCGGGTTGATCAGATGAAGGGTTGCGTGTGGATAGGAGCTGGACGAACTGAGGGTCAGAAACGGGGTGGGGGTGTTGGCATCTACACTAAAGAGGAATTACAGCCCTCATTGATTACAGATCTCACAGAAGCAAGGACTCAGATTCCAGTATCCAACGAAATAGTCTGGGCAAAAATCAAGTTAGGAAGCAGGAGTGTTGCCGTTGGTGTTGTATACTTAGCAGTGGAGGGAAGTAAGCCCGAGTGGAATGATTCAATATATACAACTCTTAGATCGAATATCACAGAGCTTGAAAGCAGAGGGTTCAGTATTGTCCTAATGGGGGACTTCAATGGGCACATCGGGGATAAGGAGGAGGGCATACAGGGAGGTGATAGGAAAATTAACACGAATGGGAGGAAGATGTTGGACCTATCAAAAGAGCTTGGTTTGAAGATCCTGAACAGGGATGCGAAATGTAAGGGTAAATGGACCTGGGAGAGGAACGATAAGAAAACAATAATTGATTATATACTCACTGACATTAGCGTATGGAGGGAGGTTATAGATGTAGAAATAGATGACGAGGGAAAAAATGACTTGGGTAGTGATCACAACCTGATAACAGTTAAGATTATGGGCAAAAAGACGAATAGAGACAGAAATACCTTCAAGGAAGTTTGGGGACTAAAAAAAGGAGCCGACTGGAAGCAGTTTCGGGAAAAACTAAAACCAAGTCTTGAATGTATACCTAGGGATGCAAATGTCCAGAGTATTTCAGATGGCATAGTAAATAGCCTAACAGAGGCAGGGAAGGATTGTATAGGAAGGGTGAGGGTCCCAACGAGAGAGCTCGGATACAGGGTTAACGAGGGACTGAAAAAGGTTATAAAAGAAAGGAAGGTAAAATGCGCTGCTTACAGAAGAAGTAGGAAGCTTAAAGGGGTGGATAACAATGACACGAGACTAATAAAAGGAGAATATGAACTGGCACGGAAAAAGGTGAATGAGATAAAGAATAATAATAGGAAGGAGCGCAATTGCAGTCTTGCCAGAACAATAAAGAAAACGGGGGGTTCGAGCTCAAACGTATTTTGGAACTGGGTAAATAAACGGGGGAAAAGTAGTGTGCAGAGTATCTAAGTGGATGGGGAAAGTACAGAAGATAAAGGCCGTATCGCTTCAGAGTTAGTCAAGCACTGGGAAAAGATAAACGATAGGCGATGGGGCAGTGGGTCCCCACCAAAAAGAAATACACTGGTGGAGGAGAACCTATCCAATCGTGTATGTAGCGAAATAACGGCAGAAGAAGTGCGGAACGTGGTCTCGAAATTAAAAAATGGTAAAGCGGGAGGGACTGATGAAATTCCGAACGAATTCCTCAAAAATGGAGGGGAGGCACTTATTGAAGTCCTGACAAACCTTTTCAACCTGGCTCTGCGAAAGCAAAAGGTCCCCAGAGAGTGGAGGGAAAGTAAGGTGTCGTTCATACACAAAAAGGGGGATAAGGAAGTTCTAGATAACTATAGGGGGATATCAGTTAGTAGTAACATCGGAAAAGTATTCTGTAAGGTCATATACGGTAGACTTGAGGAAGTTATTGAAGAGAAAGGTTTTTTAGGAGAAATTCAAAATGGTTTCAGGAAAGGTCGAAGAGTCACTGATCACCTATTTACACTCATCCAACTGATAGAATCAACAAAGGCTGAAAAGAAAAAGATGTTTATGGCATTTCTAGATGTGAAAAAAGCGTACGACCGAGTGTGGAGGGAAGGTATGTGGCGAAAGCTCGAGTGCATCGGACTGGGGGGTGACTTTGTGGGAATCATGAAAGCACTGTATACAGATGTGCAAAGCCAACTCAGTCTAGGGAGTATCACATTCATGGAGCGGGTGAAGGGTAGAGTATTGGACGTAATTCGAAAACATCTAGGTAAGGGTTTAAAAATAAGAATGATCTTGTATTGTCTGTTGAAAAAGGTCAACACCCAAACGAGTAAGATCCTGGAATGAAATGCCTTTTTCCGATCTAAAAATGAGATTGTGTTCAGAGTTGACGAATTAGTTGACGTTTATAAAGTGTTGAAAGACAAGATGATGGAATCGATGGCTACTTTTCAAAACAAGGGAAGAAATTGGACGTTTGAGAAGATATTGAATCTCGAGATTCACGTGGATAGACACGATCCTTTGAAAGCATCCTCCTACATAAAATTACCTTATTTCGTATTTAAAAAACGAGCTGTGATCAATGTGAAAAATTAAGATGATAACGAATGTTTCAAAACCTTGTATCCTGTAGAAAAGGATGCTCAGAGAGTTTTCAAGTACTCAGAGACTTGTAAACATCTCGATAGGATGGGAGTGTCTTTTCCAATGTGGTTGAAAGATATCGGAGATTTCGAAAAGCTAAATCCCACCGTGGCGATGAACGTCTTGGGATATGAGGGCAACGATAAAAATGGAATATTCTGTCCTCTCCGACTGACTTCGCACACAGAGAGAGAAAAGATTGTTAACTTGTTATTAATTTCAGAGGGTGACAATCAACATTATTGCTGGATTAAAGAAATGAGTCGATTGTTGTTGAAGCAGATTTCTAAATGTGAGCACAAGAGATTTTTCTGTCTCAGCTCCATGAATTCGTTCTGTAGTCAAGAATCGTTGATGCGTCATTGGGAATATTCTAACGAAAAGCAAGGCATTGCCATCGAAATGGCTAAACCTAACACTTACATGGACTTTCATCATCACAATAGAATATTAGAACCACCATTCGTCATCTACGCTGATTTCGAATGTTTCACCACAAAAATAAATTCTTGCCAGCCTGACGAATGTAAGAGTTACATTGAAAAATATCAGAAGCATGTACCTTCGGGCTATTGTTAATATGCAAAATGTTTTTTTTTGCGATCGAGAATCATCGGGTCCATTCATCTCCACAAAATTTTCAGATGATGACGACATGGCTCAAAGATTCGTAGAAGAGTTAGAATCGAAAATTCAAATATAATACGACAAATTTAAAAACTTAAAGACATGATCATCATGCCATTGCAACAGCAATAATACAACTAAACCACCGAATGTCACATCTGTAGACAATTATTTGATAATCAGTCTGAAAATAATAAAAAAAGTTAGAGATCACGATCACTACACAGGTTTGTTTCATAGCGCTGCTCATAACAAATGTAATTTAAGATTTCGAGATGCTCAATTCTATCCGGTGATATTTCACAATCTCTTGGGTTATGACAGTCACTTGTGTAATTTTGCTTTAGTTTATTCTAAAATAAGACGTAAATATTTATACTCCATTTTACTTCCTGGTTTGTTTTTGGTAATTATTAAGTAGCCCCTGTGTTCTCACATTCTCTCATTCGTACGAGACTTTCAGTTGTTCTCCTCTCTCCTATTGGCTTTTGTCAATGCATTATTCATTGGCCTCTTATTCACGTGGTCACCGCTAAAAAGCTATATAAGCCAAGTAATTCGCTCAGTCGAAAAACGGGGTTGATTTTTGAACGAATAGACTGGTGGGTCTAGCTCCCATTCCATTTCCCACTTTGGGGAATATCTAACTCGCTTTTAAGCGACTAGAACACATTGTGGCTGATTCTGGAATCAATTCAGGTTATGCCGGATAGGCTCCGGAATCATCTACCGTGTGAACTCGACCCATTCTTTCAGACGTGCTGACTTGATGCCTTATCCACTGACCATTTGACCATTTCGTCATTCATCCGACCGTTAAAACTAAGATACAGTGTATTTTGTTGTAAATAAATCATCAAAACTTATCACTTTTTCTTTTCTGTTGAGGAAGATAGCGTTCAAATCTATTTACCATCAGTAAATCCTGAGAACCTGGGATATAGTAGGGAATTACGTCCATATCTCTATTACACTTGTTTGTGAAAAATATGTGTGTTAGCGAGGGGGAGTTGAGCTGCATCGCGCAAAATGATGAAAAATACATTTCATTCACTAAATGTAAAGTCGTCGATAAAAAGAGAGTCATCGATGGTTTGACTGAGAAAATGAGTCACATCCACAGAGAGATACGTTTCGTCAATAGTTATAAATTTATGTCAACCAGTCGGGAAAAATTAGTCAATGGTTTGAATAGGGAGAAATTTAAAATCATGAGTAAAAATTTTAATGATCAACAGGAATTGGTGGACATTATGTTGAGGAAAGGCATCTATCCTTACGATTATATGAACTATATCGAGAAATTCAACGACGTCGCTCTACCTCCAAAAGAAGATCTTTAATCGAAATTATACCAGTCTCAAATTTCGGAAAATTGGTATTTCGGACTCGCTTTGGATGCTCTCTTGAAAATGACCGAGGTTCGATTGGAATTATTAATGGACGTAGACATGTTGCTCATGTTCGAAAAGGCTGTGAGGGGTGGTGTCTATATGATTTCCACTAGATATGCTAAAGCTAATAATTATCACATGGGAAAAGATTTCAATTCAGCAAAAAATCGAGTGAATACTTGGGCCATGAGTCATCCTTTACTGATCGGAAAATTCAAATGGGTTGAAACGTTCGAAGAAAAAGAAAAATGGAGAGACTATCCTTGTATTCTACAGGTTGATTTGGACTATTCAGAAACGTTACTTGATTCACACAACGATTATCCGCTAGCTATTGAACGAATAGAAGTGAACGGCATCGAAAAACTCATTCCTAATTTAAATCACAAATGCAAGTATGTGGTCTACTGCAAAAATCTGAAACATTACGTCGATCCTGGGATGAAATTGATTGACGTGCATCGAATCATTCGATTTGATGAGGAGTCTTGGATGAAAAAATACATCAATCTTAACACGAATTTAAGAATGAAGCCCGAGAGCAACTTCGAAAAAGATTGCTTCAAACTCATGAACAATTGCGTGATTGGGAAATCAATGGAAAACATACGTAGACTTGGAACTGAGACAGAATAACATTGACAAGCTAGAAATGAAATCTGTGTTAGATGCGGTAAAAGCCGAAAGGTCTTTCGGAATTGAATGTAAGGGAACGTTGCATGGTCTGATAGGATATCCCATGCCTGTGGGAGGTGATATCATTCGAATAAGTCTGACCTCTACGGACTTGAGCGAAAAAGCAAATGTCAATCTCGTGGTGAATGGTATGGAATTTGAGAAGAGCTACAGAGTTCCTGTTTTCAATTTGTTCTACCGTTTCCAAAGTCGATATTACGCGTGTGGTCATTTTCAACCGATCTAATATATTTAATAAATTGCTCTCATCTATGCTATCTACCAAATGCTTTCGATTTTGTCTCAAACATTCTCTATCTTCATTATTCATTTTTAGGGTTTTTTATTATTATTTATTTTTTTTTTATATTTTATCGATACTCTTTGGGGGTATTTGTATTTTCTATTTTTATATATATATCATTGAACGATAGACATTTTTTGCCCGTCTGATTCGATTCTAACTCTCTATCACATAGGACTAGAGCAAAAGCCATCAATTTGTCCAGTCGATGATTTTCTTTCTGAAATCCGCGGTGTTGCTGTATAGTCTGCAGAAAACATTCTTATAAAAAGAGGCATTGTAATCGATGGCCAAATATCTCATGGCATTTAGAAATACCTGCATGTTTCCCAAGTTACAATGATCGAATAGGGAAGGATTTTTCTCTTGAGATGAATCGCGGTATTTCCGAAGCAGATTTCACAGTCAATCTCCAATCAAAGTGATTGCTAGATGGTGGAATGCTAGCCGTGTCGAACTGTCTCATTCTAAATCCCACCGGTAATTTACTCTTCGATTCTCTGATCTTGTAGGGACGTACTTTTTCTGTGACTAAAGGCAATATGTGTGGAACGAACCAAGATATCTTGTTCAGATGTATCTTACCGGCATTGGTTGCAGTGGGTCTCATGATGGCTTCGTCATTTCCTTTACGAATCAATGTCAGATTGCATTTGAATCCATAGAGAATCTTATCGTAATCTTCCGCGAATCCAAATATGTGTTTCAGAGGTATCCTGAATGGAAACGTTCCTTTGGGTCTCGATGTCTTGACGACGTAGTCGAATCTCAGGGTGGCAGAGGTATTGGCTGTACTCATGTCGGCAACGGTGTCTTTCACCCACAATTGATTGAGTCCTTTAGATTTCGAAAAATCGTCCGGATATGTCAAGAGTCCGTACATCGTGGTGGCTGTCTCTTCTCCTGAGAGCATGTATTTTATATTACTGAACAGATGCATCATACCATTATTGGCTAGAGTGACCACATCATGATTGGCATAATTGCTTCCATCTTCCTTGGTGAGACTTTTGCAGGGATGAATGAACAGATCTTGAGTTTTGACGTTGATTCTTATTTCACAGGCATTTTTTAGACTGGTTCCAGTCACTGGTTCGTACTCGTGAACTTCATATCCTTGAATGCTTTCGTGTCTCAATATACCTTCGGTTATATCTAATATATTTGTCATGTTTGTTTTTTGTTGTCTGTGTGTGTTAATTCACTTTTTTATTATTAATTGTTTTTCTTTTAATTATTACTTTTATTTATTATTTATTTTTTTTCTCCTTTTAACTATATAAAAGTGGGTATATTCTTAAACAGTGAATTCTAACTGAACAATAAACCTTTACCAATCTCCAGTTTTCAGATAGAGACCGTCTCCTTGGAAAGCATTGCAACCATTTCTCATGGGTCCTAGGTACAATCCCTTACCTTCGACGTCTATGTGACACATGGCTCCTCCCTTCTTCAAAAGTAGTCCGTTTCCTCTCTTCTTCAGAAACAATCCTCTACCCATTCATTTGTCCACTGCCGAACTAGCGAGTCCCGAGAGAGTTCCTATGCCCAGAGCTGGTAACACTGTCTTCATGAGAATGGGCAATGCTTTAGCGGCGAGTCCCGCCAAGAGCAGTAAGAAACCGCCTTTCATTCTCAGATTGTATCTCAACTGAGCAGGACTCCATCTCACCGTCGTTCCCTTTCCATTATGAATCGCTTTCTCCATCCTGTTGATTTGAGCTTTAATCCAGGTGATCTGATAGCTACCACCACTCGCCAGATCTTCGTAACTGAATTTAAATCTAACGGCCTCACCTCGATGGCTCAACGCTCTGCTTAGTTCAGCTTTCTGTCCTTCGGATATGTTCAAGTTTTTAATGATGTATCGACTACTACTCATATTTGTTGCTGTTTTTTCTCTGGATTTCAATTTTTTTTTAATTAGAAATATTACAAGTTGGTGATTGTTTTAATTATTCTAAATATTATAAGTTTTTTTTTGTTATTTTTTTATTTCTTATATAAATATATAAAAAATAAAAAAAAGAGGAAAAACAATTTTTTTTTTTTCAAATTATATTTATTTTATTTTTTTTTTACTTACTTTTTTTTCATATCACTCTGAATTGAAATCGAATAGTCACTCTCTCTCGCGAAGAACTAACAGATCTCCATTCTGATCCATCAATGTGGTTTTGATGCTATACAATGTGTCCAAGATCACAGGTAGATAGATGAGATTTCTCAGTCGCTCCACGATCTTGTAACCTGGAGAAACGAGTAGACCTTAGGCTGAGCGCTACCATCAACGTAACTTACCGAGATCACATTGACATTCACTAAAATGCTATTGACAGCGAGAATGTCTACCATATTTTCGGCCTTCGATCGAATCCCAACATCTTACCGATTGAATCTTCCACACTAAAATCCACTCGAATATTATCTCCCAAGTCTAATATCGTCTGTAGAGTACTCGTAGTGGGAATTCTTAGCATCTTGCTTCAATGACCATCGGTCTTCAGTCTCGTCTGGAAACGATGGTTCAGATCATCTTTGATGTAACTTCCTTTGGGAATTTGTATCTCGAACCAATTGACTCCATTGGAATACTTGAACGCGTTATACTTTTCGGTGACGTTGGGAAACGAATAGTAAGTCTCGAGATTAGCTAACGCTATCTGGTATCTCTTTTTCTTCTTCAGTTCGATGGAAGGTTTGAATTTAGTTGTGAATCGAGTCGTGTCGTGACTCACTACGATTTGAAAGGATTGTTTTGCAGCCGCATTCTCGACTGTCTGTTCTAATAGATAATGTTCTGACATTTTTATTATTATTATTTATATATTTTTTTTATATTTTATCGATATTGCTTTTTTTTTTGTTTTCTTCTCTATTATTATTATGAATATAAAAAAAAATCGTGGAATCCACTTTGATATTTTCCGTTGTTAAATTGGCCAGTCAAATCGATCACCACAAAATTGTGAAGTCCTTTGTCCCACACCTTCTTACAAAATCTTCTGAATTCTTCCATACTCATGTCATTGGCCACATGATCTCCATAGATGTGATTGAGATTCCTGAGATCCTGACGAAAGAGACACAGAAAATTAGCATTCTCCCTTATCGTTTGTCTGGGTAGTCAAAAATAATTCTGAGACAAATAGAAACAATCCACGTTGCTGTGACGTCCTCGAATGTAATACGATTTGCATCGATTCTGTCTCTCCAACATCAGATCGTCGAAGATCATGAGATTCTTATTCTCCGGTTTTAACTGTGTAGGATCGGGAACGTCGTCGGCATCCTCGTAAAACTGAAATTCCACCTTCGAACACTTCAAGTTTCTCTTGGTCAATTCTCTCGCCGTTCTTTCGAATATATTCGAAGTCTCGTATTCTTCAAATTCGTCTCGATTGTCAAAGATTCTCAACATAACATCCTTTGGTAGTTTACGCATCATGCAATCTTGAAGCAATCTGTATTCTGGTTGAAAGAGACTCTTGCCAAAAACGAATAATCTGTCGTAATCCAATCAACCAGGTCACAATAATAGATTCATCAAGAGATTGGTCTTTCCGCAATTCGATTTTCCCGCTATTAGACCTCGTATGCTCTTGGGAAAGAACTGGTCGTTCGACCTCTTGGTCATCACGTCATTCCAAGACATGTCTTTAATATTCATTTTTTTCTCAAGTTTCATTTTACTATGTTTTGAATTATGCTTTTTTCTATTTTTTTTTTATATTTTAATTTCTATTTTTATATATATATATAAAAAAAAGAATATTATTTATAAATCGCTTTCAATCCCAATCCTTTCGTCATTTTAGCTAAGTCTTGTATCAGTACGACATCATCATATAAATCTCTCCCACTTGTCAGTTTGATTCTCCATCGTTTGGCAGGTTGTGGAGTTATCGATTTATTAATCAAAGTGTTGACATCTCTCTTACCGGCTTCCGATGCTATTCTACTGCTTGCTTCGGTCGCAGCTTTCTTACCCGCATCGATCGCCATTTTCTTTCCGATTTTGAGAGCGCTCGACGCGATTTGTTTTGCGGCATCGCCGGTGAATTTACGAGTTAAAAATCGCATCATCGAATCCACGATGCCCGATCCGCCGTAGACGTAAGATCTAGCGTATCTCCTGGTATTTATTACTAACATAGAGCCTGAGAGCGCTCACCTGACATGGTAGCCTAAATATCAAACCAGGGAATTGATATGAACAAGTTGCATCTGCCCCTCGTAAGAAAAGCTTAGACCAAATATTAATAGATTCTGACTGGTGAATCCGAAAAGAAAAATTAAATAATATTCCTCATATTGAACTAAGATATAATTCAGGACCCCACAGGGAGCCCAAATATGAACCCGAGGACTTGGTTTGAACAAACTTGAATCTCACCTCCCTGAAGATGATGTTGTATACCAAATATCAAAAGATTCTGACAACTGGATCTGCAGAAAATATTTTTGATAAATATTCCTCATGTTGAACTAAGATATAATTCAGAATCCCAGAGGGAGACCAAATATGAACCCGAGGACTTGGTTTGAACAAACTGGAATCTCACCGAACACCCCCCCCCCCCCCCCACCCCCTTCCCTCCCGGATGCTGCATAAAGAATATCAGGATTCTAATTGGTGGATCTGAAGATAAGTTTTAAAAAATATTCCTCATACTGCACTAATTTAAACATTTGGGCTTCCATAGAGAGCCCAAATATGGACCCAGGGATTTGATTTCAGTAAACATATGAAACAATCTTCCAAAGATATTAAAATTGAAATTTGAAAGCTTTTGGAGCAGTGGTTTGGGAGAAGAACTTCAAGAAGAGTCTTATATGTTTTTCCAATTGCCCGCTGTGTTAAAAAATGCTGACTCAGCATTTCTCAAACATCCTGAAAATGTACCCTATATCTTTCTATACTATATTTTGGAATGTCTGTCTGTCTGTCTGTCTGTCTGTCCGAGTGTCCAAAATGGGTCTACTAGGAGTATTTTTTGTGGCAGAGGTCATCGTCAGGTTTAAAAAAGTGTGCCCCCATTTCAAATTTGGTTCAAATCAGCCTCTCAGTTTGGAAAATATAAATTTTGGGCGGGGTGAAAATTCTTTTCCCTCCCATAACGTCAAAATATAGTCCCACAAACTTCTCTTTAACAAATCTGAGTCTACACCTCAAAAGGAAGCTGCACACCAAATATCAAGGATCTCCTACTGCTGGTTCATGGAAAGAAGATTTTTTAAAATTTAGGCACACATTTTGGGGGTGTGCCTACTGAGGGGCAAGGCAACTTGATTTCAACAAAATCAAAATGCGATGTCATAATAAACAAGCATCTCAGCTTTCATATAAATTAGTTCAGCGGTTTTGGAGAAGATGCAAACACCAGGTTCACGGATGATGGATGATGGATGGTGAGTGACCACTTCGTCATAATGTCCATGTACAAAATGGAGCTCCTTGATATACAAACTGGTGTTCTGAATAGTGAATTTGAGATGTTGTATACCAAATATGAAATGATTCTGACTGGTGTATCTGAAAAAGATTTTTTAAGAAATTTCCTCATGTTGCACTAAATTAAAATTATGGGCTACAATCAAGAGCACAAATATGAACTTTGAGACTCGATTTGAACAGACTTGAATCTACACCCCCCCCCCCCCCCACCCCCAGCCCCAGATATGTTTTGTACCAAATATCAAAGCATTCTGACGACTGGGTCTGAAGGAGATTTTAAAAGATTATTCCCCATGATGCCGTAAATTAAAAATTTGGGCTCCTGTACAGAGCCCAAATATGAACTGAGGGGGTTTCAGTTTAACAAACTTATATCTGACCAAAACCAAAATGTCAAAAGATTCTGATCAGTGGTTCTGAAGAAAAATTAAATTTTGGCAAATATACTGACTCAGCATTTTTTGACACCCTCTACATAACATTCTGTGTCAACCGATGGCAATTTTTATACCATTCAGTTCTATTGGTCCTAAGGATGCTTTATACCAAATAGCAGTTCTTTGTTCTGTGAGGTTTGGTAAATATTGCAGTTTGGAAATATTTCTAATTTTAGCTCCTGCATTCCAACTGGGACACATGAAATATTTTTTTTTATGAATCAAGTACTCATGACATAATAATATCACAAACCAAATGTGGTCTAAATCGGATCACTGATTCAGAAAATAAAAATATTGGGCAGGGCCAAAAATCTTTCCCCACCCATTACAAAGGCAAATATTGTCTCCATGAACTTTCCTTAAACAAAAACTTGAATTCACACCTCAAAAGGAAGCTCCATACCATATATCAAGTCATTGTACCTGCTGATTCATGAGAAGAAGATTTTTAAACATCTTGGAGCATTTTTCTCCACCCCCTCCCCATGGGGCTGGGCACATTGAGTTGAACAAAAATAAAATGCTCCCTCAGCACCATCACTAACACAAACTTTCATTTGAATTGGTCCAGTGGTTTTGGAGGAGAAACCCAAAACATTGTGTTGACAGATGACAGATAGAGAGCGATTAGATTAGCTCAGTTAACAAACTGTTGAGGAACCAGTTTTGCTGTAGGAGAAAGGTATCAAAGTCAAAATAAGGCCTTCAAAAGTTAAAAGAAGAATTAAATTTTTATTTGAATGAGGACCGAGATTGGGAAAAAAATCCTTTGAAGTGGGAAAAATAATGACAAATTCCCATTAGGAAAGGGTCCCATACTCAGACCCTGTAGCCAGCCAAAACAAACCCTGACGTATGTCGACCAAAGTTATCAAGTTATAGTAAAATCATTCCAAAACAAGTCATCCTACCAAGTTACAATGAAATCCATTCATAAATATGACTTGAAGATTTTCCCTAAGGAATCTATGTATGTGCCTGTCTGGAGTCATGGCTGACTGGTCGTGATCAAAATAGGACAGTCTCATCTAGATATCATGCCGAGATATCCTACCAAGTTACAGTGAAATCCCTTCATAAAAACAACCCGTAGACAGTGCTAAAGGATTCTAGGTAATGTGATCTAGCAACGGTAACAGCTGACCAATCGTGGCCAAAATTGGAAAGTCGCATCTAAACATCAAACCAAGTTATTTTAAGATACAATGAAATCGATTCATAAATATGAACTGAATACTGTGTTAAACAACTCTAGGCCATATGCCTGTTTGGTCGTCAATGTCGTCACAGTTGACCAATCAAGGCCAAAACAGGATGTTCTGATCTTGACATTACAATGTATACTGTGTTTCAAATTTTGGTCAGGTTCAGTCAACAGTGGCAGCTGCAGAAACACGTTACATAGATTCCTTTAGCACTGTTTACAGTTTTTATTTATGAAAGGATGTCATTGTAAATTGACATTATACGGAATCATCCTATCACGAAACAATGAAACCCTTCATAAATATGACCAGTAGACTGCCCTAAAGGTGTTTGGTTTTTGGACCCATGCAGCCATCACGGTTAATCGATCGTGACCAAAAAGGGACATGTATATACATGACCCCCAAACTTGCATATGAAATTTTGTGATGGTCGGACAAGAACTACACAGTGTAGCCTGTGCTAAAGAAATTGTGAACAGACTTTTTGGTTCTTCTACTGATCGAAAGATAAAACATTTTTGGGCGATAATGCCTCATCAATTTAGTTAGAACATCAATTTAGTCAAAACACCACTTTTATTTGGTCAAAATGTAACATCCCAGAATGATTGAAAAAGATTGCTCTTGGTTTCACATGATTGCTGCATCTGAAACCAATTGAACTTGGTAAGTTATAAGTGTGGGAATTTATAGTGTTTAAACTGATGAGACACAAAAGGCTCTCTACATAACTCTGTGTCTTTTAATAATCGGGGTTATTATTTTAGAAAAACAAAAGTTCTTTTGATGACGTATCCATTAACTGTGATTTGATTCAAAGTTCGATTCAAAATTTGATTTGAAATTTGATTCATTTTCACATTGCAATTTGATATTTGATTCAATCAAAATTTTCAATTTGCAGGTCCCTACCATCATGGTTGACCGATCGCAACCAAAAGGGATCGATCTCATCTAGACATGATCTCGAACCTGCATATAAAATTTTGTGACGATCGACCAAGAACTACTGGCTATAGCCTGTGTTAAAGAAAATGTAAACAGACTTACAAAATGACAGACTAGCAGACTGACATACTTCCGCATACGTGATTGTAATAGCTTGTCTTGAATTTTGGCAAGTTAAGCTAAAAACTTGCGCTGTTTGATAAGAGTTCTTCTGTGGGTGTCGGCAGTTGGAATTTTCATGGAAATATAATATAACATTCTAAAAAAGCCTCTGATACATATACAACATTGCTTCAAATTTCCAACTGCGGAAATTTCTGTCAGAGTAACTTCCAGTTATCTTGATTATTTTAACAAACATTGGGATTGAGACACCCATCCCCCTCCCTGCCCCCATAGCACCGACCCTGGTTCCTACTACATGTACAGACTGGCGCAAAGGTAAGATACCATATTTTTATCTTTAAAGCATAACTTTTCTATTGGGAGACTACATTTTAGTGAGAATTGCGTCTTGTGATACGTGATTTCGTCAATAGTTTTATATTCCTTCACGACTTCCATTATTAATAATCATTAATAATCATGTTCATCATGAAGGAAAGTAAATTATTGTCAAAATCACATATCAGAAATTCTCACTAAAATCTACTGTTCCAAAAGAAATGTCCAACCAGTTAACTTTTGTCGATTAGTCCTGTCAACCAGTCGACTTCCCAAAAATAGCCAATCCTTTCAACACTAAAACCAATGTTTGTCAACTGATGGAATATTCATGCTTGGGGTCAGATGGAAGAGGGGAAAGGGAGAGCATTGAGACTGAGCGACCTGTGACATGCCTATCTATTATATTCATGGTTGTGTGAATTCCCAGTAAACGCCACGCGTAATTTATATTAAACTTGACCTTTGGCTTGACACTGGGAATTTGGGAAACTAAGAAGCCTTCTCCAGTTGGTCGAGTAAACTAACTTACGTCAAAGGGTGCTGGGAGAGAACCAGTGATAATGGTGAAAACCTATAACACGGGGTTGTAAACTAGCATTTTAAGACGGGAGATCTAAAGCCTAAAACAGACGCCAAGAGGAAGAAAATACCAGTGCGTTTTCTCCAACCACTCAGGCCACATCCATTTTTGCCATTGTGCCCAAATTTGACTGATCGAAAGGTCTGCTCAAAGGCTTATGAAATTACAGAAAAATACATCCACTAACTCAAATAATCGTAGTTTTGTTCGCGCCTTTCATTGACTGACTGGATTCAATCAACAAACTAGCAATTACTATTGAAAAATTGGCCTGTTCAAACAAAAGACTGCCTTCCTGGGACACACTACAGGAGGACGATGGCTTCAGCATAAATTATGCAAAGTACATGTAAAGCATAGAATGAACTATTACACTCTCTAAACCAAATCAGCTGATCGATGAATTATATGTGTTTTTAAATAACAGTTGTCATAACTAAACTCCAGAAATGATCACAAATGTCCCACATGTTACCAAATAAAGAAATTTAATTGTTCGGGCATTTCTACTTGGGGCATTTGTAACACAATGAAAACAAAATGGTTCAGTGTGCGTTCTCCATGCCTGAAGGTCAAAGTCTTATTTTTAAGCCCTGTCATTGGAATTACCAATCTCTTCATCATTTTTGCAATTTGTTACTTAAGTCATTGGAAGCTTGCCTATTGTCAAAATCATAAAAAATATTTTTTTGCGGACAAAACAAAAATATATTCCATTTCTGTGTTCCCTTGTCATTATTTTGGGGTGCGATATGACTTTGTTTTATCAGCATTTAAGGGCAATGACTGGTGAAAACTTCAAACAATTCTCCCAAAGTTTTGTTGAACAACCTAAACAACCCCCTTAAAAGGAGTACTCATTACAAAAGAGAGTGTACCTACTTTTAACCCTTTACCAACATAACGACGAGAACCGGACAGTACTACATGTATTCTCAAAAGTTGCCAATTAATTTCAATTATTTCTTTCATTTTTGTCTGAAAAACATAGGTTATGACCCCTCGTTGGAACAAGCTCATCGAGCTCATTCCAATGAGGAGACATGACCTATATTTTTGATACAACAAATTGGTTATTCAAGAATTATTTTTTAAGAGTCGTCTGTTTTTCATGTTAGGTAAAGGGTTAAGTCCATGTTTGGACGATATATATATACAGTATGGCCGACATGGACTGGTCAACAGGTGCTTCATTAAGGTGCAATATAATTCAGAGAAATTTGTTTACTTTGAATCTCCAACCTCTAATACTCCATGAACTCAAAGTAAATATACACAAATTATACATCAAAAGGAAGAATGAGATGTATCGAACACGAAACATATTTCTAATCAACTCATAGAGTTGACTGTAGGCATCAATGGTTCCTGGAATTCTACTACCGTATTCCTGAAATGCTAATAAAATAATATTTCCAGAGAACAACTTGTGGCCATATGTACTTAACATATCCAAGAACAAAGCTAGGCATTCAAAACATTTTAGAGTGCAACAATTGGACTGCATTTGGGAAAAGGACAACACTATCTGCAGTTTAATTGAAGATAGACTCCATGTCTGACAGACATGCGTAAATCACTTGATACCCAGGGGTCAATTTAATTTCTAAAAATTAAATAGCAGTTTAGTAATATGGATAAATTTTGATTAACATTTCCTATTATTTATGTTTTTATCATGGAAAATTGATTTGCGATAGTTAAAAATTGATTCAAAAATCGCTATGTGGATCCAGTTAAATCGATCCCTGTGGAATCCACGAATTTTATTTGAAAAAAAAAATAATAATTCTTAGAAATTTCAACAGGTGTCGTGATACTTTGCGTTGACTATGGAAACAGGACAGTCTCTAATGAATAATAGTATGCCGTATTTAGGTGACCTTTCTCATTTTTTTTTGATTTTAGACAGTGTTCTATACTGAGGTTTTGAAATTTAATCCGACACAGCTCTGTCACTGCATTTTGAAGAATTCTGATGGCCTAGCTTTCTTCTTGGATATCTGAAGCTTGCACATTTGGCCGCAAAAGGTTTGTCTGAAAATTAAGTCCTGGTATGAAAAGTGTAACAGACTTACAGGAAGCATTAGTGCCTACATTCACGTCTATGAGTTGATTTCATATATAATTTGTGTTCAATACATCTCAATTTTCATTTTGATATATAATTTGTGTATATTTATTTTGAATTTATGGAATATCAGACTTTCGGAGGTGGGAATTTCAAAGTAAACCAATTTCTCTTACTTACATGTATAAGTAATATGGGAATTACACCCAAACCGTCCGCTGGCCGAACCGTCCTCTGCAATTTGACCCAAACCCGCCGCTACATTTTGACACTAACCGGCCACTAATGGATCCAAACCGTCCTCTAGAACATTTATTCATTCCCATCTTTTTTTAAATATTTTTAACTTAATATTTTGAGCGAATAATAAGTTATTTTCGAAAGTTTGAGAGTTTTTCAAAATTATTTTTCATGTTTGTTTTTGATAATTACTTACATGTATCAGTAGTTGTTTGCCTTGTTATCTCTGTATACATGTTTGTATTGTCCTAGTAGTTATTTGCAAACATTATCATATCAAACCTCACACCAGTTCATAAATATCGTTTTCTTACGAAATGTTTAACATCTGACAGTAAAATAATATTTATAAACATTGCTCTGAAAAGTCTTCAGAATTAAACGTTAATTATTCATATCTAACCTAGCGACAGTTCATAACTATCATTTTGTTTTCAAATGTTCAACATCTGGTGGTAAAATAATATTTATAAATGCCACTCTGATAATTATTTAAAACTAAAAGTTAAATTATTCATATAAAGATCAAGTAAAAACGTCGCTACAACCAGAATTTATTTAAAATTGTTCATATCTAACCTAGCGACAGTTCATCATTACATGTATGTTATCAACTGCATTGTATGTTACTATATTTTATTGGACATTTTTGTTGACAATATGTTTGTATACTTTTTGAAATAAGAGCAGATGTGAAAATATTATTCCCTTTTCTTGGTTCCCGCAATGACCTAATGATCACCACAATTTCTAAATTGCATAGAGGGTGCTTCAGGCACTGTTGGGGACGGTTTGGGTGCTCTGGAGGGTGGTTCAGGGTAAATGTAGCGACAGGTTTGCATCAAATTGTAGAATACAGTTTGGCCAGAGAACAGTTGGGGTATTTCCCTTACATAGCACCTTAATTAAAATTTTGTTCTTTTTGATTTGCATTACCTGGTAAATGCATGCGTGGACATCACTGCCCACGTGTGTATTACGACCAGTCCATGGCAACTGTACTGTGATGATGTGGGAACGAAAACGAACTTTGGTAAGTTTGAACAGATATGATGATAAGTTGAGATTGCATTCTGCTGAATCGTGCTCTTATTATCTGATAAAAAAAGTAACAAACACGCAATGAATGAGGCAATTTTGGTACTGGGAATACTCGTATCGCCTGGTTTGACGGGGTAGAAACGTGGGTCCACATTAGTTTCTTGAACTCTGGCAGCTTGGTTCGAAATTAGGTGATAAGATCAACTCTAACGCTACACTGAGCGAATATTTAATTTATTTAGCTGAAACCAACAAACATAAACGAAAAAAATCTCCGCACATGTAACTGCCTGATTACAGTGATAGTTTGTTATTGGAATATTCAAATGTTCAAACACGCCTTCGAAATTGTCAACAATACAACTTTGCAAATAAAATCTTCCTAATAGTTCTGTTAGTGGGGCAAAATGAGAGACTGAGAGGGCGTTGTGCGGTCATTTCATGTGATATAACAATCGTCGTTCTGCAAAAGTTACGAAGCATCCCTGACCAAACAAGCATTGACATAATAAAATGTACTGTTAAAACTGTAAGTTAACATTGAAAACAAAAGAAAATGTGTCCGATACTGTCTGCGACAGACCGATGAAACCCACCGTAATTGCGGACACATGGAAATGTCTGCGCAACGTCTCTAAAATGACTCGAGGTCCGCGCAACCTTGGTCTAAAACAGAGAAAATGTGCGCGCAGTTACGGTACCGCCAGTCCCCCCCCCCCCTCTCTCTCTCTCTCTCTCTCTCTCTCTCTCTCTCTTAAACCTATATTTCCATGCAATAGATACTAGAACAAAAACATAATGGCCCAGATCCTTGACAAATTTAATGATCAATATAAACTTGCTACCCGTCATATCTGATCTAATTTCTTTGTAATATTATTATACATATATGGAAACGACAACAATAAGCCGGCAGCTTACTGTCGAATCCAATCCACATACTATTGTACATTTCTACCTGATACTATTGAAAATAAATATTATTTAAACTAAGTTTTAAACAATTCGTCTGCAACGTTGAGTAAAACTTACAAGTATTTTTCAAATTCTGCCAATAGCAATTCATCATCGGCGAAGAGGAGAATAGACACAAACCTTCGTTTACACGTTTTACGAATCTTGCAAGTTCATCAATAAAAATTGTGAGCAAAATATTGTCCCCCTTGTTTTACGTTTTACCCTCCAGCCCCCTACCCCCGCCCCCCGGTGCTGAACGAAAACGTGTTTGTGAGGTCATTATTCATTTTAACAGAAGAGTGTGTCGATTCATACATATTTTGAATTGGTCTGTACGTGTTCCCATCCGCACAAGCTTCAATAACTTGTACAGCAGTATGTTTCGTTCAGCACTGTCAAACGCCTTTCTGAAGTCAATAATTGTCACCAAAAAATCGTGTTTTCCACGTATTAACCCTTTGAACACGAGCGGCCCATTTCACGTCCAGGAACATGATATGTCATAATTTCATTAAATAGGATGGATGCTAAGTGCATGTGTATGGTATACCTATCACTATTTTCAACGTGCAGCCCTAAGGCTGCACGTTGAAAATACTAATTGGTCTACCTCTAAATAATGAACGTGGACTCTTCCAGTTGCTGTCACTAAACTGATATGGAAGATACCACCAGGGTTCAAAGGTTTAAACTACAAAGGGAATACATATTATCTTCACAAGAACGTTTCGGCCTAAGTTCATCAAATATTAACCCGTTACATAAGCATATGCTGTTAATATATTATTCAATAGAGTATCGTATAATTTACATGTTGATATAAAAGACTATAGTTATTTATTATTTATTTAGTGGTGTTTAAGGTCACATATATCTGCACAATGGCTAATCATGACCATGGCAGTTTTATGGGTGGAGGAAGCCGGAGTACCCGGAGAGAACCACTGAGCAACGGCGAGCAACTGTCAGCTTCCCAACATACTAACTCCACACAAGCAGGGTTAGCATTGGTTGAAGACGATTGCACCATCGACGTGCAGTACGCCTTAGTACACAGCGTCACCGTGCCCCCGCGTGGGCAATGGGGGTGAAGAGTCTTGCCCAAGGACACAACGCGGTTGCCGCAGGTGGGATTCGAACCGAGGACCTCTCGGCTTGCAATCTGCGCCTCTACCTAGTAAGCCACCGCGCTCCCAAGATATAGTTTAGCGGTACTCTGGGGTCTAAAGATTTGTCTATTTATGTAGGTAAATAAGTGATTTTTTTCCATAACGATGGCGTAAAATCAGTTTCAAAAAAGGGAGGAAAAATTGGTGGCCCACATTATATTTCCGAGGGTCATATTGGGTATTTTAGTGCTTCGTATGGAATAATATCACAGCCCATGGCTTTGCCACTCCGCGCATTTTGGATAACTTTCTCCACTTCTCCTAATTCAATTGCCCTATTTAGAACAGACAAGGGGTTTAAAACCTTATTTTCTATAAACGATTTTTCTTTCAGTATTTGTTTAAGACAATTATCGTTGATGTTATTAGGAATTTGTGGGTTGTACAAACTGTGAAAAGCCCATTCATTCAGTATTTCTACCTTCTCATTAGATAATACTCCATTAACACACATCACCACAACGGGAAGATTCGAACGTTTTATTGGGCCTTGTTTTTTATTTTCTTCCAAAATAGTGAAGAGTGCCTGATACTAAAGGATTCTGTTTCTATCATCGGGCATCGTGGCAGTTTTGTAGCGGCGTTCATAGAAATACAATCTTTTGTTTAAATCTTTCCATGCAGATTTAAATTCTTGCAATACAATGCTATCGATTTTGTGGGTTTTCTTGCTTTTTGAGGTACATTTGTTTTTTATTTCGTGAATAATTTTCAACAGATCGGTAAGCTTCCGATTCCAAGCAAGGTTGAAAATACATATTGTTTTCCTTTGATTTTGCGTAAAGTGTGGTGCCAAAATTTGGGACATAAACTTTACATTAACACTATGTCAACGATTTGTGCATACACGCAATCTATGTCGGATTGGGTTTCACGGCAGTAATTATATAATTCAATAACAATAAGGGCGATGTCATATAATTTTGAGGCACCATTCTCTTTAATTTGATCTGACATCTCATTTGATTGTTTTCAGTTTTGGGACAAGCAAAGGAAACACAAAGACTATACTCAAACGTCGCAAAACTGAGATCAGGTATGTTTCTAATTTCGTTGATCAGTGGTAAAAGATTAAATGTTTTCTTTAGTCCAGTTTGTAGATAAACTCTAAAGTCAAAACAGTTATTTAAAATATCACGTGACAAACATATGAAACCAACAACAGCTTTACTTTTAGAGCTCACGGATAGGAAATTATTATGGGCCTTATCAAATGTGCCATAAAGACCACAGATTTTTGCGTCATTCAAAAATTCTTTAAATGTCCACGCTTGTGGATTAAGAGTGTTCTCCAGCAAGTCCCTGTTACTTCTGTAATCCCGTTCTTCATTAAAATCTTTGAGATCACCTATTCGGACATTGAAGTCACCACATAATATACTAGCGCGAAAAAGGAAACGCTAATATTTGTTCTGTTCTAAATAATTCAAGTATGTTATGAATGATTATTTTTTTTATTATAGTTTGGATTTTGATGTTATTTCTTCACTAGTGATTAAATTTTGACCCCGTGCTTCAGTAGCTGTTATGAATGTTTATTTTTTTTATTATAATTTGGATTTTGATGTTATTTCTTCACTAGTGATTAAATTTTGACTCCGTGCTTCAGTAGCTGTTATGAATGTTTATTTTTTTATTATAGTTTGGATTTTGATGTTATTTCTTCACTAGTGATTAAATTTTGACCCCGTGCTTCAGTAGCTGTTATGAATGTTTATTTTTTTTTATTATAGTTTGGATTTTGATGTTATTTCTTCACTAGTGATTAAATTTTGACCCCGTGCTTCAGTAGCTGTTATGAATGTTTATTTTTTTTATTATAGTTTGGATTTTGATGTTATTTCTTCACTAGTGATTAAATGTTGACCCCGTGCTTCAGTAGCTGTTATGAATGTTCAGTTTTTTGTTATAGTTTGGATTTTGATGTTATTTCTTCACTAGTGATTAAATTTTGACTCCGTGCTTCAGTAGCTGTTATGAATGTTTATTTTTTATTATAGTTTGGATTTTGATGTTATTTCTTCACTACTGATTAAATTTTGACTCCATGCTTCAGTAGCTGCTCTAACTCTTCTTACCATTGACCCATCAAGTTATTTATGTTCCTTTGTGGAATGTTATTCCACTCCTGTAGAAAGGCATGCGTGAGTTGAGCGACGATGTCTGGGACGCTGATGCTCTTCCTGACCCTCCTGTCCAGCTCGTCCGGTAAAATTTCCATCGGGGACATATCTGGACTGTAGGATGGCGTACGACAAAACCCAAGCAACGTGCTGCCTTGCATTAGCATTATCCTGCTGCACCGTAAGGTTACGCGCAGGGATAAGTGGAATGACGTGAGGCATGAGAACCTGATTTCGATATCTTACGTCTGTAAGATTGCCCTGGATGACCTCAAGGGGTGTTTTCACGCCATGAGAACCTCCCCCCCCCCTCAAACCATAAGAGACCCTACCCCGACTCTGTTGTTTTCATTAACGTACGCGTCAGAATATCGCTCACCTCGACGTCGATAGCAACGTTGTCGTCCATCTTGGTGGGCCAAGTGAAATCGACTTGGTGCAAATGCCAGCAACAATTGCAATCGACGTTGACGTCGCCTAGGTGTAAGTTGCAGATCAACGTAGGGATGGTGCGGCTTTAAATGGAACTCCAGCAATCGATTCCTAACTGTTCTTGGACATTCTCGGAGACCATGAGTGCCTACATTTTGACTCGCGGTCTCCGTCCCTGTCTGAAGTCGATTACGGAGATGTGAGAGATGTATGCTTCTATCCTGACGTGGCGACGTAACGCGCGGAAGTCCGCTCCTGGGACGGTCAGCTAATCTTTCTGGGGCTCTGAGACCCCCAACTAAACGAGCTATCGTTGACCCGTAGACCGAAATTACTAGGCGATGAGACGTTGCGATTGGCACTGCATAATTAGAGCAATAGCCCTACCCTTATCAAATTCGGACATTCGCGGCATTCTGCTTTTCAGTCGAGTTGAAATGAAATGTTGTGCAATCGATGTATACAGTTCAAAACTTCGATTTGCGATGACCCTCAAGACCATAGAACGTGGGAGTGCCCCTGATGCACGCTTTGAATCTGTTGAAAGAATGCAACGTCGCACCTGGTGATGGTTGACTGAATTTTAACGAAAGGCTCTTTAGACAGTGCACTCAGGTAGCTATGTGTGTCGTTACCTGAGTGCTAGAATATTTTGTGTCCCATAGGGGATATATAACATTCTATCATTCAGGCAGGTAGCTATGTGTGTCGTTACCTGAGTGCTAGAATATTCTGTGTCCCATAGGGGATATATAACATTCTAGCATTCAGACAGGTAGCTATGTGTGTCGTTGCCTGAGTGCTAGAATATTTTGTGTCCCATAGGGGATATATAACATTCTAGCATTCAGACAGGTAGCTATGTGTGTCGTTACCTGAGTGCTAGAATATTTTGTGTCCCATAGGGGATATATAACATTCTAGCATTCAGACAGGTAGCTATGTGTGTCGTTACCTGAGTGCTAGAATATTTTGTGTCCCATAGGGGATATATAACATTCTATCATTCAGGCAGGTAGCTATGTGTGTCGTTACCTGAGTGCTAGAATATTCTGTGTCCCATAGGGGATATATAACATTCTAGCATTCAGACAGGTAGCTATGTGTGTCGTTGCCTGAGTGCTAGAATATTTTGTGTCCCATAGGGGATATATAACATTCTAGCATTCAGACAGGTAGCTATGTGTGTCGTTACCTGAGTGCTAGAATATTTTGTGTCCCATAGGGGATATATAACATTCTAGCATTCAGACAGGTAGCTATGTGTGTCGTTACCTGAGTGCTAGAATATTTTGTGTCCCATTAGGGGATATATAACATTCTAGCATTCAGGTAGCTATGTGTGTCGTTACCTGAGTGCTAGAATATTTTGTGTCCCATAGAGGGATATATAACATTCTATCATTCAGACAGGTAGCTATGTGTGTCGTTACCTGAGTGCTAGAATATTTTGTGTCCCATAGAGGGATATATAACATTCTATCATTCAGGTGACAATGTGTCAAATTTTACTTCAGTTGGGTTAAGGATAAAAAAAAAATAAATTACCACTCTGAATCCCCTACCTCGGGTGGGGGTGAGAGGGGGTGTCTCTGAGGGCATGTAGCACGAAAAACGACCAAATTTCCTATCAGTCTTTAGGCTTTTAAAATGTATGCAGAAAAGACCATCAACTGATTTGTCAAGGATCAAAATTTCAAAGCTAGTGAGTAAATTATTTCTCACAAAAAGACCAGCATCACACGAACCATTCGGGGCGTTCTTATGTTTTACTAATCTGTTAAAACCATACCCACAGTGGATAAGTGGGCAAATCACCTTTTCGAATGTGGCGGATTGTGAAGCGACGTATATCATTTTTAGACACCAGTTCTATCGCCCGTTGAATATGTTTGAGCTTTTTGACTTTGAACCTTTACCAAAACACGATCCGCCCTGGAAACCTTTTTTTGCCCAAAATATTCGTCTTCAAATGTCGTTTATGTACATTTCCGAACAGTTTTCATTTTCAAACGATATGTGTTTGTTTTTGATGATACACAATAACTAACAATAATTAATTTGAACGAATGCTATTAACTCCTTCGTACTGACATAATACGACCTTTGGGAAAGACACTATCTGATCTCATCACCCGATCAGTTGTGACCATCAGTTGCTCGAGCGATCAAAAACGGGACAACATGTTACGCCATGATATTTTAACCCACTTTTGACGTGGACTCTATACTTTGTTAAGTCATCAAAGTCTGTAGGAAAGAGTTTCATCAGCCCTAAGGAATAAGAAAATCGTATTTAATATCTTCTTTTCTTGTCTCAAATATTTTCACTTAGCTGGCCTAATTAGGCTACTAAAATCTAAATCGACTATTTGAGAAAGCCTCCATTCAGTAATTATGATGAAATTCAGCCTACTTGAGGGTTAATCTGGTGATGTAACCTTGCTTGTTCTTCTTGACCATAGTGCGTGCTGCTTTTGACACTGATTGTCATGAAACTCTGCTAGAGGCAATGAACTCTGTTTTTGGACTTAGGGGTTTGACCGCTAGCTGGCTATCATCATACCCGAAGAAGAGGCAGCATCGTGTATCAATAAACGGTAACCTGTCAAAAGACTTCCATCTGGAATGTGGAGTCCCACAGGGCATTTGTCGCGGTCCTGTTCTGTTTCTATTCTATATTTAAAAAAATATTCGCCAGCATTGAATCGCACCTGCCTTACATTTATGGTTATGCTGATGACAAACAGGTTTACTTCTCTTTTCGACCGTCAACCATGGATCAAACTAAAGCTCTAGAAATTATTGAATCATGTTTTTCGGACATTCCCACTTAGATGATTTCTGACAAATTAATTATAAATGATGATAAGACTGAATTGGTTCACATCAGCAACTCGCTAAAATTGAAATCAACTCAGTGACGGTAGGAGATTCCACCGTCACGGCAAGTGACAGTATATAATCTTTGTGACTTCTTCTACTCAAACATGTCTGTGGATAAACATATGTGCACAAGGTCTACAAAGGTCTATACACAATTAAACAGATAAGACAGTTCCTTACAAAAGACTCCACAAAACCTCCATTTCATGCCTTTGTAACTTCACATTAGGATTATTGTAATGCCTTACTGTTCAACATTCCCCAAAACCAGTACTCTCACATCAGGTCGAATGAAATGTAGAGTATCGCGATATCAAGATATCACTCCTGTTCAGATGGATCTGCACTGGCTGCCAGTAAAGTGCAGAATAATTTTCAAAACATTATTATTAGTTTTCAAGGCACAACATAACATGCCACAAGCCTCCTTAGAATAATTCATCAATACCAAGAATGTGTGTCAATACACCCAGAGGTCTGATGGAAAAAATGCTACTATATGTTCCGAAAAATAGTTAGACATTTGGAAATAGGCCATTTTCATTTGCTTGTCCTCTAGAGATAGGCCATTCTCATTTGCTTGTCCTCTAGAGATAGGCCATTCTCATTTGCTTGTCCTCACTTGTATATCAAAATTTATTATTTTAAATATCATTTTTTTTAATTTTTCAAAAAAATTCAACACAACCATATCATGTGACCCCTCGTTGGAACGAGCTCGACTAGCTCGTTCCAACGAGGGGTCACATGATATGTTTTTTGTGAATTTTTTTGAAAAATAATATTTTTTCAACTGCTGAATTTGCATATTACTCGGGAGGATACGGGCGGTTCGTTGGGTAAAGGGCTAAAGAGACTGTCAGATGTCAACATTTCAAGGAAGATCTCAAAACATATCTATTTCAAAAAGCCTATAAGTAATGTTCTGAACTATCAAATACTGTATATAATTTGTTTGTATATTTGCACGAGCTCAGTTACATGTACAGCACCTTAGAATATTGTTCTTTGTCCACTGAACTATAATTCGAGCGCCATATAAATAGAGGATATGGCATGCGTGTTTTTCTCATAATATGAAAATACGTGACACGTTATGGTGCACACCCAGTATTGTTAATTTCGGTAAATATTGCAGGCCCCAAGCAAGATTTTTCAGGAAAGAGATGGTATATATCGCAGAAATAGCAGCGGTTATGTGAAATATAACAATTTGCCAAAACGTGTTGCACAGCGACATGCAATAAACACAGAACCACACATGTTGTTCATATGTTAATATGGCGACAAATATGGCAATCGAGAAATTTTGAAAGCGTGCGGAAAGGATCAAACTTCAGACAAGCTATAGTAAAACAAACCTTCATTTTTTAAACCGACAAAAGATCATAATTCAATGGCAAATAGATTCATTATGGTTTAACAACACTTTAAAAAACCAAGGCTATATTATAAGCGGGATTGTACGTCAATTTCAATAACTAAGGTTATTATATCACGTTGTTAGTTCCCAAGATCCTTCCCATCCTTCAATACCTAGACGAGCAAAATAGTCGTACGTGGAGTCACTCGTTCAGGCAATTACTCTATGGCTCATTTGTTCGATGGGATTCTGGTCGTTCGAGCAATCTGAGAGGGTTAGCAAGCCTGTATTAGTGCTAGTAATGGTACAAGGCCGCAAGAGTGGAAGAAGACTGCGGGATTTGGTGACTACTGTAAAATCTAATTATAGGATAGACGATGGCAATATTGGGAAAATCAGTAATAGTGGTGTTGGAGATATGAAGATCATGGAGAGGTCTAGAACTGGGCAGATGCTAGGAGCTAAATTATCATCAGGTATATATAGTACTGCATCATCATGTCATAGGTATCCTCCTATACCCCGATGAGCATTGAGAGCCGTAAAAGAAATCGCTCTTTCGATACTCATCTGCTCAATGGGATTTGAGTCGCTTGAGTAGTGACTTTTTCAGTAACTGCTCAAAAGCTTATTTGCTCGATAAGATTCGAGTCGTTCGAATAATACCTAACCCTGCTTGATTGTATTTTGGGTTTGAGGATCATAGAGGACTTCGTTATACACAGGAAAGGCAAAAACAGAAACGGCCCAGACAAAATAGTCTGCTAGGATAGGCAGAAATGGAACCAGTAAAGGGCAAAACAGGCCAGGAAATAGGATAAACCACAGAAAATATCGGGATAGATAAAATACCGAGACTATGGTGCACATCCGAAACAATAAAGTTAATCTTATACAAATGAATGCGTCTATTGTTGGGCAAAAATAAGAATTCTAGGGGACAACAGATAGAAACCGAACAGTTAGTGGGAAATCCGCACTAGTAAAAGAACTGTTGGATTTATTTGGGTAATTTTACAAAGTATTCGAACAAATACAATTATTCAAACCAGGACACGCACCTTAAAGCACTGTATGCTACTCTTTTAAGCCCAGTATTGAGGAATCCTTGCCAAATAAAGTTGTTTTGATGGTTTAGAGAGATTGGCTGGATGTTTGTGGTAAGTCGATGTATTCTAGTTCACTTCAATTTATCCACATGAGACCTCTTATCATTCATTTAGCACTACGTGCTATTATTATAAACCCTAGGTGGGGGTTTTCCAAGTCCGTCTCGGTAGTTTTGGATTATTAAGAGGGATTGTCGGGTTGTTTGCTGTAATTAAAATTACTCCTATTCAATCGAACACACCCTCCGAACTCACCCCTTTCCTACTAGAAGGTTTTCGGTCACATAGCAACTATGTGCTACCATAGAAACCAAGATGGCGGCCTCGGATATACAAAATGGACGACGTACACTCGTCTCACCTCAACAAAACGCGCTGCGCATGCACACTAGGACCACGTATTACTATGGGGATGTTGTCACAAGATGTTTGTTCACGCACGCTAACATGACAACCAAAAATGAAGTAACTGGGCCATGTGCCTATGACGTCACATGAGATCCGGCCAATGTGGTCGATCGGGTACATGATCTACTACTAACATCAAACCGAGAGATCCACGGTTCGATCCCCAGCAGGGGTAACTGCGTTGTGTCATTGGGCAAGGCACTTAATCCCGATTGCTCAAGTGGGGGCATGGTGGCACAGCCATGGGGGCGTTCTGGGGGCACATCCCCCCACCCCCACAAAACAAAAATAATTCCGATAGGATCACCGATCCAATGTCGAGTTGTGACAGTACAAAAGTGGGTTTAATCTTATCATCCGGAAACTAATTGTTTACAATTTACTATGTGAAGGGTCACTGTGACCTTGACCTTTGACCTACTGATTCCAAAATAAATAGGGATCTTTCTTGCAATAATGCCAACCTACCTATGAAGTTTCATGAACGTGGGTGGAACCATTGTCAAATTATCATCTGGAAACCAATTGTTCACGATTTATGAACAAGGTCACTGTGACCTTGACCTTTGACCTAGCGAGACCAAGATAAATAGATGTCTTCCACTCACCAAGGCCAACCCACCTATGAAGTTTCATGAATGTGGCTTCAACCGTAGTTAAGTTACCGCCCGGAAACCAATTGTTTACAATTTACTATGTTGAAGGTCACTGTGACCTTGACCTTTCACCTAGCAAGTCCAAAATAAATAGGGTTCTTCATCTCACTGATGCCATCCTACCTATAAAGTGTTATGAACGTGGGTCGAACCATTATCAAGTTATCATCCGAAAACCAATTGTTTTGATTTACTATGTTCAGGGTCACTGTGACCTTGACCTTTGACCTAGTTATTCCAAAATAATAGGGTTTTTCCTCTCATGAACGCCAACCATTGCCTACTTATGAAGTTTCATGAATGTGAGTTTAACAATAGACAAGTTATCATCCGGAAAACAATTGTTTACAATTTACTATGTTCATGGTCACTGTGACCGTGAACTTTGACCAAGCAAGTCCAAAATAAATAGAGTTCTTCCACTCACTGATGCCAACCTACCTATTGAGTTTCATGACGTGGGTCGAACCATTATCAAGTTATCATCCGGAAACCAACTGTTTACACCCGCCCGCCATTCACGAAACTATAAGTCGAGCTTTGACTTCGTCACAACTTGACTAAATAAGAGGCCCCAAGGGGCTGTGATCGCTCACCTGCCAAAGTGGTTCAAAGAAGTATTGAGTCACATTCAGTTATACATGGTTCATCAACTCTACAAAGGAATGAAGTCATGAAAGGCAAATTTTATGGAAAAAACACTAAGGAATCGATTTGAACAAACCTAACATGCTCCCCATGCCACCCCCAACCCGCCCATAGAGAGCCCAAATAATAAGCCAGGGACTCAAATTGAACAAACTTGAACCTGATCCCCCATGAGATGTTATATACCAAATACGAAAGAATTCTGGCTGGTGGATCTGAAGAAAGGGGTTTTAAAAGAAATGTCCTCACATTGCATTAAGTTAAACTTTGGGCTCAAACAGGGAGCCAAAATATTTACCCAGGTAACCAATTTGAACAAAACTGAAACTGCCCCACCGCAAGATGCTGCATACCAAATATGAATGGATTCTGACTGGTGAATCTGGAGAAAAAGACTTTTGAAGAAATTATCTCATATTGCACTAAGTTAAAATTCAGGCTGCCATAGGCAGCACAAATATAAACCCAGGGACTCGATTTGAACAAACTTGAACCTGACCCCCCTATAGATGTTGTATACTAACCATGAAAGGATTCTGACTGGTGGATCTGAATCTGAAGAAGATTTTTAAAGAAATTTCCTCAAATTGCATAAAGTTAAACCTTGGGCTCTAATAGAGAGCCCAAATACTAACTGAGGGACCCGATTTGTACAAATTTGAATCTGACCCCCTCCCCCACCCCGTAGAAATGTTGTGCACCAAATATGAAAGCATTCATACCACCAAATATGCAAGATTTTTAAAGAAATTTCCTCATATTTCACCAAGCTAAAATTCGGGCTCCTAGATGGTTCTGGAGAAGTAGATTTTTTATTTATTTTTTTTAAATGTATGGGTGCGAGCAGAGTAATGCCCCTTGTGGTTCGGCGCGGCAAGGTTATTTGTACAAACTTGAATTGACATATGATAAGGAACATGCATACGGAAGCCTATTAGCTTCACGTCGTTTTTAGTTATTAAATTGTAGCTACAATTTAATAAATTGTACCTACAATTTAGCTAAATTGTAGTTACAAGTTAGTAAATTGTAGTTACAATTTAGCTAAATTGTAGTTGCAATTTAATAAATTGTAGTTACAATTTAGCTAAATTGTACTTACAAATTAATAAATTGTAACTACAATTTAGCTAAATTGTAGTTACAATTTAATAAATTGCAGTTACAATTTAGCTAAATTGTACTTACAATTTAATAAATTGTAACTACAATTTAGCACCTGTACTTTTATTGATCAAGCTAAATTGTAACTGCAATTTAACTGGCCAATCGGGTTCGTTGTTTTGTTTTCGCTGAAAATGGTCTGAATAATCTCTTTCTTTGAGATGTTTCACACATTCCGCCGGTTGAGTCATTCACGGCAACAAAATCTAACAACAGAAATGGGAAAATAAAAAAAATCATCATTTTATTATATATATAATTATTTTTATTTTGGTTATCATTGGGCATAAATTGAGTATTATTGGGCAACATTGGCAAGTTGGGTGTCTTTGTGTATCATTGGGGTAAAATACATGCCGTAAGAAATAGAGGGCCCTAGGTAGCGCCGACCTGCGTGGGCCTGTAGGTTCAAGTAATGTACAAGATCAACCATGTTGTGGCCCCACGGGAGAAAATTTGTTTAATCCAAAAGGAAAAGGAGCCTTTTCCTGGCACTTGAACCTCTCAAACACATCGTTTCACGCGATTCATGTTGCATATTTGAGAGAATGTTATCGTTTTGCACAATTCCGTGTGAAATGTGGGACCCCTTAAATTATTGAAGCCCTGGGCGTTTGCCAGTCTGGCCATTCCTGAACAATTGGTGGAAAGGTTTTGTGTACGACTTTTGGTGATAACATAGAACATAAATAGGGAGACGGGCGTGCACAATGGGCGGGGAGGTACAGTCATAATTGTACAAAGTTGAAAATGGTTGCTTTTAAAACAAAAACTTTAAAAAGTTCTGCCTTCAAGAACATTAATAAAAAATTGCATAAATTGTTTGTTTACCCCCGTGTGCCTCGCCTGCTGGCCAAATGCAGATATCTTGGTTTCGCCCGGCGAGTTCATGATTTTACATCTTAGTAACATACATCCCGGATTTATGGATTCGATCCGAGCTAAAGCACTCGGCGCCAAAATCTACTCCCATGATTTGAAATACCTTGGCTTTATTCCCTCAGCATGCAACCAGGACATTCATAAAACAACTACAAACCCCATAAGTTACGAGAAGGTTATTTTTGTTAGGCCTAATTAGTTATTTTGTTTTCACGACACATTCAACGACCAGTGTTGTGTTATGTCGGTGACAGGTTTACGGATGGAGGAAGCCAGAGTACCCAGAAAGAACCACCTCGTAACGATGAACACCTACCAGCTACCCAACATCATAACTCCACCCTGCAGCATAGGCAGGGTTGGAACGATTGACAACAGAAGTAAGTCGATAGCGGTTTATATACGTTCAAACACAGAGTCATCGTGCCCAATGTGTGCACTGGGATGAAATGCCTTGTCCATTATACAATGAGGGTCGCTCTTATGGCTTAACGAGCTTGAGCTCAGAGCCTCGAGCACAAAAGTCAAGCCGTCTATCAGTGATTCACCACTACCCCTAAATTTATGATAACAGTATCCTCATGGAATTAACTAAATTGAGGATGACCTCCATGCTATCATATTTTACGAATTGAGAATGTTGGTTTTCTTTACAAATGTTCAAGCATTTTTTGGCGCTGTGTGTGCCTTCAAAGACTGAAATTTTTCCGGGTCGGGAAAACATCCTCAAAACGCTTACCCTCTTTGGGACGCAATTTTTCTCACTACCGGAACTATAACACCTAAATCCTGCCGGTCTGAGTGTTATGATAGTGAGCCAATTTCAAGCTATCGCCCAAAAATGCCACGGCTTCCGTGTTTCCTAGGCTACACATATTACATTCCCTTTCTATCTAACACTCTTTTTAATGACCCCCCCCCCCCCACCGCCTCCCACCCCCGCCGCAGTTCTGTTGATTTCGATCTAACCCTAAACAACAGTGACCTCAAGCGAACCACCACGATAACGTTCAAGAGCGGGCGCCTCTTTCTTACTTAGCCAGTCAAATAAGCTTTTGGATTTAACACCCACCCTCTCATTCCCATTACAATCCTCTAAAATTCTATAAAAACTCGCCGACTGATACTGTTTTAAACTCCTAATATTTGCCCCTCAAATTGACGATTTTCGACTATTTAAATGCAGGATTAAGTAGAGAGCCATGGTACGTGCGAATGCCACCGATTGGCCACTTAAATTGCAGTTACAATTTAGAATGACCAATGAAAGCACAGGTGCTAAATTGTAACTACAATTTAGCTAAATTGTAGTTACAATTTATTAAATTGTAAGTACAATTTAGCTAAATTGTAGTTAAAATTTAATAAATTGTAGTTACAATTTAATAAAAAGCGCCTGTGCTTTTATTGGTCATGCTAAATTGTAGCTGCAATTTAAGTGGCCAATCGGTGGCATTCGCACGAACCATGACTCTCTATTCAATCCTGCATTTAAATAGTCGAAAATCGTCAATTTGAGGGGCAAATATTAGGAGTTTAAAACAGTATCAGTCGGCGAGTTTTTATAGAATTTTAGAGGATTGTAATGGGAATGAGAGGGTGGGTGTTAAATCCAAAAGCTTATTTGACTGGCTAAGTAAGAAAGAGGCGCCCGCTCTTGAACGTTATCGTGGTGGTTCGCTTGAGGTCACTGTTGTTTAGGGTTAGATCGAAATCAATAGAACTGCGGCGGGGGTGGGAGGCGGTGGGGGGGGGGGGGGGTTATTAAAAAGAGTGTTAGATAGAAAGGGAATGTAATATGTGTAGCCTAGGAAACACGGAAGCTGTGGCATTTTTGGGAGACAGCTTAAAATTGGCTCACTATCATAACACTCAGACCGGCAGGATTTGGGTGTTATAGTGCCGGCAGTGAGAGAAAATGCACCCCAAAGAGGGTAAGCGTTTTGAGGATGTTTTCCCGACCCGGCAAAATTTCAGACTTTGAAGGCACACTCGAGTTAATTCCATGAGGATACTGTTATGATAAATTTAGGGGTAGTGGTGAATCACTGATAGATGGCTTGACTTTTGTGCTCGAGGTTCAGAGTTCAAGCTCGTTAAGCCATAAGAGCGACCCTCATTGTATAATGGACAAGGCATTTCATGCCAGTACACACATTGGGCACGATGACTCTGTGTATTGAGGTAAAAAACCGCTATCGACTTACTTCTGTTGTCAATCGTTCCAACCCTGCCTATGCTGCAGGGTGGAGTTATGATGTTGGGTAGCTGGTAGGTGTTCATCGTTACTAGGTGATTCTCTCTGGGTACTCTGGCTTCCTCCATCCGTAAACCTGTCACCGACATAACACAACACTGGTCGTTGAAAGTGTCATGAAACCACAATAACTAATTAGGCCTAACAAAATAACCTTCTCGTCACTTGTGGGGTTTGCAGTTGTTTTATGAATGTCCTGGTTGCATGCTGATAGAATAAAGCCAAGGTATTTCAAATCATGGGAGTAGATTTTGGCGCTGAGTGCTTCAGCTCGGATCGAATCCATAAATCGGGGATGTATGTGACTAAGATATAAAATCATGAACTCGCCGGGCGAAACCAAGATATCTGCATTTGGTCAGCAGTCAGGAGCGGGGCACACGGGGATAAACAAACAATATATGCAATTTTTTATTAATGTTCTTGAAGGCAGAACTTGTTGAAGTTTTTGTTTTAAAAGCAACAATTTTCAACTTTGTATAATTATGAGGCTCCTTTTCCTTTTGGATTAAACAAATTTTCTCCCGCGGGGCCACAACATGGTTGATCTTGTACATAACTTGAACCTACAGGCCCAAGCAGATCGGCGCTATCTAGGGCCCTGTATTTCTTACGGCATGCGTTTTACCCAATGATACACAGTGACACCCAACTTTCCATTGTTACCCAGTAATACTCAATTTATGCCCAATGATAACCAAAATAAAAATAATTATATTTATAATAAAATGATGATGATTTTATTTTCCCATTTCTGTTGTTAGATTTTGTTGCCGTGACTGACTCAATCGGCGGAATGTGTGAAACATCTCAAAGAAAGAGATTATTCAGACCAGTTTCAGCGAAAACAAAACAACGAACCCATTGGCCAGTTAAATTGCAGCTACAATTTAGCTTGACCAATAAAAGTACAGGCGCTAAATTGTAGCTACAATTTATTAAATTGTAGGTACAATTTAGCTAATTTGTAGTTACAATTTATTAAATTGTAAGTACAATTTAGCTAAATTGTAACTACAATTTATTAAATTGTAACTACAATTTAGCTAAATTGTAGTTACAATTTATTAAATTGTAGGTACAATTTAGCTAAATTGTAACTACAATTTATTAAATTGTAACTACAATTTAGCTAAATTGTAAGTACAATTTATTAAATTGTAGTTACAATTTAATAACTAAAACCGACGTGAAGCTAATAGGCTTCCGTACATGCACACCAAATTTGGTTCAATTTGGTCCAGTAGTTTGGGAGAAGTCAATAATGTAAAGTTCACGACGGACGGCAAGTGATAAGTTAAGTTCCCTTCGGTGAGCTAAAAATCAGCCATATGCTCCCCCCCCCCCCCCCCTCCAAGTTAACCCATATAGGGGACATCAGGCAAGACATTTTAATATCGAGATATTTATACTTGCAGGATGTATAAGGGGGGGGGGGGGGTGCGTAATAGCAGATTTATGTGTGATATCCGACCTATCTCAATTCAATGACACCAATGTTGTTGATTATTTGCCAGACTCGAGAGAGAAAAACGTCGCCGGTGTTCCGTCGAGGATTTACGAAATAACGTCGCCGTTATTCGGTAATTTATCCGTTTCTTCTAGTCCGGGTTCGCTATTTAAAAGAAGAATCTCTTGGGGAGGTAGGAAAATAGGAATCGTTAACAAAAGTAAGACAGTAATATTATTTGATAAGCAATTGCTGCCAGTTTTAAAAAAGCATAAACCGGCTATTTCTCTTCATGTTGTGTGATATTATTAGACATTCTCATTTAATTCTATTCATTTAGTTTCCTATTTTCAGTCGAATGTTTCAACAAAAAACCTTCACTATGAGTCCATGAGTTTGTGAACGCGCTATACATTAATAGTGAAATTTTAGGGGTTAAAGTTGAAATATCGATACCAAACTTCGGATGTGTATTATTTATACTGTTTTCAATCAGAAACCATTCATTTCAGAACATTTACCCCCATAGTTTACTTGCAGTCTCTTACGGACTCTTACGGTTCCCTTTTCTACCCACGGACTCATTTTAGAACTACCGGCGATGCGGATCATTTCTGTAAATAGAGTTGTTGAGTTGACATTCGTTTCGTGATTGATCACAATTCAATGATTCACATAGATTATTATTGTCCGCACACAAGGTGAAGGGGAAATAAATTTGAAAAAAGAGTTTCAATGTGGCCTAATTAATGATGCCTTTCACACGCCCTTAAATAAACTGATTTTGCGTCCATTGCTCCAATAGATTAGAGAAATTGTGTCCCACTCCCCTCCCCACCCCACGAAAAAAACGTGAACGTCAATTTTGTTTCTAAAACTGGGGTTGCAGCTATATTATTCAGCAATACAGACACTGCCATTTATCCTAACAACTGATGTCAAATTTTCTTCCACATACTGATGTGATAAAAAATAGGCCTCAATGAATGTGACCACCCCCCCCCCCACCCTTTTCATAAAAAAAACTATGATATAATTCATAAATTAATTGATGTTGACACAAAACAAACATCTTGCGAAAAAGCTATCACAAATGGGAAATTTACACTGATGTGGTAACATTTTAAAAAAAATAGCCCTCAATGAATGTGACACCCCCCCCCCCTCCCCCAGTATACCCCTCTTCATCAAAAACGTGACATAATTCATAAATTAATTAATATTGACACAAAACAAACAACTTGTGACATTAAATATCCTACTTGTGATCGTTTTTAAATCACATTCAGGCTTCTGAAGACTGACATTTCACATCATGTGTTTGGTGAATCATTTGCAATTTTTTGTGAAAAAAAAAGAAACCAGAGGCCCCACGGGGCCTGAAGCGCTCATATTGAACAGAACACAATTTAAACAGAGTCCAAGAATGAGTCAACATTAAGCAAGCCATCTCCATAGGCTACACTGTCAATCCTTGAGTCCCTCAGGAGTGACAAAAATAATCTGGGCATCATGCCTTTTCTTCGGTTGATCATAAAGTAAAATGTAGAGCTCACCTACGAAGCCCCTTGATACAACCTGTGTGGATTAATCTTAGTTACACACCTCTAGAGGGTACTGAATACAACATTTTTAATTCTTCAGCAAAATGGCCAATTCCGGCTCCCATAGAGAGCCCAAATATTAGCCCAGGCTCTTGATTTGACCACAGTTGAATCTGACTTCCATAGAGATGTTGTGTACTGAATATGAAAGCATTCTGACTGTTGGATCTGAAGAAGAGAAATTGTAAAGAAATTTCTTCGAATTGCACTAAGTTCAAATTTGGGCTACCATAGCGAGCCCAAATATTAACCTATGGATCCGATTTGAACAAACCGGAATCTGACCCCCCCCCCCCCCCCCCCCTAGAGATATTGTACACCAAATGTGAAAGCATTCTGACAAGTGGATCTCAAGAAGAAGATTTTTGAAGAAATTCCCTCATATTGTACCAAGTTAAATTTCATGTTCCCATATGGAGCCCAAATATATACCTAGTGATCTGATTTGAACAAACTTGAATCTGACCCCCTTAGAGATGCTGCATACCAAATATCAAAGCATTCTGACTGGTGGATCTGAAGAAGAAGATTTTTTTTAAATTACCCTCCATATTGAACAAAGATAAAATTTGGGCTTCCGTAGAAAGCCCAAATATTAACCTAGGGAAATGGTTTGAATCTGACCCTCATAACAATGATGTATACCAAACATTAAAAGATTCTGACTGGTGGTTCTTAAGAAGATTTTTAAAGAATATTCCCCATATTACCCTATGTTAAAACTTTGGGCTCATGTAGAGAGCCCATATATGAACCAATGAGCTTTATTTCAACAAACTTTTATTTGCCCCCCCCCCCCCCCCCACCTCCCTCCCTCCCCTATGAATGCTGTATACCAAATATCAAAAGATTCTGATGGTTGGTTCCGGAGAAAAGAATTTTTTTAATTTTTGCAAATACATGTATGCTGACTCAGCATTCTTTCGATGCCCATTACAGAACACCCTAACATAACCGATGGCAATTCTTTTTACCATTCAATTCTACTGGTCCTAAGGATACTTCATACCAAATAGCAGCTCTCTGTTCCGTGTGGTTTGGGAAATATAGGAGTTTGAAAATATTTCTATTTTTAGCTCCCTGGGTTCCCATGGGGATGCAGGATTTTTTTTTTTTTTTGCTTGGGTCAAGTACTTATGACCTAATAATACGAAACACCAAATTTGGTTCACACCGGACCATCGGTTCAGAAAAATAGAAACTTTGGGCGGGGCCAAAACACACTGGTTCTTGAGAAGATTTTATAAATATTTTGGAGCATTTTCTCCCACTCCCTCCCTATGGGAAACTGAGATTGTATGAGTTGAACAAAAATGAAATGCCCCTTTGGGACCATCACTCACAAAAACTTTCATTTGAATTGGCCCGGTGGCTTTGGAGGAGAAGACCAAAACATGGTGTTGACGGATGACGGACGGAGAGCGATGAGATTAGCTCAGCTTGACTTTGTCAAGATGAGCTAAAGAAGCCAGTTTTCTCAGTTAAGGCACCGAGAGTCATTGGTATGGTACTGACAAAAACATAAAACACTGCTTTTTCAACAGTATGACCAGTACTGCTCATGTGGTATCTCTCAGCACTGTTAAAATGCAAAAAAAAACATCCAATATTGATTCTGTGGTGCTGTGCTTGAGCAGCAAGTATCCGTTAGGGCACTTCCACAACTTTAGATTTAATCCCCACAAACACCCATTCTGATAAAAAGTGTGAAATTGTGGAAAAAATGTCTCCAAGGAGGATGAATGAGATATTTGCTTAAAAAATTTGTTTTTTTTTAGTGTTTTGAAAGTCTACACAGAAATAAAAACTGATATACAATGGAAAGTTTTGTTAGAAGAGCCAGGACAAGATTGTCAAATGGAAAAAAAAAACCTCAATGGACTCTGAGGTCTGCAGTACCTAAGCAAATCATAGGAAACTGAGAGTGTATGAGATTGACTTTAGTTTCCAAAACATACTGTACAGTCTTTCCAGTTGTTTCTCATCAATTGAGGCTTCAGTATGGGCAGGTGGGTGGGGGACTTAATTCAAGGAGAGAACAATATTTCACAGCTGTTACTGTAGTTTTGTGCTGTAACATGGGAACCGTGACAACTATGCTCGATCTGAACAAAATTTGATCGCATCTCTTTAATTTTAGGATTCAAATATCTTTGTCAAGTATAACCCTTCAGAGAACTTTTCCGACCCCAAAACAGGGGGTTGTGCATCAAATAAGAGGGAAAATTTAGTACTAGACTACTTTATTAGTACTAGACTGTGCACAAATGCCATTCACTCACATTTGCAACTTTATGGCGTTATTTTTTCCATTGTACCCCACCCCCAAATTGGTGTTCTAAAATACTCTTTCAATGAAGAAATTATTTTCTAACACTTTTTAACCCTTCACGAAATATAATGGTCAAAAGCTGCTGGTGCTATTCACAAGTATTGCCATTCCATGTTCATTATTTTCTCGTTTTTTTGTGTCAAACACATAGCTTATGACCCCTCATTGGAATGAGGTCATACCAATGGTGTAAAAAGTCATGTTTTCGACACAAAAAATTAGTAAGTCAATAAGTTTGTGGGCAAGGGTAATCAGCTTTTCATGTTACATGTAAGTAAAGGGTTAACAGCATAATTCATGCAAACATCTAAATGCCAGTAAATAAAAGTGCAATATGGGTTTTCTGGCTGTGGGTTTGAATGGTGATTTGGAAGGGGTTGGAAGATTGGCACCCCCTCTGCCCCTGTACTATGATGGGGAACCATGGTTTAATTACATTTATTAATACATGTGTACATGTAGGGTAAAATAGGTTGTTATTTGGCATTTGCTGGGGGCTGTAGTGTGCCACTGGAGGCTACACTTGCTCAAGATGTGAATTTGCTTGCAGTATATAGCCCTTTTTGCTGATGATGACAAAAACATACTTTTCAAAACAATAAAAAAGTATTGTAAGGTGTGTGGTACCCCAATTAATTTTTAAATGTGAAATAATCTCTCAAAATAATAATTAAATCAGGTTCGGAAGTCAAATTATGTATTTCCTTAATCAACCCCAATCCTATCAAAGATACATTTTACCTCTTTCATGTGACAAAAGAGTCATTTCTGCATAAGAATTCAACTTTTGGCTTCCACTGAGTTAAAAACATGGGAAATTTGTTCTTTTAAAGAAAACTGTCCAAACTGTGTCAAATGGCTTAAAAACTGCTGTTGCCTCCAATACATTTTTCTACTCTGCTTTTTCTGTTACCTGAAGGAATTCATGTAGATTTTTTTGAAAACTAACCCAATCCCCAAATAAAACTAAAATCTGCATCAGCATGTAATACTTTGAGGAAAAAATTGTCTCCTTTAACCATACAGAAAGACAAAGAGTGGTGTTCCAACCCCATGAAACCATATAAATGTCAATTTTGATTGAAAAATTGGGGTTGCAGCTATATGTATATAATTCACCAATATCAATAGACAGTACCATTTTGTCCTAACAACTGATGTCAAATTTTCTTCAACATACTGATGTGGCAAAATATAGCCTTGAAGGTGTCCCCCTAGTATGCCCCTTTTTATAAAAAACTATGATAAAATTCATAAATTAATTGAATTTGACATATAACAAACCTCTTGTGATATTAAATTTCCCATTTGTGATAATTTCTAAATCACATTCTGGCTTCTGAAGATATTTCACATTGCGCTTGATGAATGTTTTACCATTCTTGTGAAAAAAAAGCCTCACTTTCTCAGTTAAGACACCTAGAGTCGTTGGTGTGGCACTGACACAACATTAAACACTGATTTTTTCCAACAGCATGACCAGCTGAGCACTGCTCCTATGTTATAGCATAGCACTGTTAAAATGCCTAAAACCATCCAATATTGATTCTGTAGTGGTGTGCATGTCCCGCAAGTACATGTACCCACAAGAGCTCGTTTACAACCTTGGATTTAATCCTTGCAGGCACCCATTCTGATAAAAAGGGTGAAATTAGGGAAATACATGCAAGCCTAGTATCCAGTGAGGATGACTCAGATATTTGCTTCAGGAATGTAGTGCTCTTTAATGTTTAATATATTTGTGTATGGGTGTGTGTGTGTGTGTGGGGGGGGGGTCATTTGCCTGTTATTAAAAATGTAGAACTGTGCAAATGGAAACAAACCAACACTTTGCATGATAGACAGACAGACATACAATCACATATCTTGAAAGAGACAGTCTACATGTTCATAGGAATGGCATGATGGACAGAAAGACATGCAATCACATACTTTGAAAGTGACATTCTACATGTACATAGGAATACTGACTGACATACAATGAAAAATATAGGGAGAAGAGCCAGGACAGGGTTGTCAAAAAAGAAAAAAAAACTCAGTGGACCCTGAGTGCTACAGTACTAAAGCAAATCATAGGAAACTAAGAGTGCATGCTGTTAACTTTCTCATCAGCTGAAGGGTTTAGTATGGGTGGTAGAGGGACAATTGTCAATGCAGTTTTGTGCTATAACATGGGGACCCTAACAGCACTAGTATCAGACTACTATATTGGTAGCTGTGCACAGAAGCCATTCATTCACATTTGCAAGTTTGTTACTTTTCCCACTGTACCCCCACCCCCTTTCCCCAAATTTATGTTCCAAAATACTCTGTGAATGAAGAAATTGTTTTTTAACATTTTTAATCACTCACTCAATGTAATGGCCAAAACAGGGTAGCACCATTCATCGAAACTGCCATTCAATGTTCATTATTTTTGCACCAAAAACATAGCTAATGACCCCTCATGGGAATGAGCTCGTTCAGCTCAATCCTGTGGGGAGTCATAACTATGTTTTTGACGCAAAAAAAAAATGAAAAGAAATTAGTTATTCAAAAATGCTGTCTTCTTTTCATGTAAGGTAAAGGGTTAACATCATAATATGGAGAAAGCTTCTATTAATCATTCACTCAATGTAATGGCCAAAACCGGCTAGCACCATTCACCAATTCAATGTTAATTTTTTTTTTTGCATTTTTTTGGCATCAAAAACATAGCTTATGCCCCCCCCCCCCCCCCCCTTATTGGAATGAGCTTGTTCAGCGAATGCAAGTAAAGTATAGGATTTCTGGCTAAATGTTTGGATGGTGATTTGGGAGAGGATTGGAATATAATTGGAATCCCCTCTATCACAAGTACAATGAGGGGAAAGCATGGTTTCATTAGATGTGTTAATAGGGTAAAAAAGGTGGTTACATGTGTACATGTATTTGTCATTTGCCAGAGGTTATAGTGTGCTTCTCAGTTCTGGATGCCACACTTGCTCAAGATGCATTTAACTGCATTATTTTTGGCAATATATGGCCTTTATTGCCGACTGTGACAAAAATATAACTTTTCCAAAAATAAAACAGTATTATTCAGTCTGTGGTTCTCGAATGAACATTTAAAAGTGAAATATGTGTAATATCAAAAAAAATATAATTAAATCAGTGTTGGAAGCCAAAATACATGTACATTTACAATGTACATTTACTTATTTCCTATAATCAAACCCAAACCTTTCGAAGGGTAACCTACAAAACTTTTTCCTGACAAAAATTACCCCCCCCCCCCCACAATCATTTTCACACAATGCACAAAAATTCCCCCCCCCCCCCACAATCATTTTCACACAATGCGCCAAACCCCACCCCCCCACCTTGTTCCTCCCTCCAAAATTTCTGGTGAACAAAAATCCCCCACCCTCTAATTTTTTAGAAGTACATGTATATTTAAAGCCATACAAAAATGTCCAAAACTTTTTACCACTTGAGGCCGAGCACTTGTCGCTTCTATCAATGCTAACTTTGCTTATGTGGAGTTAGCACGTTGGATAATTGCTCACTGTTGCCAGGTGGTTCTCTCAGTGCACTTTAGTTTCCTCTACCCATAAAACTGTCCGACACGAGGTGACACTGGCTGTTGAAAGTGTCCTTAAACTCCAATAACTAAATAACTGTGTTGATAAATAGTTATTGAGACATGTTTTCTTGTAAATAGTGATGAGTGTTCATGTTATTTACAAATTAAATACATAAGTTTTTAAATCCTTTTGGACTGACTTTTAATCTTTTGGTGTAAGAGGCCGGGAGAGGGATTTTTGTACTGCTCTTAAAATAATGTGAGAGAATGTGGTACTACTCAAAAACTGTGGGAGGAATTTTTGCTAAGTGAGTAAAAATGTTTGGGGGTATTTTTTGTAGGGGGGATTTTAACCTACATTCTAATCCTTCCAAAGATACATTTTATCTCTTTCATTTGACGAAAGAGTCATTTCTGCATTAGAATTCACTGCTTTCTTTAAAAACTACCCCAATCCCAAAATAAAACTAAAATTTGCATCAGCAGACAATAGTTTTGGGAAAAATCTGTCTCATTTAACCATACTGCAAGAAAAAGAGTGATGCTCACCACCCACCCACCCCTCCACTCCACACAAAACAAAATGAATGTCAATTTTTATTTAAAAACTGGTGTTGCAGCTATATAAATCACCAATATCAATAGACAGTGCCATTTTATCCTAACAAATTATGTCAAATTTTCTACTACATATTGATGTGGTAAAATATAGCCCTGAATGTGTCCCCTAGACCCCCAGCATACCCACTTTCATCACAAATTATGATATAATTCAAAAATTAATTGATGTTGACACAAAACAAACCTCTTATGATATTAAATTTCACATTTCTGATAGTTTTTAAATCACATTCTGGCTTCTTAAGATATTTCACATTGTGTTTGATGAATATTTTGCAATATTTGTAAAAAAAAAAAAAAAAATTTAAATCCCTCACATTTCTTAATTAAGGCACTTTGAGTCATTGGTATGGTGTGTCTCTGATAAAATATTACACATTGATATTTTTCCACTATACCAATGGCCCAGACTAGCTGGTGCAACCCAATTTATTTCCAGGGCCAAACACAAATTTTGAATCCCCCAAACCCCCCCAAAATTTGCCAAAAAACGCAAAAACGAGAAGACCAATATGGTCCTCCATACTTTTGCGCAATGCGCAATTTGTTGTCAAGGACAACAATAGGTTACCGCCATCATGTCATTTCTGTTGTTTGGCCCATGTCAGATCAACACGTATCCTGACTTTTGTGCGAAAAAACCCTACAGTATAATGTAGCCAGACACGATTTTGAAGTGGAATGGTGGAATAATTGCAGCAGAATGCAGCTGAATATAGACATTGAGTTTTTGAACATCAGGGCTATAACTTTATTGAAATTAAAATAATATTTCTTGTTCTTCCCGTTTTCGGGATATGCACCTGATTTGTTCATTCTTTGTTTATCATATGTGTGTGTTCAAAGTTCACCTTTTTCCCCTTGAATCCTCTCATTAGATTTTTAAGAACTAATTGCTGTTAGCGAATTTGTTATTAATTAAAATTCTTCTTAAAAATCTTAGATAATTTACGGAATATGGATTATTCGTACCCCCTTTGTCGCGTACCGGCTATTTTTGACTTAGTCGGACGTGTCTGTTTGCCATTACCCTTCTCTGTGGGGAATCTTCTGTGAAGTTTCTCTACTGTTAAGGGTATTATTGGGATACCGGTTGTCTGACCTGGGCCTTTGTTGTGCCTGTTTCGGACTTGGTTACCGGCTCCTATTCAGTTTAAATTTTTGCCTCAGGCGTGTGGGTATTATGAAGTCCTCATGTTCGAAATGTAAGAGGAAGAAGTCCTCTCTTGATTCTCATTCTTCATGTTTAGCTTGCACTCGTTGCTCGAAAGATGTAACTTGCTGTTCTTGGGATTCCAAGCAATGGAATTCTCTCTCTACTTATGTATGTGTTGGCGAAGCGCCGATTTCGGTGCTTTCGCCTAAGGTAACTAATCAAAATTTAGTTTCCATTTCAGAGGAACAAGAACATGGTATTGGTCATGGTATAACACCAAGTTCTGTGCTGCCGTCGTCTTCAGACACAGAGCATGTTGACTTACGAGGTATCGCAGAATACTCGGTACCTCGGGCAAGCAGACGGTCAACTAGCTCGACCGGTGTAACGGAGCCTTTAATTAGTGCTTCAATACCGGGAAAATCCGTAGCGGTCCAGGATACGGAGGATGGAAGACAGTCCTCTGTTCAGACGACGGCACGTAAGGGGAAGAGGCCAGTCAAATTGAAAGGTGCATCAGTAGCGAAGCATTCTTCTGTTTTAGGGACAAAACAGAAAGATTCGACTTTTGTTGCCAGTTCCGCTGGTAGTCCGGTAGAAAATGCTTCAGAGCCAGTTGTTTCCGATGTACCTTTCTCAGTGCGGCTGGCAGTAATTTTGATATAAGAGCCTCTTCTTCGTCCGTTTCCAGGACTCAGCACAGTAGACCGCATGCTAGCCGGCAAGATCCAGAGGTAGAGAGTCAGAGCCAGGATACGGCTCTCTCTACGGCTAGCATTACGAGGCAAACGTCTTTTTCAAAATGTGTCAGATCACCTTCCGGAGCCTAAAAGGCGTAGAACGGGGGTGAACATAGCCTCGAATACGGAATTGCTGGAGCAAATTGCCCAGCTAATTGCAGACTCCCAGCAGCATAATATGCGGCCGTCATCGATCTCCGCTCCGCTACGGATGATTCGGACGGTGCTGGATCGGCAGAAAGAAGGGTTTCCTCAAATAATCAGTATGCCGATAATAGACCAGACCAGGAACCTCTAGTTGATAGTGTTAGGGAGTTTGATGAAGACGAGACTGACACTACATCTTTGGCTGAGCAGCATATGGAAACTATGAGGTTCCTGCAGGATTTTTCACCTGAATTAATTCCTTCTGGTCAGAGTTCTGTGCCTTCTAGGGCCAAGCGACTGTCTTCTTTAGACAGGGAGGTCATTAGGTCGAAGGAAAGTATCCTTCTGTATCCGTCTCAATCAGTCTAAGCGTCAGATGCGTTTGATTGTTGTGACGAGGCTATTGCTGACCTGGCTCAGGCTAGAAAAAATTATTTCCTTTCGGAAAAGAAGCTTGACCTACCGTTTAGAGGCAATACCTTCTTAAATACGGTAGGCGAGAATAAGATTCCAAGAGCTCCTCTGCGATTGGATGACGGAGCTAGGGACTTGGGTATGTCTCTTCCGTCATCGTGTAGCGTCAGTTCTTTTGTTATAGATACTTGCATTGAATCTAGCAGAAGTATTTTGGACGCTATGTCTTATGCAGATCATATTTGCAGGGCATTGGCCGGCAATCTGGAATCTGAGAGCTTACGGGAGTTGTTATCTCCTTTGAGAGTGCTCTCTCGCGCCATAATGTATACAACATCCCACTCTGCTCTTTCAGTAGCGAATTTAGAGTTGGTCAGGCGCGATGCTGCCCTTAAATCTACGTCATTTATTGACGACAGTGTTAAGAGCTCTCTAAGGGCCGCTCCCGTTTCGGGCTCTTCATTATTTAATGATAAGCTAAAAGCTGTCTTTGAAGATGCTTCTAAGAAAGCTACAAGTCAACTTTTGTTGCGCTCAGCTTCGCAACCTCAGCCTTCCACAAGTGGCACTCCTCGGAGAGGTAAATTGTTCTCCAAGAGAGGCTCAGCCCGTGCTGCTTCTAAAGCTAATAGTGGGCGTGGTGGCTCGAAACAGGGGGGCGATTTCAAAAAGGGGATGGCGCAGTTGGATAATAACGAAACGCGTAACCCCACACCGACGTCACTGAGGGGTGCGAGAGCTTCGCGAGGTTTCTCCTCGTATAAGCCTCGTAAGTCCTACAAATGAAGATTTCGACCTCTACTGTTCTCCGGTTGGCGGAAGGCTTTCAAAATTCGCAAGCAACTGGGACAAAATAACTCAGGATCTTTGGGTTCGAGACGTTGTGAAAATGGTCTACGTCTTTCGTTCCGGAGAAAACCTCCATTAACGCGGATTCCGCGATTTGTGAGCCTTCCACAAAATATAACAAAGAGAGAGGCTTTGATTTCAGCAGTAGACTCTCTCCTACAAAAGGAGGCAGTAGAGAATCATCCCAATTCAAAGGGATTCTACAGTCATTTTTTTCTTGTACCGAAGACAGACGGCTCGTACAAACCGGTCATCGATCTCAGTTGGATAAACAAGCTAATAATTGCTCCAAGATTTTATATGGAGACAATTCGATCGGTGAGAGGCAGCATCCGAGTGAACGATTACGCCGCAAGTATAGATTTGAAGGACGCGTATTTTCACATCATGATTCATCCGGCTTTTCGGAAATACCTCCGTTTCGCGGTTCAAGGAAAGGTATACCAGTTCCGAGCAATGTATTTTGGCCTGAACCTTGCTCCGTGGGCGTTCACTCGGGTGATGAATGCAGTAATGAGCCATTTCAGAGCGCACTCGGCTTCGATGGCGTCGGCATATCTGGGCGACATACTTCAAAGGTACGAAAATTTTCATGCTCTCCAAAGCGACGTTCAGAGTCTGCTATCGCTGCTACGATGCCTAGGTTTTATAATCAATGTCGACAAGTCGGATTTAACGCCGACGAGGTCGTTTGTTCATCTGGGAATGAGTTTCGATACTCAAAACAATCGGGTCAGTTTGCCGGTAGCAAGAGCAAAATTAGTTTCGCTTTACGCAAAATACTGCATAAACGCACAAGTCATTACTGCAACTTGCAAGAGAGTTTATGCGTCTGTTAGGACTTTGCGGCGCCGCCGCGGAGTTAATTCCGCTAGGTCGTTTACGCACTCGTCCACTTCAAATTTATCTAATTCAAAATTGGAGCGTAAAACGTCAGTTGTTGGACAGTCCGATTGTTTTAACACAGTCAGTAAAACATCATCTTCAAATTTGGGCGGATATCCAATGGTTATCCCAGGGAATACCGCTTCAGATTCAGGAGCCGTCATTCATAATCATGACGGACGCCAGTCAAGAGGGTTGGGGTGCTTCTCTGATTCCGGGCGATCAAGTGTGTCACGGTTTATGGGAGAGTCAGTTTCTTGTGTCCCATATAAACTACAAAGAAATGAGGGCAATTTGGTTAGCTCTAAATCATTGGCTCAGTCAAGTAATACACTCACATGTTCAAATTCTGTCGGACAATTCAACAGTAGTAGCCTATATTCGGAATCAGGGAGGTACTCATTCCGTCCAGCTGATGAATCTTACCGAAAAGATTCTTCTTTTCTCTCAAGAGAATCAGATTCTGATATCGATTCGTCATATTCCAGGTCGTCTCAATGTAATAGCAGACTCTCTATCGAGAAAGGACCGCCTGCTACCTTCAGAATGGATGTTAAAAAAGTCTGTCTTCAATCAGATTTGCTTCCAGTGGGAACGTTCAATGATCGATCTTTTTGCCACGAGTCTGAACAATCAGTTACAGACGTTTGTGTCTCCATGCCCGGACCCTCAGGCTTATGCAGGCTTATGCTCTGTCAATTTCTTGGAACGGGATCATAGGGTATGCTTACCCTCCAGCTCCCCTCATTCAACAGATCTTGCTAAAGATAAAACAGTCTTCTTGCAAGATTCTTCTGGTTGCAAGTCTGTCGGCTCACAGACCATGGATAAATCTTCTCCGGGAACTTCTTTGGGACGTTCCACGGAAGTTACCACCTCTCCGGGATCTTCTGACGCAGGGGAAACTCCGTCGGCTTCATCACAGTCCGGAAGGCCTCAACCTTCACGTTTTTCCGTTGTGCGGTCCTTCTTGCACGGAAAACAGTTTTCCAGACGAGCAATGGACGCAATTTCTAACTGTAGGAGGACCTCCTCTTCATTAAATTATGAAGCGAAGTGGAAGGTTTTTGTTCGTTGGTGTGAATCACAATTGATTGATTTTTTCAGCCCACTATTCCTCAATTAGCTAACTTTTTTATTAATCTTTTTGATGAAGTTAAGCTACAGCCAGTCACTATTAAGGGCTATAGGTCTATGCTTTCTGACACCTATGCACACCAAGGGAATTTAAACATTGGGTCAGATTTATCTTTAAATAAATTAATGAGGAACTTCTCTGTGAATAGACCTCGCACCTTGAGACTAGTCCCTAAGTGGAATTTAACTTGGGTTCTTCTGAAACTTCAGGAAGCACCTTTTGAACCGTTAAATACTGTTGAGTTTAAATTTCTTACTTATAAAACGGTTTTTCTCTTAGCCTTTGCGTCAGCTAGAAGAGTTAGTGAGCTTCATGCTTTGTCTGTTGAAGACTCTCATTATCGTAGTGTTGGTAATTCTATTACCCTCACTACAAAAGTGGGATTCTTAGCTAAGAATCAGGTTCCGGACAAACGGCCTAGTCCTATTCTGATTAAAGCATTACCGTCTTCAGATGGTCAGAGACCTTTGTTGTGTCCAGTAAGAGCGCTTAGGATTTATAAGGAGCGTTCTAGTTTTATTAGAAGAGGTAGGAAGAGGTTATTTCTTTCTCTTCTTCCTAACAGAAATGATATTTCTGTTCATTCCAAATCAAGATGGATTCAATTAGCTATTCGGTCGGCTTATAATGCTTTGTCTGTGAATCAGAGAATAGCTTATAAGATTTCTCTGGACTTCTTTATCTTTTGGCTTCCTTTATCAAATTAGCATAATGGGTTATGCTAGGCCTTAAATAGAGTTACACCTATATTTCCTTGTTTTTTCTGTAATAAGAGCAATGAATATCAAGTACTGGGCCCGCCTGCCTGTTTACTATTCTCAGCTAGTCTGGGCCATTGGTATAGTGGAAAAATATGAAAAAATTTATACCAATTTTAATATTTTTAATACTTACCAATGGCCCAGACGGGGATGGCCCTCCCTGGAGTAGACACTCCTTCCTCCCCGCTGAGTTATATATTACAGTTCTTAATAACATTTAACAGGCACAACAATAAAGAATGACATGATGGCGGTAGCCTATTGTTGTCCTTGACAACAAGTTGCGCATTGCGCAAAAGTATGGAGGACCATACTGGTCTTCTCGTTTTTGCGTTTTTTGGCAAATTTTGGGGGGTTTGGGGATTCAAAATTTGTGTTTGGCCCTGGAAATAAATTGGGTTGCACCAGCTAGTCTGGGCCATTGGTAAGTATTAAAAATATTAAAATTGGTATAAATTTTTCATTTTTTGAATATTTTTCCAACAGCAAGACAGTGTAGGTCATATGTTGTTATCTCATAGCACCATTAAAATGCCTGAAACCATCAAATATTGATTCTGTACTGCAGTGCCAAATATTATTTAGAGGTCGGTTCCGGGGAGGTTGGTATTTAGGCTTTTCAAACGTTTTTTGCCATTTTTGGAGAAACATACTCAACTTCAAGTCTAAATATCAGAATCCCCACCTCCAGATGTTAGTCAGACGAGGAGGGCGACATTGACAAGTTTGAAGATGAATTCAGTTCTATTCTGGTTGCAATGCCTAAAGCATCTAGGAATTAAAACATTGTTTACCAAAACACAGAGGAAGTGGGCATGTAATTTAAATGGGAATTCCGAGTGATTCTGGTATTTAGTCTTCAGGAAAACACGTCGGATCACAAAATTGGCTGGCCGCTACACTGTAATTCTGACAGTCTTAAACTGACATTGTGTTGTATCATTGGTAAAAATAGTTCATAGACTGGATTTAGTGAACTTGTGAAAAAAAATCTAGGAAATAAATGAATAGGTATCGCTGTTCGCGTTCATGTCTGTTTCTGTAAAATTTTACTACAACAAGACTGCATGCCCGTGTTTTGAGAACAAAGATTTCCCCAGACCTTACGTCAACATAACTTGAATTCATCCGAACTCCGGCTGTTTCTAAGGAAATCGCGCTAAGTTCCCCACAAATGAAAAAGGCCCACCAAAAGTGTCAATAAATCACTTGTTTTATTTTTTATTCGTTGTCAACATTTTGTGAAGTGTACGTTCTCAATTAAAATTGAAACTGGGCTTTAAATCTGACGAAACCGGCAACGGACGGCATTGGCACTTCGAACTTTCAAACAATACCTAACTCGCCAACAACTACCTAACTTCGAAAGTCACTTCATTACTTGATTATTTATCATAGTTTCCAGCATTCTGCAACAATATATTTTACATAATGTCCTTTGAAAGGCCCAAAACAATTAAGTATCCGTTACAATGATTCTGGGTTTTTTGCCAGTGGGAGAGCCACGCCGCCAGATGGCACCCCAAACTCTGTTGCATGGTATGTAGAAAAAATTATAAAATCATGGACATGTACCCATTACCTATGTGCGCACGCGCCACTGCGTGGGTGTGCACTATAATATTTATGAAACGAGTCTAAGAATTTTCCGTTTTGGCTAGCCTCTAGCCAGCCCAAATGGAAAATTCGGACGAGTTTCAGGAATATTATATGCGAAAAACACTCATTTCATATTCTATTTATCATATGACACACACACGCACAAATTAGCACTTAGTATGACTTTTTAACCCATCATCTAACTTGAGTTGCAGACGGCACTTTGAAAAAACATCATCGTATAATTAAAAATTTTCATTTTTTGCTTCCAAAACATAGGTTATGACCTCTCTTTGGAACGAGCTTTTCGAGCTCGTTCCAATGAGGGGGTCATAACCTATGTTTTGGAAGCAAAAAGTGAAAATATAAAAAAATGAATGGCATTTTTCTTGTAGGCAAAAGATTAATACAATATAACCCACCCTAAATAGGACAGATACCCTACTGGAATTATGCAAATGTGACCCAGTTGTGTTTTGTTTAGCCAATCAAATTGAACAGTTTTGAAATTGACCAATGAAAGCTCCCAACTCTAATTAAGCGAATTATGAAAATGTGGCCCAGTTGTATTTTGTTCAGCCAATCAAATTGTCTAGTTTTGAAATTGACCAGTGAAATTGACGGAAGGCTTTATTTGTCACTGATTAATATGAAAATAAAATATCAAATGTTTTAAAGTGAACAAAACGGACGAGTCATATGATAAATATTATTATTATTATTATTATTATTATTATTATTATTATTATTATTATTATTATTATTATTAAACATGAGGGTTAATAGAAGGCCATAAGCATTCCCGTAGATTCTAACAAAATCGCCATGGACACACATTATTTCAGTGACTATAAATTTATTAGAATGTTTAAGTGACTGAAAGGTTAGGAGGCAGATTAAGATTGTATACACATTATCATTTAAATTAATATTTAATCACAAAGCTATAAAATGTTGAAATATTTTCTCAGCTCAAAGTTAACTTGATTTTGGAGAGAAAATCTATAAATCTATAAAACCAGACATGTCCGCCATGTTACAACCGATAATGTTACAACGCCGCATAATGTTACACCAACGCATAATGTTACAAAAAATGTAGTAAACAACCGGTAATGTTATAAACTCCGCATAATGTTATAACTTTTTTCAACCCGTTACGTTACAACAAATTAACCGATAATGTTATAACTAATGTATACTAATTCCAGTTACAGCTATTGTAGATGGACTTTACCACTTACCATTTATTGCCACATAAAGGTATGTAATATTTATACTAAAGGTTTCTGCTCTGGTTGAGGCGAGGAGACACCCCCGCCCCCCAACTCCCGGGGATTTATCATAGAATGACCTAGTCACATTACATAGACGCGGATTATCCTGGTAACTCAATCGTATGACGTCATTACCATGATCATCCAGTGCCCAACATAGTGAAGGCGGGGGTGGTGGAGGAGGGGTGCTATTTTATCCGGTTGGTACGTTTACCAACATGCGCAATCTCCGCTTCCAGAAATGTAGTGTACCATAGTCCCCTGACGCCTTTAAGGATGGGCAAATGCCTCTGTTTCTGCTTGTTTTGGGCATCTAAAACTCATTTGTCGCATATTTCTTAGTCATAAGAATATCTTATTGTTCATTAATTTGACATTTTAACAACTAACAGTGAACAAAAATGAGGTGGAGTTAAAAGAGGTCAAAAAGTTGGATGGAGCGAGGCACATATGGTGGATGTGGCGGATTGGTAGTGTCGCACGGAAGCCGAATAATAAGATGCGAGACTGGGTAGGAAGAGGAATGAGGTTTAGGAGGACTGAAAGGGGTGGGCAGGGATTAGATTGAGAAAGAGAGGAGGTCATGGATTAGTACATCAGGGTGATTGTGCAGAGAAGGCTATCTGAGAATAATATAAGAGAGTAGTGCTAGACGTATGATGATATAGATGATGGAGATGTTGGAAGAAGTGGAAGTGATGAATTTGGGATTACAGGTTCTGGATAAGGCGGAATCACTAGAACAGGCAGTATAGGGAGAAGGAGGAGATTGGGGAGGAGGAGTTGTGTTGATGTTGGTGTTGTGGCGGTGTTGGTGATGGTGTTGAGTAGTTATGCATGTTGAAAATTAGCCATTTTGTAGGACCCGGTGCAAGACCCCAGAAGTGACGTCATGTCACATGATTGGGCGGTCATGTTGGGTCGTTATGATAGTGCACGTGGGTGGCCATGTTGTGATGTCATTATCACGATAATAGGTGGTAGAAGTGCGTATGCGCAGCGCGTGTTGTTATAGGGACACGTGCTCCGTCTCATCTCTAACAACGCGACAATAGATATCGAATTAATCCAAACAACCCGACAATCTTCAGGAAACTATCCAAAACATTCCCGAAAACACTCCCGAATCCTGCCAGTACCGATTCAGTAACTCGCCAGAAACTCGAGGGACTGGGACTTCATGAGCTCCAGGGTCAAGGGGAAGTAGGGCTCATGGGACAGGGGCGGCGCCCCCCCCACCTCCGGGGGAAGTAGGGCTCCGGGGACTGGGGCGGCGCCATCCCCCCCCCCCTTTCAGTTTATCTCTCAGTTAAAAAAACACTATTGTAATAAACCAACCATTATTGTAATAAACCCATTTCTGTGATAAATTACGCGTCCATTATATGGTCGGACATTAGGTAACGATACTATCCTATATTTTAAGGATACTAAACCAACGGAATCCCCCTTTTCGTCGTATGAAGCAATGAAAACTATGAAAATGAGCACGATGCGCGCAAAAATCGGGTTGTTCGGGATGAGACGGAGCACGTGTCCTCATAACAACACGCGCTGCGCGTACGCACTTCTTACTTCTACCACTTATTATCATGATAATGACATCACAACATGGCCACCCACATGCACTATCATGACAACCCAACATGATCGCCCAATCACGTGACATGACGTCACTCCCAGGGTCCTGCGACGGGGTCCTACAAAATGGCTCATTTTCAACATACATAACTTCTCAACACCATCGCCAAAACACCAACATCAACACAACTCCTCCTCCACAATCTCCTCCTTCTCCCTATACTGCCAGTTCTAGTGATTTCGCCTTTTCCAGAACCTGAAATCCCAAATTCATCACTTCCACTTCTTCCAACATCTCCACCATCTATAATATCATACCGTCTAGCACTACTCTCTTATAGTATTCTCAGATAGCTTTATCTGCACAATCACCCTGATGTACTAATCCATGACCTCCTCTCTTTCTCAGTCTAATCCCTGTCCACCACTTTCAATCCTCCTAAACCCCATTCCTCTTCCTACCCAGTCTCGCATCTTATTCTTCGGCTTCCGTGCGACACTACCAACCTGCCACATCCAACATATGTACCTCGCTCCATCCAACTTTTTGGCCTCTTTTAACTCCACCTCATTTTTGTTCACTGTTAGTAGTTAAAATGTCAAATTAATGAACAATAAGGTATTCTTATGACTAAGAAATATGCGACAAATGAGTTTTAGATGCCCAAAACAAGCAGCAACAGAGGCATTTGCCCATCTCCAGGGGCGTCAGGGGACTATGGTACACTACATTTCTGGAAGCGGAGACTACGCATGTTGATAAACGTACCAACCGGATAAAATAGCACCCCTCCTCTACCACCCCCGCCTTCACCATGTTAGGCACTGGATGATCATGGTAATGACGTCACACGATTGAGTTACCAGAATAATCCGCGTCTATGTAACGTGACTAGGTCATTCTATGATAAATCCCCGGGAGTTTGGGGGGGGGGGGGGGGTTGTCTCCTCGCCTCAACCAGAGTAGAAACCTTTAGTATAAATATTACATACCTTTATGCTGCAATAAATGGTAAGTGGTAAAGTCCATCTACAATAGCTGTAACTGGAATTAGTATACAGAAGTTATAACATTATCGGTTAATTTGTTGTAACATAACGGGTTGAAAAAAGTTATAACATTATGCGTCGATTTTTATAAATAACGGGTTGAAAAAAGTTATAACATTATGCGGAGTTTATAACATTATCGGTTGTTTACTACATTTTTTGTAACATTATGCGTTGGTGTAACATTATGCGGCGTTGTAACATTATCGGTTGTAACACGCCAGACATGTGTTCATTCTAAAGTGGCATGTCCATAGATAACTGGTATGGTAGCACCTGGTTGGTAAGTGAGCAGTGGGCCGACAACAGGACTTTGTTCGGATTCCCCAGAATTCTCCATTTCGTCGAATGATAGGCGTGTTTCTTTGTTTAAAAGGAAATATAATTATACAGAGTCCTCGGATACTTCGTTGAATTACCACAATCAACCCGACAACTGTTTATTTGGCTCCAATTTCACACTCCGTTACTGGGTTCTAACTGTTCTGGCTACGCTTACCCTGCATTCCTAAACCTGTACTGTCCATCCTATGAATTCCCTCCTTAAAATGTATTTTGACTTCCCTAGATGCGTTTGTGCCAGTGAATAATGTGTACACATCGCATGTAGCACACAGGCACATGATGAATGCACCAAGTAAGTAAGTAATAACTTTATTTAACAATACACCATCAATTTTACAAGAAAACATTTTACAAGGGTTATTGAACGTCAAAATGGAATATTGTTCGGGGAGAACATAGCCATGTTGGCTGTCTTCCTGTTGTCCCCGTAAAAATTAACGGAATAATAACATTCGAATGGAGTATAAATTTACAGAAATGGTATATGGCTACCACTGTCTTTGGCTCATCGGTCTGGTCTACGAAAAGGAGATCCCGAATCGATAATAGATGCTATAACGCGATTTGTCCGGGTGGGTAAGACTGAGTCTAATCACTCATGTCCATGCTGCTTGTGACCGTGACAACGGATTTGCACCTCAGGCGTTGAATCCCATTCAACCCTATAATGTGGGGTTGATGGTTGTAGTTGATCGATTCGAGGTCGGTTTGGACGAGATAACAGGTAGAATCACTATGTAAGTCCGGGTATTTATTTTATATTATTTTATTGGTGTTTAAGGTCACTATTCTACCTTTATGGCTAATTTTGACCGCAGCATGGGTATGAAGTCAAGTTTGCCAATCGTTCATACACATACTGTTCAATTTAGGGAATTTGTACCCCGAACGTTGGGGACCGGGTCCCATTGTACCAGCGAAGCGGGGCGTGTTTAATGCAGGAAAACATTAACTGCTTAACCTCCTACGGGGTAGGGTCTAAGTGGGATGGTCAATTGCCAAAGCAGTGTTATTCATCTATTGGCGTTTGGTCTGCAGTCTGGACACAACTGATAGGAGCAGGAAACGGAAGAACTATAACGCTGTAGGCAGTTATTGACAAACCGTTTCTTAAAGATATATCTAGAAGGTAAGGTTTGGAGGCTCGGATCAATTTCTTTCCAAATTTTTGGAAAATTATGTTTTGGTAGTTTATCAGAAAATTGGGTACGGGCCTTCGATGTCTGCAACTGTCCAGCTTGTCTCGTTTGACGACCGAGTGTTGAATGAATGCTGAAAAAGTTTTTGAACGATTCGGGTAAGTTTTCATTTGTCCAGTCATACACGAAAAGGGAAGCACTTAATTTATAAAGGTCGTTGAATTTCATTATGTTGTATTCTTTAAATAAGGGGTCTTTGTGCACCAATATATGTGCTTGTGTGCTAGTGCTAATGTGCGCACAACACATACATCACATAGGCACGTACGGGTATTTGGGGATACCTATGACATAGTGATGTACTATTTGAGGATATATATTCGAGGATACCTATTGGAGGAAACATTTTGCAGGATACCTTTTGCGGGATATCTATTTGAAGATAGCTATCGACCCTAATAGCCGATCGGCTTCTGGCTTCTACATCACACAATAGTTAAGGAGGGGGTGCTGTATCGCGAATGGAGATGTGTATTTGACCAACGGTTGTAATTTTGTACTGCATGACTCTTCAAGTGGTGACTACAAGTCACTGGATATTCACTGATGATCTTGCAAATTTGAAGCATGCTGCTAAACATCGTCATTTTGACGGCCAAAATGTTTTTTCCGAAATCTCAATTTAATCACTGATTTGAATACGTTCTGCGGGTGTGACCCTCCCAATCCTCTTAGCATCTCTCGCGCCTTCGGCATCAGCATCAGTCTCCCGACACTTTCGAAAGGCGAACGTTACCAGTGGCGGCGCCATGGAGGGGGGGGGGGGGGATACTTACCCCTCCACTTTTTTCGCCAAGCGTAGTAAAAAATACTATAATTTTAATTTTTGTATTGAATGTTGCGGTGTAATGGTGGGTATGCTTGATTCCATATACCCAAATGCACCAAATCAAAGAAGTTTTTAAATTATGTTTGTGTGTGCCCCCTCCCCCCTCCACACACACACACACACACACACACACACACACACACACACATTAGCTGCAAACAACAAACAAGAACCGAGGGCCAAAATTGCAACAAGGCGTGCCGCGTTCAAACGGTCTGAAACATACCGCCTAAGAGTATTCGAGGAATGCTAGAATCGAGAGCGTGCAACGCAACCGTTTGGAAAGCCGCATACTTTCATTTTCCATTTGATTGTCGTTTGGTGCTTTGTGCTCGCACTTTACAACAGCGTTCTTCTGTTAAAATGTCACCATGTACGACATTTTCTATAAATGAAAGACCTAACCAATAAGTTTCAAAAGGATAAAACTGTTTTAATTTAATTGTTTGAGAATGCTCCAGAGAACACCATTTACAACGTAAGTTTTAAAAATTTTCTCAACTCCGGGAGTGGACACCCCTCCAGAAATCCACCGCGAGGCCGCCGCTGCGCGGCGGGCAATATCCGACTATACCCCCTCACTTCTGTAACTCTGGCGCCGCCACTGGACTTTACAGCATGATATTTTAGATGAGTAAATTCTATATTATTGCTTACCTCTATGTCTATCTTCTACGTTGTGTGACAGATCTCTGAACAATTGTGGGGTTTCTCTCTTGATAACTGTGTATATGATATATAGGGCAGTATGGGAGGTGACAGCTGTTATATTATATGTATTTATCATTATCATAAATGACTACAACTTTGATCTTACTCACAGGTGTTCAACATGTGTCAAAGGTCATAAAAACTGGTGAATTTGAAGATTTGTTGACAAATTATGTATTTCCGCATGGATACGTATTAAAAGAAGGACAGGGAAGAAAATTCGCTGGTTTAGATTCAAACTCACAGAAAAAACAAACGCGTGGTATTGACGTCATCGGACAGTTAAGACATTCACCATTTTACTGCCACGCCCACATTAGCTATATACTGAAAACCTCTATGTAAGCCTGCCTGTATGCGAGGAAATTTAATAAAATGTATGACATACTTAAAACTCTATCTCTGTGCCCCACCCAACAAGTAATAAGAGGGTATGTTTGATCAGCGCATACCAGAACATACAGATAGTCGTCATAAAATACATGATAATAGTCCTTTTCGGTGGTGTAAGTGTTAAACTTTACGTTGGTATCCAACTTGACCAGTTAAAAACTTCTTAACCCCTAGCACCCTGGTAGTACAACAGAATTTTCTCCAATGACTCTATTTTTCACTTGTGTAACTATGAATTCAACCAATTATATCTTGTTTGACAGAGCTCATTGAGCTCTGTCAAGCAAGGTATATTTGGTTAAATATCAAACTGCATTATGGGAAATATTTGCTGCCGAAAACGTTGGCATTTTGACATCAGTGTGCAGAGGGTTAACGCTAAAACATTTTGAATATATATCGGGGACGTGTCCCTTTTTTCTGTAGGCAGAGAACTGGCTCGAAGCAGTTGATCAAATCTTTCAAACGGAACGTCACATTTTCTAGCTATGATTGTCACTCTATCTAAACTTCGCCAAGCTAATCATATACAATGGTGCTGGGCTTTCAGGACCTCATGAATGTTATAACATTGAAAATATATGTTTGCAATTCTCATCAATACAAATCGAAATTTCCTTCAGTTGCCACACTTGTACAATATCGCATCGAATTGTGATCTCACCATATTATTAGAAGATAAACCTGAGGTCGCATCGTATATTTTTCTATGACAAATATAGCAACCAATGAGAATTCTACTCACTATCTAAAGTCGTGTCTGACCTAAAAAAGTGACTCGTTCCCGAAATGCACTCGACACGTTTCAGCGTTAAAATATAGAATACATAGGTACGAGGAGCGGTAATCAGATTTAAACCATGAGTAGGATAAATGTTTTAACCGCTAGACTCAGCCACTTTGTCACCTACATTGGAGACAAAAACACTTTTGCTCACTTACATTGGAGAAAAAAAAAAACAAATTTGCGATTAGCGAACACATTGGTTAATTTTGTGTACATCTCCACCGGTGGACAGTACTGTACATGAATGCTTGATTGACGGCTAGACACATCGTCAAAGTTTAATGAATTTGCCTTGCTTTTTGAGTCAAATTCTTATTAACAATTCTTATATTTTATTTTCAATATTTAATTGTAGGTATTTTAAACTTAATAAGTCATTGTACGTAGTAGATAGTACCGCAAAACGTCGTATGTTTGAATGGAACATCGCGAAATGTGAATGTATCAAAATCGGTAAATTATGCCATGTCAAAGGTCAGGTAAGTTGGATGTTGTTTGTACTATTTTTTATAATGGAATTCCCATTGAAAACGTTTTAACAACAGTAGATGTTTTACATCGGTAGTGGAGTTAAAAGATAAAATTTAACATACAGACTGTTCACAGGTAGTAACATGGGTGAACATCGTATAAAGGATTTTAACACATCAAGATCGATCGTAAAATTTAATGCATCAACAGTTGGATGACAATATCTCGACTAAAAATTCACGCATTTCGTTTTTCTGTGAATTTGAACAAGACGAATAAATATCTTCCAAGCCAGATAGTGTTGTACCTTGTCTCTTTAACCCTTTGACCCGCGCAGCCGCTTTTCCGGCCAGGAACATGATACGTCATAATATTATTAAATAGAATCGATCCTTAGTGCATGTGTGGAGTAGACCAATCAATATTTTCAACGGTCAGCCACAAGGCTGCATGTTGAAAATATTAATTGGGTTACCCTTAAATAATGAATATGGACTCTTCTAGTTGCTGTTATCGATCTGATATGGAATATACCACCGGGGGTCAAAGGGTTAACCCTTTACCCAATGTAACGGGAAAAACCGGCCAGCGCTATTCTCAAAAATCGCCAATTAATTTTCAAAATATTTTCATTTTTTGTCTCAAAAACATAGGTTATGACCCCTCGTTGGAACGAGCTCGTCGAGCTCGTTCCAACGAGGGGTCATAACCTATGTTTTTGAGACAAAAAATGAAAAACAAATAGTTATTCAAGAATTTTTTTTGCAAGTGTCGTCTGCTTTTCATGTTAGGTAAAGGGTTAAAGCCATGGAAGAGATATTCAGTATCAATTATACCTGGAACTTAATTAAGCACCTACTGAAGTGCTGTTTCTGATTATTGCGTTTTATTACTTTACACGGTGTGATTTACTGGGATTTCTGGGTTTGATTATAAACGATAACTTCACAAGTGAATTATTTAATCAACAATTGTGTCATGTATCTGTGCGCGCAAACGGAGACGCTTTGCCGTAGGTGTAATGGGAACTTCATTGTTTTGTTTTTTTAACCCTTTACCTACCATGAAAAATGAAAAGCAGATGACACTTGCAAAAAAAATTTCTTGAATGACCATTATTTTTATTTTTTGTCTCACGAGCTCGTTCCAATGAGTGGTCATAACCTATGTTTTAGAGACGAAAAATGAAAAAAATAATGAAAATTAATTGGCGATTTTTGAGAGTAGCGCTTTCCGGTTTTGATCGTTACGTTAGGTAAAGGGTTAAATAATATAATTATCGTTAATAATGATAAGTAATAAACAGGGTAATCACTTGACTGGACTGGTTAATATTATTAAATAGAATCGATCTTAAGTGCATGTGTGTGGTATTCCAATCAATATTTTCAACGTGCAGCCCTAAGGCTGAAAATATTAATTGTTCTACCCCCAAATGATGAACATAGACTCTTCCAGTTGGTGTCATTGAACTAATATGGAAGATACCACCAGTGTTCAAAGGGTTAATTGCTAATCATACGAAGATACATTATCAATCAAAACACCTTTAAATATACCATTTTTCATGATCTCGGGCACATGTCGAACACCAATAATCGTACTGTTATATTGAGTGAGAGGGCACTGGGATTTAGGCAGAGGGGAATTATTTTTACGACGCAAACATATCACGATGATCGAAGTTTTAAGTTTGGGAAAGGTATAGAGGTGACCCATTGCGTCCTTGGGGCTTGTGGTATATTTTTCAAATATTTCTCCAGGGGAAGCCCGGTTCTTCAGTTTTCGAAACATGTGCCCAATTGGCTTTATTTTGAGACATTTTTTTTGGCCGAAAGAGGGTCAATATTCACCAAGTACAGTATGTCAGCTGTGATTTCAATTATTAAAGTTCAACATCGCGATGGATCCGTGATTACGGCATTGAACTTCAAACCGAAAGGTTCACGATTCGATCAGCCTATGGGTACACTGTAACTGCGTTGTGTCCTTGGTCAAGGCTCTTAACCCTTTACCCAACGAATCGCCCGCATCCGCCCCCGTAATATGTAAATTCTGCAGCTGAAAAAATATTATGTTCCGAAAATTTTCAACAAAACCCTATCATGTGGTCCCTCTTTGGAACGAGCTCGTTCCAAAGAAGGGTCACATGATATGGTTTTGTTGAAATCTTTTGAAAAAAAATAAAAAATGATATTTAAAATAAGAAATTTGGAAATAGTCTGCGTTGAGTAAAGGGTTAATCCCGTTTGCTTTAATCGCGTTTGTCTTCTGCTAAACTTGCTTGTGTGGAGATAGAACGTTCGAGAGTCTAGCTCGTGGTTCTCCTCCGCTACTTCGGTTTTCTCCACCCCTAAAGTGTCTGACACGAGGTTAGCCTAGCTGTAAAAAATGTCGTAAATCCCCAACCCCAAAACCGACCGCTACCTCCAACTCCCCCCCCCCCCCCCCGACAAATATTTATGTCCCATATCGTTTAATTCCGGATCTTTAAAGTGGGCGGTGCGGGTATTTGGAAAAGCAGGATCCATAGCCCCGCCCCGACCAATCTTGGCTACGTCAGTGGTTAACCATTCGATTTCAAAATAAAATGCCAGTCAAAAGACGTTCAATTTCTTCCTAAACACTGTGTTAATTATCATTTACTTATTGAAGTCATTGTCAATCCCTTTGGTTATACTTTAGAAAACCCTATCTCCTTAGACTTCTCTGACTATAGCATTTATAAACATGAGCGTTTGAGAACTGACCGTAACTGTGTTTATTATATTTGTTGAGGGGCTAATGTTTGAAGGATTAACCCTTTACCTAACACAAAAAGCAGACTACACTTGCAAACAAAATTCTTGAATAACTTTGTTTTTCATTTTTTACGTCAAAAATATAGCTTTTGGCCATAAGCTATATTTTTGAGACGAAAATGAAGAATTCTTAGAATTGGATGGTGATTTTGTTTCGGACATTGCGTTAGGTAAAGGAATGGAATATGTAAATTTGTAAAAGTGCCTCATTGATCTTATTCCTGATGTAAAAAGTTATCCTGTGATGTTAAATTTGTACTCTGATCTTATTCCTGATGTAAAAAGTTATCCTGTGATGTTAAATTTGTACTCTGATCTTATTCCTGATGTAAAAAGTTATCCTGTGATGTTAAATTTGTACTCTGATCTTATTCCTGATGTAAAAAGTTATCCTGTGATGTTAAATTTGTACTCTGATCTTATTCCTGATGTAAAAAGTTATCCTGTGATGTTAAATTTGTACTCTGATCTTATTCCTGATGTAAAAAGTTATCCTGTGATGTTAAATTTGTACTCTGATCTTATTCCTGATGTAAAAAGTTATCCTGTGATGTTAAATTTGTACTCGACATCTCAAAACGAGTAGGAGTTCAGCAAGTAAACAACTACCTTAACTTCACAAAATGTGTTCCTTCAAACATTCCGACCGACATATACGTATCTACACTTCTTACCAAGTTTCAATACTGCCCACATACACATATCTACACTTGATAACCAAGTTTCAATACTGCCATCATACGCAACTACACTTCATACCAAGTTCCAGTCCTGTCAACATACACATCTACACTTCATACCAAGTTTCAATCCTGCCCACTTACTTCAAATCATCTAAACTTCATACCAAGTTCTAGTCCTGCCCAAATGCACATCTACACTTCATGCCAAGTTTCCATCTTGTCCACATACACATCTACACTTCATGCCAAGTTTCCATCTTGTCCACATACACATCTACACTTCATACCAAACTCCAATCCTTCCCTCATACGTATCTAACTTAATACCAAGTTTCCATACAGCCAACATACACATCCAGATTTCATACAAGTTCCACCCTGTCAACATGTTCCGTAAAAAGCCTATGAAAAATGTTATGTGGATAAGCATTTGGCTGGAAATTGACTATTACCAAGGGCGTAATTGCGGAAAATTTGTAGAATTAAAAATCCTACGCACGTGCACATCAACTCTTCATCATGATACTTCATACAAAGTTTCATATATATCCCATAAAAATTGTAGGAGTTACATGGAGAATGGACGGACGGAATGACGGACGGAAGAATAACATTTCGATATCCCCCTCCCTCTCGACCACGCTAGCGGAGGATAAAAAAAGCACTATTTCACCTCATCATTGCAGACCCAAAACTTTAATCACTGGAAAAGGCTAGGGCTCAGATTGTAAAGAAGCTGTGAATAGTGAGGTACCCTCATGAAAGAGTGTCAGATACTTAACACTACATTTGGTAACAATCTCATGTGGTACCTTGTTGCTATTTATAAGGGACGAATCGGAAATTTTGATGTACTGTTCTGTGCATGTCCTTGCACGAGAAAAGGGGAGTACGGCAATTGCTTACTGTGACTCGGTGGTACGTTAGCTTCCCCCCGATCGTAAAACTACCTGATATGGCATGAGTCTGACTGGTGCTATTGAAACGCAACAGATGCAAGGAGTTTCATCCAATCGTTTAACTTCTGATTAATAAATATTTGCCAACGATTGATACTGAATTATATTAGTACTAGCACGACTTCTGATTAATAAATATTTACCGACCATTGGTACTAACTTATATTGGTGCTAACTCGACCTCTGATTAATAAATATATACTGAATTATATTGGTACTGATTAATAAATATATGCCAACCATTGATCCTGAATTATAATGATACTAACACGAAGTATTAAAACGTCTAATGGCAACTGAAATGGATCAGATGGCTGGCAAAGACTCTGAATGGTAACTCCTCAGACTTGAATGGAATATCAACAAGGTGAGACACAACAAATGTCTGAACCCGAATTTAATCTGAGGGGAATACCACGGCATCTAGACGACGATGCAATAAAACAATGGGTGTGAATATCATTGTGTGACCCACAAATATCTGAATGAATGAAAAGTTTTAGCGCGCCGAAGGCGCGCAGGGACGATGTGGAATTTACAAATCCCTCGCGACCCGGTTAACCTTATTTTATTTCACTTGGATCACACAGGCCTAGCTTATTGCCTCAAATGGGGTCTGCGGGGGTATGCACGCGGTTAGAATTCCCGGCAGTTTACGTTGGCGTGATAGATTGTCAATAATCAATCCCTCAACGCCATCAAGACTGTTAGAGAGTGGGCTCTATCCGGTTCTAGCTTGGCGATGGTAGAGGTTTGAGTCCCACCATGGTGGCGAGCCAGAATATAATGTTGTGCCATGGCAAATTTAACGGAAGAAGAGAAAAGAAAATCAAACAGCAACGCCGGTTTGGTAGCGGTCGCGGTATATGACCATAGCGGTTAAAAAAAAAAGGAATGGAGAAAGCTCCACAGATATCTGCAGGATAAATAGTGATTATTATGACAGTAAAGTGATGATTGAATGATCCACAGATGTCTGCAGGATATATAGAGATTATTATGACAGTGTGAATATCATTGTGTGATCCACAGATGTCTGCAGGATAAAAAGAGATTATTATGACAGTAAAGTGATCATTGAATGATTCACAGATGTCTGCAGGATATATAGAGATCATTATGACAGTAAAGTGATGATTGAATGATCCACAGATGTCTGCAGGATATACAGAGATTATTATGACAGTGTGAATATCATTGTGTGATCCACAGATGTCTGCAGGATATAATATTATGACAGTAAAGTGATCACTGAATGATTCACAGATGTCTGCAGGTTAAATAGAGATGATTATGACAGTAAAGTGATGATTGAATGATCCACAGATGTCTGCAGGATATATAGGGATTATTATGACAGTGTGAATATCATTGAGTGATCCACAGATGTCTGCATGATAAATAGAGATTATTATGACAGTGTGAATATCATTGTGTGATCCAGATGTCTGCAGGATATATAGAGACCATTATGACAGTAAAGTGATGATTGAATGATCCACAGATGTCTGTAGGATATATAGAGATTATTATGACAGTGTGAATATCATTGAGTGATCCACAGATGTCTGCAGGATATATAGAGATTAATATGAAAATACGTGACACGCAATGGTGCACACCAAATATTGTTAATTTCGGTAAATATTGCAGACCCCAAGCAAGATTTTTCAGGAAAGAGATGGTATATATCGTAGAAATAGCAGCGGTTATGTGAAATATAACAATTTGCCAAAACGTGTTGTACAGCGACATGCAATAAACACAGAACCACACATGTATGTCCATATGTTAATGTGGCGACAAATATGGCAATCGAGAAATTTTGAAAGCGTGCAGAAGGATCAAACTTCAGACAAGCTATAGTAAAACAAACCTTCATTTTTTAAACTGACAAAAGATCATAATTCAATGGCAAATAGGTTCATTAGGGTTTAACAACACTTTCAAAAACCAAGGCTATATTATAAGCGGGATTGTACGTCAATTTCAATAACTAAGGTTATTATATCACGTTGTTAGTTCCCAAGATCCTTCCCATCCTTCAATACCTAGACGAGCAAAATAGTCGTACGTGGAGTCACTCGTTCAGGCAATTACTCTATGGCTCATTTGTTCGATAGGATTCTGGTCGCCCGAGCAATCTGAGAGGGTTAGCAAGCCTGTACTAGTGCTAGTAATGGTACAAGACCGCAAGAGTGGAAGAAGACTGCGGGATTTGGTGACTACTGTAAAATCTAATTATAGGACAAATGATGGCAATATTGGGAAAATCAGTAATTGTGGTGTTGGAGATATGAAGATCATGGAGAGGTCTAGAACTGGGCAGATGCTAGGAGCATCATCATGTCATAGGTATCCTCCTATATCCCGATGAGCATTAAGTGCCGTAAAAGAAATCGCTCTTTCGATACTCAACTGCACAATGGGATTTGAGTCGTTCGAGTAGTGACTTTTTCAGTAACTGCTCAAAAGTTTATTTGCTCGATAAGATTCGAGTCGTTCGAATAATAACTAACCCTGCTTGATTGTATTTTGGGTTTGAGGATCATAGAGGACTTCGTTATACACAGGAAAGGCAAAAACAGAGACGGCCAAGACAAAATAGTCTGCTGGGATAGGCAAAAATGGGACCAATAAAAGGCAAAACAGGCCAGGAAATAGGATAAACCACAGAAGATATCGGGATAGATAAAATACCGAGACTATGGTGCACATCCGAAACAATAAAGTTAATCTTATACAACGGAATGTGTCTATTGTTGGGCAAAAATAAGAATTCTAGGGGACAACAGATAGAAACCGAATATTTAGTGGGAAATCCGCACTAGTAAAAGAACTGTTGGATTTATTTGGGTAATTTTACAAAGTATTCGAACAAATACAATTACTCATACCAGGAAACGCACCTTAAAGCACTGTATGCTACTCGTTTAAGCCTAGTATTGAGGAATCCGTGCCAAATAAAGTTGTTTTGATGGTTTAGAGAGATTGGCTGGATGTTTGTGGTAATTCGATGTATTCTAGTTCACTTCAGTTTATCCACATGAGACCTCTCATCATTCATTTAGCACTACGTGCTACTATTATAAACCCTAGGTGGGGATTTTCTAAGTCCGTCTCGGTAGTTTTGGATTATTAAGAGGGATTGTCGGGTTGTTTGCTGTAATTAAAATTACTCCTATTCAATCGAACACACCATCCGAAACCACCCCTTTCCTACTAGAAGGTTTTGGATCACATAGCAACCATGTGCTACCATAGAAACCAAGATGGCGGGGCGGCCTCAGAATACAAAATGGACGACGTACACTCGTCTCACCTCAACAAAACGCGCTGCGCATGCACACTAGGACCACGTATCACTATGGGGATGTTGTCACAAGATGGCGCTCACGCACGCTACCATGACAACCAAAAATGAAGTAACTGGGCCATGTGCCTATGTCGTCACATGAAATCCGACCAATGCGGTCGATCGGGTACATGATCTACTACTAACATCAAACCGAGAGATCCACGGTTCGATCCCCAGCAGGGGTAACAGCGTTGTGTCATTGGGCAGGCACTTATTCACGATTGCTCAAGTGGGGACACGGTGGCACAGCCATGGGGGCGTTCTGGGGGCACATCCCCACCCCCCCTACAAAACAAAAATAATTCCGATAGGATCACAGATCCAATGTCGAGTTGTGACAGTACAAAAGTGGGTTTAATCATTATCATCTTATCATCCGGAAACTAATTGTTTACAATGTACTATGTGAAGGGTCACTGTGACCTTAACCTTTAACCTACTGATTCCAAAATAAATAGGGCTCTTTCTTGCAATACTGTCAACCTACCTAATAAGTTTCATGAACGTGGGTGGAACCATTGTCAAATTATCATCTGGAAACCAATTGTTTACGATTTATTATGTTCAAGGTCACTGTGACCTTGACCTTTGACCTAGCGAGACCAAGGTAAATAGGTGTCTTCCACTCACCTAGGCCAACCTACCTATGAAGTTTCATGAATGTGGCTTCAACCGTAGGCAAGTTAGCATCCGGAAACCAATTGTTTTCAGTTTACTATGTTGAAGGTCACTGTGACTTGACCTTTCACCTAGCAATTCCAAAATAAATAGGGTTCTTCATCTTACTGATGCCACCCTACCTATGAAGTGTTATGAACGTGGGTCGAACCATTATCAAGTTATCATCCGGAAACCAATTGTTTTGATTTACTATGTTCAGGGTCACTGTGACCTTGACCTTTTACCTAGTGAGTCCAAAATAATAGGGTTTTTCCTCTCATGAACGCCAACCATTACCTACGTATGAAGTTTCGTGAATGTGAGTTTAACTATAGACAAGTTATCATCCTGAAACCAATTGTTTACGATTTATTATGTTCAAGGTCACTGTGACCTTGACCTTTGACCTAGCGAGACCAAGGTAAATAGGTGTCTTCCACTCACCTAGGCCAACCTACCTATGAAGTTTCATGAATGTGGCTTCAACCGTAGGCAAGTTAGCATCCGGAAACCAATTGTTTTCTGTTTACTATGTTGAAGGTCACTGTGACTTGACCTTTCACCTAGCAAGTCGAAAATAAATAGGGTTCTTCATCTTACTGATGCCATCCTACCTATGAAGTGTTATGAACGTGAGTCGAACCATTATCAAGTTATCATCCGGAAACCAATTGTTTTGATTTACTATGTTCAGGGTCACTGTGACCTTGACCTTTTACCTAGTGAGTCCAAAATAATAGGGTTTTTCCTCTCATGAACGCCAACCATTACCTACGTATTAAGTTTCGTGAATGTGAGTTTAACTATAGACAAGTTATCATCCGGAAACCAATTGTTTACAATTTACTATGTTCGTGGTCACTGTGACCTTGACCTTTGACCAAGCAAGTCCAAAATAAATAGGGTTCCTCCCCCCCCCCCCCCCAGATGGTGTATACTAAACATAAAAGGATTCTGACTGGTGGATCTGAATCTGAAGAAAAAGATTTTTAAAGAAATGTCCTCAAATTGCACAAAGTTAAACTTTGGGCTCCAATAGAGAGAGTCCAAATACTAACTGAGAGACCTGATTTGTACAAACTTGAATCTGACCCCCCCCCCCCCCCCCCTAGAAATGTTGTACACCAAATATAAAAGCATTCATACCAAATATGCAAGATTTTAAAAGAAATTTCCTCATATTTCACCAAGTTAAAATTCGGGCTCCTAGAGGGAGCTCAATGATGGTTCTGGAGAAGTAGATTTTTTTATTTTTTTTAAAAAATGTATGGGTGCTAGCAGAGTAATGCCCCTTGTGGTGCGGCGCGGCAAGGTTGTTTGTACAAACTTGAATTGGCATATGATAAGGAACATGCACACTAAATGTGGTTCAATTTGGTCCAGTAGTTTGGGAGAAGAAATCAATAATGTTAAGTTCACGACGGACGGCAAGTGATAAGTAACTTAAGTTCCCTTCGGTGAGCTAAAAATCAGCCATATGCCCCCCCCCCCCCCCCCCCTCTCCCTCCAAGTTAACCCATATATGGAACATCAGGCAAGACATTTTAATATCGAGATATTTATACTTGCAGGATGTATAAAGGGGAGGGGTGCGTAATAGCAGATTTATGTGTGATATTCGACCAATCTCAATTTAATGACACCAATGTTGTCGATTATTTGCCAGACTCGAGAGAAAAAAACGTCGCCGGTGTTCCGTCGAGGATTTACGAAATAACGTCGCCGTTATTTGGTAATTTATCCGTTTCTTCTGGTCCGGGTTCGCTATTTAAAAGATGAATCTCTTTGGGCGGTAGGAAAATAGGAATCGTTAACAAAAGTAAGACAGTTATATTATTTAATAAGCAATTGCTGCCAGTTTTAAAAAGCATAAACCGGCTATTTCTCTCCATTTTGTGTGATATCATAAGACATACTCATTTAATTCTATTCATTTAGTTTCCTATTTTCAGTCGAATATTTCAACAAAAAAACCTTCACTATTGGTATGGCGAGGGCCGGTCCCCGGGCAGGTGGCCCTTTTTGCTAAAAAACGTAGTTATTTCTGGACGGATTTTGATATTTGATTTGTGGCTTGATATTCATGTGTAACACCCGATGACGCAAAATAGGGCGTGTCCTCGATTTTTCTCAAGAGTTATGGCCCTTTGTTAAAATCTACTAATTTTGAGCTTGATAGCGCGATACTTCAACAAACGTCAACCGATTTGACAGATATTTGGCACGTGGGTTTCAAGGACCAATGTCTTGGTCGTGTTCGAAAACGGGCTCGGTCCGATGTACGGCTGAAGAATTATTCAAATTTTGTGCTTGATACTAATGATACTATTCAAAGCGCCATAACTTGAACAACTGTAAACCGATTTGATTCTTTTTTTATTGTATGGGTTTCCAGGATAATTATCTCGATCAAGTTCGAAAATGTTCCGTCGGATATATGACTGCAGAATTATTGAGTTGACGTAGTCATTTTGTTCAAATTAGTTATTTAGAAAAAGGTCCTCTTCTGCTTTTTGGTTCATAGTTCCACCGGTGTGTTAGCCACGAAAACACGACGTCACATCGGCGATGCGGATCATTTCTATAAATAGAGTTGTTGAGTTGACGTTCGTAACGTGATTGATCATAATTCAATGATTCACATAGATTATTATTGTCTTCACACAAGGTGAAGGGGAAATAAATTTGAAAAAAGAGTTTCAATGTGGCCTAATTATTGATGCCTTTCACACGTCCTTAAATAAACTGATTTTGCGTCCATTGCTCCAATAGATTAGAGACATTGTGTCCCACTCCCCTCCCCACCCCTCGAAACAAACGTGAACGTCAATTTTGTTTCTAAAATTGGGGTTGCAGCTATATTATTCAGCAATACAGACACTGCCATTTATCCTAACAACTGATGTCAAATTTTCTTCCACATACTGATGTGGTAAAAAATAGGTCTCAATGAATGTGACCACCCCCCGACCCTTTTCATAGAAAAAACTATGATATAATTCATAAATTAATTGATGTTGACACAAAACAAACATCTTGCGAAAAAACTATCACAAATGGGAAATATACACTGATGTGGTAACATTTTAAAAAAAATAGCCCTCAATGAATGTGGACCCCACCCCCCCCCTCCCCCAGTATACCCCTCTTCATCAAAAACGTGGCATAATTCATAAATTAATTAATATTGACACAAAACAAACAACTTGTGACATTAAATATCCTACTTGTGATCGTTTTTAAATTACATTCAGGCTTCTGAAGACTGACATTTCACATCATGTGTTTGGTGAATCATTTGCAATTTTTTGTAAAAAAAAAGAAACAAGAGGCCCCACGGGGCCTGAAGCGCTCATCTTGAACAGAACACAATTTAAACAGAGTCCAAGAATGAGTCTAAATTAAGCAAGCCATCTCCACAGGCTACACTGTCAATCCTTGTGTCCCTCAGGAGTGACAAAAATAATCTGGGCATCATGCCTTTCTTCGGTTGATCATAAAGTAAAATGTAGAGCTCACCTACGAAGCCCTTTAATACAACCTATGTGGATTAATCTTAGTTACACGCCTCTAGAGGGTACTGAATACAAAATTTTTAATTCTTCAGCAAAATGGCCAATTCCGGCTCCCCAGAGAGCCCAAATATTAACCCAGGCTCTTGATTTGACCACAGTTGAATCTGACTTCCCTAGAGATGTTGTGTACCGAATATGAAAGCATTCTGACTGTTGGATCTGAAGAAGAGAAATTGTAAAGAAATTTCTCCGAATTGCACTAAGTTCAAATTTGGGCTACCATAGCGAGCCCAAATATTAACCTATGGATCCGATTTGAACAAACTTGAATCTGACCCCCCCCCCCCTCCCCCTCCCCCCCCCCCCCAGAGATGTTGTATACCAAATGTGAAAGCATTCTGATGAGTGGATCTCAAGAAGAAGATTTTTGAAGAAATTCCCTCATATTGTACCAAGTTAAATTTTATGTTCCCATATGGAGCCCAAATATTAACCTAGGCACTCGAATTGAACAACCTGGAATCTGACCCCCCTAGAGATGTTGTACACCAAATATAAAACCATTCTGACTGGTCGATCTGAAGAAGAAGATTTTTAAAGAAACTTACTCATATTGCGTTAAGTAAAAATTTGGGCAATCCTAGTGAGTCCAAATATATACCTAGGGATCTGATTTGAACAAACTTGAATCTGACCCCCTTAGAGATGCTGCATACCAAATATCAAAGCATTCTGACTGGTGGATCTGAAGAAGAAGATTTTTTAAATTACCCTCCATATTGGACAAAGATAAAATTTGGGCTTCCGTAGGAAGCCCAAATATTAACCTAGGGAAATGGTTTGAATCTGACCCTCATAACGATGATGTATACCAAACGTTAAAATATTCTGACTGGTGGTTCTGAAGAAGAAGATTTTTAAAGAATATTCCCCATATTACCCGAGGTTAAAACTTCGGGCTCATGTAGAGAGCCCATATATGAACCAATGAGCTTTATTTCAACAACTTTTATCCCCCCTCCCCTCCCCTCCCTATGAACGCTGTATACCAAATATCAAAAGATTCTGATGATTGGTTCCGGAGAAAAGATTTTTTTTAATTTTTGCAAATATGCTGACTCAGCATTTTTTCGATGCCCATTACAGAGCACCCTAACATAACCGGTGGCAATTGTTTTTTACCATTCATTTCTACTGGTCCTAAGGATACTTCATACCAAATAACAGCTCTCTATTCCGTGTGATTTTGGGAAATATGGGCGTTTGAAAATATTTCTATTTTTAGCTCCCTGGGTTCCCATGGGGATGCGGGAATTTTTTTTTTTTTTTTTGCTTGGGTCAAGTACTTACGACCTAATAATACCACACACCAAATTTGGTTCACACCGGAAAATAGAAATTTTGGGCCGGGCCAAAACACACTGGTTCTTGAGAAGAAGATTTTATAAATATTTTGGAGCATTTCCCCCCCCCCCCCTCCCTCCCTATGGGAAACTGAGAGTGTATGAATTGAACAAAAATGAAATGCCCCTTTGGGAACATCACTCACAAAAACTTTCACTCGAATTGGCCCGGTGGCTTTGGAGGAGAAGACCAAAACATGGTGTTGACGGATGACGGACGGAGAGCGATGAGATTAGCCCAGCTTGACAAAAACATAAAACACTGCTTTTTCAACAGTATGACCAGTACTGATCATGTGGTATCTCTTAGCACTGTTAAAATGCCTAAAAACATCCAATATTGATTCTGTGGTTCTGTGCTTGAGCAGCAAGTATCCATTAGGGCACTTTCACAACCTTAGATTTAATCCCCACAAACACCCACCCTGATAAAAAGTGTGAAATTGTGGAAAATATGTCTCCAAGGAGGATGAATGAGATATTTACTTACAAAATTTGTTTTTTTTAGTGTTTTGAAAGTCTACACAGAAATAAAAACTGACATACAATGAAAAGTTTTGTTAGAAGAGCCAGGACAAGATTGTCAAAGGGAAAAAAAACCTCAATGGACCCTGAGTTCTGCAGTACCTAAGCAAATCATAGGAAACTGAGAGTGTATGAGATTGACTTTAGTTTCCAAAACATACTGTACAGTCTTTCCAATTGTTTCTCATCAACTGAGGCTTCAGTATGGGCAGGTGGGTGGGGGACTTGATTCAAGGAGAGAACAATATTTCACAGCTGTTACTGTAGTTTTGTGCTGTAACATGGGAACCGTGACAACAACGCTCGATCTGAACAAAATTTGATCGCATCTCTTTAATTTTGGGATTCAAATATCTTTGTCAAGTATAACCCTTCAGAGAACCTTTTCCGACCCCAAAACAGGGGGTCAGGCATCAAATAAGAGGGAAAATTTAGTACTAGACTACTTTATTAGTACTAGACTGTGCACAAATGCCATTCACTCACATTTGCAACTTTATTGCGTTATTTTTTCCACTGTACCTCACCCCCAAATTTGTGTTCTAAAATACTCTTTCAATGAAGAAATTATTTTCAAACACTTTTTAACCCTTCACCAAATATAACGGTCAAAAGCTGCTGGTGCTATTCACAAGTATTGCCATTCCATGTTCATTATTTTCTCGTTTTTGTGTCAAACACATAGTTTATAACCCCTCATTGGAATGAGGTCATTCCAATGGTGTAAAAAGTCATGTTTTCGACACAAAAAATTAGTAAGTCAATAAGTTTGTGGGCAAGGGTAATCAGCTTTTCATGTTACATGTAAGTAAAGGGTTAACAGCATAACTCAGGCAAACATCTAAATGCCAGTAAATAAAAGTGCAATATGGGTTTTCTGGCTGTGGGTTTGAATGGTGATTTGTAAGGGGTTGGAAGATTGGCACTCCCTTCTGCCCCTGTACTATGATAGGGAACCATGGTTTAATTACATTTATTAATACATGTATACATGTAGGGTAAAATAGGTTGTTATTTGGCATTTGCTGGGGGCTGTAGTGTGCCACCGGAGGCTACACTTTCTCAAGATGTGAATTTGCTTGAAATATATAGCCCTTATTGCTGATGATGACAAAAAACATACTTTTCAAAACAATAAAAAAGTATTGTAAAGTGTGTGGTACCCCAATGAATTTTAAAATGTGAAATAATCTCTCAAAATAATAATTAAATCAGGTTCGGAAGCCAAATTATGTATTTCCTTAATCAACCCCAATCCTATCAAAGATACATTTTACCTCTTTCATGTGACAAAAGAGTCATTCCTGCATAGGAATTCAACTTTTGGCTTCCACTGAGTTAAAAACATGGGAAATTTGTTCTTTTAAAGAAAACTGTCCAAACTGTGTCAAATGGCTTGAAAACTGCTGTTGCCTCCAATACATTTTTCTACTCTGCTTTGCTCTGTTACCTAAAAGAATTCATGTAATTTTTTTTGAAAACTAACCCAATCCCCAAATAAAACTAAAATCTGCATCAGCATGTAATACTTTGAGGAAAAATTGTCTCCTTTAACCATACAGCAAGACAAAGAGTGGTGTTCCAACCCCATGAAACCATATAAATGTCAATTTTGATTCAAAAATTGGGGTTGCAGCTACATGTATATAATTCACCAATATCAATAGACAGTACCATTTTGTCCTAACAACTGATGTCAAATTTTCTTCTACATACTGATGTGGCAAAATATAGCCTTGAAGGTGTCCCCCTAGTATGCCCCTTTTTATCAAAAACTATGATAAAATTCATAAATTAATTGATGTTGACATATAACAAACCTCTTGTGATATTAAATTTCTCATTCGTGATAATTTCTAAATCACATTCTGGCTTCTGAAGATATTTCACATTGCGCTTGATGAATGTTTTGCCATTCTTGTGAAAAAAGCCTCACTTTCTCAGTTAAGACACCAAGAGTCATTGGTATGGCACTGACACAACATTAAACACTGATTTTTTCCAACAGCATGACCAGCTGAGCACTGCTCCTATGTTATAGCATAGCACTGTTAAAATGCCTAAAACCATCAAATATTGATTCTGTAGTGATCTGCATGTCGCACAAGTACATGTACCCATAAGAGCTTGTTTACAACCTTGGATTTAATCCCTACAGGCACCCATTCTGATAAAAAGAGAGAAATTAGGGAAAATACATGCATGCCTAGTATCCAGTGAGGATGACTCAGATATTTGTTTCAGGAATGTAGTGCTTTTTAATGTTTAATATATTTGTGTATGTGTGTGTATGGGTGTGTGTGTGAGGGGGGGGGGGGGGTCAATTGCCAATTATTGAAAATGTAGAACTGTACAAATGGAAACAAACCAACACTTTGCATGATGGACAGACAGACATGACATGCAATCACATATCTTGAAAGAGACAGTCTACATGTACATAGGAATGGTATGATGGACAGACAGACATGCAATCACATATTTTGAAAGTGACATTCTACATGTATATAGGAATACTGACTGACATACAATAAAAAATATGATGAGAAGAGCCAGGACAGGGTTGTCGAAACAGAAAAAAAACTCAGTGAACCCTGATTGCTGCAGTACTAAAGCAAATCATAGGAAACTGAGAGTGCATGCTGTTAACTTTCTCATCAGTTGAAGGGTTTAGTATGGGTGGTAGAGGTACAATTGTCAATTTAGTTTTGTGCTATAACATGGGGACCCTGACAGCACTAGTATCAGACTACTATATTGGTAGCTGTGCAATGAAGCCATTCATTCACATTTGCAAGTGTGTTACTTTTCCCACTGTACCCCCACCCCCTTTCCCCAAATTTATGTTCCAAAATACTCTGTGAATGAAAAAATTGTTTTTTAACATTTTTAATCACTCACTCAATGTAATGGCCAAAACAGGCTAGCACCATTCACCGAAACTGCCATTCAATGTTAATTATTTTTGCACCAAAATCATGGCTTATGACCCCTCATTGGAATGAGCTCGTTCAGCTCAATCCAGTGGGGGGGGGGGGGGGGGTCATAACTATGTTTTTGACGCAAAAAATGAAAAGAAATTAGTTATTCAAAAGTGCTATCTTCTTTTCATGTAAGGTAAAGGGTTAACATCATAATATGGAGAAAGCTTCTATTAATCATTCACTCAATGTAATGGCCAAAACCAGCTAGCACCATTCACCAAAATTGCCATTCAATGTTAATTTTTTTTTTGCATCTTTTGGCATCAAAAACATAGCTTATGCCCCCCTTATTGGAATGAGCTTGTTCAGCGAATACAAGTGAAGTATGGGTTTTCTGGCTAAATGTTTGGTTGGTCATTTGGGAGAGGATTGGAATATAACTGGAATCCCCTCTATCACAAGTACAATGAGGGGAAAGCATGGTTTCATTAGATGTGTTAATAGGGTAAAAAAGGTGGTTACATGTGTACATGTATTTGCCATTTGCCAGAGGTTATAGTGTGCTTCTCCGTTCTGGATGCCACACTTGCTCAAGATGCATTTAACTGTATTATTCTTGGCAATATATGGCCTTTATTGCCGACTGTGACAAAAACATAACTTTTCCAAAAATAAAACAATACTATTCAGTCTGTGGTTCTCGAATGAACATTTAAAAGTGAAATATGTGTAATATTCAAAAAAAATATAATTAAATCAGTGTTGGAAGCCAAAATACATGTACATTTACAGTGTACATGTACTTATTTCCTATAATCAAACCCAAATCTTTCGAAGGGTAACCTACAAAACTTTTCCCTGACAAAAATTCCCCCCCCCCCCCACAATCATTTTCACACAATGCGCAAACCCCCTCCCCAACCTTGTTCCTCCCTCCATAATTTCTGGTGAACAAAAATCCTCCCCACCCCCTAATTTTTTAGAAGTACATGTTTATTTAAAGCCATACAAAAAATGTCCAAAGCTTTTTACCACTTGAGGCCCAGCACTTGTCGCTTCAATCAATGCTAACTTTGCTTGTGTGGAGTTAGCACGTTGGATAATTGCTCACTGTTGCCAGGTGGTTCTCTCAGTGCACTTTAGTTTCCTCCACCCATAAAACTGTCCGACTCGAGGTGACACTGGCTGTTGAAAGTGTCCTTAAACTCCAATAACTAAATAACTGTGTTGATAAATAGTCATTGAGGCATGTTTTCTTGTAAATAGTGATGAGTGTTTATGTAATTTACAAATTAAATACTTAAGTTTTTAAATCCTTTTGGACTGCCTTTTAACCTTTTGGTGTAAGAGGCCGGGAGGGGGATTTTTGTACTGCTCTTAAAATAATGTGAGAGAATGTGGTACTACTTAAAAACTGTGGGAGGAATTTTTGCTAAGTGTGTAAAAATGATTGGGGGTATTTTTTGTAGGGGGATTTTAACCTACATTCTAATCCTTCCAAATCCTTCCAAAGATACATTTTATCTCTTTCATTTGATAAAAGAGTCATTTCTGCATGAGAATTCACTGCTTTCTTTAAAAACTACCCCAATCGCAAAATAAAACTAAAATTTGCATCAGCAGACAATAGTTTTGGGAAAAATCTGTCTCATTTAACCATACTGCAAGAGAAAGAGGAGTGGTGTTCACCATCCACCCCCCCCCCCTCCACTCCGCACAAAACAAAATGAATGTCAATTTTTATTTAAAAACTGGTGTTGCAGCTATATAAATCACCAATATCAATAGACAGTGCCATTTGATCCTAACAAATTATGTCAAATTTTCTTCTACATATTGATGTGGTAAAATATAGCCCTGAATGTGTCCCCTAGACCCCCAGCATACCCACTTTCATCACAAATTATGATATAATTCATAAATTAATTGATGTTGACACAAAACAAACATCTTATGATATTAAATTTCACATTTCTGATAGTTTTTAAATCACATTCTGGCTTCTTAAGATATTTCACATTGTGTTTGATGAATATTTTGCAGTATTTGTAAAAAAAAAATGTTTAAATCCCTCACATTTCTTAATTAAGGCACTTTGAGTCATTGGTATGGTATGTCTCTGATAAAACATTACACATTGATTTTTTTAATGTTTTTCCAACAGCATGACAGTGCAGGTCATATGTTATCTCAAAGGACCATTAAAATGCCTGAAACCATCAAATATTGATTCTGTAGTGCAGTGCCAAATATTATTTAGAGGTCGGTTCTAGGGAGGTTGGTATTTAGGCTTTTCAAAAGTTTTTTGCCATTTTTGGAGAAACATACTCAAGTCTAAATATCAGAATCCCCACCTCCAGGTGTTGGTCAGACGAGGAGGGCGACATTGACTAGTTTGAAGATGAATTCAGTTTTATTCTGGTTGCAATGCCTAAAACATCCAGGAAGTGAAACATTGTTTACCAAACACAGAGGAAGTGTGCATGTCATTGAATTAAATGGGAGTTCCGAGCGATTCTGGTATTTAGTCTTCAGGAAAACACGTCGGATCACAAAATTGGCTGGCTGCTACACTGTAATTCTGACAGTCTTAAACTGACATTGTATTGTATCACTGGTAAAAATAGTTCACAGACTGGATCCAGTGAACTTGTGAAGAAAAATCTAGGAAATAAATGAATAGGTATCGGTGTTCGCGTTCATGTCTGTTTCTGTAAAATTTTACTTCAACAAGACTGCATGCCCATGTTTTGAGAACAAAGATTTCCCCAGACCTTACGTCAACATAACTTGAATTCATCCGAACTCCGGCTGTTTCTGAGGAAATCGCGCTAAGTTCCCCACAAATGAAAAAGGCCCACTAAAAGTGTCAATAAATCACTTGTTTTATTTTTTATTCGTTGTCAACATTTGTGAAGTGTACGTTCTCAATTAAAATTGAAACTGGGCTTTAAATCTGACGAAACCGGCAACGGACGGCATTGGCACTTCGAACTTTCAAACAATACCTAACTCGCCAACAACTACCTAACTTCGAAGGTCACTTCATTACTTGATTATTTATCATAGTTTCCAGCATTCTGCAACAATATATTTTACATAATGTCCTTTGAAAGGCCCAAAACAATTAAGTATCCGTTACAATGATTCTTTTTTTGCCAGTGGGAGAGCCACGCCGCCAGATGGCACCCCAAACTCTGTTGCATGGTATATAGAAAAATTATAAAATCATGGACACGTACCCATTACCTCTGTGCGCACACGCCACTGCGTGGGTGTGCACTATTATGACAGTGTGAATATAATTGTGTGATCCACAGATGTCTGCAGGATATATAGAGATTATTATGACAGTAAAGTCATCATTGAATGATCCACAGATGTCTGTAGGATATATAGAGATTATTATGACAGTGTGAAGATCATTGTATGATCCACAGATGTCTGCAGGATAAATAGAGACTATTATGACAGTAAAGTGATCATTGAATGATCCACAGATGTCTGTAGGATAAATAGAGATTATTATGACAGTGTGAATATCATTGAGTGATCCACAGATGTCTGTAGGATAAACATAGATTATTAAGACAGTGTGAAGATCATTGAGTGATCCACAGATGTCTGTAGGATAAATAGAGATTATTATGACAGTGTGAATATCATTGAGTGATACACAGATATCTGCATGATAAATATAGATTATTATGATAGTAAAGTGATCATTGAGTGATCCACAGATGTCTGCATGATAAATAGAGATTATTATGACAGTGTGAATATCAGTGAGTGATCCGCAGACGTCTGTAGGGTAAATAGAGATTATTGTGACAGTGTGAATATCATTGTGTGATCCACAATTGTCTGCAGGATAAATATAGATTATTATGCCAGTAAAGTGATCATTGAATGATCCACAGATGTCTGAAGGATAAATATAGATTATTATGACAGTAAAGTGATCTGGTTTGTCGTATTTCGTATTCCGCCGAGTTCGACGAAGGTTCCTGTGATCCGACGATCTCACCTCGTCAACGAGACAGAATGTGACAAACCATATGACTTTGCTCTCATAATGATCTTTTTATTATATGGAGTTATGGAAATACACATTTCACACGAAAAATCAATATAAAATTGGTCAAGAAGAATATTAGAAATTCATGTTATTCGATAGTGTTTATTAACGCAAATCAAGCCTACCTATAAATAGTTGGTAACCTGGGCGGACTCGGTTGACGTTCTTTAGTGCCGTCCTCATTCTGAACCAACAAGATGATACGTAATCAGAAAACCACACCTTGTGACTCGGCGATCAAGATTCTATGGGCGAAAATCATGGCGTATCATTGATAGGTATATTATAAACTCATAGAAATATTTAAATGTTGGAGAAGTACAGAAACCAATATTGTCAAAATATAAAGACGAATGTGGACCAAATCTTTATGCAATATTGACATTACAAAGAAAAATCACACAGGACTCAATCGAAGACATTTTCACGCCGACTCTGTAGCTAGGGTGTGAGACTGAGGAAGACGACAATGAGGTTGTTCTGCACATTACGTACAGCGGGCGCTCCAGGCCTAGTTTTGTCATTTAATTTTTTCACAAGTACGGAGTCGAGTGTACACCGTATTATCGTCAATAACACACGAACCCCCACTGTGAGAGATGATTGGTATCTATTGTTAATGCAGATAATGTGGAACTGCGAGGTTCTCCAGAATCTCAGAGATCGGCTATTATTTCATTCTGCGCCCAAAAGCCGACTTTTCTTATTTGCAATTCAACAAGGGTCCGACCCGGCCTGCTTTTCATCCAAACCAGCCCAAATCATGATAATACGAGTCCTTAATTGCCTTTAGAACCACCCCAGGTTATCAAGGTATGTATTTTGTTGGCAATTGGAGGGAAAGTGGACGTTCTTATTTGCCACCTCCTGTGAATTCTGGATATGTGCCACCAATGTCTGATCCGAACAGCTTTTCATGGCAAGGAGCCGAAACCATAATGATGTGTATCATGATCTACCTTTGAGACCACCCGGAGTCTTGGTTATCGGTTTTCATTTATCCGCTCATAAAGGTGAATTTTTCTTATTTGCAATCACTTGAGGACATCGGATGGGTTCCATTAGACCCCGACCCGGTCTCCTCATCTGAACGAGCCCAGATCATGATAATACTTCGTCGTGTGAGAACCATAAGGTTCTATCTTCCATTGGAATATAGAACCTAATGGTTCCCACGCGACGACTTGTCATTAGTGAAATTTCATACCACTCCAGGCTCTAAAGATGGGTGCTTTGTTGGCGCTCGGGGGCGGGGGTGGGGTATAAGTGGATTTCCTCTGCCACACCCTTGAACACCCCGGTTATGATCAACCAGCATTTAATCCCAACTGGTTTTCATAAAAACTAAACGAAATCACGATGAACTGAATCATTAGTTACCTTTGAGGCTAATTTAGCCTCTTGGAGATCGGTTTTTATTAAAATAAGGCATAAAAGCGGATTTTTCTGTTTTGCCCTTCCTCACAGAACCCCGGATGCGTTTCACTGGGGACAGACCCGCCCTGATTTGTATACGAATGATCCCAAATCATGATAATACTAGCGACTAGTTGCCTTTGATGCCACCCCTGACCCATTAGATGTGAACCCAGGACATGTTCCACCAGCGTTCGATCCAACCTGGTCTTCATGGAAACGAGCCGAAATAGTGTTGAAATGAATCATTACTTATCCTCGGGACCACTCCAGACTCTCAGATATCGGTTTGTATCGTGTATACTTATGATGACAACTACAATGGTAATAAACCACACCTGTTTGAGATAATAAATAAATATCAACGGCAAGTAGCCGGGCACGCGCTAGAACGGTTAGCATGGAAACCATATTTAATGACATAAACTATGCAAAATATCGTGATCATTGTTTAGTGTTACAATACTTTATTTATTTATTGATGTTTAAGGTCACATATTTATGCACAATGGCTAATCATGACCGTGACAGTTTTACGGGTGGAGGGAGCCGGAGTACCCGGAGAGAACCACCGAGCAACGAGGAGCAGCTGCCAGCTCCCCAACATCGTAACTCCACATTGCAGCACAGGCAGGGTTAGGTTGGTTAAAAACATGCGTACCATCGACGTGCAGTGTCCAGAGAGAGTTAGTAACGACTCGTCAAATTGGGCAGCTCTGGGTGACAAAACATATGTTAACCCTCGTCTGACTATATCCACAAAATATTGTATATCCCAGTAAGCTGCCAAGTGCTAAAATGTTGTGACTAGCACCCCCCCCCCCCCCCAACCTCGACAGTGGGTTGGCCTGAAATGATGTATAAACGACACGGATAAAAAGGCTGTAACTCAGACCATTGATAAGTTAATATTAAAAATTAATCCTGATTTGGGAATCGCATATACAGGCAATTGTGTTATGCTTTAAAATGAATTTCTCAAATAATTCGTGGTTATTTGAGTTGGTAAAATAGACAAGTAGGTAATTTAGATGTTGCACCAAGATAAGTTTAAATAACCTACAAGGATTTAGTAGTTTACCTTCTTTTAGAAAATAATTCCTTCTGTGAAGTACCGAAGTTCTATAACAACTGAGTAGCAAATTCACAAATGAAATGTTTACACGAGTAGCCTTAAGAGTGTACCCAAACAGAAGAAATATGTCGAGTAATTCAATCGAAATTGGAGAGGCATGTACAAACAAATGATCAAGTAACTCGTGGCATTTCGTCTTAATGTCTGTCAATAAATGGCACGAGATAAATATGTGTGTGACGTCTTCTGTTTCAAGACCACACATTGGACACAAAGGTGAATCTCTTTGGCCAATTTTATGCTGGATTGAGCATGTGTAAATAATATGCAATATTTTAAAATCTGTGTCAATCATGTCAGACGATTTCAGTGGATCATTAGTTAGCCTATAAAACTTCCTGAAGGGGAGGTGTGGATATCTGTGGCCCCAGAACGTCTCTGATGTTGGGTGTTCTATAATTTTTTGAACTAGGATTGTATAAGCTAATTTTGTGCTCAGAAATTCAACTGATAGAACTACTCCGTCAATACCAATGAAAATAGGACATTTTTTATCTTCAGTACAGTTTGCGACAGAAGTGTGATCTGATACATGTTCAATGTTATCTAACCAGGAAGAAGGGATTGCCTGTAGGATAGTATTACATTTTCTCCTCAAATCTTTCACCGAAAAGCATGTAATACTGTTAGAAATTATTTCTATTAACCCATCAATTGGTAAGAAACCTGGAACTACCTCATAAGTAAAATCTTTAACACGTATCAGTTGAGAGTCAATACATTCGTGATAATACAACATGTTTTGGTCAATATCCAAAACATTTGGATTATCAAAAACACACTGGTCTCTAGAACTGATGATATTTAACCCTTTACCTAACCTGAAAAGCAGACGACACTTGCAAAAATAATTCTTGAATAACTAATTTTTTTCATTTTTTGTCTCAAAAACATAGGTTATGACCCCTCGTTGGAACGAGCTCGTCGAGCTCGTTCCAACGAGGGGTCATAACCTATGTTTTTGAGACAAAAAATGAAAAAAATAATGAAAATTAATTGGCGATTTTTGAGAATAGCGCTGGCCGGTTTAGGCCGTTACGTTGGGTAAAGGGTTAACCCTTTATTATCTGGGTTTTCGGTCAACATACGCCATGCCTCTAGTACGTCAAAATAGAAACATGAATGTGTTTTGAGATACTTAGAATCTAACTGTATACTGAATATATTCTGTGCATTGAGATTGAAATTTTTGTACTTACTTATATGATACAGAAAAAATTGTGTCCTTGGGAAATTACTTACAAACAGTCTTTTTATCCATTTACATCTCAAAGCCAGTTTTGTAAGGTAAATATCAGGAAAATTTAGACCAGCATTTAACTGATTTGCAATTATTGATCTATACTTAATAAGATGCTTACCATTTAACCAAAGGAATTCTAAATATAGATCTTCCAGTTGTTTTATATACTCCTACGAAATATCAACAATATTAAGTGAAAACCAGATGGTGGACAATAAAAGGGAGTTAATCACTATTGACTTGCCCTTCAGAGACAATTTTCGAGTTTTCCATAGATTAAGGGTCCGTTTTATTTTTACGACTTTGGGATCCCAATTTAAAAAATTACATCTTTCCCTATCATAACCTAAATACATCCCAAGTATCAGAATTGCCCCCTCATTTTTCTGAAAGGGTAATTTAGAACAATCTATACTTTTATACGCCCCCAAAGGCAAAATTTCTGATTTTTCCATATTTATTTTAGCACCAGACCCACGAGAATACGTTTCTAATACTTCTGAAACTTGAGTAATAGACTGAACATCTCTGACAACGACTTCCGTGTCGTCCGCGTGGTTGAAAGTTTTGCATTCTGATTTATCAGGAAGTAAAATGCCATTGATTTGTGGGGACTGGTTTATGCATTGAATAAGTGGCTCGACAGATAATACATATAGCAAAGCACTTAATGGGCAGCCTTGCCGGACAGAACGTTCTATATTGAAGAAGGAAGAGCAATGCTGATTGATTTTAACACAACTTTTTGCACCATTGTGCACCATCTGATAAAATTATTGCCAAAGTTGAATTGTTTTAACACATCAAATAAATAATCATGGTTTACTCTTGTCAAATGCTTTCATTTGATCTAATTTTAATAATATGTCCTCCCCATCCTCTTCATCAATATAACTCACAATATCTCTAATACTAGCAATATTTTCACTGATATCTTTGTGGGGAAACTAGAGACTCAATAACAACTTTCAATCGATTTGCTAGGGCTTTGGATAATATTTTATAATCTGTATTGAGAAGACTGATTGGTCTCCAATTCTTCAGATTTCTTTTGTCACCTTTCTTTTTATAAATAATAATTATGATACCAGTTTTCATGGACCTACTAAGCTCTTTTCTGGAGTAGATTTCACTATAGACCTTAAATAAAATTGGCTTAATTAGGTTCCAAAAGTGTTGGTAAACTTCTGTAGTAAGACCATCCGATCCAGGAGACCTTTTTGGTTTCATGGATCGAAGAGCATCACTTATTTCGTCTGAAGTTAAATCAGTGTCACAAGCAACAGAATCCTCTGAACTTAACTTCAACTTCAAACTTTCTAGGAGAACCTTTTCACATGTTTTATCTATATCTTCAGATTTGGTTAGTGCTTGATAAAAATCTTTAGCGGCATTGACAATGAGAATAGAAACAGTCAAGGACACACCATTTGAATCAATAATTTCTCTTACCAAATTACTTTGCTGCTTAGACGATTCCAATCTAAGGAAATAGCTAGTATTTTTATAACAGCCTGTACCTCTACCTACTGAGCCACCGCGCTCCCAGTCGTTCTCACTGCACTCCTCCCCATTTTGTTAAACTAAACTATAATTTCCTTTTCTAACAAGATAAAAGTAACTTTTAAAATTCAAATGAAGTTTGCTAGAATAAACTATCAAGTTTTGTGCATTAAATTCTGTTGAGAGAGGAGTGGAAATATCTCCACCACGTGGGCTGTTTCATTGCAATCTTATCAATAATAAAACGTAATGTATGTACACAAACATAATTTCTCTTCTCCGATAATGACAATTAATTTAAGCTTGATTAACAAATTCAGAAGAATAGTCCTTTGACTATCAGATTGAACGGTGACCGAAATCTGTAACCTTCTGATCCCCGCCACTATTTTTTCAGGCGTTCACATAACCTGACTGCTTCAACTAATGGGACATAGAGACCAAAAGCAGTGACATCTTAAACTCAGTTGTTGACAATTGCAGGTATGTACATATAGCGTAGGTCTTTTTTCTGGTTATGAAAATAAACAAGATAAGAAAGTAGCATGCTGCAGGTGGTCGTCAAATTAAGATTGCTAAGTTTTGAAAGAAAAAGTGTGTGGTTGCAACCTGCTAAAAGAAAGAAGTGGTTAAAATCTAAGTGTCATTATGACTCATGACAACGTACGCAACTACTTTTAGTGTTTGCGCAGGCACAATGAATGCAAACATGCAGTGTAACACACGTATTACATATACTCTTTCCATGAGCATACACACAATATATACTATTATTGTGATTTTGCCAATGGATATAAGAACAATTGTGATACAAAGTACATAACCTCGAAGCACAACTGACTCAAATATTTTTTAACCCTTTACCTAACCTAAAAATAAGACGACACTTGCAAAAATAATTCTTGAATAACTAATCTTTTTCAATTTTTGTCTCAAAAACAGAGGTTATGACTCCTCGTTGGAACGAGCGCGACGAGCTCGTTCCAACGAGGGGTCATAACCTATGTTTTTGAGACAAAAATGAAAAAAATAATGAAAATTAATTGGCGGTTTTTGAGAATAGCGCTGGCCGGTTTTGGCCGTTACGTAAAGTGTTAAGTATTGTTTTACAATAATACTAGAAGCAGAATGATACGTTTGAAACGAGTTATTGCAAATTTTGCACATTTTAAACAATGTGAAAACAGGACATATTGCCATTATTTCTGTACAGTATGTCAAAAGGTAACTTGTTTTCTGATTATTGTTATCAGAACCCAAGCAGACATCTTTCGACACAGATTCGGGCTTGTGGGAGTATGTATCAGAGTACAAGCATGTATTAGAGTATTAAACTGACAGTATTTTTTGAAGTCGTGAAAGTGATGAAATGGTGCTGCCTATTTGAATGTCAGTAACATTTATTCTGCAAATTCAGCGACAATGGGTGCTTCGGTGTGGAACAATTATTGTGTCAGGTATAACCGACCACAACGGTTTTTCCACGTAATTTGAGACATGCATTGTCACCACATCTGCGGAATCAGTACAGCAACTTGCAGGCTGTTAATACCTGAATTCTCCACACGTTGAGCCATCAGATAACCTCTTGCAGGAATCCATAGCTGTAAGTTTCAAACATCAAACCACTGCGGGGTTCAGTGCCGATACCATCACCGCATGCCATATAAGGAAGTATACTTTCCAAATGAGAAGTCCACAGTTTCTGCCATCCGTCTCTCAATTCGGTATGTCTGTTTTTAACAAACATTGAATTGTCTTCGCAGGAGACGCCACTAAAACCCCCCCTGACCTGACTTCTCTGAGAAGCAGAACAGACGTTTTGAGACCTCTTCGGTTGAAAATGTTGCTTTGGTGAAGTGAACATACTCACTGACGAGATATCTTGAGTAATGCCTTTAACATTATTAAAAACTTCATTAAATTCAAACTCATTTGATAAAAGCGTTGATGGTTTAATGATTGTGCCCATGTAGGAACGGTCCGAAGGTTGAGAAGTCCAACACTTGGCCACTTCGTCGATCTCCATTGTACGATTTGCCTTTTTTGTGCTGCATTCTTCTTTCCCTCCTCTTTTCTAGCAGAGATAATTTCAGCTTTTCAAATTCTTTATTTTCTGAAGGAGAGGCGCCATCAAGCTGGAGAGTTTTCAAGATGTTCTCTGAAAAGTCTTCAGGTGAATCGAACCTTTTACTTTTTCTTGAATTTTGGCATATAGTTTTTCTCCTCTGTTGATTTGTGCATATTCGCTTTGTTTTAGCTGAGCTCTCTTTGTTCCCTGTGTCCTGTGCGGTTGGATTATACACACCACCTGGTGGTATAACAGCTAACACGCGAACAAAAAATGCATCACCAGAAGATTCAACCGTGATTCGTTGGGATTTTCTATTCTCCTGTCGAGATCGCTGATCTGTGGTATGGGGGATAAATTGTTTTTCGCTTCCACCTCCCTGTTTCTGTTGACTCTTTCTCGACTTTTTTCTTGGCTTTTTATTACTGGCAACAGGAGATTCTTTGTTGATGGTTCTGCCAGACCTGCCCCTACCTTTGCTTAATAAAACATTGCCGTTATTGCTGTTGTTGATAGTGTTGTTTTCAGTCTTGTTGCAGCTTGCTTGTTCATTTATTAAAAAATCAAACACTGTTTGCAACATTTTCTGTAAAGTATTAATCTTCTCCAAAATATTTGCTTGAAAATCTTCTTTCTCACAAAGTGACCTGATGGAATGAACTGGCTGCTCGAGTGTTTGAGTTTGAGCTGTTCGATGTGTGACTTTGACCTGACCACTCTCCCAAGAGGATGATTTATCTTCCCTCAGACCAGTATAACTTGATTTGGGTGGTACTTTATTGGTTGAAGATGCGTCGTCATTTTCAATGCAGTCCGATCTCAGAGTAAGTTTCTTCTCTGATACCAAATCCATCAGTGTTGATAAACTCACACCAGTAAGTTCCAGCAAATCACGGGCTCCAAAACAGTCATGGGCTCTTCTAAAATTCACCAGTTTCTGAGCCTGATGCTGATCAATATATTCCAGTTCTTGTAACTGCTCGGCAGCGGCTGTTTGAACGTTAAGATGTACCATGATAAAATATCTGTAGTTATTATTACAACACGAAAATGTTTGATTAAATGATGGCAAAAATACGAACAAGAAGCAATGACCTCTCTATTCAGCTTTGCCCAGCGATCATTCACTCAAACAAGACTCTACGAAAAACTCCCGTGAAATCATCTCACGAAATTCCGAGTGAGAAAATAAAACAAAAAAGAAAGAATACACTTTCCTCGCTTCCTTCTTTTTACGGCGACGCCAGTGTGGTAAATTTGGTATATAATTTATCCTGTCGGCGACGCCAGTGTGGTAAATTTGCTAGATAATTTACCTGTCGGCGACGCCAGTGTGGTAAATTTGGTATATAATTTATCCTGTCGGCGACGCCAGTGTGGTAAATTTTGTAGATAATTTACCAGTGATCCTTTAAAGAAACAGGAACACTACGTTCACATTTAAGAATTACCAATATATAGGAATCTAAATTGAGACATCTATTCGGTACGAAGTTACTTTAATGAATGACAAGAACAGAGTTAATCTCAAACAAGAGCATATCAAGGGAGATAATCAAACCACTGGAAGTGTTTACCTCGAGAAATACCCACCTCCAGCGGTCGTTCTCACTACAATAGGAAATGCTTGTGTTTTAAAGTTACAATCTAGAAGCCGAGGCATTTAGAAACCTGTAAGCGCTCCTTCAGAGAATCTACTATGTAACCATCCTAGCCGTCTCACTTTTCCACTGGCGGTGCATTTTGACTGACACCTGCATTAGCTGTCACATTGGCTCCACCTCTTCTGAATGAGTGTAATCCTAAATTCAACTCAACAGAAACTTCACGCAACAATGTCAAAATGCATTCTCTGGCCCTTGAGTAACTTAAAGGCTTGCTCTTGTGAATGAGCGAACGTTTTGATTGAATATGGGCTTGAATAAATCATCGTGGCTGTACATATCAATATTAGCTAACTTGCAGTATTTATTTGACACTGAAATTGGACAAGCAAGATTATCAACTTTAGTTATAACAATCTCATATCCTTAGCGAAATTGGCCGGTTTTACTTTTTCTGATAGAAATTAATATTTGGTCTGAGAATATCTGAATATCACTATACAGTCTATAATTGCTTAGTTCGTCGTGAAGCAAAAAAGCTGCGAACCCTAAAATAATCAAAAGTAGATCTCTAATTATTAATACGTCATCTGAATGTACATATTTTACTCTTTATACCCTGGTGGTATCTTCCATGTCAGTTCAATGGCAGTAATTGGAAGAGTCCATATTTATTATTTGGGGTTAGACCAATTAATATTTTCAACGTACAGCATTGTGGCTGCACGTTGAAAATATTGATAGGTCAACACCACACATTTACCTTGTAGCCATCCCACTTAATGACATTATGACGTAGCTTGTGAAACGGCCGGAAAAAAAAACGTCCTGTAGGGTTGAAAGGGTTAACACAAAGTTGTCGAATCAGTTCTTATGTTACAACGTCCTTTTACTATTTAGGTATGTAAGTGTGCCTTTCGGCTGTATCAATAAGACTCTTAAATAAACCGTTATCTGTTGGATCGTCCATGCCATTCACTACGTGAACCCATTTAATCAAATAAACCGCGTTCTCAATAATACTGAGAGAACATTTATTGTCCAACAAACTGGTGCCATCATCGCCACTTGTGTAGGTTGTGCCGCGGTGGCTTGACCTCCAGATGAAGAAATGAATGTTCGCCACCTATTAAAAGCATGAAAGTAACTGCAATGCGGTATTGTCACTCTTAGCACGTACTAAGTAAGAAGCCATCCTGCCCGCCAAGTCACTTAAAAATGCATGTTGAAAACCAGTCTGCTCCAGCTGACACAATACATTCATGTCTAAGATAAGACCCTTAAAGCAATCAATTGAAGGCCACTCGTATGATCTCGAAATATACCGATATTGCCTCTACCCGTCTGTATCTCGCGGGAACTAAACGCCCAGTTTCACGCACAAATGGAACCAACATGGCGCAGATATAACCCCAAAGGAAGTATGAACGTACAGTTAGCCTTTTCGCGCCTGTTTCTCTCAATAACTTTGAAAGCCAATCGTGGCGGGAGCACAGCCAAATTTAATTCTCCTGACCAGGAACAGGAATGCGTCTACCTCAGAAGTAGTAGAGCACCTCCATCGAGAACTGGAATGCGTCTACCCCAGAAGTATTAGGGCACCACCATCGAGAATTGGAATGCGTCTACCCCAGGAGTATTATGGCTTCACCACCGACAATTGGAATGTGTCTGCTCCAGATCTATTAGGGCACCACCATCGAGAACTGAAAAGCGTCTTCCCCAGAAGTATTTGGACACCACCATCGAGAACTGGAATGTGTGTACCCCAGAAGTATTAGGGCACCTCCATCGAGAATCGGAATGTGTCTACCCTAGTTTTAACTGTAGGTTTAAGATATTCAAATCTATAACTAGTGTATTTTCCATAAAATTTGCTTTTCATTAATTCATTCCTGTATAGTGCGAAACCCCGTATATTTCATCACTTCATTCCTGTATAGTGTGAAACCACGTCTATTTCATCAATTCATTCCTGTATAGTGGGAAACCACGTCTATTTCATCACTTCATTGTTGTGTAGTATGAAACCACGTCTATTTCATCAATTCATTCCTGTATAGTGTGAAACCCCGTCTATTTCATCACTTCATTACTGTATAGTGTGAAACCACGTCAATTTCATCACTTCATTCCTGTATAGTGTGAAACCCCATCTATTTCATCACATCATTCCTGTATAGTGTGAAACCACGTCTATTTCATCACTTCATTCCTGTATAGTGTGAAACCACGTATATTTCATCACTTCATTCCTGTATAGTGTGAAACCCCGTCTATTTCATCACATCATTCCTGTATAGTGTGAAACCACGTCTATTTCATCACTTCATTCCAGTATAGTGCGAAACCCCGTCTATTTCATCACTTCATCCATGTACAGTTTGAAACCGCATCTATTTCATCACTTCATTCCAGTATAGTTTGAAACCACGTCTATTTCATCACTTCATTCATGTTTAGTTTGAAACCAATTCTATTTCATCACTTCATTCCTGTATAGTGTGAAACCACGTCTGTTTCATCACCTCATTCCTGTATAGTGTGAAACCACGTCTATTTCATCACATCATTCCTGTATAGTGTGAAACCACGTCTATTTCATCACTTCATTCCTGTATAGTGTGAAACCACGTATATTTCATCACTTCATTCCTTTATAGTGTGAAACCACGTCAATTTCATCACTTCATTCATGTTTAGTTTGAAACCACGTCTATTTCATCACTTCATTCCTGTAAAGTGTGAAACCACGTCTATTTCATCACTTCATTCCTGTATAGTGTGAAACCACGTCTATTTCATCACTTCGTTCCTTTATAGTGTGAAACCACGTCTATTTCATCACTTCATTCATGTTTAGTTTGAAACCACGTCTATCTCATCACTTCATTCCTGTATAGTGCGAAACCACGTCTATTTCATCACCTCATTCCTGTATAGAGTGAAACCACGTCTATTTCATCACTTCATTACTGTATAGTGTGAAACCACGTCAATTTCATCACTTCATTCCTGTATAGTGTGAAACCCCGTCTATTTCATCACATCATTCCTGTATAGTGTGAAACCACGTCTATTTCATCACTTCATTCCTGTATAGTGTGAAACCACGTCTATTGCATCACTTCATTCCTCTATAGTGTGAAACCACGTCTATTTCATCACTTCATACCTCTATAGTGTGAAACCTCGTCTATTTCATCCCTTCCTTCCTGTATAGTGTGAAACCACGTCTATTTCATCACCTCATTCCTGTATAGTGTGAAACCACGTCTATTTCATCACTTCATTCCTGTATAGTGTGAAACCCCGTCTATTTCATCACTTCTTCCCTGTATAGTTTGAAACCACGTCTATTTCATCACTTCATTCATGTTTAGTTTGAAACCACTTCTTTTTCATCACTTCATTCCTGTATAGTGTGAAACCACGTCTATTTCATCACATCATTCCTGTATAATGTGAAACCACGTCTATTTCATCACTTCATTCCTGTATAGTGTGACACCACGTCTATTTCATCGCATCATTCCTGTATAGTGTGAAACCACGTCTATTTCATCACTTCATTCCTGCATAGTATGAAACCACGTCTATTTCATAACTTCATTCCTCTATAGTGTGAAACCACGTCTATTTCATCACTTCATTCCTGTATAGTGGGAAACCACGTCTATTTCATCATTTCATTTCTCTATAGTGTGAAACCTCGTCTATTTTATCACTTCATTCCTGTATAGTGTGAAACCACGTCTATTTCATCCCTTCATTCCTCTATAGTGGGAAATCACGTCTATTTCATCACTTCATTCCTGTATAGTGGGAAACCACGTCTATTTCATCACATCATTCCTGTTAGTATGAAACCACGTCTATTTCATCACTTTATTCCTGTATAGAATGAAACCACGTCCATTTCATCACTTCATTTCTGTATAGTATGAATCCACGTCTATTTCATCACATCATTCCTGTATAGTATGAAACCACGTCTATTTCATCACTTCATTCCTGTATAGTAGGAAACCACGTCTATTTCATCATTTCATTCCTGTATAGTGTGAAACCTCGTCTATTTCATCACTTCATTCCTGTATAGTGTGAAACCACGTCTATTTCATCACTTCCTTCCTGTATAGTATGAAACCACGTCTATTTCATCACTTCATTCATGTTTAGTTTGACACCGCGTCTATTTCGTCACTTCATTCCTGTATAGTGTGAAACCACGTCTATTTTATCACTTCATTCCTGTAAAGTGGGAAACCACGTCTATTTTATCACTTCATTCCTCTATAGTGTGAAACCACGTCTATTTCATCACTTCATTCCTCTATAGTGTAAAACCACGCCTTTTTCATCACTTCATTCCTGTATAGTGTGAAACCACGTCTATTTCATCACTTCATTCCTGTATAGTGTGAAACCACGTCTATTTCATCACTTCATTCCTGTATAGTGTGAAACCACGTCTATTTCAACACTTCATACCTGTATAGTGGGAAACCACGTCTATTTCATCATTTCCTTCCCCTATTGTGTAAAACCTCGTCTATTTCATCACTTCATTCATGTATAGTGTGAAACCACGCCTATTTCATCACTTCATTGCTGTATAGTGTGAAACCACGTCTATTTCATCACTTCATTCCTGTATAGTGTGAAACCACGTCTATTTCATCACTTCATTCATGTTTAGTTTGAAACCACGTCTATTTCATCACTTCACTCCTGTATAGTGTGAAACCACGTATATTTCATCACTTCATTCCTGTATAGTGTGAAACCACGCCTATTTCATCACTTCATTCCTGTATGGTGTGAAACCACGTCTATTTCATCACTTCATTCCTGTATAATGTGAAAGCACGTCTATTTCATCACTTCATTCATGTTTAGTTTGAAACCACGTCTATATCATCACTTCATTCCTGTATAGTGTGAAACCACGTGTATTTCATCACTTCATTCCCGTATAGTGTGGAACCCACGTCTATTTCATCACTTCATTCCTGTAGAGTGTGAAACCCACGTCTATTTCATCACTCCATTCCTGTATAGTGTGATCCCACGTCTATTTCATCACGTCATTTCTGTATAGTGTGAACCCACGTCTATTTGAATATGACCCCTTATACTTCTTTGAACCATTTTGTCAGATGAGCGATTAAGGCCCCTTGCGGCCCCTTGTTTATGATTACGTGAGCAGATTTTTTTGTTTTATATTCTCTTCTATGAGAAATATCTATTTTGTTACATGCTTTTCAGACAATCACTTTTATTGCTCTGTACTTCAATCATTTGTTCTTGTATAACGTCTTGATCAAAGTGTCAATAACCACATTGCTGAATACCAGGTGGCTGATGAATGTATTGCTAAGTTCTATATTTCTCTCATACATTTCATGCAAATGAAATAATTATTAATTTCAATTGTTCCTTGAATCCTTGGCACTGTTTTGAATAAAGATTAACAGCATGTAAATTATTTTGAATTTTATTCATCAGCATCGTCATAGATTTTATATCTATAACACTATGAATGTTATTAAGCGTAATTTTGAGACATTGAAACACTAAAAAAGCTCACATATAATATTAGGAAACATGTCTGCTTACCAGTATCAAGTATGTCATGCAAACAATCTTATTTTAATGTGGACATGTCTCGGTTTGGCAGGGGATTCAAGAAATAATTAACTTAAGTTCATTGTTAAATGAAGACCTGGCTGCTGAACTGCAGCTGTTACTTCATTTGGCACAGGACTCATAGAACGTTGACATAAAACTTTGGCTTACAAGTATGAAATGTTAAGATACGGCGTCTTAAGTTTGAACGGCGGGGAAGAGGAGAAACGCGGTACTTGAGTTCATTGTCAAATTACGTCTTGGCTTCTGAATAAAACTTTGACATGAAACGTTCGCATGGAATGCAAAAGACATAATTAACTAAGGGAAAATCATTTGTGAAATATTTTTAAATGGGGGGAACTGGACACACGTATATTAAGACTCCACTGGGAGGAACTGGACACACGTCGTTAAGATTCCATCGGGAGGAATTGGATTAGTATCCCATATGAACTCTCGTGTTCTCATTGTCTCATTTTCTCCATTACTAACTCGTCCATCTTAAACCTTAATAAATGTACACACGTATGTTAAGATTCCATTGGTATGTGTGCCAAACTGATGGCTTGTGCACCATAAATGAGGTTGTAGACAGAAGTTGACTTGGAAGTAGTGATTGATCTTCCGTCCTCAGTGTGATAAGTTGACGTGGAATTGATTGAAAGACCTTGACCTTATTTGCAATTTGTTGTCAATATATCCATAAATGCTGAAAGTTGAATTAACTCCTTGAACCCTAGTGGTATCTTCCATATCAGTTCAATGGCAGCAACGGGAAGAGTCCAAATTCTTTATTTGGGGGTAGACCAATTAATATTTCCAACGTACAGCCTTGGGGCTACACGTTGAAAATATTGATTGGTCTACACCACATCTTCACTTTAAAGTCAACCACCTAAATGAAATTGTGAAGTATCATATTACTGGGCCAGAAAAACGGCCTCTCGGGTTCAAAGGGTTAAACTCTCAAAAATGGCACATAGAACACATTGGAACTCTGGGGACGAATTATTTGCTTTTATTTTATTTTTATGATTGAATTGTCGGATATCTGATGATATTTGTGAATATTTTCGGGGTTATTGGTTCAATTTTTATTTCGAGGAGAGCAAAACCGGAAAGCTTTCGTTTAAACTATATACCCCCGATGTTTCGCGTACGCTTATACCCTGGATGTTGCACGCTCTCATATACCTTGTTGGGTGCACCCTTTGTCATAGCTATTTGTCCGATGCATTCTGACCAATCAAAAGAAAGAACTTATCGGGATGTAAGTTTTAAACAGTGTTGCTTGCATAAAGAAAAATGAATTGCTCAATGAAATAAATCATTTATGTAACAACAAACATAAAATCTAGTGCTATTCATTAAGGTGTATTGTAAAACGAATGGGTGCAGCTGGATCGTATGCAATAAGATAATAGGTAGAGAAAATCGGGAAGTCAAATGAAAATATTGTAACAAACCTGAGCCCCGCCCCCCTCGAATTACAGCGCAACTATCGCCTGGTGTGGTTCTAATGGAAGGCAGCCCCTCCTATAGTCCTCCAAAGTAAAATACCCGTGCACCGCCCCCAATCAAAACAACAAGAGGGTCCCATAGAGGTCCGCAGTGTGGAAAAAACTGGGGGTAAAAAGCGGGTTCGCATTCCTAGCGGGATTTCCAACGACTAAACAACAAGAAAATAGGTAATATAATATATAATTAAATATGAACAAACCATTTCCAACATTTTTCAGTACATTAGTCTTCTCTTTACTCAAGTGGGGGGATCTTGCATCTGTATCTTTTATTTAAATTGGCCAACGGGCCAGACAAGAAAACTTCTTTACCAACAACCTTAAGGAGGGTTACCAAAACGAGCAGGGCTTGTTTACCTGTGTAAACAAGCAATACTCCACACATTAAAGATAACGCATTACCATCTGCCCAATACCAGGCGCGAACGCTCAACCAATGCGCGAAAACATAGTCTACTACCCTTATCCTATCCCCGTCGGAAGGAGGGGGAGCTACAAATAGTATCAGTTCCACGTACTCAAATGAGTTCCGTTCCAAAACTCCACGCCCAAATCATGTTCAAAATTACGCACTTAAGGGAGTACCACTACGTCGGCTGAGTGTTAGAATGTTCTATGTCCCATAGGGGACATAGAACATTCTAGCACTCAGCCGACGACTACCAAACGCCACGATTATCGCGACACAATATATAACTATTTTATCCAGTGCAGACCTCTATGGAGGTGAGCTGGCCTACATAAATCGGATTCCAACCCTAACCATGTCCAAGCTGAAACGCTTATAAAACTTAATAACTCCTCCTGTACTTCACGGGTGTGGAGGGGCAAAAGTCTCCCCCAACCAACAACCAAAGTGTGTCCCCCACTACAGTGATCCGTCCATAATGTACTAACTTCAACCCAGGACTATGACATGATCTCTACAATTCCACTATAATGTTGCCAAAGATTGGCTAAGGGAGAGGGGGGGGCAGTATCTCGGCCAGTCAAACTACGGTAGGTTCGGACTAAACTGCTCTCGGCACACCCGGTTGAGTCTGCTACTAGCTGAGAAGTGTGCGACCCCTCTAAGAAACTTTCAGTCAGGTCGCACAATTCTCAAGCACAGAATATTCAAAAAGACAAGAAAAATATAGTAAATTTGCCTACAGACTCATCGGATCCGCCGAGAGAGGAAATTCCATAATCCTTCCCAAATCCCACGAGCAAGACATCGAAGCAATAATATTTTTCCAAATAAATATAACTAAATGTTACCTCAGCTGCCTTCACAAAATCCCAATTCTAATCATTCAGAAACGATTTTTATACATGGAGACGTAATTATCGCTATGAGAATGGAAATCCGTGCAGCTAGTGAAGTTTGGATTACTCGTCTCCGAGAATTATCGTTTAACTCTTCCTCGAAGGCAAGTAATATTATTTAACTCTTCCACGGCCACTGCCATCGGTCCCAAACTACGGAACCAAGCCGAGACTTATTTACCCTACCATGGCTGGATCGTTTCAATATGTTTCTCTACAGAGGTGAGAGCTACATGTACAAATGGGCCTAGAATGTGGGCGATTCATGTTAGGCCTAGCGTGGTTCATATATGTATAATCGCATCCCCAATTCCCCTTAATCCCATCTATACTAGTCTACCCTGGACTCTTGGATTTCGAAGTGATGTACTCGGTAGTCACACTCATGGCAGCCCATTGTTCCCAAGAAGTGCTTGAGATTATGTCTCAATCACGGTCGAGAACAACACTGCCCTGTGTGATAGCAGATTAAATCTTGCATCGCACCACATTCGAGTTTATCCCGACAGACCGTCCTACCAGATTGTGCACGTAAAAGAGGATCCCAGTGTACTTCACTATATAAAGGTACTGGCATCGGCAAATGCATGGTGCTTCACTACAAATTTGTCAATTCTTCCACAAAATATTTGTGCTGGCTGGCGCTGGTGGGTTAGAAAGTTAGAATCATCATAGTGTACATGGTTGGCCTATAGGCTACTGTCTTTTACTCCCCCATCAACCCCTCTCAACTCACCTCCCACAATCCCACTGGATCTACGTTTGATTCCAGTGGTCCTTCCAAGTGTTCTAAGGATCTAATGATACAGGTTTTGCTGTATATTAGTAGGGGTATCTGGAGATAGTCAGCTCACTGCAATCGTGTGAGCTGGAAATTTAGGTGAGCTGGAAAAGTTGAGTTATTTTAGAAAAACACAATTTTTTCTGGTAAAAAATTTATTTTCCTGGAAAATGTTGGGGTTTCCCCAAAATAATTCAGTTTCTGCGAAAGCCCTGGATTTTTCCCGGAAAATGTCTAAATTCGAGCATTTCTGGCTCACTTTCTACAGAATTTGTTGAAAATGTCTAAAAAATTCACTGATTTCACAAATTCACTTTTTCGATAAATTTAACACTGATTTTCCCATTGTGGGGAATGTTTTCGAATTTCCTTATGAATAGAGTTGCACGATTGTGACCAGTGACAGATTAGCACTAAGATTCCCATTGGGAAAAATTCAGAAAAGACAGTACTTTTTCGGTTTTTGAGTTGGGAAAAATACGCGATAGAACGTCAATTCCCAAGGGAAAAAAGATTATGGTTCGATTGGGTGAATGCGAAAAATGGGCTGGTAAACTCGACGATTTAAGATCGCGCGTTCGAGAATAAAAATTAGCTCTATGGCGATCTGGGATGGGATTGCGATTGAAGATGTGTGTATTATGAGTTGTGAGATGAATGATGATAAATTGTTTTTGTCATTAAAGAAAGACAACTATAAAAAAAGTTATTTTATTTTTTACAAAAATATAAGAAGAAAAAAACAAAAACAAAATATTTTTTACAATTAATAATTATTATCATTTAAAAAAACACAAAATTCAATATTTTATAAAAAATAGTCAATCATGAAATCCACAACACCAAAAAATCTGCATTAAAATTGAAAAGGGTCGAAAGATATGATATTCGACGTTTCATAGTAGGATTTACACATTCCCACAACACCATCGAATTGAAGGACGTGGAGGCCAGTGGGTTGGCAGAGGAATGCGAGAAAAATATCTTACCTTTGTAATTGAATTGTATTTTTTTTTTTAAAAAAAATAGAACAGGTTTTTAAAACGTCTGCATTCATTACTGAATAAAGTGAAAAATGTGAATCTGGGCCGAGTGTGTTTCTTGATGCGTGTGACTCTTTTCACCTCTGATTGGAATGAATTGGGAAAGCGAGGTAGTACTGGTCTTCTACAGTATGCAATTATTTATTTTTTTTTTTGCATTTTACTGATGGGACTCAGCCGTCAAATGTTTTTTGGGTTTTTTTTTTTGGAGTAGGGGTATAAACGATTAGTTCGGATGCAATGAACCTAATCGTCTTAATTTATTTTTTTGTGTTAAAAAAAGAATTATTTTCGTTTAAAAAAAAATTGATGTTTTTCATTAAAGAAAAATATATATATATATTAAAATAAGAAGGTCAGAAATTCACAAAAAAAATTAAAAAAAAACCTAAATTATTATATATTAAATAAAAAGTTTTAACATAAAAAAATGCCAAAAACAAAATCGTCTATCATGGAAAAGTTTTTTCCTCTACCGTACACAAATTGAAAAAGTAGTGTAGAAATCTAGGAATGATAAATTACAGCCATTACAAAACCAAAGGACAATGGATTGAAGCCATGTGTGGGGAGACTTGTGATCTTACACTGGTGAAATTACAATCCAAAGTCTGTCAGTCAGAGAATTTGAAAAGTGGTAAATACTTGAAACTAGACGAATGCATCGGTCATTTGCTCGACTGAAAGGGAAGGAACGAACACTCTATGGCAGCAACAAAAACTCGAATCGTGAAAAAAATGAGAAGGCAGCAGTGACGAAACAACGTTGACAAACCACTATTGAAACTAAGAAGAAGACAGTTAAACAAAAAGTGGACCGGCAGGTTTCAAAAGAGAATGAAAAAAAAAAAAATGAAAAGTGATGCAGTTCGAGATGACGATTCATTGCTAAAAGCGATTGATGAAGTCTTGAGAGCGTTCAATGATGCGATAAATGAAATTGTAATCAAAGCGTTAGAGTCGTCGTCGTTGATTCTGATAGAATAATATATCACCATTAAAGGATTTTTTAAAACTTTTGACGCGATTCCCAGTCTCGCAAAACTCGATCCCGAATCTTTCATGGAACGGGCAAAGGGTGGAGTGTTGGATGTATTTCAAAAACATCTAGATATCGGTCTAAAAATAAAAATGACCTTGCATTGTCTGATGAAAATGGTCGACGCGAACATGGGTGAGAGTGTGGTGGAAGATGTCTATTTCCAATCTCTAACCGAGATTGTGTTTAGAGACGATGAATTATCCGATGTTGACGAAGTGATAAAAGACAAGATGTTGGAATCTATGGCCCATTATCATCTCAAGGGAAATGGTTGGACGTTCGAGAAGGTAATGAATCTCGAGATTCACGTGGACAGTTATGACCCTTTGAGAACGTCTTCCTATATAAAATTGCCTTATTTCGTATCTAATAAAAATCCCGTAATTAATGTAAAAAATAAAGAGGATAGTGAGTGTTTCAAATGGGCGATCACATCGGCCTTATATCCTGTAGAAAAAAATGTTGATAGAGTTTCCAAGTACGTGGAAACTTGTAAAAATATCGATTGGACGGGAGTGCCTTTCTCGTTACTGTTGATATGCCTAAACCTAACACTGACATGGACTTCGCAACAACAAAAGAAGATTAGAACCGCCGTTCGTCGTCTATGCCGATTTCGAATGTTTCACCACAAAAATGAATTCTTGCCAGCCTGACGACCGTAGGAGTTACGCCAAAAAATATCAGAAGCACCTACCTTCGGGCTATTGTTATTACGCAAAATGTTCTTTCCACAATTGAGAATCGTCAGGTCCATTCGTCTACACTAAACGTTCTGAATGCGACGACATGGCTAAAAAATTCGTGGATACGTTAGAATCGAAAATTCAAGAATTATACAACAAATTTAAAAAATCCAAAGTCATAATCATCACGCCAGACGAACGGGAATAATACAATGAAACCACTGAATGTCACATCTGTAGACAAACATTCGATAATAATTGTGAAAATAATAGAAAAATTAAAGATAACGATCACTACATGGGTCTGTTTCGTGGCGCTGCTCACAACAAATGTAATTTCAGATTTTGAGACGTTCAGTTCTATCCGGTGATATTTCACAATCTCTCGGGCTACGGCAGTCACCTGTTCGTGAAACATATGGGTGTCACCGAGGGGAAGTTGAGCTGCATCGCGCAAAGCAACAAAAAATACATTACCTTCACTACATGGGAGGTTGTTGATAAAAAAATAGTCGTCAATGGATCGACTGAGAAAAAAGACGATTCCCGTCCGTAGAAAGATATGTTTCATCAATAGTTATAAATTCATATTAGCCAGTCTGGAAAAATTAGTCAACAGTTTAAATAGGGAGAAATTTAAAATCGCGTGTAAACGTTTTGATCGATGACAATTGGTGGATGTCATGTTGAGGAAAGACGTTTACCCTTATGATTACATGAGTGAACTAGAGAAATTAGACGACGTCACTCTACCTCCTAAAGAAGATTTTTATTCGAAATTATACCGATCCCACATTTCTGACAACGATTATGATCACGCGCAAAAAGTGTAGAGATTATTCGACATGAAATCCATGAGAGATTATCATGACCTCTGTCTGGAAACTGACGTGCTTCTCTTGGCTGACGTGTTCGAAAATTTTCGACGAGTGTGTCGTCGACATTATGAACTAGATCTGGCTTGGTAGTTAACAGCAGCCGGACTTGTCTGGGATGCTCTTTTGAAGACGACTGAAGTCCAATTGGAATTATTAATGGACGTCGACATGTTGCTCATGTTTGAAAAGGCTGCGAGGAGTGGCGTCTCTATGATTTCCACCAGATATGCTAAAGCTAATAATTCTCACATGGGAAAAGATTTCGATTCAGAAAAACCCAGTAAATACATACAGTATTGGGATGCTAATAATTTGTAGGGTTGGGCCATGAGTCACCCTTTACTGATCGGAAATTTCAAATGGGTCGAAACGTTAGAAGAAAAACAGAAATGGAGACATTATCCTTGTATTCTAGAGGTCGATTTGGACTATCCGGAAACGTTACACGATCTACACAACGATTATCCAGAATGAATGGAAGTGATCAGCATCGAAGAACTCATTCCCAATTTAAATCACAAATGCATATTGCGAAAATCTGAAATGCTACATCGATTATTGGATGAGATTAATCAACATGCATCGAATGAATCGATTCGACGAGGAACCTTGGATGAAAAAATACGTTGATCTCAACACGAATTTAAGAATGGAGGCTGAGGGTGACTTCAAAAAAGATTTCTTCAAACTCTTGAACAATTGTGTGTACGGGAAATATATGAAAAACATTAGGAATAGAACCAACGTTCAACTCGTCACATCTGAAGAGAGGTCTAGAAAATTAATCTTGAAACCCAATTATCAACATAGAATCAATCATATTCGACGAAAATCTAGTGGCCATACATATGCAAAAGACGCATCTGAAGTTCGGCAAACCCTGTTATCTCCGAGCGGTCATCTTCGACGTCAGCAAGCAGTTGATATACGTGTTTCACTATGATTATGTCAAATCCAAATTTTATTCGAAAGTCAAACTATTGTTCACTGACACGGACAATCTGGCTTACGAGATAGAGCTTAGAGACGTCTGCGAGGACATAGCACCAGAATTGAATGAATGGTTTGACATGAGTAATTATCTCAACGATCACCCATCTAAGATTCCACATGTGTCAATAAAAAGGTGTTGGTTAAATTCAAAGATGAGAGCGTTAGAAGACAGATCACCGAATTTGTGGGTTTGAGACCAAAATTGTATGCTTATCTCCTCGACGGTGAAGAGATCAAGAGATGTAAAGGCGTTCAAGCGTGTGTGGCGAATAAAAACATTGCTTTTAAAGAGTGTAAAGATTGTATTTTCGAAGGTTCGATGGTGTATAAAAAGATGACTGCAATTTCCAAGCGAAAACCATGAGATGTACACCAAAGAAATCAATAAGATTGCATTGACGGCCAACGACGATAAGAGAATTATATGTGAGGATAAAATACACACTTTCGCACTTGAACATTATTATTCTGCGATAATGCAACAACAAAATCAATAGGATGAATGTAGTATGACTGAAGACATCGAAATGTTGTAAGTTTAAAAAAAAACTGATGAGTTATAAATTAAAATGAAGAATAAAAAAAATAATAAATAAATAAAACAAACATATTTATGAATAAGAAAATAAAACATATCCGTAGAAAGTGTCATCTTTCCCAACGAACCACTATCCAACATTGATCTATCGAAGGTGGCAAAAGATTTAAAAATCAAACACTTTCGAGGTTTGTTTTCTAGAGATGCTTTACCGAGGAGAAAGATGATTCGGAAGGTGGAATTTTAAATCTGGACGATATCGAAGGTGAGGGTATGCTTGGGTCTCGTAGTTTTCAAATCGGAATAAAAAATATTATTTTGATAGCTACGGAATCTCTCCAATAAGAAACTATTTCGTCGCCTGAGTGCAAGAATGTTCCATAGGGGACATAGAACATTTTACATTCGTCGTCTGAGTGCGAGAATGTTCCATAGGGGACATAGAACATTCTAGAACCCAGGCGACGATTTAACATCAGTTATTCGCAATACAAAGCGAGTGCAAGTGCCAGATCGAGTGTTTTGTGGTCACATGTGTCTCTACATTCACAAGAGATGGTAGGAAGGAGATCACTTTCAGGATATTCTCAACGATTTAAATTAAAGGAGGGGAAATAATTTTTATATACATAGATATATAAATAAAGAATATAAAAAAAATAAAGTTATAATTAAATTAGAAACAAAAAAAAATTAAATAATAACAAAACAAAACATGCTAGTCGAAAAGTTGGTCATGCTGACGATAATGAAGGTCCCTCTAGAAAGAAAAGAAAAATGGTGGAAGTTGTTGGTGGTGGTCAAATTGCCAACTTGGATGAATGATACGTCCGGAAATACGAGTCTCGAGAAGAACCTTTAAACTTAAACAATAAGAAAATCTACAATCTATCTGAACTGATTGATCTGTCAGATGCTGCGACTAAAAAATACGTCGATAGAGGAGACGAACATTTCCGACTGAACATGAGAGATACTTATGTGAATAAAGACATGACAGACGATCTCGACTTGAAATCTAAATGAGTGGTGAATGTGGCAGCTCCTAAAAATTCGACGGATGCCACCATTAAATGATATGTGGACGATGCCCACACCAGATTCAGTAAACATCTGAGAGATTGCTACGTTCCTAAAGTGATGTAATCCGAATTGAACGCAAATTCTTTTTGTCGAACGATGGACATTTTTTGTCCATCCAATTCAAATTCTAACTCTCTATCTGACAGGACTAGGGCAAAAGCCTCGGATCTCTTTGGCACATTCCTTTCGAATTGCATCTTGGTCTGAATGTCTGAGACACCACTCTTGAGTCACTCGCTCTGTTTACTAACGTCGAATATGAACAGGGGATACATGGATTTGTATTCGGTGGGAGTGAAGTTAGGATTACCCATTAATTCATCCAATTGATATTTCTTTCTGAAATCCAATTGATATTTCTTTCTGAAATCGGCGGCAGCATCGCGTGGTCTGCAGAAATTGATTTTATCGAAAGAGGCGTTATAATCGATGAATGGATATCTCGTGGCATTTAGAAATACCTGCATGTTTCTTAAGTGACAATGATCGAACATCTTTTCTCTTGAGACCCATCCCTATCAGTCTGAAATGCCACTACAATGAATCGTGGCCTTTCCAAAGCAGATTTCATGGTCAGTCTGTAATCGAGGTGATTGGTGGATGATGGAATACTAGCCGTGTTGCACTGTCTCATTCTAAATCCCACCGGTAATTTACTCTTTGATTCTATGATCTTGTAGAGACTTACTTTCTCCGCGACCGAAGGCAGCACGTGCGGAATGAACCAAGATATCTTGTTCAGATGTATCTTTCCCGCATCGGTTGCAGGGAGCCTCATGATGGCTTTGTCGTTTCCTTTTTGAATCAACATTAGATTGTGTTTAAATCCTTAGAGAATCTTATTGTAATCTTCTGCGAATCCGAATATGTGTTTCAAAAAACGTTCCTCTGGGTCTCGACGTCTTACCGACATAGTCGAATCTCATGACGCCACCGGCATCAGCTGCACTCATGTCTGCAATGGTGTCTATCACCCACAATTGATTGAGTCCTTTAGATTTCGAAAAATCGTCCGGATGCGTCAAGAGTCTGTAGATCGTGCTGTCCTGCATGGGATGAAACACGGATTCTATCTCTTGTCCCGAGAGCATGTATTTTATATTACTGAACAGATGCATCATGCCATTATTGGCTACAGTGACTATGTCGCCTTTGGCATAATCGCTCCCGTCTACCTTAGTGAGGCGACCCTCTATCACTATGTAACTTTCGCTGGGGTGGACAAACAGATCTTGAGTTTCGACGTTGATTCTTATCTCACCAGCATTGTTCAGACTGGTTCCAGTCACGGGTTCATACTCATGAACTTCATATTCTTGAATGCTTTCGTCTCAATAGACCTTCGGTTATATCTAATATATTTGTCATATTTTGGGTTTTTTTGTTAAGTTCTTTGATTTTTTTTATTATAAATCATTTTTTTAATTATTATTATTTTTGTCCTTACTATATATGTGTAAAAAAAAAATGAAGGGTTGTTTTTTTTTAAAAATGCCATCTTCTGCAATTCTTGTTCATAAAATGTTCCAATGATTTCTCTGCTGCAATCTTTGTCAGCCTTTACTTGATAAGTCACTTGATCTGTGTGAAATTTACTAACGATCATAAAGATTTCCTTTGTCCATCGATGAGTGTAACCTTTCATAAAGAGTGACTTATAAGAAGTGATTCTCACTCAATCACCAACTGCAAATTTCGGTGGTCTGGATTCCTTCTCAGGCCTGACATTCTGAAAAATGCAGGAGGGCAAAAAATCGCTCTCCTCAATCAGCTTAGGAGAGCAATTAGCTTTGCACAGCATTTTAAGTATCCAGTAGAACAAACTCATTGAAACTGAAACCAACAGACTACATCAGTGATTTTATTAACTTTACTAAGGTAAAGCGAAGTCTCTTAGACATCTAGATGTCTCACCCAACAACCGAACACACACTTGACAAGACCTGTGTGTGTACCCAGACCTGTTGTCCAAGAAAGTCATACGCCTACCACTACCACCTTCAACCCCCCAAGGGGTTGAAGGTGGTAGTGGTAGGCGTACGCCTACCACTACCACCTTCAACCCCCCAAGGGGGGTTGAAGGTGGTAGTGGTAGGCGTATGACTTTATTGGACAACAGGTCTGCTTGAATCTATAATCACATCCTGTTGCAAGTGCTTCAAGTGACAGGATAGTAGTAATGGTAGTATATTATACAATATTCCTTGAATAATTACCCCTCAAACTGTGATGTCACTTGTTGAACTTGAAACTGACAGAAAAAAAAATATTGCTGTGACCCATTTTGCTTCAAATGATTGCAACTGTGTTTGGGTATGGTTGCAGCCATTACCTTTTACCACTAAACCACTTTCAAAATGAAATTACGTGATGTTATGTGTCTTCGAAGTTAAATTACATTTTTGCTTTACAACAAAAATTTAATGTGAGCATAATACATGTAATCTCAATCATCCCAGACCAAAATATTTAGGAGGGCAATTTTTCGCTCTCCTTAATTCTTTCAGGAGGGCAGTAAGGAGAGCTAAAAAATCGCTCTCCTGAAATTGCCAAGCCTGCCTTCTTGATCTTAATCCTTTCAGGTTAGAGATTTGCAAAGACGTGTTTTTCGTTTTGAGGATCACTAGCTTCTGCGGGCATCATCTTGATCGATCTGTGTTACGTGTTGTTGTTCTCTTCAACCAGTTCGTTTAGGACGTCGATATATTTCTTGGTCGAATTGGCTGTGAAGTGCTTGTACATTTTTACTTTCATGGTTCTATTCCAACATTCGATCACGTTAGGTTTCCATTTGTTTTCGACGGAATAGAGGTCGACTAACGGATGAAGATGACTGTTGTAAAAAGTCCTTCCCCTTGTCCACCCACAATTTATCCAGTTTTTGAGAAGACGATGCGAATATGCTCTTCAGAGCCTCGGCCACACAAGCTTCCGATTCATTCTTCAGAGGTCGCATCCATCCATTTTTTGAAAACACGTTGATGACTGTCAATATGTATTTAACGCCCTCATTCCATCTCGAAACCGATTTCATGTAGACCAGATCGGCCCACTAGATCTGATCCAGACACTTCACGAATACCCTTCTCCTTTGAAATTTATGCGTGTGTAGCTCGTTCGCCAATGCATTCATTAATATTTTTTTCTGGACACTTTTTTTTATCACCCCATCCGAATCGACGTTTGGTACTGATCACTTTAGCGACCAGCAAACACTCAAGTCTCTCTCTCCTAGTGGAATTTGGTATATTTTTCATTTGCATCAATATGTTTTTATCACAGAATTGATTACGAGTATTGATGCCGGGATGTTTAGTGTAGCACAGATCGTGAGAGTAAGAAGATGAATCCACCCTATTAATGGGTTTGCTCCAAGATTTAGGAGTCAGATCTCGTTTCAATCTCTTATTTAATTTCATACCGGGACCCTGAATTGATGTCCTGGAAGATGCATTTAAACGGATAGATTATTAATCAATTTATTCATCAGACCGGCACTGTGTTTGACGAATTGTATCTTGGTTGAACGACACACCTTACACCTTCCGTGAAGCATGGGACTCTTTTCTTTTGTCAGTACTTTTTTAACATTAACCGTATCGGTAACTCTCTTGCATTTGATGCAATACATTTGTTTTTCTTTCATATATATTTAATTACTTATTTTTTCATATTTTTTTTTTAAATTTATATATATGATTTCTTTTTTTTTCTTTTATATATATTTTTTTTCAATTCATTGCTTTCTGAATCTTTTAGGGATCCAATAATTTATGAAATGATCGTCTTGCTTCTTCCCTACCTTTTTCCATGAGAGATTCATTTAATTCTTCCTTGATGATCTGACGACTCTTGACTCTTATATTTACTTTCATGACTTCGTATTTTTGTTTTTCGTTTAATATATTGAGGAATTAGCGGCTCGAAATCCAAGCGTCTTTCAACGCCAGAGAGATCTTATCCGACATGGTGTTTGATCTTTGCATCAGCTAAAAGGCTGATGTTTTCATGCTTCCTGACCTTTACAGATAATTTCTTAGTGATTTGCTTTCCGATCGTACTAAGGAATTTGACAGTCAAAGCCAACCCTTCTGCGGCCGACACAACAGGAAGAAAAATGACGGCAGCCAATAATAGACTGATACCAGAAACATTCAAACCCACAGAGGCCGCGATGAGAGTCAAATCCACACCATTCACAAATTTCTCAAATCTCGAATATGTCTTATTGAGCGAATGACGAGAATCTATCTCTCACGTCAGATACAATTGCATTCTATTGATGTGTTCGATTCAATACCTCTGCCCCACGTCGTCACTTTCTCCTCATTCTATTAGTTGTGGTGCTAGAAAAGGTGCCATGGGCTCGGCGCTAAACTTCTCCAATGATTGTTAGATTTTTTTACTTCGAGTTTCCATTTTCATTTATTTATATCTTATTACTTTTTATGTATTTGTTTTTATTTTCATCCCTTATTATTTAATGAAAAAAAAAAATTCTAGTGGTCACATCCTTTTCAACCAAAATTCCAAAACGTGTCCCCTGTCTTTAGTGGTGAGACCTAGATGCGCTAACTTGAACTCTTCCGAATTAGTGAGGGTTTGGGTTCTCCGATGCAAGACACGAATTGCTTCCAACATTCAATCACGTGTTCGCATCAGACGTATTCCAATGTGGGCATAAAATACATCGTCGTGTGAGAACCATAAGGTTCTATCTTCCATTGGAAGATAGAACGTTATGGTTCTCATGCGATGACATGGTGATGATGTCTTCCCATTCCATCATAAGACAGGGATGATTAATGTGGTTACTTTCTCTCTCCTCCCAACAGCTGAAGCATCTTTCGTGCAAGATACAAGGAAGTTATTCATTTACACAGATCGTTAAGCTCTGCACAGCACCCTTTGAAGTAACCAAGCCCTCGATTTCATGGAATCGTTCATTTTTCTCTTAATTATTATTTATATATATATAAAAAAAAATTCTATTCTTATTTTTTTTCTATTATTTTTTTCTACTATTTTTTTTCTATTATTTTTTTTTAATTAATATGAGTTAAATATATTTATAAAGTAAAACTTTTCACTTTAATTTTTGTATGCATTTCACATTCGCAGCAAATTTTTTATCACACATCACATTTCTAACAAAGCTTTGAATTGCCTGCACAATTCGTCACTTCTTTTAATTTCATTTCATTTCACTCCTAATCGATCTATAAATTGATTAATCATTTGTACGTATGAGCAATCTGAAGACAACTTCTCAAGTTCAATGAATGGTATGTCGTCTGGATCCCAATTTCTGAAATTAGTATCACACTAAACGCATCTTACTCTATTGCCATGGCCCAGATAATAAAATCCAGCCATAGCCAAATCTGTTGGTGTTTGAAATCCGCTGGCGGGCCAATTATCGAATGTACATAATCTTTTTTTCTTCCGAATCGTATTTTGTGATTTCTTTAAAATAATGTTCCATTGAATTCATTGGGATATATTATTTTTTTTTAGTTCTCTTTATATATATATTACGTTTTTTTTATAACAACACATTCTATTTTTCACATCATCAACTGAATGAAAAAATACTCTTGTCTATTATGATTGCAGGTATTATTACAGGAAAGAGATGACATTTTTTTCGAAAGAAGGATCTTCTGTTTTTCGTATTTCAATAAAACCATTTTTTCATCATCATCATCGTCGTTAGAATGATGTGGGAAATAATAGATAATGATTTTCAACCTTTCAGCAAATTCCATCCATGATCTGTTTGATGTGAGCGAGTGTAATCTGTGAATAAATTTCGACACATGCACAAATGGATTTTTCACTATTTTCATCATCATCACCACGATTGAATAGAATTGTAACGTTCTACAAGTTTCACTTTGTATTTTAAATGATCTAGGATATCAAAAATCATGTGATAATCTTGGTGAGACACTTTTTTTTTCATTCGAGCACTTCATCGTTTTGATATTTTCAAAACAGCCTCGATTTAGGAATATGAATAACACAATATTAATGAAAACAACCTTCCATACATGTTTAAACATGCATCGTGAACAATTTGTTCCAATTTAATTATTTCTAATGCATACTCGTGTAAATGTTTAGAAAAAACTAAAGCTTTTCGTAATACGAATATCTTGTTAAAACATCTGTTGGAAATTGTTTTTCTTTTTTTCTCTCCTTTTGCTTCATTTTTTTTAATTGTTAATTTTATAATAACATGCTCAAAAGGGGTATATTCTTAAACGGCGAATTCGGACCCAACAACAAACCTTCACCAATTGGTTCCACATTCTCTCTGGTCTTCGGATAGAGGCCGTCTCTGTGGAAAGCATTGCCACCACCCTCTCACAGGTCCTAGATACAATCCTTTACCTTCCACATCTATGCTACACACGGCTCCTCCCTTCTTCAAAACCAGTCCGTTTCCCTCTTCTTCAGAAACAGTGCATTTCCCCTCTTCTTCAAAAATAGTTCTCCACCCATTAATTTGTCGACTCCCAAACTAGCGAGTCTCAAGAGAGCTCCCACGACCAGAGCTGGCAACACTGTCTTCGTGAGAATGGGTAATACTTTGGCGGTGAGTCCCGCCAATGGTGGTAAGAAACCACCTTTCATTCTCAGATTATATCTCAATTGAGTGGGACTCAGTCTAACCGTCATTCTCATTTGATTATGAATCAGTTTCTCCATCTTTTTGATTTGAGTTTTAGTCCAGGTGATCCGATCATGATCACCACTCTACAGATCTTGAATTCTGAATTTAAAATGACTCGCCTCGATTACTCAACACTCTGCGAAGTTTAGCTTTCTGTCTTTCGGATATGTTAACGTTTTTAATTACATATCGAGTCATACTTTTATTTTTTTTATTTGATTTGATTTGATTATACATATATTTTTTTAATTATTAATATTATAAGTTTCTTTTTTATTTCTTATATAATATATAAATAAAAACCTAAAACTTCTTTAAATAAAAAAAAATAATAAAAATGCTAATTAGTAAAAACAAATTGTGCTTAATAAAAAATCTGCTTAATAAAAAGAAAATCAATAATCAAGATAGAGATTGTTTGTGAAAAAATCGAATGTGTTTCGTAAATAACACAGATGAGAGCAATTTATTTAATATATTAGATCAGTTGGAAATGACAACACCCATAATATTGACGTTGGAAATGGTAGAACGAATTAAAAAACAGGGAACAATGATGAAAGATTGCGTGAGACATTTACTAGATATGTCAACATATGGAAGGGAAACTGCTTTTGAAGAATTTATTATTGCTATGTTCGATACCGGTTTAGACATGGAGGAGTGTTTAAGAATGTTGAACCAAAAACAAATTGTTTTAAATAAACAAAAAAAAAAAATTTTTTTAGGATATTATTTTTTAAATTATTTATTATTTTTTTCGTTTTTCATATCTCTCTGATGTGAAATCGTATAGTCACTCTCTCTCCGTGAAGATCTAACAGATCACCATTTTGATCTGTCAATATGGTTTCGATGCTATACAACGTGTACAGAAACACAGGTTGATAGACGAGATTTCAAGGTCGCTCCACGATCTTGTAACCGGTGAAACGTCTGGAAAGAATGAGTAGATTGGTGAGTGCTACCATTGATGTAACTTCCCACGATCACATTGACATTCACTAAAATGCTATTGACTGCAAGAATGTTGACCATATTTTCGGACACAGAGTGACCTCGATACATCTTTCGATCAAATTCTAACATTTTGCTGATCAAATCTTCTGCACCAAAATCCACTCAAAAATTATCTCCCAAATCTAATATCGTCTATAGAGTACTCGTATTGGGAAATCGAATCTCAAACTAATCCACAGCGTTGGAATACTTCAATGTGTTATTCTTTTCTGTGACTTTGGGAAATGAATAGTAAGTCTTGAGATAAACCAATGCTATCTCGTATCTCTTTTCCTTCTTCAATCCGATAGAAGGTTTGAATTTCATTGTGAATCGAGTCATTTCGTGATTCACTACAATTTGAAAGGACTGTTTCGCAGCCGTATTCTCGACTATCTGTTCTAATATCTGTTCTAATAGATGTTCTGACAATTTTTTTATTATTATTTCTTATTTATTTTTCATATATTTTTTATGTTTCATCGATATTTTTTCTTTTTTATTTTCTTCTCTATTATTATCGGAAATATAAAAACAAAATTGACGAATCCACTTCGATATTTTCTGCTGTTAAATTCGCGAGTCAAATCGATCACCACGAAATTGTGAAGTCCTTTGTCCCACACCTTCTTACAGAATCTCTTGAATTCTTCCCTGCTCATGCCATTGGCCATGTGATCTCCATAATTGTGATTGAGTTCTTCGGATCCTAATGAAAGAGACATAGAGAATTAACATTCTCCCTTACCGTGTGGCTGGGCGATCATAATTCTGAGACAGATAGAAACAATCCAGGTTGCTGTGACGTTCTCGAACGTAATACGATTCACATCGGTTCTTTCTCTCCAACAGCAAATTGTTGAAGATCCTGGGATTCTTATTCTCTGACTTCAATTACTGTCTGGGATTAGGAACGTCATTGGCGTTTCTGTAAAAAAGACATTCCACATTTGAACACTTGGCATTTCTCCTAGTTAAATCTCTCGCAATCCCTTCCAATATATTCGAAGCTCATGTCCTTCGAATTCGTCTTGATTGTCAAAGATTCTCACCATGACGTCCTTGGATAATTTATGATTCATGCACTCTCGAAGAAATGTGTATTCCAATTGAAAGAGACTCTTGCCGAAAACAGATAATCTATCGCCATCCAACCAGATAGATTCATCAAGAGATTGGCCTTTCCACAATTCGATTTTCCCACTATCAGACCTCTTATGCTCTTGGGAAAGAAGTCGTCATTCGACATCATTCCAAGACATGTCTTTGATATCGATTTTTTTTTCTCCAGTTTTTTTAACTATGTTTTGAACTATGTTTTTTCTATTGTTTTTTATTTTAATTCCTATTTTTATATGTTTATTATTTATAAAAAAGTTTTTTTTTTATTTATAAATCACTTTCAATCCCGATCCTTTCGTCATTTTAGCTAAGTCTTGTACAGGTACGACATCATCATTATAATAGAAGTCTCGCCAACTTTTCAGTTTGATTCTCGATCATTTGGCAGGTTGTGGTGGAGGAGTTATCAATTTATTAACCAATTCATCGACACCTCTCTTGCAGCTTCAAAGCTATTCTACCACTCGCTTTTGTTGCAGATTTCTTACCGCATCGATCGCCGTCGCTCGAGGTGATCTGTTTTACGGCATCGCCAGTGAATTTATGAGTTAAAAATCACATCATTGAATCAACAATGCCTGATCGACCATAAACGTAAGATCTAGCGTATCCCCCGTTTTCATCACTAATTTTTTTTTGTTTTGTTTTGTTTTTTTGTTTTTTTTAAATTCGTTTTTTTTTTATTATTTTTGGAATATATATATATATTTTTTTATTTACTTATTATATTTGTTTTTTCTTACTATTTTATTAGTGCACATAGGGAATAGGTACGTATCCATGATTTTATATTTTTTTCTATATACCATGCAACAAAGTTGGAAGTGCCATCTGGCGGCGTGGCTCTCCCACTGGCAAAAAATCCAGAATCATTGTAACGGATATTTAATTGTTTTGGGCTTTTCAAAGGACATCACGTAAAATATATTGTCGCAGAATGCTGGAAACTATGATAAATAATCAAGTAATGAAGTGACTTTGGAAGTTAGGTAGTTGTTGGCGAGTTATGTGTTGTTTGAAAGTTGAAAGTGCCAATGCCGTCCGTTGCCGGTTTTGTTAGATTCAAAGCCCAGTTTCAATTTTAATTGAGAACGAACACTTCACAAATTGTTGACAACGAATAAAAAATAATGCAAGTGATTTATTGACACTTTTAGTGGGCCTTTTTCATTTGTGGGAAACTTGGCACGATTTCCTTAGAAACAGCCGGAGTTCGGAAGAATTCAAGTTATGTTGACGTACGGTCTGGCGAAATCTTTGTTCTCAAAACATGGGCATGCAGTCTTGTTGTAGACTGTAGTGTAGTACAATTTTACAGAAACAGACATGCACGCGAACAGCAATACCTTTTCATTTATTTCCGAGATTTTTCTTCACAAGTTCACTGGATATAGTCTATGAACTATTTTTACCAATGATACAATACAATGTCAGTTTAACACTGTCAGAATTACAGTGTAGCACCAGCCAATTCTTGTGATCCGACGTGTTTTCCTAAAGGCTAAATATCAGAATCACTCAGAACTCCCATTTAAATTACATGTACACTTCCTCTGTGGTTTGGTAGACAATGTTTTAATTCCTGAATGTTTTAGGCTTTGCAACCAGAATAGAACTAAAATCATCTTCAAACTAGTCAATGTCGCCCTCCTCGTCTGACCAACATCTGGAGGTGGGGATTCTGATATTTAGACTTGAGTACGTTTCTCCAAAAATGGCAAAAACCTTTCAAAAAGCCTAAATACCAACCTCCCCAGGACCGACCTCTAAATAACATTTGCACACGGATTCCAGAGAAAATATTTCATTTCTACTAATTCTAGTTTGTTTTAGCATTCAAAAGGAAACTGAAATTGAACTTATTTCAAAATGTGTGACTGCATTTCTGTCTGTCCATCCATCCATCCATCCATCCATCCATCCATCCATCCATCCATCAGTGAGTTGGACCACTCATAACCTGGACGATTCGTACCTCTGGCAATTTATACCTTTTGTTGGACAATTTGTACCCTGATGTCTGGACAATTAATTCGTACCTTCGCCAAGGACAATTTGTACCTTCTGCCTGGACGATTCGTATCCGACAGTTCGTTCCCCTCTGGACAATTTGTATCCTCTTCTGCAAATTCATACCCTTCTTAATTAACCCTCTCTGAAAAAATATACATGAAGATGGGGTTGGGAGAGGATTAAAAACTTGGAGAAAGGATAAAAAAGGCGATGTCATTTCTATTATTTTAAAAAGACACAGAATATCAAATTTCATGACTTGAAGTAAAAAGCAAGTAGACACTTAAAAGATTCAGCATCACGACGGCAAAAAGAAAATGCTCTATTGAGGGAGCTCAGAATTAAGTTACTAGTGAATTAAATTATTAAGGCAGCACGCTCTTTAACTTATTATTTGGGGCGTCATAAAAATATTTATTGTTAGATCTTCATCAATGTAAAGAAATATTGTGGCTTCATTAAAAAAAAAATAGTGTTTTAACTGTAAAACTACATCCGTTACTATCTACATGTACTATAAATTTTCTTTTACCACGTTCGGACACACAGTTGAAAATACTAGACGTCGGTTTTTCACTGTTAAGGGATGGTTCGCCCATTGAAGTTTCATTTCTATTCATACATCGTGTTTTGATTGGTTGTTTCATGCATATGTTTATGTTTGTATTTTTATCACTCCGTCGACTTTTCATTTTCATTTCACTCAGCCAAAAACATGAGTCAAAAACATTTAAATAGTTAATACATGAAACAGTTTAGTACACTTACTTGAGGCAAATTGTACCAAAAAGGAGACAATTCATTCCTTTTACTGGGACAATTTTTACCTTTTGCCTAGACAATTTGTACCTTATTGTCAAGACAATTCGTACGCCCTAATTGTGGTATGAATCGTCCAGGGTGCAAGTTGTCCAAGAACCGTCCATCTCGGACAGCGATTCTTTGCTTTTCATTTGCCCGGTTGTACATGTACATTTTCAGTAACTGGCTTCTGACTGTTGTTCACACTGAAATCCCCTCCACCTTACACACACACACATACACAAATATATTAAACCTTAAAGAGCACTATTTTTTTGAAGTAAATATCTGATTCATCCTCTCTGGAAAACTGTATGTACATCGTATTTTTTCCTAACTTTTACTCTTTTCATCAAAATGGGTCATGAGTGTCCGTAGGGATTAAATCCAAGGTTGTGAAAGTGCCTTTATGGGTACTTGCAGCATAAGCACTTCACTACAGAATCAATACTTCATTGTTCCAGGCATTTTAATGGTGCTATGAGATACCACATGACCTGCACTGTCATGCTATTGGAAAAAATCAATGTGTAATGTTTTGTCAGAGACACACCAATGACACTAGGTGCCTTAATTAAGAAATGTGAGGGATTTAAAAAATTTTTTTTTTTTTACAAATATTGCAAAATATTCATCAAACACAATGTGAAATATCTTAAGAAGCCAGAATGTGATTTAAAAACTATCAGAAATGTGAAATTTAATATCATAAGAGGTTTGTTTTGTGTCAACATCAATTAATGTATAAATTATATCATAGTTTTAGATGAAAGTGGGTATGCTGGGGGTCTAGGGGATATTGTTAATGCAGGGATATATTTTACCACATCAATATGTAGAAGAAAATTTGACATAATTTGTTAGGATAAAATGGCACTGTCTATTGATATTGGTGATTTATATAGCTGCAACACCAGTTTTTAAAACAAAATTGACATTCATTTTGTTTTGTGTGTGGGGGTGGGGGGGGGGGGGGTGAACACCACTCTTTCTCTTGCAGTATGGTTAATTGAGACAGATTTTCCCCCAAACTATTGTCTGCTGATGCAGATTTTAGTTTTATTTTGGGATTGGGGTAGTTTGTAAAGAAAGCAGTGAATTCTCATGCAGAAATGACTCTTTTATCAAATGAAAGAGGTAAAATGTATCTTTAGAAGGAATAGAATGTAGGTTAAAATCCCCCTCCAAAAAATACCCCCAATCATTTATAATTTTTACACACTTAGCAACCCCCCCCCCCCCCCCCCACAGTTTTTGAGGGTAGTACCACAATCTCCCACATTATTTTAAGAGCAGTACAAAAATCCTTTTCCCGGCCGTTTACACCAAAAGGTTAAAAGGCAGTCCAAAAGGATTTAAAAACTTAAATTGCATAAACACTCGTCACTATTTACAAGAAAACATGCCTCAATAACTATTTATGAAGACAGTTATTTATTTATTGGAGTTTAAGGACACTTTCAACAGCCAGTGTCCCCTCGTGTCGGACAGTTTTATAGGTGGAGGAAGCTAAAGTGCACTGAGAGAACCACTGGGCAACAGTGAGCAACTATCCAACGTGCTAACTCCACACAAGCAAGGTTAGCATTGATTGAAGTGACAAGTGCTCGGCCTCGAGTGGTAAAAAGCTTTGGACATTTTTGTATGGCTTTAAATATACTTCTAACAAATTAGGGGGTGGGGGTGGGGATTTTTGTTCACCAGAAATTATGGAGGGAGGAATTTCTGTTCACCCCAAAAAAACATGGGGGGGGGGAATTTTTGCGAATTGTGTGAAAATGATTGTGGGGGCTGGGGGGGGGGGGGGTGCGGGTTGTCAGGGAAAAGTTTTGTAAGTTACCCTTCGGAAGGTTTGGGTTTGATTATAGGAAATATGTACATGTAAATGTACATGTATTTTGGCTTCCAACACTGATTTAATTATATATTTTTGGATATTACACATATTTCACATTTAAATGTTCATTCGAGAACCACAGACTGATTAATACTGTTTTATTTTTTGAAAAGTTATATTTTTGCCACAGTCGGCAATAAAGGCCATATATTGCCAAAAATAATGCAGTTAAATGTATCTTGAGCAAGTGTGGCATCCAGAACTGAGAAGCACACTATAACCTCTGGCAAATGCTAAATACACATGTAACCACCTATTTTACCTTATTAACACATCTAATTAAACCATGGTTTCCCCTCATTGTACTTGTGATAGAGGGGATTCCAATTATATTCTAATCCTCTCCCAAATCACCATCCAAACATTTAGCAAGAAAAACCCATATTTCACTTGTATTCACTGGTACAGTATAATAAAAGTTTTCTCCATTTTATGATAACCCTCTCCTTACATGTACATGAAAAGAAGATACCACTTTTGAATAACTAATTTATTTTCGTTTTTTTGCGTCAAAAACATAGCTATGACCCCCCCCCCCCCCCCCCTCACTGGAATGACCTGAACAAGCTCGTTCCAATGAGAGGGTCTTAAGCTATATTTTTTGGACACCAAAAAATGCAAAAATAATTAACATTGAATGGGAATTTTGGTGAATGGTGCTAGCCGGTTTTGGCCTTTACATTGAGTGAATGATTAATAAAAGCCTTCTCCATATTATGATGTTAACCCTTTACCTTACATGAAAAGAAGATACCACTTTTGAATAACTAATTTCTTTTCATTTTTTGCGTCAAAACATAGCTATGACCTCCCCCCCCCCCCTCCCACTGGAATGAGCTGAACGAGTGCTAGCCTGTTTTGGCCATTACATTGAGTGAGTGATTAAAAATGTTCAAAAGCAATTTCTTCATTCACATATATTTTTTATTTATCACATAGTATTTTGGGACATAAATTTGGGAAAGGGGTGGGGCGGGGGTGCAGTTGGAAAAGTTACAAAGTTGCAAATGTGAATGAATGGCTTTTGTGCACAGCAACACAGTAGTCTGATACTAGTGCCGTCAGGGTCCCCATGTTATAGCACAAAACTGCATTAACAATTGTCCCTCAACCACCCATACTGAACCCCTCAGCTGATGAGCAAGTTAACAGCATGCACTCTCAGTTTCCTATGATTTGCTTTAGTACTGCAACACTCAGGGTCCACTGAGTTTCTTCTGTTTGACAACCCTGTCCTGGCTCTTCTCACTATATTTTTCATTGTTTGTCAGTCAGTATTCCTACAGGTATGTACATGTAGAATGTCACTTTCAAAATATCGTCGGCTGAGTGCTAGAATGTTCTATGTCCCACAGGGGACATAGAACATTCTAGCACTCAGGCGACGATATGTGATTTCACGTCTGTCTGTCCATCATTCCATTCCTATGTACATGTAGACTGTCACTTTCAAGATATGTGATTGCATGTCTGTCCATCATGCAAAGGGTTGGTTTGTTTTCATTTAATTGACCCCCCCCCCCCCCCCCCATACACACACATACACAAATATATTAAACATTAAAGAGCACTACATTCCTGAAGCAAATATCTGAGTCATCCTCACTGGATACTAGGCATGCATGTATTTTCCCTAATTTTTCTCTTTTTATCAGGATGGGTGGCTGTAGGGATTAAATCCAAGGTTGTAAACAAGCTCTTGTGGGTACATGTACTTGCGGGACATGGACATCACTACAGAATCAATATTTGATGGTTCTAGGCATTTTAACAGTGCTATGCTATAACATAGGAGCAGTGCTCAGCTGGTCACACTGTAGACAAAACTAGTGTTTAATGTTTTGTCAGTGCCATACCAATGACTCTAGGTGCCTTAACTAAGAAAGTGAGGCTTTTTTTCACAAGAATGGCAAAACATTCATCAAACGCAATGTGAAATATCTTCAGAAGCCAGAATGTGATTTAAAAACTATCACAAATGGGAAATTTAATATCGCAAGAGGTTTATTATGTGTCAACCTCAATTAATTTATGAATTTGGTCATAGTTTTTGATAAGAAGGGGCATACTAGGGAGACACCTTCAGGGCTATATTTTGCCACATCAGTATGTAGAAGAAAATTTGACATCAGTTGTTAGGATAAAATGGTACTGTCTATTGATACTGGTGAATTATATAGCTGCAACCCCAATTTTTGAATTAAAATTGACATTTATATTTTTTCGTGGGGTTGGAACACCACTCTTTGTCTTGCTGTATGGTTAAATGAGCCAAATTTTTCCTCAAAGTATTGCATGCTGATGCAGATTTTAGTTTTATTTAGGGATTAGATTAGTTTTCAAAAAAAATCTACATGTGGAATTTGCTTGCAATATAACGATGACAAAAACATTCTTTTCAAAACAATAAAGAAGTATTGTAAGGTGTGTGGTACCCCAATGAATTTTTAAATGTGAAATAATCTCTCAAAATAATTAAATCGGGTTCGGAAGCCAAATTATATATTTCCTTAATCAACCCCAATCCGTTCAAAGATACATGTTACCTCTTTCATGTGACAAAAGAGTAATTTCTGCATGAGAATTCAACTGTTGGCTTCCACTGAGTTAAAAACATGGGAAATTTGTTCCTTTAAAGAAAACTGTCCAAACTGTGTCAAATGCCTTAAAAAACTGCTGTTGCCTCCAATATATTTTTCTACTCTGTTACAAAGGTAAGGAATCCACATCTTGAGCAAGCGTAGCCTCCAGTGGGGCACTACAGCCTCTAGCAAATGCCAAATAACAACCTATTTTACTCTACATGTATTAACAATTAATCCACAGCTACCTAATATTTCTTTTGTTCTCTGTCATAAAAACAAGCCCTATAAAATCAAACCAAGTACGGTTTGATGAGAACAGCTCAGTAAAACAGTACCAATATTTGGATGTTGGGGCGGTTTTGAAACAATCCCAATAACTAGATATTTGAACGATTGTCACGGTACTGTAATCATAACCATTCAAAAGTAAAGAAAAAGAGGTGTAAAAAACTTTCTAACACATGAATTATCGACAAGCTTTTCTCGACAAAGCTACTGACTTGAGTGTGCATCGTGTCCAAATTATAATGTACTTTTTTAATATTTTGTTGCTTTTAATAACCAACAGCCCTGGTAACCTAAAAATGACTCCTGTGGAAACCTCGGAAGTGAAGCAGTGCTTGTTTGCTGTGGTAAACAAGTTCAGTTTTACTGGTAAAATAGTGTGGTAATTTTTTGGGATGTAATAATCTTAATGTACTAATACTTATATATACCACCCAATACCAAATAGTTACAAGCTCATCAAGTGGGTTATTTCCTCCAACGGCAAGTATACAGAAGAAATCTCCTTGGTTACGAATCGAAATTAAGTATTTTTATTGTTTACTAATCATATATATTTTCATTTTCAGGTTATTTTATTCAACTTTGTGGGGGAGGTAGTTTAGTATAGTAACTGGGACAAAGTTAGGAGGTCTTAAATAAAACTGTGAGCGCTAAGTTGTCGAACGGTTCGTTGTGTTGCCTTTTGTCGCGTGTTTACAGTTTTCCCTGTCCGATCGCGTAATTTTGTCTTGATGATGGCGAGCAAGTCTGTTCAGACGGAGGTAAGTATGGAGGTAAATACGTGTAATATCGCGGTCCAGGTCAGCGGTGCCAACGGGGTAAGTATTGGTGTGCAGACAGAGGTCACTGGGGGTGTCGGTCAGAGTCGGGTTGGTGGGGCCACCGATGGCGATATTGGGCTTGAAGTTTGTAAACAGTGTTCTATGATGTATGGGGACTGTCGTTCGATGCGATATGGAGAGGTATGTGCAAACTGTCAGGAAATCCTCCGCCTACTTGAGACAATTGTTCAGTTTGAGGGGGAGATTGCTGAGCTGAAGGGAAAACTTGGTAGGGCGGGGCTGTCTGGAGTTACGCCTGTGAAAGTAGCTTTCCGAGAAGGATGGGTGGTTGTCGGTGGTTCCAAGAGGAAACATGGGGGTAGAACCTTTGATGTGAATGAGGTAGGTGATGAGGTGGGGGCTGCTAGAAAAGTACGTAGGACAGATGAGGGGGGCCCAGGCCGGAGCAATGCTGTAAAGCGTTTGGCGTGAACTATCAAAAGTGGTAGGAAAGGGGGGCCAGAGACGCAGGTAGATAGGGGTGTAAAGTCCAAAGGCAGTGGGGAGTGCAGCACCAGAAACAGATTTGATGTGCTCGATTCGGAAGAGACAGAGGAGGAGATGGAGGTAGTTGCAACAGTTAGTCGCTTGGGGTCTAGGCCAGGAAAAAGGAGGAGGGATCCGGGAGAAGACCAGGGGAGTAGTCCAGGTAGTTCAGGGCCTGGAAAGAGACGGAGGGACAAGGATAGGAGTAATCCTAGGTCAAAGATACCGATACCGATATTGATTCCGAGTGGGGCTGTTGGAGAGGAAGAGGACGCTGTAAACAATAGGAGACTAGAGGAGATAAACAGGGCGAGGGCCAAAAGTAAGTTGGTGGTTGCGGGAAGTAGCATAGTTCGGGGGATCGACAAGGTTGTCTGTGGTCCGGACAGTAAAAATAGAACAGTTCTGTGCTTTCCGGGGGCTAAAGTGGAGGACCTGAGGGATAGAGTGGACGGTATTGTAGCTGGGTCGGGGCCTGATCCGGTAGTAGTATTACATGTGGGGTCCAATAACATCAGGGAGAGGAAATCAGTTCGTTTGGTGGACACATACAAGGACCTAATTAGTAAGCTACTTAGCAGGAATGCTCGGATCATCGTTTCAGGGGTGCTCCCCGTTATGGGTGGTGGGAATGAGAGGAACTCGCGGATTATGGCACTAAACGAGGAGCTGGAAGAGCACTGCAAAGACTTGGGAATACATTTCATTGACCACTGGGATTCATTCTGGGGACAAGGAGAGTTGTATGGGCGAGACGGATTGCATTTAAGTAGGATGGGTACAGACCTGTTGGGCCAAAAATTTTTACAGGTGGCTGGGCCTTTTTTGGAGAAAAGGGGGGTAGGGGACCACAGCCGATAACCAGAGGGGCACAAATGCTGGGAACATAGGAAGAACAACAAACATGCACAACACAGGGACATACCAGGGTTATAATAATGTGCCAGTGATGACAAAAAAACAAAGATTCATTAAGTTTGGGTACTGCAACATCCAGGGTCTGCACAAGAAAGTAAGCGAAATATCAACAATGATGGACGAAGGAGACTACGATATAATGGGTCTAAGTGAGACGTGGATACGACGGGATGAACGGGTTGATCAGATGAAGGGTTGCGTGTGGATAGGAGCTTGGCGAACTGAGGGTCAGAAACGGGGTGGGGGTGTTGGCATCTACGCTAAAGAGGAATTACAGCCCTCATTGATTACAGATCTCACAGAAGCAAGGACTCCAGTATCCAACGAAATAGTCTGGGCAAAAATCAAGTTAGGAAGCAGGAGTGTTGCCGTTGGTGTTGTATACTTAGCAGTGGAGGGAAGTAAGCCCGAGTGGAATGATTCAATATATACAACTCTTAGATCGAATATCACAGAGCTTGAAAGCAGAGGGTTCAGTATTGTCCTAATGGGGGACTTCAATGGGCACATCGGGATAAGGAGGAGGGCATACAGGGAGGTGGTAGGAAAATTAACACGAATGGGAGGAAGATGTTGGACCTATCAAAAGAGCTTGGTTTAAAGATCCTGAACAGGGATGCGAAATGTAAGGGTAAATGGACCTGGGAGAGGAACGATAAGAAAACAATAATTGATTATATACTCACTGACATTAGCGTATGGAGGGAGGTTATAGATGTAGAAATAGATGACGAGGGAAAAAATGACTTGGGTAGTGATCACAACCTGATAAGAGTATGGGCAAAAAGACGAATAGAGACAGAAATACCTTCAAGGAAGTTTGGGGACTAAAACAAGGAGCCGACTGGAAGCAGTTTCGGGAAAAACTAAAACCAAATCTTGAATGTATACCTAGGGATGCAAATGTCCAGAGTATTTCAGATGGCAGAGTAAATAGCCTAACAGAGGCAGGGAAGGATTGTATAGGAAGGGTGGGGGTACCAACGAGAGAGCTTGGATACAGGGTTAACGAGGGACTGAAAAAGGCTATAAAAGAAAGGAAGGTAAAATGCGCTGCTTACAGAAGAAGTAGGAAGCTTAAAGGGGTGGATAACAATGACACGAGACTAATGAAAGGAGAATATGAACTGGCACGGAAAAAGGTGAATGAGATAAAGGATAATAATAGGAAGGAGCGCAATTGCAGTCTTGCCAGAACAATAAAGAAAACGGGGGGTTCGAGCTCAAACGTATTTTGGAACTGGGTAAATAAACGGGGGAAAAGTAGAGTGCAGAGTATCAAAGTGGATGGGGAAAGTACAGAAGATAAAGGCCGTATCGCTTCAGAGTTAGTCAAGCACTGGGAAAAGATAAACGATAGGCGATGGGGCAGTGGGTCCCCACCAAAAAGAAATACACTGGTGGAGGAGAACCTATCCAATCGTGTATGTAGCGAAATAACGGCAGAGGAAGTGCGGAACGTGGTCTCGAAATTAAAAAATGGTAAAGCGGGAGGGACTGATGAAATTCCGAACGAATTCCTCAAAAATGGAGGGGAGGCACTTATTGAAGTCCTGACAAACCTTTTCAACCTGGCTCTGCGACAGCAGGAGGTCCCAGAGAGTGGAGGGAAAGTAAGTTGTCGTTCATACACAAAAAGGGGGATAAGGAAGTTCTAGATAACTATAGGGGGATATCAGTTAGTAGTAACATCGGAAAAGTATTCTGTAAGGTCATATACGGTAGACTAGAGGAAGTTATTGAAGAGAAAGGTTTTTTAGGAGAAATTCAAAATGGTTTCAGGAAAGGACGAAGAGTCACTGATCACCTATTTACACTCACCCAACTGATAGAATCAACAAAGGCTGAAAAGAAAAAGATGTTTCTGGCATTTCTAGATGTGAAAAAAGCGTACGACCGAGTGTGGAGGGAAGGTATGTGGCGAAAGCTCGAGGGCATCGGACTGGGGGGTGACTTTGTGGGAATCATGAAAGCACTGTATACAGATGTGCAAAGCCAACTCAGTCTAGGGAGTATCACTACAAAACGAGTCCCTATGGATATAGGCCTCAAGCAGGGGTGTATCTTTTCACCGATTTTGTTTGCATTGTATGTTAAAGATTTAGGGGACGAACTAATTCAGAGTGCGGAGGGGGTAAATGTTGGAGACATAAAGATACCAGGCTTATTCTTTGCGGACGACATGGTGTTAATGTCTAGAACTGAACAGGGGCTAGAGAAACTGCTGGAAATTGTTGGTAGATATGGGAACACTTGGCGGCTCGAACTAAATGAAAATAAAAGCAAGGTAATACCCGTTGGACGCAAGGTAGATATGACGAAGAGATGGAGAGTGGGGGAGTTCTCAATCCCCGAAGGGGAAAGCAAACAAATCACTGTAGGAGAAACGGGAGAGTATGAGTATCTAGGGGTAAGCATAAATATAACGGGAAGAGGGGAGTAGTAGTGCTCGCACGTTTCGACCCTTATTTGCCGGATCTCATTGCCGGATCTCATGTCACGTCATAGTCACGTGACGTAGTGGCGCCATGTTGTGTTGTCATGGTAACCCGCGTGAGCGGCCATGTTGTGACGTCATCCCCATAGTGATACGTGGTGTGAGTGCGCATGCGCAGCGCGTGTTGTTAGGGTGATACGTGTTTCCGTCGTCCATTTTGTATACTGGAGGCCGCCATCTTGGTTTCTATGGTAGCACGTGATTGCTATGTTACCCAATTGTTCTGTAATAGGACGGGGTATGTTTTGAGGGTGTGTTCCTTTGTAGAACAGTAAATCTAATTACCACAAACAACCCGACAATCCATCCAAATCACCAAAATCCAGTACAAAATCACCGAAATTGACTTTATTTCCCCATTTTATCAGCTTACCACGTAGTGCTATAGTACTAAGGGGTACAAGGGGTGCATTCGACTGAAGTGGAGTATTTTTCTGGTTCGGATTTTCCCTATTAAGAGTAGCACGTAATACCGAGGGGGTGTGTTCGTTTGAAGTGGAGTAATGTTCCCATTTTTTTTGGATCCCATGACGTTTTTTCCCTATTAAGAATAGCACGTAGTGCTATAAGACAAATTTGCCCAGAATCCTCTGCTTCTACTTGGAACTATATTTTTATAAATTCTATTTTTAGTAACATCCTTAACTGACCCCCTAACTAATTGTTAGTGTCTATATTTAGCAATTTCTTCAAATGACCCCCCTAACTACATGATTTTAAATAATAAAATTAATGAGGATCAAGATGTTTTTACACTGACCAATCAGAGCGAAGTTAATCCACCAATCAGATATCTGGATTCCCATTGTGTTTCTTTCCCATTGACTTCTATACTAATTTTCTAAATTTCCCAACTTTAACCTATAATCCTATAGGAAACAAACACAAACACCCATCGAGAATGAAAATATCGATGAAAAAAACCTTGTGACGTCGTGACGTTTTCAAAAACGTCCGTCACGTCTAAATAAATTCCGGAGAAGAATAACGTCGCGTCATTCTGTTTCGATCCTTCGAACTGAACACATCGCTAGAGAGTTTTCTATAGCAATTTTCCCTTTGCAAAAAAATTATGAAGATGTCTGAAGCTGCTACTGCCGTTACCAGAACTGATGTCTACGCCTGTGAAGAGTGTGGGAAGACCTTTACTGCAAGAACGAATCGAGATCGCCATCGGAGAAATACCCATGGAGAGAAGAAGACCCACGATTGTACCAACTGCAACAAGACCTTTACGAGGAAAGAAGATTTGGTAAACCATCTGAAGAAATGTTTGGAGACATATACATGTATGGAATGCGGCCAGGAGTTTAACCAACTACTCCATTTTAATTGACACAAGAGCGTTGCCCACCGACCAGTTCCTGTACCATCAAAAAGGAAGACTGATGAACCGAAGAGAGGACCACCTAAACAACCACGGACCACGACGACCACCCATTATGATGTTGACCCAATGGAGTTTGAAAAGAATATGATGTCTGAAGAAGAGCCAGATGAGATATTGGCCGTGTACGAAGATAACTGGAGTTCTATTAGAACTCGCCACATGATGAACAGAAGAGTCCAAGACCAATATAACTACCGGATCAACGATGTGAACCTGAAGATGATGACTGATGAATTGATGACTACCATATTTCTGCCACAACAGCTAAGATTTAAAATTAATCTGAGTTTTGGTTTTATCCTGCGACACAATGAAACGAATGAACTGAAGTATTACCATCCATCACAAAACAACGCCCGGGTACTTGATGTTCCACAACTTGTATGCTGCCAAGAAGACTTTGAAGAATTCCTTGATGATGTCATGGAAGAAGATATCCTGGAATGGGCCAAATTAAAACGACCCAACACCAAATGGCTTGTGGAGAGAGTTACCAACGTCACATTTTATGTGAATAAGCTGAAAGACCACCCAATTGGAATGGTAGAAGATCTTCCTGACTACATTCTCCAGAACAAAGCAGTAAATGCTTTGGTGAAAGATAACAATAACTATTTTACCTATGATGACAACCTGTGTATTTTCCGCTGTTTAGCTTTATGGAGTGGTTCCAAAGCACACACATTGAATAATACAACAGATGCCATGTACAACAAGTATACAAAGAAGCCAAAGAATGAATTCCGTGGAGTAACTTTAGCCGAATTACCTGACTTGGAGAAATGTTTTGAAGTAAATATCCAAGTATATGAACTTGTCAAGAATGATGATGACCAAATTGTTGCCAAATTAGTACAGAGATCTCACAGAAAGTATGAAGATACCATGTATGTGAACATTTACAAGAACCATTTTAGCTACATCATCGATATAGACCAATACTGCAAATCCTTTGAATGCCGCAAATACGGCAAACTATGGAAATCTGCCCGATATCTTCGGCGTCACGAGAAAACCTGTACAGATGAAGTCAAGTACCAGTATGTTGGCGGTGTATACCATCCATCCCAGTCCATATTTGATCTGTTAGAAGATGAAGGTATAGAAGTATCTGAAGAGAAGAAGTTTTATCCATACCGTGCAACGTTTGATTTTGAAAGTTACTTTGTCAAATCCAGTCTACCTGCTGACAGTGATAAACTGATATGGGAAGCAGAACACCGACCATTGAGTGTGAGCATATGTAGTAATGTTCCAGAATACCAAGAACCGAAATGTTTCATTACAAATGGAAATTCTCAAGAACTTGTTGAAGAAATGATGACATACCTCACAGCTATTTCATCTCATTGCCACCAACTGATGCAGACCTACCATGCTTGGACCTTGTTTAAACTCAGACAGAAAATTGATGAAACGCTGGAAGCGGAAGCCAGAGCTACTGGAGAAGATACATCCAAGATGCACCCTTTACAAAAATTGGAGAAGAAATTTCAAGACAACCTACAAGAGATGCCCGTCATCGGATTCAACTCTGGAAAATATGATATGAATGTAGTCAAGCGTGAACTGATGACATACCTGAAGAGACAGAATCCACTCAAGTTTGCAGTGAAGAAATCGAATAACTACATGTGCGTCTCGACAGAATCTTTCAAGTTTGTTGATATTTGCAACTACCTCGCTCCAGGATTCAGCTATGACAAGTTTTTGAAAGCATTTGGCTGCTCCGTGACAAAGGGATTTTTACCATATGAATGGATCGACAGCTTGAACAAATTGGATCAAGACCACCTACCAGACCATGAAGCCTTCTACAGTTCTCTCAAAAAAGAAAATATATCCAATGAAGAATACCAGTACTGCCAGCATGTATGGAACGACCTGGAGATGACAACTTTCCGTGATTTTCTGATCTGGTATAATAACCGAGATGTAAAACCATTCCTTGAAGCAGTTGACAAGCAGTTTGCTTTCTACCAAGAACGCCACATCGACATGTTTAAAGATGGTATCAGTGTTCCGGGCCTCACGTTGAAATACCTGTTCCAGACCATGAATGATGACACTTACTTCACATTATTTAACCAGAAGAATAAAGACTTACATCACTTGGTGAAAGATAATATCGTTGGTGGACCTTCAATTATCTTCAACCGATACCATGAGAAAGATGTTACCCGAATCAGAGAAAGAAAATATGGCAAAGAAGCAAAACCATGTGGAAGTATTATAGGCTTTGATGCGAATGCATTATATCTTTGGTGCCTAATGCAAGAGATGCCAACGGGTTGGAGTATTAGACGTCGTGAAGAAAACCAGTTTAAACCAGAACATCCAATGAAGTATGGTAAAATGGCTGAACAATGGTTAGAGTTTTTATCCATGAGAGATGACATCCACATCAGACATCAGTTTAACGGAGCTGAAAAAATGATTGGTCGAAGACAGTTGCCTGTTGATGGTTGGTGCAAAGAGACACAGACTGTATACCAGTTCCATGGCTGCTTCTGGCACGGACATACCTGCATGAAAGATAAGAATGGCCTTCCTATCATCCATAATGAAGTCAGAGATAAACCGATGAAAGAACTACTACAAGACACCCGTACCAATGCAAAGTACATCACCGATTTGGGCTATAAACTTATCGAAATCTGGGAGTGTGAGTGGAGAGAGATGAAGAAGACCGATGCCACACTCAAAGCCTTCCTGAAAGAGAACTTTTCAGACAAAATAGATGGTGCGATGACAGAGGAAGAAATACTGAACAAAGTGAAGTCCGGTGAACTGTTTGGTTTAGTCGAATGTGATATACATGTACCAGATCACCTGAAAGAGTACTTTGAAGAGATGACACCTATCTTCAAGAATACAGATATTTCCATAGATGATATTGGTGAACACATGAAGTCCTTTGCCGAGAAGAATGGAATCATGAAGAAACCCCGTAGAAGTTTGATCGGTAGCTATGGAGCGGAAAAAATGTTATTTGCAACCCCTTTACTGCAGTGGTACCTCCAGCATGGTATTGAAGTTGATCACGTCTATCAAGTTATCCAATATAAACCAAGAAGATGTTTTGAAAAATTTGGAGATGAAGTATCTGAAGCAAGAAGACAAGGAGATGTTGACCCTGACAAGTCGATCGTTGCCGACACCATGAAGCTGTTGGGAAATTCTGGATATGGTAAAACCGTCACCAACAAAGAGAAGCATCGACGTGTGTGCTATTGCGACGACGAAGAAGTTACCAAAGCTGTAAATGACATGTCCTTCAGAGCCTTGAATCCATTAGATGATACATTATATGAAGTCGAACTCAACAAGAAGACCATCAAGTTGGATCTGCCACTTCACATCGGATTCTTTGTTTACCAGTATGCGAAACTCCGGATGCTTCAGTTCTATTATGATGTCATCGATACTTTTATCAACCGCCAAGATTTCGAATATGCTGAAATGGACACAGATTCTGCATATATATGTACTTCGTCACCATCCATAGATGAATTAGTGAAACCAGAGAAGAGAGTAGAATTTTACAAAGAGAATCACAAGTGGTTTCCATCAGAGTGTTGTGATTTCCACAGAGATGATTATGTGAAAACCAAATTAGAAGGCAAAGAATGGCTGTCACCCTCATGCTGCCAAGAAAGAAAGCGTTTTGACAGGAGAACTCCAGGCTTGTTTAAGGTAGAATGGCAAGGAACCGGCATTGTTGGACTGTGTAGTAAAACATATTATTGTTTCGGTGCCACCAATAAATTCAGTTGTAAGGGAATCAGCAAACGCCACAATGATTTGACGAAAGACAGATATTTGCAAGTTTTGAGGACTCAACAAAGTGGATCTGGCATCAACCGAGGATTTGTGATGAATGACAACACTATGTATACCTACCAGCAGAGCAGAGATGGACTATCATATTTCTACCCAAAACGAAGAGTTTTAGAAGATGGAGTTAGTACCATACCACTAGAGATTTAAAGAAGAAACAATTGAGTGAGTGTCATATTTTTCTTCAACCTGAACCAAGTCTAGCTTTTGCCTACAAAAAAAATTCCTAAAAAAAAACCGAAATGGTTTTTAGGTGGTCTGCTCAATCATATTAGGCTCATCAAATTTTTAAAGTCCTTTATGGCATTCTCTAAAGTCCTTTATGGCAGTCCTCATAAAGTCCTATATGGCATTCTCTAAAGTCCTTTATGACAGTCCTCATAAAGTCCTACATGACAGTCCTCATAAAGTCCTATATGGCATTCTCTAAAGTCCTTTATGGCAGTTTTTCTCTAAAGTCCTTTATGGCAAGTTTTTCTCTCAAAGTCCTATATGGCAGTCTTCAAAAAAAAAAAAAATTCTAAATGGCAAGTCTTACAAGGCAATACATTTTTTCTAGTGTAAAGATTTTTCAATTTTTTTATTTATTCTAATACAGAGAGTTTTTTTATCATCATCATCATCATCGTCATGTTCCTGATATACTTTAGGCTAACCCTATTGGAAGTGGAGGATACTTCGTTAGTTTTTAGTTTCATTCAAAACTTTTTAGTTCCATTTATTTTTAAAAAATGTTGATTCATGGTATCTTTTAGGTTACACCTATTGGAACCAGATGATACGTCTTTATTCAAAATTTAGTTTCATGCAAAACTTTTTAGTTCCATTTATTTTAAAAACATGTTGATTCATGGTATCTTTTAGGTTACACCTATTGGAACCAGATGATACTTCTTTACTTTTTAGTTTCATTCAAAACTTTTTAGTTTCATTCAAAACTTTTTAGTTCCGTTCATTTTAAAAGACATGTTGATTCATGGTATCTTTTAGGTTACACCTAATGGAACCAGATGATACTTCTTTACTTTTTAGTTTCATTTCATTTTTTAAAGTTGATTCCTGGTGTCTTTTAGGCTACCCCTATTGTATAACCAAAGGAATAAATCATCATCATCATCATTACTAAGAAATTCTCTGTTGTGAATATTTAAAAGAAATGAGAATTTTTTATGATAGAAAAAACTAAATTGCTAAGTTGGACATGTTGTTTTCGTTTTCTTTTTTTTTTGATGAACAAAAAAAATTCCTTCAAAGCGGATACGAACTGTAGGGGGTGGGAATGCACTCGAGCTATTTGACTTATCTCCATTGGACAGAGGTTTGTAGCTTGACCTGTCCCAAGCCAGTATAAAATGCAGAGGGCCATATCCTGCAGTTTAAGTATCAAGATTGCAGTTTGATCGCCAAACTGACCAATCAGATCGAAGTTAATCAACCAATCAAATTTCTGTATTCTCATTGTGTTTCTTTCCCATTACTTTCTATACTAATTTTCTAAATTTTCCAACTTTAACCTATAATCCTATAGGAAACAAACACAAACCCCAACCAAGAATCAAAAACTCAATCAAAATTTGTTCAACTGGGGTGATGTTTTCAATCACGTCCGTCAAAGATATATAAGATTAGGCAAAGCATGGACTTGGCATCATTCACGATCGAACCATTGACCAGAGAAGATGTTCCGAATTGGCACCAAGCAGACTTATGCTAACGTCACCCAGTACCAGGGTGAACTGAAGATTCATCTCAGCAGATACTTTGAGGGAAAAGACCAGAAACCTTATCCAACGAAGACTGGTATTGCTCTATCTTTAGAAGAATGGAATGCCTTGAAATCTCAAATAGAAGAAGTAGATGCAGCCATCAAAACCCAACAAACAACTTTAACTGAAGACACTAAACCTACTAACCATGAAGACTTCAAAAAACCAAATCAAGAACCACCTTTGAAGAAGAAGAAGAAGATCACAGTGAGAATAACCCAACCACGACCATTGATCGTTGATGAAATTGATAGTGAACTCAGGCAAGTTCGCTTGCAGCATGAACTTTGCTTGGCATATGCTCATTATGTCGAAGAGAACATTAACGCTGTAATGAAAGAAAAATGCTATGGATGTACAGTCGATCACCCAAGTCAGATTCAGCATAATGTATGCCTAATGATGTCTGAAGAAGAGAAGATTATAACATGTTTTAGTGACGCACTTGAAAGAGTTAACAAGAATGATGTTCTCTTCGACATAATGAGCATATGCCAAGCAAAGTTCATGCTGCAAGCGAACTTGCCTGAGTTCACTATCAATTTCATCAACGATCAATGGTCGTGGTTGGGTTATTCTCATTGTGATCTTCTTCTTCTTCTTCAAAGGTGGTTCTTGATTTGGTTTTTTGAAGTCTTCATGGTTAGTAGGTTTAGTGTCTTCAGTTAAAGTTGTTTGTTGGGTTTTGATGGCTGCATCTACTTCTTCTATTTGAGATTTCAAGGCATTCCATTCTTCTAAAGATAGAGCAATACCAGTCTTCGTTGGATAAGGTTTCTGGTCTTTTCCCTCAAAGTATCTTCTGAGATGAATCTTCAGTTCACCCTGGTACTGGGTGACGTTAGCATAAGTCTGCTTGGTGCCAATTCGGAACATCTTCTCTGGTCAATGGTTCGATCGTGAATGATGCCAAGTCCATGCTTTGCCTAATCTTATATATCTTTGACGGACGTGATTGAAAACATCACCCCAGTTGAACAAATTTTGATTGAGTTTTTGATTCTTGGTTGGGGTTTGTGTTTGTTTCCTATAGGATTATAGGTTAAAGTTGGAAAATTTAGAAAATTAGTATAGAAAGTAATGGGCAAGAAACACAATGAGAATACAGACATTTGATTGGTTGATTAACTTCGATCTGATTGGTCAGTTTGGCGATCAAACTGCAATCTTGATCCTTAAACTGTAGGATATGGCCCTCTGCATTTTATACTGGCTTGGGACAGGTCAAGCTACAAACCTCTGTCCAATGGAGATAAGTCAAATAGCTCGAGTGCATTCCCACCCCCTACAGTTCGTATCCGCTTTGAAGGAATTTTTTTTGTTCATCAAAAAAAAAAAGAAAACGAAAACAACATGTCCAACTTAGCAATTTAGTTTTTTCTATCATAAAAATTTCTCATTTCTTTTAAATATTCACAACAGAGAATTTCTTAGTAATGATGATGATGATGATTTATTCCTTTGGTTATACAATAGGGGTAGCCTAAAAGACACCAGGAATCAACTTTAAAAAATGAAATGAAACTAAAACGTAAAGAAGTATCATCTGGTTCCAATAGGTGTAACCTAAAAGATACCATGAATCAACATGTCTTTTAAAATGAATGGAACTAAAAAGTTTTGAATGAAACCAAAAAGTTTTGAATGAAACTAAAAAGTAAAGAAGTATCATCTGGTTCCAATAGGTGTAACCTAAAAGATACCATGAATCAACATGTTTTTAAAATAAATGGAACTAAAATGTTTTGAATGAAACTAAATTTTGAATAAAGACGTATCATCTGGTTCCAATAGGTGTAACCTAAAAGATACCATGAATCAACATTTTTTAAAAATAAATGGAACTAAAAAGTTTTGAATGAAACTAAAAACTAAAGAAGTATCCTCCACTTCCAATAGGGTTAGCCTAAAGTATATCAGGAACATGATGATGATGACGATGATGATAAAAAAACTCTCTGTATTAGAATAAATAAAAAAATTGAAAAATCTTTACACTAGAAAAAATGTATTGCCTTGTAAGACTTGCCATTTAGAATTTTTTTTTTTTTGAAGACTGCCATATAGGACTTTGAGAGAAAAACTTGCCATAAAGGACTTTAGAGAAAAACTGCCATAAAGGACTTTAGAGAATGCCATATAGGACTTTATGAGGACTGTCATGTAGGACTTTATGAGGACTGCCATAAAGGACTTTAGAGAATGCCATATAGGACTTTATGAGGACTGCCATAAAGGACTTTAGAGAATGCCATAAAGGACTTTAAAAATTTGATGAGCCTAATATGATTGAGTAGACCACCTAAAAACCATTTCGGTTTTTTTTTTAGGAATTTTTTTTGTAGGCAAAAGCTAGACTTGGTTCAGGTTGTAGAAAAATATGACACTCACTCAATTGTTTCTTCTTTAAATCTCTAGTGGTATGGTACTAACTCCATCTTCTAAAACTCTTCGTTTTGGGTAGAAATATGATAGTCCATCTCTGCTCTGCTGGTAGGTATACATAGTGTTGTCATTCATCACAAATCCTCGGTTGATGCCAGATCCACTTTGTTGAGTCCTCAAAACATGCAAATATCTGTCTTTCGTCAAATCATTGTGGCGTTTGCTGATTCCCTTACAACTGAATTTATTGGTGGCACCGAAACAATAATATGTTTTACTACACAGTCCAACAATGCCGGTTCCTTGCCATTCTACCTTAAACAAGCCTGGAGTTCTCCTGTCAAAACGCTTTCTTTCTTGGCAGCATGAGGGTGACAGCCATTCTTTGCCTTCTAATTTGGTTTTCACATAATCATCTCTGTGGAAATCACAACACTCTGATGGAAACCACTTGTGATTCTCTTTGTAAAATTCTACTCTCTTCTCTGGTTTCACTAATTCATCTATGGATGGTGACGAAGTACATATATATGCAGAATCTGTGTCCATTTCAGCATATTCGAAATCTTGGCGGTTGATAAAAGTATCGATGACATCATAATAGAACTGAAGCATCCGGAGTTTCGCATACTGGTAAACAAAGAATCCGATGTGAAGTGGCAGATCCAACTTGATGGTCTTCTTGTTGAGTTCGACTTCATATAATGTATCATCTAATGGATTCAAGGCTCTGAAGGACATGTCATTTACGGCTTTGGTAACTTCTTCGTCGTCGCAATAGCACACACGTCGATGCTTCTCTTTGTTGGTGACGGTTTTACCATATCCAGAATTTCCCAACAGCTTCATGGTGTCGGCAACGATCGACTTGTCAGGGTCAACATCTCCTTGTCTTCTTGCTTCAGATACTTCATCTCCAAATTTTTCAAAACATCTTCTTGGTTTATATTGCATAACTTGATAGACGTGATCAACTTCAATACCATGCTGGAGGTACCACTGCAGTAAAGGGGTTGCAAATAACATTTTTTCCGCTCCATAGCTTCCGATCAAACTTCTACGGGGTTTCTTCATGATTCCATTCTTCTCGGCAAAGGACTTCATGTGTTCACCAATATCATCTATGGAAATATCTGTATTCTTGAAGATAGGTGTCATCTCTTCAAAGTACTCTTTCAGGTGATCTGGTACATGTATATCACATTCGACTAAACCAAACAGTTCACCGGACTTCACTTTGTTCAGTATTTCTTCCTCTGTCATCGCACCATCTATTTTGTCTGAAAAGTTCTCTTTCAGGAAGGCTTTGAGTGTGGCATCGGTCTTCTTCATCTCTCTCCACTCAAACTCCCAGATTTCGATAAGTTTATAGCCCAAATCGGTGATGTACTTTGCATTGGTACGGATGTCTTGTAGTAGTTCTTTCATCGGTTTATCTCTGACTTCATTATGGATGATAGGAAGGCCATTCTTATCTTTCATGCAGGTATGTCCGTGCCAGAAGCAGCCATGGAACTGGTATACAGTCTGTGTCTCTTTGCACCAACCATCAACAGGCAACTGTCGTCGAGCAATCATTTTTTCAGCTCCGTTAAACTGATGTCTGATGTGGATGTCATCTCTCATGGATAAAAACTCTAACCATTGTTCAGCCATTTTACCATACTTCATTGGATGTTCTGGTTTAAACTGGTTTTCTTCACGACGTCTAATACTCCAACCCGTTGGCATCTCTTGCATTAGGCACCAAAGATATAATGCATTCGCATCAAAGCCTATAATACTTCCACATGGTTTTGCTTCTTTGCCATATTTTCTTTCTCTGATTCGGGTAACATCTTTCTCATGGTATCGGTTGAAGATAATTGAAGGTCCACCAACGATATTATCTTTCACCAAGTGATGCAAGTCTTTATTCTTCTGGTTAAATAATGTGAAGTAAGTGTCATCATTCATGGTCTGGAACAGGTATTTCAACGTGAGGCCCGGAACACTGATACCATCTTTAAACATGTCGATGTGGCGTTCTTGGTAGAAAGCAAACTGCTTGTCAACTGCTTCAAGGAATGGTTTTACATCTCGGTTATTATACCAGATCAGAAAATCACGGAAAGTTGTCATCTCCAGGTCGTTCCATACATGCTGGCAGTACTGGTATTCTTCATTGGATATATTTTCTTTTTTGAGAGAACTGTAGAAGGCTTCATGGTCTGGTAGGTGGTCTTGATCCAATTTGTTCAAGCTGTCGATCCATTCATATGGTAAAAATCCCTTTGTCACGGAGCAGCCAAATGCTTTCAAAAACTTGTCATAGCTGAATCCTGGAGCGAGGTAGTTGCAAATATCAACAAACTTGAAAGATTCTGTCGAGACGCGCATGTAGTTATTCGATTTCTTCACTGCAAACTTGAGTGGATTCTGTCTCTTCAGGTATGTCATCAGTTCACGCTTGACTACATTCATATCATATTTTCCAGAGTTGAATCCGATGACGGGCATCTCTTGTAGGTTGTCTTGAAATTTCTTCTCCAATTTTTGTAAAGGGTGCATCTTGGATGTATCTTCTCCAGTAGCTCTGGCTTCCGCTTCCAGCGTTTCATCAATTTTCTGTCTGAGTTTAAACAAGGTCCAAGCATGGTAGGTCTGCATCAGTTGGTGGCAATGAGATGAAATAGCTGTGAGGTATGTCATCATTTCTTCAACAAGTTCTTGAGAATTTCCATTTGTAATGAAACATTTCGGTTCTTGGTATTCTGGAACATTACTACATATGCTCACACTCAATGGTCGGTGTTCTGCTTCCCATATCAGTTTATCACTGTCAGCAGGTAGATTGGATTTGACAAAGTAACTTTCAAAATCAAACGTTGCACGGTATGGATAAAACTTCTTCTCTTCAGATACTTCTATACCTTCATCTTCTAACAGATCAAATATGGACTGGGATGGATGGTATACACCGCCAACATACTGGTACTTGACTTCATCTGTACAGATTTTCTCGTGACGCCGAAGATATCGGGCAGATTTCCATAGTTTGCCGCATTTGCGGCATTCAAAGGATTTGCAGTATTGGTCTATATCGATGATGTAGCTTAAATGGTTCTTGTAAATGTACACATACATGGTATCTTCATACTTTCTGTGAGATCTCTGTACTAATTTGGCAACAATTTGGTCATCATCATTCTTGACAAGTTCATATACTTGGATATTTACTTCAAAACAGCTCTCCAAGTCAGGTAATTCGGCTAAAGTTACTCCACGGAATTCATTCTTTGGCTTCTTTGTATACTTGTTGTACATGGCATCTGTTGTATTATTCAATGTGTGTGCTTTGGAACCACTCCATAAAGCTAAACAGCGGAAAATACACAGGTTGTCATCATAGGTAAAATAGTTATTGTTATCTTTCACCAAAGCATTTACTGCTTTGTTCTGGGGAATGTAGTCAGGAAGATCTTCTACCATTCCAATTGGGTGGTCTTTCAGCTTATTCACATAAAATGTGACGTTGGTAACTCTCTCCACAAGCCATTTGGTGTTGGGTCGTTTTAATTTGGCCCATTCCAGGATATCTTCTTCCATGACATCATCAAGGAATTCTTCAAAGTCTTCTTGGCAGCATACAAGTTGTGGAACATCAAGTACCCGGGCGTTGTTTTGTGATGGATGGTAATACTTCAGTTCATTCATTTCATTGTGTCGCAGGATAAAACCAAAACTCAGATTAATTTTAAATCTTAGCTGTTGTGGCAGAAATATGGTAGTCATCAATTCATCAGTCATCATCTTCAGGTTCACATCGTTGATCCGGTAGTTATATTGGTCTTGGACTCTTCTGTTCATCATGTGGCGAGTTCTAATAGAACTCCAGTTATCTTCGTACACGGTCAATATCTCATCTGGCTCTTCTTCAGACATCATATTCTTTTCAAACTCCATTGGGTCAACATCATAATGGGTGGTCGTCGTGGTCCGTGGTTGTTTAGGTGGTCCTCTCTTCGGTTCATCAGTCTTCCTTTTTGATGGTACAGGAACTGGTCGGTGGGCAACGCTCTTGTGTCGATTAAAATGGAGTAGTTGGTTAAACTCCTGGCCGCATTCCATACATGTATATGTCTCCAAACATTTCTTCAGATGGTTTACCAAATCTTCTTTCCTCGTAAAAGTCTTGTTGCAGTTGGTACAATCGTGGGTTTTCTTCTCTCCATGGGTATTTCTCCGATGGCGATCTCGATTCGTTCTTGCAGTAAAGGTCTTCCCACACTCTTCACAGGCGTAGACATCAGTTCTGGTAACGGCAGTAGCAGCTTCAGACATCTTCATAAATTTTTTGCAAAGGCAAAATTGCTATAGAAAACTCTCTAGCGATGTGTTCAGTTCGAAGGATCGAAACAGAATGACGCGACGTTATTCTTCTCCGGAATTTATTTAGACGTGACGGACGTTTTTGATAACGTCACGACGTCACAAGGTTTTTTCATCGATATTTTCATTCTCGATGGGTGTTTGTGTTTGTTTCCTATAGGATTATAGGTTAAAGTTGGGAAATTTAGAAAATTAGTATAGAAGTCAATGGGAAAGAAACACAATGGGAATCCAGAGATCTGATTGGTGGATTAACTTCGCTCTGATTGGTCAGTGTAAAAACATCTTGATCCTCATTAATTTTATTATTTAAAATCATGTAGTTAGGGGGGTCATTTGAAGAAATTGCTAAATATAGACACTAACAATTAGTTAGGGGGTCAGTTAAGGATGTTACTAAAAATAGAATTTATAAAAATATAGTTCCAAGTAGAAGCAGAGGATTCTGGGTAAATTTGTCCTATAGCACTACGTGCTATTCTTAATAGGGAAAAAACGTCATGGGATCCAAAAAAATGGGAACATTACTCCACTTCAAACGAACACACCCCCTCGGTATTACGTGCTACTCTTAATAGGGAAAATCCGAACCAGAAAAATACTCCACTTCAGTCGAATGCACCCCTTGTACCCCTTAGTACTATAGCACTACGTGGTAAGCTGATAAAATGGGGAAATAAAGTCAATTTCGGTGATTTTGTAATGGATTTTGGTGATTTAGATGGATTGTCGGGTTGTTTGTGGTAATTAGATTTACTCTTCTACAAAGGAACACACCCTCAAAACATACCCCGTCCTATTACAGAACAATTGGGTAACATAGCAATCACGTGCTACCATAGAAACCAAGATGGCGGCCTCCAGTATACAAAATGGACGACGGAAACACGTATCACCCTAACAACACGCGCTGCGCATGCGCACTCACACCACGTATCACTACGGGGATGACGTCACAACATGGCCGCTCACGCGGGTTACCATGACAACACAACATGGCGCCACTACGTCACGTGACTATGACGTCACATGAGATCCGGCAATGAGATCCGGCAAATAAGGGTCGAAACGTGCGAGCACTACTACTGAGGGGTGTACAGAAATTACTCAGCCAAACTGATTCTGAAGGGGAAAAGAATTCTGAACCAACTAAAACTTTTAGGGAAAAATAGTTTCAGCAAGGTCTTTGTGGGGAAAACACTGTGGGAGAGGGTGGGTTTACCAAGTATAACGTATGGCACGGACGTGATTCCATTGAACCACACCGTTATTAAGAAGTTGGAAAATACTCAAAATGATGCCGGCAGATGGATAACAGGGTCCAGTAATGCTGCAGCTTTGGAAGCAGTAAGGGGGGAGCTTGGGTGGATGAAAATCAAGGACAGGGTAGATTTGGGAAAACTGTTTTACTTTAACTACTTGAGAAACCTGCCTGACAACCGGTGGTGCAAATTGATGCTCGATACCATTTGGAATTCTAATATAGAAACGGGGTGGTCAAAACATGTGAGGGAACTAATGGACAATTACTCTATAGAGGTCACAAACATAGAAGTAGGAATGAAAGAAGGCAAAAGGTTTGTCAAAGAGAGAGTCATGGAAGATTGCAATCGAAACTGGCGAGCAGGGGTTAGCGTGAAAAGATCACTGCAGGGGTTACAATATAAAGAAAAGCCAGCGTTTGAGAAGTACCTAGATGGCACCTTTGGAGGGTCACTGCTGTTCAAACTGAGATCAAGATCACTGGAGCTTCGGGGAAAAATTGGGAGAGATGGGGAAAAGGGATGCCAAATGTGCCACTCTGGAGTAGTGGAGACCCTGGAACATTTTCTCTTGGAATGCCCACAGTATATACCTCATAGAATAAAATTTACTGGAAGAATAATGCAGAAGTGGGGTGAAGAAACAAAGGATAGATGGCTGAAGGGGGACACGAGGGAGAGGGTAGGAATGCTTATTGAAGAAATTGAAAAAGAGGAAGTGAGGGACACTATTAAGCAGTTTATATCTGAATGCTGGGAGGAGAGGAGGGGAAGAGGGGGTGGGGTGCAGGGGGAATGATGGCCTTCTCTTATGAGGACCGCGACAAATCAGCGGCTGGCCAAAGAGTTATTATTATTATCTCCTTACGGTATAGACATTTACTCATACTCTCATATTGCACTAATGTTTTGGTTATTTTTGTGCTTACAAAAAAATTCTATTATTATACGTGCATTGCTGTAATTTCTACTATACCGTTAAATAAATAAATCTAATCTAATCTAAATAAATCCCCACCGTTAAAGGGCAAAGGCGTTAGGGAGACAAACTCCCTATATTTAACTTAATCAAAAAAGGATCAGTAATGGAATTCTCAGAAAAAAAGGATCCAAAGGCATCCCAAGAGATGGACACTCTCACATATTACTACACAAGAATTGAAGATAGAAACCCATAAAACTATACAAAATATTACACGAACGAATGAACGATCGAACGAACGAATGTATTGATGAATGAATGAAAGATTTAACAAACGAATGAACGAACGAACGAATGAACGAACCAATGATTGAATATTCGAATAAATGTTAGAAAGTAAAATAAACTTTTCAATGGATATTGAAATGAATGAATGAATGAATGAATGAATGTAAAATAAATTTTTCAATGGATATTTAAATAATTAAACAAATATCTAAACAGCCGAATAAACAGTAAAATATTCAAATATATAAATGAACGAACGAATGAACGAAGAAGAACGAACGAACGAACGAACGAACGAACGAACGAGTGAGCGAGCGAGCAAGCCAGCGAGCCAGCGAGCGAGTGAGTGAGTGAGTGAACGAATGAATGGATGAATGAATGAATGAATGAATCAAATAAATTTCTAAAAAGTAAAACAAACTTTTCAATTGATATTCAAATAACTAAAATATCTAAATAGCTGATTAAACAGTCAAATAATCAAACAAATGAATGAATCAGCGAACGAATGTTCGAATAATATATTTGAAAGTAAAGTTGATCTTCCAGTGGACATTCAAATAATTAAACAAATATCTAAATAGCTGAATAAAAAGTAAAACATACAAATGTTTAAATTTTAAACTGAACTTTGAATTTGTAAATATAAACATACTTTTAGATATTTAAATAATAAAGTATAAATCAGTAAGTTCGTCCCTTGCTCGATCTATGGTAAATTTGATTGAGTGGTGTAGGCCCCGACTACCAAATGCATGTCTTACATCTGATACAGATACTATCGCACATGTAGACAAATATCAAAATAATATATATAAATGCTTATAGCACTTTTGGGGGTGTTATTTTATCTTATTTAATCTAATTATTCTTCTAATCTTGAATATAACGAGTTGCTATTCTCATGCATCAACTGCGGCAATGCAAAATAATCGTCGCATGAGTGCTAGAGTGTTCTATGTCCCTCTGGGACATGGAGCATTCCAGCACGCAAGTGACGTAATGGCAAACGAAATCACATGTGATATAATGTAACTTGTCGCCCCCCCCCCCCCCCCCGCCCCGACTACCTAATGCATGTCTTACATCTGATACAGATACTATCGCTCATCAACTAATTTCTGAGACACGATCAAGCTAGCCCTTACAATGTTGCGAATTGTTTACAACACCAGATTTATTCTTCTAATCATCTCCTGTGCAGCCTGTAACTCGATTAGTGAGATGTTATCCCCGCATCCAATTATACATCTGTGGTTCTACGAGTAATACTACATAAAAAACACACACACACACACAGAACGTGGTGTGGCTGCGATACTATACGATTTTGTATAATATCGCAGCCTATTGAGCATGTTTCACCAATCTACACCAACTGGGACACCCTTATCCGTATCCGTCTTGCAAACGATTTAAAATGGCCGATAATCACGGTTTCTTTTCTACGCCCCAGGTATCGTAGTCACCATTTACCACCTACAACTTTCCACTTCTTACTCAGCCAAACCAGAGTCATTGCCTCACAATGGAAAAAAAAATAATAAATTAATGGTGATGATGGAGGTGTCTGTGATGGTGATGGTAGTGGCAGTGGTAGGGCTGATGGTGACAGTGGTAATTGGTTGGCATGGCGATCATCACAATAATGGTAATAATGATAGTGGTGGTTGCAGTAGTAGTGATGACAGTGATGGCGATGGTATAGTGGTGGTGATGGAAACAGTGACAGTGATGGGGATGGTGGTAGTAATGATGGTGGTGATAATAAAACTAGTAATGGTAGTGAGAGTAATGATGGTAATGATAATGATAATCACTGTTACTGTTACTATTATTATTGTTGTTGATGCTGTTGGTATTACTTTAATTTTCTCTTCTACTATTTTCATTGTCAGTGTTATTGATTTGTTGCAAGATGGTACAAAGTCATATGGGGTGTAGCTCACTTGACCTAACTTACTGCTGTAAAGCAGACAATCCTTCAAGGCAATTTTCGTGGTTTCGTGCCTGAAGGATGACTCCCGCAAGAACTACTGCTTCTTGAATTCAAATAAAGTTCGTAAATAGTAAAAAAGAGTCCGTGAATGGCTAAAATCCCGGTGAAACTTGATCAACCTAATGCACTGAAGATATTTGAATTTGTTTTGTCTTACATCTCAGTGTGTTCTGCTCATTCATATTAGCAACCTCACTTTGCAAACAAGATTCAAACCTTAACTGAGTTATTATTCTTACAAGACCCACTTAAACATCATTAGTTTGCGACTTTAAGCAAGCATTCTACGTGCATGCAACCCAATCTAACTTCCTAGATGTTATCCATGTTTTATTGTATTTCTCTTCTTTTCTATCCTTCATACACCTACTCCATTTGCTTTCTCTCAAACTCAACCTCTCGTAGACACCAAACCAAAATTAATTCCCAGCAGTGTGGAATAAACATGTCATTGACAGGTACTATATGCCGGACACGGTCTATATTCTATCACCCTCAAATTACATAATGTCTAGCATTATTGCGACTTATCGTGCCCGGATTGGTACATTCAGTTCCACAATTCATATCAGCAACCTCAAGCGCAAACTAGACAGACACCAATCCATGTGTTCCTTATTGTTTGTGTAGATGCGTTGTATAGGGATCGAGTTTCATACCTCTCTCATTGTGACATTAGCCGTACATTTAATAGCAATCAGTTATACTCCACATCGAACATGTCAAGATGATACAGCAAACAGTTCTAGAACAAACTCAACAGAGTCTGGTAAGTCGTGTCTTGAGTCCTTCTCAAAATGGACTCTAAAGCTTATTCTGGTATTGTCAGGAGATATAGAATTGAATCCCGGACCAGGTTCTTTGAGTGCCAAAAATACCATAAATTCACTCCAAATCTTCCACATGAATATTCAGAGCCTTAAGCCCAAATTAGAAATCCTCGAGTATGTATCCTTGTCGTATGATATTATGGCCTTCACTGAGACCTGGATACATGACTCTGACCTAACATGTGATATCAAGATTCACGGTTTCCAAGAACCTCTACGCCTTGCTCGCATGTCAAGGGGAGGAGGTGTTGCAATTTATGTGAAAGATGGCTTGTGCTTTCGGCATCGAACTGATCTTAGGGTGAATAACATTGAGTGCCTTTGGGTTGAGGTCTCTACCAATCTTGGTAATTCATTACTGCTAGGAGTGTTTTATCGCCCACCCAATAGTACAGCAGAAGTTTGGGATAATATTGTTGCTTCCATTGAAAAAGCAAAAGATACATTGATTCCTGACACTATTATTACTGGTGATTTTAACGACAATCAGTTGGGGTCTCCCAGGGGCCACTTCCATGATATATGCAACAACTTCAATCTGAAACAACTTGTAAGTGAACCAACATGCTTTACCGAGACATCGGCCTCATTAATTGACCTCTTTGCTGTCAGTAATACCGTCCATATACTGGAGTGTGTCGTATTGGAACCATTTATTCCGGACATGACACGCTACCATTGTCCAATTCTTGTGCAGATCCAGTTTCAAAGAACATCACCTAAAACCTTCAAAAGACGCATTTGGCTGTATGCAGAAGGGAATTACGAAGCCCTTAATACTACATTCAATAACACAGACTGGGTAAGCTTGTTTGATCATCCATGCCAAGATACCATTGTCTCTAATTTCACTAACAAGCTTCTCGACGCAGCATCCAAATTCATTCCCAATAAAGTTATAACATCCAGACCCAGTCAGCCGAAATGGATGCACAATCAGATACAGTCCCTGATAAGGCAAAGGGCACGCTTATATCGCAAGGCAAAGCGCTCCGGTCTGTTACGTGACTGGGAAGTATATAAGAAAAAGCGCAATGAAGTCGTTTCAGCTGTCAGAAAAGCGAAAGCTTCATACATACCCAAGGCCCAGGCAACACTAAGCTCCCCAGAAACAACTGCGTCGAAGTGGTGGAAAACATTAAAATTATTTGTCGGCAAACATGTATCGGAAATCCCGACGATAAGACATCTGAATAAGGTTTACTCAACTAATCTTGAGAAAGCGGAAGTGTTTAACGAATATTTCTGCTCCATCTCTACATTGGATGATTCTAATGCGTCTTTGCCACCGTTACTCAACCCTGCCTCTAATCTTCTCAATAGTATAACATTGGATTGTCGCGAAGTGCACGAAGCAATAAAATGTATCAATGTATCAAAAGCTTCCGGTCCCGATCTTATAAGTCCTCGACTTCTTAAAGAATGTCAACGTTCCTTATGTGAACCGCTTACGACCCTCTTCAGTGCACTCCTGCAAACTTGGTATTTCCCCAAATTATGGAAGCAGGCCAATGTGACCCCAGTGTTAAAAAAAAATCCTTCTAACCTAGTTACTAATTATCGCCCCATATCATTAATTAGTTGCATTGGAAAACTATTTGAGAAATGTGTTTTCAAGCGTTTGTGGGATTTTCTATGTGAGAACAATATACTCAGCCAGTTTCAGTCTGGTTTTATCGCAGGTGACTCCACAGTCTTACAACTAACGGATCTGTATGACGAATTCTGCCATGCTCTCGATGAAGGCAAAGAAGTCAGAGTTGTGTTCTGCGATGTTAGCAAGGCATTTGACAAGGTCTGGCATGTTGGTCTCATACACAAGCTTGAAAAAATCGGGATATCTGGTGACTTGCTCTGTTTCCTAAAATCTTACCTCTCCAATCGGTGCCAGCGGGTTGTAGTTTCCTCGGAAGTGTCTCCCTGGAAATCAGTAAATTCTAGTGTTCCACAAGGCTCGATCCTCGGTCCTCTGATGTTTTTGATATTCATAAATGACATTACAGATGACCTGCTCAGCAGTATACGACTGTTTGCAGATGACACTTCCCTGTATCTCATAGTCGAGAACCCTGTTCAAGCGGCAGTCTCGATCAACCATGACCTGGTTACAATCGAACGTTGGTCCAAGACATGGCTGGTCGAGTTCAACCCTCAAAAAACTGAAACTATGTTGATATCACGCAAAACAGAGGCCTCAGTTCATCCACCAGTATACTTGAGTGGCATCCAAATTTCCGAGGTCAGTAGCCACAGACACCTAGGTGTAACTCTGAACAAAACCTGTACGTGGAATGATCATATTGATCTCGTATGTTCCAAAGCTTGGACGCGTGTTGACATGATTAGGTCACACAAGTTCACATTTGATCGCAATGTCCTCGAAAAAAATATACTTCGCCTTTATCAGGCCACTCTTAGAGTATGCCGACTGTGTATGGGACAACTGTTCAGCAATCCAAGCTGCTGAGTTAGAGAAAATACAAATAGCGGCAGCAAGAATAGTTACTGGTGCTACTGTAAGTACCAGTAAAACCCTCCTGTATGCTGAAACACAATGGGACACTCTACAGGAACGACGCCGAAAGCACAAGCTCATTCAGTTTTTTAAAATGTATCACAAATTAACCCCCCAATATATTTCCATCAAGGTTCCACCAACAAATGTATCCATGAATCCAACCCGCAATCTCCGGGATGTTAACAATCATCGAGTTCCCTTCTGCCACACTAACTTATACCAATCCTCCTTCATTCCGGATGTTACTGACCAGTGGAATCAAATTCCCTCACCGATTAGGGAAAATCCCTCCCTTCCCAATTTCAAAAGGTACTTAAATAGTGCGAACCGCCGACCACCCACGTTCTACTCAGGGGCCAAATGTCGAGCAGCACAAATTTATCACTGTAGACTAAGATTACATTGTAGCAGCATCAACGACCATTTATATGACAATCACATTTCGGCATCTCCCCTTTGCCAGTGCGGTGATTTAGAGACAACAGAGCATTTCTTGCTCCGTTGTCCAATCTTTGACGTTGTACGGAATTCTACAATCCACACTTTACCATTCCCTGTAGACCTCTCAATATTACTGTATGGTTCTGAACACCTGGATAACACCGAAAATTCACTTGTATTCCATGTTGTACAAGACTTTATTTCACAAAGTGGTCGTTTCCGATGAGGCATTAGAGTTAAGCTTCGGCCTTATTCGCCACGCCGTTGTTATTCTTAAGTTTATTCCTTTGTCTCTGATACTTTGTCAGCGGTCTATATATAGAAAATATGAATTTCTTCTCCCTCCTACCACACGTTCTGGCTAATAGTTGGAAGGTGGTACATGACTGGGCTTTTCCATATAACACGCATTGCTGACTTCAGTGTCACAACGTGTCACGGAGAGGTGCTGTTATTGCTGGTTGTACGTCGGTGTCCCATAGCAAGCGACATTTTGGACTGTGATACAACAGGAATTATTTGTTTCTTTCATAGATGTTATAATCCCAGTTTGATGCTCTATTATTTTCTAAGCGGCTAGCAATGACAGCACTATCTCTGATGCAAACAGTTCCATAGGTTGCTTTAGTAATGATGTAGCAATAGTATAGTTGAACTTGGTTTGGTTTCAGTACTTTACCTTCACCCCTTCATTCTCTCTCTCTCCTTCTTTCCCACTAACCGTCCAGTACTTTGTCCTTCTCTCTATTCTAGTATTGGTCTCTTCTTCTTTTGCCCTGTTTAAGCAATATATTACGTTGAAAATATTACTTCCACCTAACTTAGTAACTGATTTAAACTTACTGGGAGACAGCTCACATAAGCTTATAGCATCCTGCTGAATCCCATCACTATATTAACTGTAATTGTACCAAATGCATTGTTGTTATACATACAATTTTGTTAATTCTTTCGTTTCTTTATTCTTCATTATTACGTTTTTGTATGTATTGTACCACAATTTGTTTTTCATAAATAAATATTGTTTAAACTAAAATATTACAACTTTGTGTACCCATCCCCTCCCTCTCCTACTTTTCAACTGCAGCCATAAATCAACAAAATTAAGGTACAAAAATTACCAAATTCAACAAAACTTAAAATATATCACACAGGGCATCAGAAATAAAACCATTTCAACTTATCAATTTTGTCCTTCAAAATCCAGTTACTGGTCTTGCATTTCATCACTTAACCATGTTTGTTTTTTTTATATCAATATATACCAGGGAAGGGGTCCCAATTTAATATTTTTCTTAATCCTTATATCAATAGCGTCGGGGATAAATCCCCAAATATATTCACAGGTAGATGACAAATTTATTTGCATCTGGGCAAACACATGATTAAAAAGTATGTGCCCAGCAATGAAAAAACAGAATTCCAGACAGAATCTCAGGATTTTAAATAATGCTATCCTATTGAAATTCCTACAAACACCAGTATTTTTTTTTTTTTTAATTTGGAAAATAATTCTCTACCCAACCGAAACAAATATGCCAATAGCGGTACAGTTTCATATTAGAAGTGCTTTAACAGGTCCCAAACTATCTCAAGTCCTCATACAAAATTCAATATGATATCAGAAAAATCTGTCTGGAGCCCTGCTATTTCAATTTCGGAAAACTTCCGGAAACAATATTATCAGTTTTTAGCATACTAATTCTTTGGGGGCATGCCTTTGCATTGCCCGAAACTCAATTCCTGCCACAGTTTCCAAAATCCATCCAAAATTATCTGAATATATGGATATTATTTTATGGGGAAGGGAACCCATAGAGGGTACAGGCATTCTGTGTGACCGAGGCCACCAGCACCCCCAAGGACATCTGTAACTCCGTAGCAACTTTCAGTGCAACTTCCCCCAAGTAGAGAGGAGTTCCCCTACCGCCAAATTCATTTCCCCCTGGAAATACTGAGCGTCAGATTCCAATACCAGACGATTTAGCGGGATGGCTTTCACACCGTCCCACTGTTCTGGTTTAAAGTATAAACATTTTGGGCCTATACTAAAGTATGCATTGGGGAAGTGGTTTACCCATCTCTCGACCACATCCCTACTGGAAGTGAAACAGTGTAGGTGAATTTTTTGTTGCTTACCTACGTTATCCATCATCATCAGGTGCGCGAGGGAATTTACTTCCCTCCCCAAGTAATCTCCCGAGGGACCCTTAAGTGTAACACAATGGGCTTTGCTAAGGCTGCCAACTTCAATAACCCTGCAAATACAAAGTCCTGCAGATACCATGTATCAACCGGCTCTGTTCTGTCGAGCCCACTTCACCTAAACCTGCAACATATGGGAGCAAGCCCATTATTGGGAACATGAGGTTTTCTAATTCCACCAGGGGGATATTCCTCACATGACGGGGATAAAGGCCAATCACTGCCTTCATACCAGGATCCCCAAGAAGTTCCTCTGGCCTAGGGTAGGTTACCGGATCACAATAAACTACCACCCCGCCCAAAACAGACAAAGGACAAGTTGTAGGTCGGCCACCATTAAGGGAGAGAACCTCCCTGGCTGACAAATTGTTTTTTCGGAACCTCTGGCGAACCCTATCTAAATGAAAATGTGTGTCCACCAGATTCATTGAACAAGATTCCCTGGAAGATCTAGCGGGAGAAAAACCTAGAGGGACTCCCGACAAAGCACTGGCTGTTGGGACAGCCGCAGGAAGACCTGGATTACCTCCCACCCTGGGACTAACCACGGAGTAAATGGCACAAGAAACGATTGACAAACCCTCTGAAGAATGAGACATGGCTGAAGAAACGGGAAGAGGCACTAACTGACCTCCTCCCCAGGAACTAACTGTAGGAGCCGTTGAAGCAAAAATGGGGGGAACCTCCGGAGGGACCAGTAACAGTTACTGGAGAAGCATGTCTAGCTGGAGATAATACTGAAGAAACTGTCGCGGAATCTCCCACTGAAGAGTCTGCCACTGAACAGACAGGCACCTCCACCATCATCCGTGCAACTGAACAGGTAGGCACCTCCACCACCATCCGTGACTGAACATGCGAGGTCACCACCAAATTCTCCTGGGGTTCCAGGGAGTGCAAATCCTCCCTGACCACTGTCTGGCGTTTTGAAGGAGGTGACATTGGAGACGTCACCCTGCGACTGCAATCTGGGATACACTGATCCGTCAGTCGGGGTATCCTCTGAGGTACTCGCTTCAGGGGCTTTTCAAACCTATTTCCTGAGGGACGTGATCTCCTCGTCTCCTCAACTTTAATTTGCAGGAACATAAGAATCCTCCAATGTACCAACCCAGCTGGCGTAGCCAGGTGATCTAAACTCCCTGCAGGAGGGAACTGAGTGCTTGGCACCCACTCAAATAGGCCTTCCAACTCCTGCATGCGTGCCACAAATTGGGGAGTTAATTCTTGTAGTCTCAGATATCCCATCTCAAGAGGAGCTATCATCCTCTCAAAAGCCCGAGCAATGGTCTTTGGACTAAAATATCGTCCTTCAGATTGCGGCAACCACAAAGCAGTGGGGAGATGATCCCCTTGGCAGTGTTTTCGCAACTGCCTTACTTTAACTGCACAACTTGGCAAAGGACACACTGATGGTGGTCCCTTTAACTTAGGGGTGGGGGGCAAATCTACGGATTTTGGGAGAAAAAGAACATCATCCTTTCCCACCTCCAGTATCGAAGAAAATATTTTGTCTGCTTTTGTACCAGCCTGTACTTCTGGCTTTTTGTCACTGAGGGATGAACATCCCTTCGATCTTTCACTTCCGGCCGGAATTAGGGAGATAGACTCTCCCCAAACTGACGCACCTAATGGTGTCACTGGCCCCTGGGCTCCGGAAACTATGTTCCCAGTTGAGCCAGAATTAGTCTTCTCCACTTTTTCCTCACCAACAAACCTAACCATTGGTAGGTTGGGATCCGTTTTTAAACGGACATCCCGGGTTTGAGCCTGAGGGTTGTAATCCAAAGTTTGGATCCTCCTCCTTTGTCCCTGTCCCCATTTCTTACTCTTCTTTTGGACTTTAGTCCAAGATCTCTTTGGGGATTGGTTTCCTTCATCCGAACTCGTGATTATGTATTTAACTGGTATCTGTTATAATCTGTGCAAAGATACAAACAAATAAAAGTGTCTAAATTTCCCCTGTAAACAAGTCATTATTGGGGACTTGCCAATTCACAATGTGGACAATTATACAGATCTATTCTCTGAGCCGATTGTTCCGTTACTTGCACACAACAACCATGAAACCAGTCCAAACAACTGTTACATTGTATCATGAAAGACCCTGTATCAGGCTTCTCATATATACAGTACAATGGAACCACTGAGCCTCTTGTTTCTGAAAGATTTTTATGGCGCTCAATCCAAGGTGGTAAAATTCCATCAGTACAAGGTTTGAGTTTGTCATGATTCATTGTTATTGATTTACTAATCAATTGTATTTTAAACAGAAATGAAGAAATGCACTGAAAAATTATTCCTGACCCCTTCCAAATTGGATTTAATTTTTTACAACGGCCAGGTTTACTTGCAAAATCAAGGAAATAAACAATATCTCCCACTTTAAATGTCTGAGTTTTTGTGGTAGTGTCATCGTATTTCCTTATTATTTTCTGTTGAGTTTTCAATTTTTCACGGACCAGTTTATGAAATGTTCTTATAGAATTCTCCAAAGCAAGAACAAATTCAGCTGCATTTTGAAATGTTTCATTTGGAGGAGGACCAAAAACTAGGTCTGTTGGTTGTACCACCTCCCTTCCAAGCATCATTTTATTAGGAGTAAATCCAGTACTTCTGTTCACCGAAGATCTTAATGCTCCTGCCAACTGAGGGACATGTAAATCCCAAGTGGACTGTCTGTTTCCCACGAAACATCTAAGGGAATCCACTAAAGTTCTATTTACCCTTTCCACTTGGCTGTTAGATGATGGGCGATAAGATGTTGTTCTTGCCTTGTGAATTTGTAACAATTTACAAACAGCTTTAAATAAATCACTTTCAAAATTTGCCCCTCTATCTGTATACACTTCCAATGGGCAGCCAATCCTAGAAAAACACTCAATGACTGCTGCAGTCGCAGTTTCCCCAGCCGTCTGAGATGGTAGGGGAATACATTCCATCCATTTTGTAAATTGGTCACTTATTACTAGAATGTATTCATTTCCCCTCGACGTTTTTGTTAAAGGGCCCAAAAAATCTAAATGAACACGTTCCATTGGGGACCCTGCATGATATGGAACCACTTTGTGACGGAAATGAAAGGAAGGCTTCTTTTGTTTATTACATCTAGCACAGACTTTAACATAAGTCTCAACATTAGCAGTTAATCCTGGCCAATAATATCTAGCTTTTATTTTTTTCATGGTACGGTTAATCCCCTGATGACCGCCAACGGTAGATCATGAATTGACATCAATATCTCCGAACGTAGGGGATAAGGTATCACCAAAACCAAGTGGCCATTTTTTCTCTTTTTGTATATCAATTTCCTAATCATGGAAAATCTTTCCCGGTGATTCCAAAACAATTTGGATTCGGCACTTGCCTGAAAAAGAGCATCGGGGGAAGGTATTTCCCCCTTTTCTAACCAATTTCTAAGAAATTCCAGATCAACATCTTCATTCTGTTTAGCTAAAATTTCTTCATACTTCAGACCACTTAAAGCATATTCCAGTTCAGGTGGGTCCCTATCTTCCCCTGCCTGTGGATTATTATTATCAGCATCTGTAATAACTGTAATACCTACTCCCTTAGGCTCTATCCCCAAATCTTTTGAAACACTCCCTCCTTCCCCAGGATCAAGTGTTTTTGTGAGGGGGTTATTTACAATTTCTAAGTTTAACATATCAAGGGAGCTAACTCTATTATCTGAAATTCCTGAGTTTAACACATCAAGGGAGCTAACTCTATCTGAAATAGTCTCTGAAGTTTCAACTGAAAGAATCTCTTGTATTGGAAGCAATATTGGAACATATTTCTGTTTTTGCATGAAACACATTTTGAAATCATTGTATTTTTCTACCCAAGCTATTTTACCTTCTGTTTGGTTTCTATTGCTTGGTAGGGGAATAACATCATCTACATTTTCAAAGAAATTTCCCCAATGTTGGTCTATCCTCTTACAATATCTACAAACCCCACAGGGAAGTTGTTCTAATGGCACCCCCGGTCTGTATTTCTTACAAAAGTCTTCCTCTGGACGCCGTGACAGAAAATCAGCATTCTGATGTTTTTTTCCCTGGACGGTGCTGAATTGTGAAGTCATACTGACTTAGCTCCTCCATCCATCTGGCCAGCTGGCCTTCTGGATTCTTAAAATTGGGGAGCCAAGTAAGGCTACTATAGTCTGTCCTGATTGTGAAGTGTCTGCCCAATAGCAAATGTCTAAACTGGCGGGTAAATCGCACCACACTAAGCAGTTCTTTTCGCGTGGTGCAATACTTCCTTTGTTCGGGACTTAATCCACAACTCACATTGGGTATGACTCTTTCTTGTCCATTTTGTAATTGTATCAACTCTGCCCCTATAGCCACATCAGACCCATCAGTGTCCAAAATGAACATATCAGTTTTATTAGCAAAAGTCAAAACTGGAGGAGACCCAAGGGCTGCTTTTAACGCCAAAAATGAATTTTCTTCATCATTCCCCCACTCAAACACTGCCTTTTTACCTGTTCTTTTATACAATGGGGCTGCTAAAGTAGCAAAGTTCTTTATAACTACCCTGTGGTAATTGGCAAGACCCAAAAATCTCTCAATCTCTTTTATGTTTTGGGGTCGGGGCCAGTCTGTAATAACTTGGCTAGCTGGATCCCCCATTTCCATTCCCTGGGAGGAGACTAGTCGTCCCAAGAACTCTATTTTTGTTGAAACAGGAGACACTTTCTAGGCTTTAATTTCAGTTGATACTGCCGAAATCTATCCAAGACAGTTCGCAGATATTTTAAATGATCTGCAAAATCTGTGCCCAACACACACACATCATCTAGAAAAGCTAAGGCAATATCCCATGTTAACCCTCTAAGGACTAAATTCATCACTCGGGAATAACATCTCGGGGCTCCTGTTAAACCAAAACTCATTTTAAGATATTCATACTGCCCACATTTGGTTATAAAGGCCGTTTTCTTACGGTTTTCCTTAGCTCCTGGAATTTGAAGATAAGCCTGGCCTGATTTCCATCCAGACGACTAAACTAGGTATTCCCAGCGAGTGTGTCCAAACAGTCGTCGATTAAGGGCATGGGGTAAGTGTCCTTTCTTGTAACGGCGTTTACTCCTCGGAAATCCAAACACCATCTTACCGAGCCACAGCGTTTACGAATGAGAACCGGTGCCGAAGCGCATTCGGAAACCGATGGCTGGATAATTCCAGCCTTTAACATATCTTTCAATAATTTTTCTTCCTCGCCTACAAAACATGTCGGGGTACGGCGCCTTCGGATTTTAACTGGTTTGGCATCACCTGTGTCAATATGTTGTTCCAAAGCAGTGAAATTTCCCAAATCATATTCATTTTTTGCAAATACATCACTATATTCAATCAATAGTTGTTTAAGCTTGGAAGACTCTTCAACTGCTAACAGTGTCCTGGATTTCTCAAACAATTCCCCTATGTGATCAGGCATCTCTACATTCTTATCTGTAACTACTCCAGAATCCACTTCAGTTACATTAACTTCAGTAAATTCTGGAGAATGTTCAATGGAAGAAATACCTGTACCTTCAACAGCCCATCCAACTATTTGACCTGGATGCATTACAGTATCCTTATTTCCTATATTAATGAAAGTCATAACAGGATCTGTATTTTCGGAATGAGCTGTTCTGGGGATCAACAAATTTGGTTTTAACTCTGGTTCTATCATGTACTCTGACATGGCAGAACTCAGAGCACATTGGACCTGTTTCACTGAATTGAAGGGAATTATTATTTTTTCCAATAACCTCACCTTTACTCCTTCCCTCTTTTGTGACTGCCTCAGCTGAATGGGAATTTCCCCTCTTTCTTTTCCTAAATACATCATATTGTTAGCCAGATCTAATTGGGTACCCTGTTCATGCAAGAAATCAAGACCCAAAATAATTGGAGTCGAAACAGGGGCTACATAAAAATTCCTGATGTACCAATTTTTTCCCACTTTCAGCTTAATGGGCCCAACTATTTGTCCAGAGATAGTTCCTAATTCTCCGCCTACTGTTCGTACTTTAATACCCTTCAACATGCGAGGGTGTTCATCAAAAAACTCTAACAGTTTGTCAGAAAACACTGTTACCTGTGCCCCTGTATCAATAAGAGCATCTAATTTGACATTTTCTAATATCACTGGTACAGTATAGTACAACAAAGTATCCACTTGCTTGATCATTATACTATCTGGCATCTCATTTAATGTTTCCTCTTTTGGGAAAAAATGTTCAGGGAATTTATTCCTATCAATGACAGGATTGTGGCCTATATGTAAATCTGGAGTCAGCAAACGGCCTACATTTCCGACTCGTTCTCGTTTAAATTATCCTCTGAATCGTCCGAAATTTTTACCATTGGTGAAAATCAGGTATTAGGGTCATTTGGTGACCCTGATGGTGTAGAAGGTTTTGAAGCTGACCGATTACTTGGATTTTTGGAAGAGCACTCTCTTGAAAAATGCGACATCGACCCACATGTCCAACAACCCCTCCTTCCAGGTGAGGGAGATCGACTACTTGATATATTTAGAGTCTGACCTGGTTCAATCAAATGGGAAATCTTTATGGTCAGGGTAGCCATACTGTCATTTAAATTTGATAATACTGTGCCAATTGATCTCCAGAAAATTTCTTAAATTCAGTTACTAATTCAGACACAACACTTTGGGTATCCTGAGGCTGGGGCCCTGTTGTATTGGGTCGTACTGATGGAGCAGACACCCGAGCCGACTTTACACGGGGATGTGAGTTATCCCATGAAAGGGTTGCAATCTGAGTTGGGTCCCTGGGTTCTGGAGCTAGTTCCCTCACATTTCCATAAATAGCCAAAGATGTGTGTTGAAACCATTTAATATGATCTATAGCTTCCTCGACTGTTTTCGGGCGCTGATTTGCTGCGTAATGCTCTGCCCCTTTATCTAGGGCACCATGGCAGAAACGCATAACGGCCTGGCGAAACATATGTTCTTCGGGCAAGTTCTTCGGTCAAATGCTTTTTCGGCCAATGTCAAAATCTGATCAGCCCATTCTTCAAGGGTCATCTCTGGTTGCTGCTGAGCTTGATTGAACTGCATTTGTGCAGTCTCAGGGAGTTCGTACTTTCCGAAGCGTTTTTCTAACTTGTCCAGCACATCAACAAAATAGATTTGTGGGTCCTGACGAATTATGGTAGCAAAATACTCGCTTGCTTTGCCATCCAAACACCAACAAAGGTTGTCCTTACATTCTCCCGCAGTCCATTCTTGCATGTCTGCAAACTGCATGAACTTCATTCGAAATGTTTGCCAGCTGGTGGTCTCATTGTATTCTAAGCTCTTGGGAAGGTTAGGCATCCTACGACGATACCTATTGTCCGGATCTCCCCTCTCTCGCATTTGGGAACGTTGTCCCCCAAATTGACAGTACACAGGTTGGGGGTCATGGGCATACCTCTCACCCCTCTACCTGTCCCCTTATGGACGATAAGCATCTCCTTCCCCATAAGGCTGGTACACCCGAGGGGGTGGGTTATAAGCATATCTATATCGGCCTCGGGGAAGCCAACGATTTTCTTGAAAATCATCTCTGTAATTTGCCTTCCCTCCCCCTTCCTCAAAAAAGGGTCTATTCTGCCTAACTGGACGTCTATCCTCAAATCCCCCCCACCCCCCATCTAGTCATGTTGGGATTCACCTCCTGTCGGATGGGCATTGGATTGGGTGGATCTCTGTCTCTACCATCATTCCCACCATTTTGGAAAGTATCATAATCAGAACCCACCGATTCATAAGGTAGTGGAGGGTCCTTATCAAAAGTAGCAGCATATGGGAATGGACCCGGTCTATTTGGAACAGAACTTTGAAATGGCCTGCCTCTAATATGCCGAGCATGTGTTAATGAGGGATCGTCATAGGACTCCCTACTCTCCCCCACTGTATTTCTCGATGCGCGATGACGTGGAGGGCGCTGAGGTTGAGACCAATGTGGAGCACCAGGAGTTTCCCCCCACCCTGGAAAGCGCTGAAGGGCCACTCACTCCTTCCCCACGCTGGCAAACTTGATCCTCGGCTTCAGTGCATCTAGAACAATTTGAACGGGGATTTCCATCTCCCGAAGCATGTGGGACGAAATTTATAGTACCCAAAAGGCTCTGGTTACCTTTAAACCAGGAACCTCTCTCAGAGTGCTTTCTGAAAAAAAATCCTAACTGAGCACGTTTCTGCACCAGCTGGCGAGCTCTGGGGACATCAACACCAGGTAAGGCAAAAAATCCCATGAAATCACATGTATTTATGTAAATTTGTGGTTCGGGAACACTAGGTGCCCGATTCTGATCATGTGTAACAGCCGTAGCCATTTTCTCAAACCCAAAATAATTCACGTCAATATAGACAACAAAATGTGAAAAAATATATCATTTGGGAAATTCCCAACAATCTGACAAAAAAAAAATCAAAAACAAAACCAAAAAAACAATATTCCAAAATAAATGAAAAAGAAATCAAAAGAATATTACATTGGATGGGTAAGTAAAATAACTGGATTTACTAGGATTAAAATTGGCGGATTCGTGTGTCAACAAGACAAAGGCAATATCGTCGGCTGAGTGCTAGAATGTTCTATGTCCCATAGGGGACATAGAACATTCTAGCACACAGGCGACGATATGGCCGCGAGTGGCAAGTTTAAAACTTGAAAAGTTTCGGGCGTCAGCCCACGCAAATTCGGTTTAGTCGTTGCGCCAATGTGGTAATTTTTGGGGATATAATAATCTTAATACACTAATACTTATATATACCACCCAATACCAAATAGTTACAAGTTCATCAAGTGGGTTATTTCCTCCAACGGACGGGTACTTTTAACTCACCAAATGATATGTTCAGCAACCAGATAACGACAACTGGGTTTCCTCTTCCAATCCAGTATAAATATCATTCTCTTGATGACGTCACCGGTTCTCTTTAGTCTTCTGACCAGTTTACCATTCCAATTGCTGATTCCATATTGGAGGAGTAATAATAGGGGCAGCATGGGTGTAAACGATTTGGACTCGGCTTCGCCTCGTCCAAAATATCTCCAGACACCTGTACAACTGTACAATTATTTACCCATATAGTACACAACACAGTGATGTATCTATTACATGTAATTAAACCATGGTTTCACATCAAAGTACTAGGGACAGAGGGGGGTTCCAATCTTCCACCCCATTCCAAATCACCATTCAAACCCACAGCCAGAAAACCCATATTGCACTTGTATTTACTAGTATTTAGATGTTTGTCTGAATAATGCTGTTAACCTTTCACTTAACATGAGAAGCTGATTACCCTTGCCCACAAACTTATTGACTTACTAATTGTTTGTGTCAAAAACATGACGTTTAACACCATTGGAATGACCTCATTGCAATGAGGGTTCATAAGCTATGTTTTTGACACAAAAAACGTGAAAATAATGACAATGGAATGGCAATACTTATGAATAGCACCACCAGCTTTTGACCGTTATATTTGATAAAGGGTTAAAAAATGTTAGAAAATAATTTCTTCATTGAAAGAGTATTTTGGAACACAAATTTGAGGGTGGGGCCCAGTGGGAAAAATTACACAATAAAGTTACAAATGTGAGTGAATTTGTGCACAGCTACATGTACCAATAAAGTAGTCTAGTACTAATAAAGTAGTCTAGTACTAAATTGTCCCTTTTATTTGATGCCTGACCCCCTGTTTTGGGGTCGGAAAAAGTTCTCTGCAGGGTTATACTTGACAAAGATATTTGAATCCCAAAATTAAAGAGATGCGATAAAATTTTGTTTAGATCGAGCATTGTTGTCACGGTTCCAATGTTACAGCACAATACTACAGTAACAGCTGTGAAATATTGTTCTCGCCTTGAATCAAGTCCCCCCACCCAGCCACCCAAACTGAAGCCTCAGTTGATGAGAAACAATTGGAAAGACTGAACAGTATGTTTTTGGAAACTAAAGTAAATCTCATACACTCTCAGTTTCCTATGATTTGCTTTGACACTCAGGGACATTGAGGTTTTTTTTTTCCGTTTGACAATCTTGTCCTGGCTCTTCTAACAAAATTTTCCATTATATGTCAGTTTTTATTTCTTTGTAGACTTTCAATTTGTGTGACTGCATGTCTGTCTGTCTGTCTGTCTGTCCATCAGACAAAGCGTTTCTTTGTTTTTCATTTGCCTGGTTGTACATTTTCAATAACTGGCAGCTGACTATTTTTCACACTCTATCCCCCCCCCCAATTCACACACAAATATAGTAAACACTAAAAAAAAAAAAAAATTTCTAAGCAAATATCTCATTCATCCTCCTTGGAGACATATTTTCCACAATTTCACTCTTTTTATCAGAACGGGTGTTAGTGGGGATCAAATCCAAGGTTGTGAAAGTACCCTAATGGATACTTGCTGCTCACGCATAGCACCACAGAATCAATATTGGATGCTTTTAGGCATTTTACCAGTGCTAAGAGATACCACATGAGCAGTACTGATCATACTGATGAAAAAAGCAATGTTTTATGTTTTTGTCAGTACCATACCAATGACTCTAGGTGCCTTAACTGAGAAAACTGGCTTTTTTAGCTCATCTTGACAAAGTCTAAGCTGAGCTAATCTCATCGCTCTCCGTCAGTCGTCCGTCAACACCATGTTTTGGTCTTCTCCTCCAAAGCCACTGGGCCAATTCAAGTGAAAGTTTGTGTGAGTGATGGTCCCAAAGGGGCATTTCATTTTTGTTCAACTCAGCATGCCCAGCCCTATAGGGAGGGAGTGGAGGAAAATGCTTCAAAATATTTTTAAAATCTTCTTCTCAAGAACCAGTGTGTACAATGACTTGATATTTGCTATGGAGCTTCCATATGAGCTGTAGAATCAAGTTTGTTCAAACGATGTTCGTGAAGTAATATTTGGCTTTGTATAGGAGGGGTAAGATTTTTTACCCCGCCCAAAATTTCTATTTTCTGAACCGATGGTCCGCTATGAACCAAATTTGGTTTGTGGTATTATTGGGTCATAAGTACTTGACCCAAGCAAAAAAAAAAATGTCCGCATCCCCATGGGAATACTGGGAGCTAAAAATAGAACTATTTTCAAACGCCCATATTTCCCAAACCGCACGGAACAGAGAGCTGTTATTTGGTATGAAGTATCCTTAGGACCAGTAGAATTGAATGGTAAAAAACAATTGCCATCGGTTATGTTAGGGTGCTCTGTAATGGGCATCGAAAAAATGCTGAGTCAGCATATTTGCAAAAATTTTAAAAAATCTTTTCTCCAGAACCAATCATCAGAATTTTTTGATATTTGTACAGCATTCATAGGGGGGTCAAATAAAAGTTTGTTGAAATAAAGCTCATTGGTTCATATTTGGGCTCTCTAACATAGGGTGAAATGGGGAATACTCTTTAAAAATCTTCTTCAGAACCACCAGTCAGAAGAATCTTTTAATGTTTGGTATACATCATTGTTATGAGGGTCAGATTCAAGATTATTCAAACCATGTCCCTAGGTTAATATACGGAAGCCCAAATTTTATCTCTGTTCAATATGGAGGGTAATTTAAAAAATCTTCTTCTTCAGATCCACCACACCGAATGCTTTGATATTTGGTATGCAGCATCTCTAAGGGGGTCAGATTCAAGTTTGTTCAAATCGGATCCCTAGGTATATATTTGGGCTCACTATGGTAGCCCAAATTTTTACTTAGTGCAATATGAGTAAATTTCTTTAAAAATCTTCTTCTTCAGATCCACCAGTCAGAATGCTTTTATATTTGGTATACAACATCTCTAGGGGGGGTCAGATTCCAGGTTGTTCAATTCGAGTGCCTAGGTTAATATTTGGGCTCCATATGGGAACATGAAATTTAACTTAGTACAATATGAGTGAATTTCTTCAAAAATGAGTCAGCATATTTGCAAAAATTTTAAAAAAATCTTTTCTCCAGAACCAAGCATCAGAATCTTTTGATATTTTGTATACAGCATTCATAGGGGGATGAAATAAAAGTTTGTTGAAATAAAGCTCATTGGTTCATATTTGGACTCTCTAACATAGGGTAATATGGGGAATAATCTTTAAAAAATCTTCTTCAGAACCACCAGTCAGAATCTCTTAATGTTTGGTATACATCATTGTTATGAGGGTCAGATTCAAGATTGTTCAAACCAAGTCTCTAGGTTAATATACGGAAGCCCAAATTTTATCTTTGTTCAATATGGAAGGTAATTTAAAAAAATCTTCTTCTTCAGATCCACCACTCAGAATGCTTTGATATTTGGTATGCAGCATCTCTAAGGGGGTCGGATTCAAGTTTGTTCAAATCGGATCCCTAGGTATATATTTGGGCTCACTATGGTAGCCCAAATTTTTACTTAGTGCAATATGAGTAAATTTCTTTAAAAAGCTTCTTCTTCAGATCCACCAGTCGGAATGCTTTTATATTTGGTATACAACATCTCTAGGGGGGTCAGATTCTAGGTTGTTCAATTCGAGTGCCTAGGTTAATATTTGGGCTCCATATGGGGACCTGAAATTTAACTCAGTACAATATGAGTGAATTTCTTCAAAAATCTTTTTCTTCAGATCCACTCGTCAGAATGCTTTCACATTTGGTATACAACATCTCTAGGGGGATCAGATTCAAGTTTGTTCAAATCGGATCCATAGGTTAATATTTGGGCTCGCTATGGTAGCCCAAATTTGAACTTAGTGCAATTGGAAGAAATTTCTTTACAATTTCTCTTCTTCAGATCCAACAGTCAGAATGCTTTCATATTCGGTACACAACATCTCTAGGGAAGTCAGATTCAACTGTGTTCAAATCAAGAGCCTGGGTTAATATTTGGGCTCTCTTTTGCTGAAGAATTAAAAATTTTGTATTCAGTACCCTCTAGAGGTATGTAACTAAGATTAATCCACATGGGTTGTATCAAGGGGCTTCATAGGGGAGCTCTACATTTTACTTTATGATCAACCGAAGAAACGCATGATGCCCATATTATTTTTGCCACTCCTGAGGGACTCTAGGATTGACAGTGTAGCCTATGGAAATGGTTTGCTTAATGTGAACTCATTCTTGGACTCTGTTTAAATTGTGTTCTGTTCAAGATGAGCGCTTCAGGCCCCGTGGGGCCTCTTGTTTCTTTTTTTTTTACAAAAAATTGCAAATGATTCACCAAATACATGATGTGAAATGTCTTCAGAAGCCTGAATGTGATTTAAAAACGATCACAAGTAGGATATTTAATGTCACAAGTTGTTTGGTTTGTGTCAACATTAATTAATTTATGAATTATATCACGTTTTTGATGAAGAGGGGTATACTGGGGGGGGGGGGGGGGCACATTCATTGAGGGCTATTTTTTTTAAAAATGTTACCACATCAGTATAAATTTCCCATTTGTGATAGTTTTTTCGCAAGATGTTTGTTTTGTGTCAACATCAATTAATTTATGAATTATATCATAGTTTTTTTGAAAAGGGGTTTGGGGTGGGGGGAGAGGGGTGGTCACATTCATTGAGGGCTATTTTTTACCACATCAGTATGTGGAAGAAAATTTGACTTCAGTTGTTAGGATAAATGACAGTTAAAATTGCAGTGTCTGTATTGCTGAATAATATAGCTGCAACCCCAATTTTAGAAACAAAATTGACGTTTACGTTTGTTTCGTGGGGTGGGAGGGGAGGGGGATTGGGACACAATTTATCTAATCTATTGGAGCAATGGACGCAAAATCAGTTTATTTAAGGACATGAGAAAGGCGTCAATAATTAGGGTGACGGGTCGTTTCGTTCCTTTTCCTTTTCGTCACCCGGGTCGTTTCGTTCCTTTACATTTTCGTACTGGGTCGTTTCGTACCCTTTTAGGTACGAAACGACTCACCAAAATAAAAAGGAACGAAACGACTCACATAAAAAGGGGAACTCAGTTTTAGAGGGAAATAGCGAGCGGACCTAAATGACAGCTAAAATGAACGAAACGACGCACTTAAAAGACGGTACAAAAAAAAGAAGGTATTCAATTCGCCGGACCGGTAGTAGATTGCCAATAGAGAAGAGTGAGGAAAAACGGAATACCTTAATGAACTAATACTCGAAATAGTGAAGGCCTGTGCCGATCGTAGACAGTAAGGAAAACGGGATGGTGGGGAGGGGGGGGGGGGTAAGGTGTTTGGAAGAGACGCTCTAGAAGGGACCTTGGGTGAAATCATTTCATTTCTTAATTTTGTTTTCATTTTCTTGATAATTCCAACCCTTGGCATCCTTTCGTGGTAAGCTTTTGATGATGAGCTTCTCAAGAAATGACGTCGAGTGTTGGAATTATCAACAGGGGAAAACTATGAAGAAAATTCCATTGTGGGTATCCTACAACTCATTCCTGCTGATAATGTACCATATTCTTTTACATCTTTCGCACCATTAGTTTTCAAAGAAATATAATAAAAAAAGAAACAAAATGGCATAATTTTTACAAAAGCACTACTTTGAAAGCTCTATTGTAACCCATATATGAGAAGTGTCAAAAACATTCTGCATTTATATTATTCACATTTCACGTGTTGTTATTAAACTATAATACCACGGTTCTACTAATTAATAATCAAAAAACATTACGATTAATCGTTTATTTTATTATCAAAGGGATTAACTGCTCTATCAGCCAATAATTGACATTCTTTTTTAACACCCCTAATAATCCTACAAACAGATCGATTGAATTAAAACAATGCAGTGATGTCCACGACAAGACTTCTTTCTTACAAGTAAGTACATAAATGAAGTTTAGAAATATATATTTAAAAATTACCCTAAAATATAGGCATATCGAAATTTTTAAGTACACACCCAATAATTTCAATATATTTTTGCCGAATAAGTTATGGTATGAACAGATTTCCGCCAACAGTTTTTATTATTTAAAGTTCTCACTGAAATTGCCAACTTTAGGCATAATGCTCTTTAAAAATCTAAATGTTATATAGATTTTTTTTAAAGTTAAAAACTATGCCTAAAACTTTCGAATAAAAATTTAGAAAAATAGAGTGATAATTACCCGAGTCGTTTCGTTCCTTTTTACGTACGAAACCACTCAGTACGAAACGACCCAGTTCGAAAGGGAAAATGTACGGAACGACCCGTAACCATAATTAGGCCACATTGAAACTCTTTTTTTCAAATATATTTCCCTTTCACCTTGTGTGGGGACAATAATAATCTATGTGAATCATTGAATTATGATCAATCACGAAACGAAAGTCAACTCAACAACTCTATTTATAGAAATGATCCGCATCGCCGATGCGAGGTCGTGTTTTCGTGGCTAACACACCGGTGGAACTATGAACCAAAAAGCATGAGAGGACCTTTTTCTAAATAACTAATTTTAACAAAATGACTACGTCCACTCAATAATTCTGCGGTCATATATCCGAGCGAACATTTTCGAACTTGATCGAGACAATAATCCTGAAAATCCAAAAAAAAGAATAAACCGATTAACACTAACAGTTGTTCAAGTTATGGCGTTATCAATAGTATCAATAGTATCAAACACAAAATTTGCCAAAAAATGACGGTCAGCCCAATAATTCTTCAGCCGTACATCGGACCGAGCCCGTTTTCGAACTCGACCAAGACATTGTTCCTTGAAACCCATGTGCCAAATATCTGTCAAATCGGTTGACGTTTGTTGAAGTATCGCGCTATCAAGCTCAAAATCAGAAGATTTTAACAAAGGGCCATAACTCTTGCGAAAAAGCGTGGACACGCCCTATTTTGCATCATCGGGTGTTGCACATGAATATCAAGTCACACACCAAATATCAAAATCCGTCCAAAAATAACTAAGGTTTTTAGCAGATAGGGCCGCCTGCCCGGCGAGCGGCCCTCGCCATACCAATAGTGAAGGGGTTTTTTGTTGTTGAAAAATTCGACTGAAAATAGGAAACTAAATGAATAGAATTAAATAAGTATGTCTAATGATATCACACAAAATAAAGACAAATAGCCGGTTTATGTTTCTTAAAATTGGCAGCAATTGTTTATCAAATAATATTACCGTCTTACTTTTGTTAACGATTCCTATTTTCCTACTCCCCCCCCCCCCCCCCCCCAATAGATTCTTCTTATAAATTGCGAACCCGGACCAGAAGAAACGGATAAATTACCAAATAACGGCGACGTTATTTCGTAAATCCTTGACGGAACACCGGCGACGTTTTTTTTTCTCGAGTCTGGCCAATAATTGACAATATTGGTGTCATGAAATTGAGATAGGTCGGATATCACACATAAATCTGCTATTACGCACCCCTCGCCCTTATATATCCTGCAAGTATAAAAATCTCGATATTAAAATGTCTTGCCTGATGTTCCCAATATGGGTTAACTTGGAGGGAAAGGGGGGAGGGGGGGGGGGGGGGGCGTATGGCTGATTTTTAGCTCACCGAAGGGAGCTTAACTTATCACTTGCTGTCCGTCGTCATCCGTCGTGAACTTTACATTATCGACTTCTCCCAAACTACTGGACCAAATTGAACCAAATCTGGTGTGCGTGTTCCTTATCATATGTCAATTCAAATTTGTAAAATAACCTTGACGCGCCGACAAGGGGCACCACAAGGGCCATTACTCTGCTAGCACCCATACATTTTAAAAAAAAAATTAAAAATCTACTTCTCCAGAACCATCATTTAGAATGTTTTGATATTTGGTATAATCTCTATGGGGGGGGGGGGGGGGGGAGGGGGGGGGGGGGTCAGGTCAGATTCAAATTTGTTCAAATCCAGTCCATGGGTTAGTATTTGAGCTCTCTATTGGGCCCAAAGTTTAACTTTGTGCAATTTGAGAAAATTTCTTTAAAAATTTTCTTCTTCAGATCCACCAGTCAGAATCCTTTCATGTTCTCTATACAACATCTATGGGAGGGGGGAGTCTGGGGGTGTGGGGGGGGGGGGGGGTGAAATTCAAGTTTGTTCAAATCGAGTCCCTGGGTTTATATTTGGGCTGCCTATGAGAGCCTGAATTTTAACTTAGTGCAATATGAGGGAATTTCTTTAAAAATCTTTTTTCTTCAGATTCACCAGTCAGAATCCATTCATATTTGGTATGCAACATCTTGAGGTGGGTCAGTTTCAGGTTTGTTCAAATTGGTTACCTGGGTAAATATTTTGGCTCCCTGTTTGAGCCCAAAATTTAACTTAATGCAATGTGAGGACATTTCTTTTAAAAAAACCCTTCTTCAGATCTACCGGTCAGAATTCTTTCATATTTGGTATATAACATCTCATGGGGGATCAGGTTCAAGTTTGTTCAAAATCGAGTCCCTGGCTTATTATTTGAGCTCTCTATGGGCGGGGTGGGGTGGCATGGGAAGCATGTTAGATTCAGGTTTGTTCAAATCGATTCCTTAGTGTTTTTCCATAAAATTTGCCTTTCATGACTTCATTCCTTTGTAGGGTTGATGAACCATGTATAACTGAATGTGACCCCAAATACTTCTTTGAACCACTTTGGCAGGTGAGCGATTACAGCCCCTTGGGGCCTCTTGTTTAGCCCTTTACCCAACGCAGACGATATCAAAATTTATTATTTTAAATATCATTTTTTTTAATTTTTTCAAAAAATTTCAATAAAACCATATCATGTGACCCCTGGTTGGAACGAGCTCGACGAGCTCGTTCCAACGAGGGGTCACATGATATGGTTTTGTTGAAATTTTTTGAAAAAATAGTATTTTTTCAACTGCTGAATTTGCATATTACGCAGGCGGATGCGGTGATTCGTTGGGTAAAGGGTTAGACAAGTTCATTACTACTAATATTGTCAGATCTGACGCTGCCAACAGTGTCCAAAGCATCGCTATAGAAGTCGATACTTCGACTGACGTCTGTAACATCGCTATAGTTGCTACTTGAATCGGTTTTGATTCCCATTGGAGTAGCATTGTTACTTCGATCGGTCTCGATTCCCATTGGAGTAGCATCGTTACTTCGATCGGTCTCGATTCCCATTGGAGTAGCATCGTTACTTCGATCGGTCTCGAGTCTCATCGGAGTGTAATCGGACAAATTACCAGGGAGTGAAGCTATCCTCTGAGAACCTTCTTTTATTGGTCTCAATTCCTCGACAATCTCCTTCCTGGCTTGTTCCTGAACCTCGGTGACGGGTCTGAACAACTTGGTGGTCTCTCGTCTCAACACCGTCTCTCCCAATCACCTGGTCCTAGCCTCCATCTGAATATTCTCCTTACTCCGTATTAATTCGTGAACCTGCTCGTCCCTTCCCTTCTAATCTCCGATGTGTAGAAACATTGTTTTATTAATTTATTATTATTTTTTTTTTCTTGAATGAAAGACAGTTATTTTTTGTATTCTAATTTTTTTTTTTTAATGTTGTTTTATATATATATATTTTTTTTATTTTTTTAATGAAAGAAATCAATTTTTATTTTTTTAAAACAATTTTATCATCATTCGTCTCACAACTCATAATACACACATCTTCAATCACGATCCCATCCCAGATCGCAATAGAGCTAATTTTTAGACTCGGACGCGCGATCTCAAATGGTCGAGTTTACCAGCCCAATTTTTGCATTGACCCAATCGAACCATAATATTTTCCCATGGGAATCGACGTTCGATGATCGCGTATTTTTCCCAACTCAAAAACCGAAAAAATACTGTCTTTTCGGAATTTTTCCCAATGAGAATCTCAGTGCTAATCTGTCGCTGGTCACAATCGTGCAACTCTATTCATAAGAAAAGTCGAAAATATTCCCCCTAATGGGAAAAACAGTGTTAAATTTACCAAGAAAGTGAATTTGTGAAATCGGTGAATTGTTTAGACATTTTCAACAAATTCCGTTGAAAGTGAGCCAGAAATGCTTGAATTTAAACATTTTCTGGGAAAAACCTAGGGTTTTCGGGAGAAAATTGAATTATTTTTGGTAAAAAAACAACATTTTCCAAGAAAATAAATTTTTTACCAGAAAAATATGGGTTTTTCCAAATTAACTTTTCCAGCTCACCTAAATTTCCAGCTCACACGATTGCAGTGAGCAAGCTCTCTACAGATACCCCTACTTAAATTACACGAATAGCCAAAAAAGAGGCATTATCAATGAGCTACATCCTACACATCTACTCAAGTTAGTGAATATAGTTGTGCTTCTCAGCTCAATAATCCATGTATACACTATAAGATATAATTTGGAATAATTAAGTACCATTGAATTATTGCAGACATGAAGAATTTATCTTATTAATCTCTGATTTTCACGGCGGCGTGCTGACACCAGTAGATGTATTTTTTTACATGTTCTGTAACCTGGGGGGGGGGGGGATGGGAGGCTCTCCTGGGAAAAGATAAATAACTACTGGACTCTGAAGTGACTTTTAATCCAGTACCCAGGAAAGCAGCCAAAAGTGTCCAGAAAAATACATTTTATAAAAGTTTTTTCGTAGGACAATGTAAATGTCGATATCATTGGAACCGGCTGAATAAGCCGGTTCCAATTATGCCCATATGTACATTGTTTCAGTAAGATATAGTAGGGGTTATTTCTCAAAATGTTAAAAAACTACTTATGTAAGGTTGTGTGGTGTTTTCGACCCATTAGCAGTACGCTCCGACATGTCTCGGGGAAAAATAGAGGGGGCGCGTGCCGGATGCGCCACGTCTAAATCCACTACTGTCTAAGACAAAATATTTGCTCATGATTCTTCCATTTTTACGTGATACAAGAGGTGATGCAGTATGCCTTCAAAACGAGCCGTGTTTTCAGGATCAAGTGGGTAGGTCCAGCTAAGAGAAGACCAGCAACAGAAAACTAAAAAGAAATGTTTGGTATTTCACACTCACTTCATAATTTTGACGCCGCAAAACGGTTGGTTTTCCCGTGACTGAGTGATCACGTAGCCTGGCCCACTCTTGGGATGTAGGCTGACCACTATGTGAGAAATTAGGCTTTGTTTGTTTTTCACATTCACTACGCATACTACAAAGATTCACGAGGCGTTGTTTGGTCAGCCATCACAGGACTACTTTCAAGCGTTAATTTCCCAAATGAAGTAGCCTTTTTGTGCAGAAATATATGATATTAAACGCCAATAAATAAGTAAATAAATAAATAGATAAATAAATAAATAAAATCCCTAACCCCCTCCAGCGAGTTCGCTCCCCGTGGGGATCTCGGGAAGTGAAGCAGTGCTTGTTAACTGTGGTAAACTAGCCCCGTTTCGCTGGTAGAACAGGACGCAGTAGCTGATGCTTGGGGTGGAAGTCCTATTAAATGGGCAACATGGGTATAAATGATAGTCTGAACTTGAATATGTCTGTGTTTCGGTCATGAATAGCCATTGTGCAGAAACATATGAGCTGAAAGACAAATAAATAAATAAATAAATAAATAAATAAATAAATAAATAAATAAATAAATAAATAAATAAATAAATAAAAAAATAAATAAATAAATAAAAAAGGGCGTACCCAAGCACAAGAACTTGCAATCAAAACGTTGTGAGTTTGATGCCTGGTTGGGGCAAAATGCGTTGTGTCACCCAGAACCGCCGATATCCATATTTAAAGGGCTTTATTGAAAAAGCTCGAAGATATTTCAGACTTTGTGAGCCTTATGTAAGTTAGTTTTGTTTTAAAGTTTTTGTCGTTTTGTTGGATAGAGTGCTTATAATGTAACTCCGTCCATGGGACACATTAAACACATAACCTAACGCTAGTAGCAGAGGATACTCGTGAAAAACAATTCTCGTGTAACTAAAAAAATTCATTGTTTGCATCCAAAACACAGGGTATGATCCATCATTGGAATGAGCGCACCGGGCGTTCGAATGAGAGGTCATAACCATTGTTTTGGAATCATAAAGTGTAAATATAAAAAAAGACTGAATAGCGATTTTTGTGTATAGTGGTGGCCGTTTTTGACAGTTACGTTAGGCAAAGGGTTAAACACATTTTGACCAATTACTATCAGCCCCAGGGAAGGGACAAACTGACCTGGAGGAAAAAATTAAAAAGATAGCTAAGTTGTTATAACAAGATAGCTAAGTTGTTATAACAAGATAGCTAAGTTGTTATAAAAAGTTAGCTAAGTTGTTATAACAAGTTACCAAGTTGTTATAACAAGTTAGCTAAGCTGTTATAACAAGTTAAGCTAAGTGGTTATAACAAGTTAGCTAAATTGTTATAACAAGTTAACTAAGTTGTCATAACAAGCTACTAAGTTGTTATAACAAATTAGTTAACTTGTTGTAACAACTTAGAGCAGGTAAAAAAAATAAACCTTTTTTCTACTGACTTTAAAGAGTGGATGGTCAAGGTGGCTTGATTTTCCAAATGCTGTTCAAACGAATATTTTTTAAATCTCTGTCATCGGATCAGATTATCCAACATAACTTTCACCATTGAAACCTTAAGATGTGTAGCCCACTTAATTGGATATTTATTAATTGAATAAAACTTCCAATACAAGACCGTTTAGCATACAATTAGTACAAATTTGGCCTATTAGTCGCATATAATTTCTAAAAAAAAATCTTGCAGTATCTTTATGGATCTTGCTAAAGGTCGTATTAGTTTTTAGTCTCTGAGTATATCCAATACAGGCATTTAATCTATTAAATCTTGTTTGAAAGATCTCCATGAGCTCCGTCAAACAAAATAAAATAGAATAATTGCTCACTTTATTAGTTCGGCTTCACAAGTCGTCGTGTGAGAACCATAAGGCTCTATCTTCCACTGGAAGATAGAACCTTATGGTTCTCACGCGACGAAGTGTCACCAGAGCTTTTCTGGTGATGATTTGTCCATTCATACGTCGTCCGTCTGTCGTCAACATTTTGTTTGTTTGGGCTATAATTTATTAACCACTGAATAAATTTGGACGAAACTTTATAACAATATGTGTATATATCATATATCCAAAACTTTATAACAATATGTGTATATATCATATATCCAAAACTTTATAACAATATGTGTATATATCATATATCCAAAACTTTATAACAATATGTGTATATATCATATATCCAAAACTTTACAACAATATGTGTATATATCATATATCCAAAACATTATAACAATATGTGTATATATCATATATCCAAAACTTTATAACAATATGTGTATATATCATATATCCAAAGGCAATGTTTCGCAAATTACAATTTGGTATGTGCTCCTCAAGGTCAAGGTCACAGGCCCTATGTTAAGATGACAGAAAAATCTTTTGTCTGGTCCATATAACTTGGTGTACTTGACATATGTTTTTCTTACTAAGTACAATTATTGCTCATGACTCAAAAGTGTGTTGTGACTTTGACCCATCTCCACATCAAGGTCAATGTCTAGCAAAAGATTGACATTGTTATACAGTCGTTGTCAGGTGTGTGTATATACAGAACCACATTTATGTTTGAATGGGTTAACAATTACTGGAGGAGAGCGAGTGGCTGAGGTATACCATGAAATCCGTTAGTTAATCATTAACCCATTCAAACATAAGTGTGGTTCTGTATTTATTACACAACCATCCCTGAAAAAGAATTCACTGTAATTAATCGCTAATTGAATTAAATAGTCGAGAATTTGAGTGGTTGAAATGATTTTACCGAGAAAAGGTCAGAAACCAGTCTTGAGTCCTGCCACCTGTAGAATCCCTGTTGATTCATTTTATTCGCCAAAAATGTCGGGCTGAACACTCAAAACATTTAAAGATTGTGTCCAACATCAGACATCACAAAATATGAGCTCTGAAATGTGTTTTGAGGAGTGTGTACGCAGGCATCGTTATATCTGGAGGATGAAAAATGTATTTTAATTTAAATACGATTTGAACTGGTCAATCTGTTTAAATTTCGTGCTTTTTAAACTGAAACTAAAGTAAAACTCGGGTTGACTGTGTATAAGGCTATCATCATTTCTGTCCTGCATTGTAACAAAATTGCACACTAGATGAGAAAAGACATTTTTGTGCAATAATTAACTTTCTGGTGCATCCATTCGATCGTTAAGAGTAACAGAGGCATTTTGTGATTCCATTCTGGGTGAACTCAGCAGCGCTTTATTTTTCAGCATTATGATTTATTATATAACGTTTCTCTTTCTGACTTGAAATTTAGCCTTTTTTATTTTACGTTTAGTCTTGATACCCTTCGTTTGAAATGGACTGCACTCCCAAATAAAGGTTTTAGGTAGTCCACATGTACTACATACAAAGCGAGAAACAAATTGTACGATAACTGCAAGAAAATGTCATGTCTCTTGTCTTCACAAGTTTATACACCTTTACAACCTCCCCACCCATACCACCATCACTAACCAGACAGTATTTTCTCAAAAGCTCTCAAAATGAGAATCCAAACGTCTTTGTCAGAGGTTGAAAGAGAAATAAAGGGGGTGGGGTTATTTGCACCAGTAGGCTCCAACTTTTATTGATAATATTCTTAAAGTTTGATTAATACTTTCATTAGTTTGTACAACTATACTTCACCAATTCGTTATCTGAACGGTTCTATCAACAATTTTGTTTTGCTATCTGGTTGAAAACAAAAATAATTCTTTATGTGTCTGGTCCTATATCTTGTCAATCTTAAATTTTTGAATTATTTTGAATTTGCATTTAGTAAGTAGTTTTAAAGCGGACTAATTGAGTATGGCTAATGATAAGCTTTTAGAGGACATTTTCTTGGGGATCATCCCGGATGGGGGCTAACCAATCAAACTGACACGAATTTTTGTTTCAAAATCGAAATGCAGGTGCTTACCTCGAACTGCCCTAGTAGCCCATGAACATGCTATGCCCAGTGCCCTGATATTTGCCCAAAATAAAAAATGCCCCTCCCTCTGAACAATTGTTCTGAAAATACCAATCCCCTGCCATGAAAACTGCAAATGTAGCAGGCTGTTTGTGTAGGGGGGGGGGGGGGGGGAGAGTGTAGAAACCCCCCATATTGGTGGCATTTGATTTAAGTTTTGATGCTGAGAGTTAAAGCAAAATAATTTGCTTGTACAAAACAGAAATACTAGCAAAGAATTTTAATTAGTCACTTAAAAATCCATATAAAATCTATGTTAGGTAAATATTGTCATATTGTCTATATTTTAAATATTATAATTATTATTTTTCATCGCGTGTATTTACCTCTCCTCTCCTCTTCAAAACTATCCAGTGGAGTGTACAGTTAAAACTAGAAGTCCTTCATGAAATGCGCACAAATAGCACGTCAATCTGCGCGTTAATCTATGCGTTATGACCAAAGTAAGGCTATCAAAATTCTATACATATGGTCTGTGCAGAAGCAATGTTTCTGCCAATGGACCTCCGGGTAACCCGGAGGTCCATTGGCAGAAACATTGCTTGCGTTTGCTATGAGTAACCAGGAGAACCCGCCTTTCTTCGAATGACATTCGATATGGCAATTGCGCGCAATTCCTGCGCGCAATTAAGCCTAGATAAGCGCACAGTTCGTGACAGGACTTCTAGTTTTAACTGTAGGTGTAACTTTCTTTTCCCCAGTACAAACTACATAAAATCATATTTCAGCATTACTACATTGGCACCCCCCCCCCCCAAAAAAAAAGCCTCCCCACAACCCTCCCAAAAAGACGTTGCCGGGTAAACAAATCAGTGGTTCCAAAAATGTAAAGTACTGATCATTCTTCCACATTATTTTCTTTCTTCAACTAGAGGGGCTGTGTGTGTCGGGGGGGGGGGGGGGGGGAGGGGGCATCCCGTAAGGCCTACTACTACTGGTAAGAGTGGAATCGGTGATAGTTAATTTCTATAGTTATTTAGTATCTGCATGTACTATCTGTCAGACATCTTCAAAGTATGTTTGTTGTGTTAGCACACGTGCTGCTTCATTGCCAAAGTGTGAATCGAATAGGATTACACAGTGAGACTTGTATCGTCTCGTCTGTGGCAACCACTTTTGTTATAGCGCCCACTTTTGTGATACCTCACCAGTTTTGTTATAGCAATCGCCCACTTTTGTGATACCTCACCACTTTTGTTATAGAACGCCAGCTTTTGTGATAGTTTGAGGTCACCACTTTTGTTATAGAAAACGCCCATTTTTGTTATAATTTAACAGCTAACCACTTTTGTTATAGCAAAACGCCAGCTTTTGTGATAGTTGAGATTAAACCTTACATCAGTGATTCTTCCTTCATTTATTTTATGAAAGTGATCTTGGTTGGAACTGAGGTGTTTTAGATATATATATATAGTGATCTACCATCTTCGTTTTCGGGGTGAGGCCGCGGCTTTTTGCTATGAGGGTCCCGAAATTGCTGATTCAATCGTGACCAATGTTGACGGTTATCATAAGTGGTTACCGACTCGTAATTCGTGACCGTGATGGGTGGGGGGGGGGGGTCGTCAATTTAACGCATGCGCAGTGATTATCTTGAAAACGGCTGGGTGATTTGGGGGCAAAGTCGGGGTTTTTGGTAAGTATTCAAATGTGCAGTCATTTGTGACCGGCCGCGACGGGGTGTGCCGTCGACTTGCGCATGCGCAGTGACGATCCGGGAAATAACTGGTTTGGTTACAATGAAATCTCGGATTTGTATATTTAGTCCATCAGGTATTGATATACCAGTTTTATGTTGAGAATTGGCGGTTACGTCTCCGTAGCCAACACGAAGTCGCGTCCCGGGACCAAAAGGTCTGTTTTATGTTTGAGTTCGTTAGTGGGCGTGTTTGTGTGTGTCTGCTCGTTACGAATGAACTCCAAGATGACTTGGCCGATTGGGACGGAACTGGGCATGACTACAAAGTTAAGCCCTGGGGGGGTTCCAGACATAACCGATCGGGGTGGGAGCCCTTCTTCACACATGGGCAGAACCGTTCTGCAAAACGACTGGGCTGATTGAGATCAAAAGTGAGATTTATAATAAGTACCTATCTCGGAATAATTTGCCATTTTTTTGTTTCTGGGTGGAGGCACTGCATTGCGCATGCGCAGTGACTATCATGGAAATAACTGGTCCAATCGGGACCAAAATTGAGGGTTATTGTAAATGTGCGAAGGTTAGTAATTCGCAACCGCCACGACAGGAGTGGTGGTAGCCTATTTGCGCATGCGCAGTGGCGAGCTCGAAAATTGGTTTGGTTGGGGTGAAATCTTGGATTCGTATATTCAGTCCATCGGGTATTGCTATACTGGCTTTATGTTGAGAATTGGCGGTTACTTCTCCGTGACCCAGACGAAGTCGGGCACTGGGACCATGGTTACGCAGTTTGACCATGGGAAGGTTTTAGACATACCAGTTCGGGGGGGCATGTATGCTCAGAAACGTTCTTCAAATGGCTGGTCTGATTGGCATCAAAATCGGAGTTTATAGTAAATGGCTACAAAGGAACATTTTTTTTACCATCTTTGATTTGGGGATCGGGGCACTGTCCTGTGCATGCACTGCGATTGTCTTGGAAACGGCTGGGCCGATCGGTACCGAAATCAAAGGTTAAAGTACGTGTCAAATGGGTAGTAATTAGCGACCATAATGACTGGGGTGGGGGTGTCCATTCGCGCATGCGCAGTGACGATCTCCATAATCACCTGGTTGATTCAAACGAAATCGTGGAGTTTTATATTGGGCCAACAGGTAGTGTTTTGAGGTGGTAACGTCTCTGTAGTCCCCGCGCTGTCGGGCACCGGAACCATCTGGTCTATAATAAATTTGAGTTCGTTTGCGTGTCGGAAAGTGTGTGATCCATGGTCTTGAAAGCCGTCGGGCTTATGGGGTCGAAATTTTGCATGAGTGTGCAGTTCAGGATAGGGAAGGTCTTTGACTCGTCAAATCGGATAGGGGCCCTACTTTGCACGCGCGCTAAAACATTCTCTTCCGAAAACAGCCAGACTGATTGGGACTAATTAGGGAGATACGGTAAGTATGAAGTGACTTGCAACCACCAGCTTTGATGTGAATGGGCAATGACCTTCTCAGAAATGGCTTGGCCAATCATGTAGTCGGAATCGGGTGGACGCAGCTTCGCACAACCACAATGCCGATTTTGGAAACGGTTTGATCAGACCAATATTGGGATTCGTAGTAAATGATCATCAGTGGGTGATTTGCAATGTTCAGTTTTGAAGTCGGGGCGTTGCTTTGCGCATGCACAGTGACAGTTTGGACCGACCGAGTCTAAACTTGGGTCTATAAATGCATGTATATTGTATAGTGATTTACGACCGTCGAGTGGTGGTGGGGCTGCCGCGTCACGCGTGCAAAGTGATGATCTCGGAAATTGCAGGTAGGATCGGGATAAGATGATGGATTTGTATGGGTTTTTTTCCTATTGTAGCGATCTGAATTGTAGTGCGTTGCTCCCAAAGAAGGTCGTTTTCAGGATAGGACTGCTGCTTCATGCATTTGCAATGACTATCTCGGAAGCGACTAGTCCGATCGGGGCCAAATTTGGGATTTGAGACAAGTGACCACTGTTGGGTTATTTGCCATTTTTTGGGGGGGGGGGGTGAGGCTTTACGATAGACATGCGCAGAAATGATCTGCGAAAAGACTGAGCGAATCAGTACGAACATTAGATGTTACAGTAAGTTGCGCGGGTGTAAAATTTGCCATCGTCATAATCGAGAAGTAGCTGCAGCTTCACACATGAGCTATGCGAATCTCGAAGACGGCTAGGCCAATTGGAATTACGCTTGGGGCTTATGTTAAGTGACTACTGGGTTGTGATTTGCCATTATGGGTTTCAGGGCATGGTAGCCGCTTCTTTCATGCGATGTGACTATCTCGGAAATTATAGGTCCTGTCGGGATATAAACTTTATCGCGTGTTGATCTGGCGTATGGGGCAGTTGTATGTACCCCAGACCAAAGCGACCAAGGATTTATTTCGGAGTCATGAACTTGGGGTTGTTGTGACTGAGGTATATTAATGTTTTAACTACTTCATCCCACTTACAACAGTCCGACACTGTTTCGCTGGGTGCTGAGTTGTACTGCACGCTGAAGTGCTCATGTTCCGAGCTATCCAGCTATATTTGAGTTAAGCGATCAGCGCTACAGTCAGGGTTGATGAGGTTAGAAAGCTGACGCGCACCCCCGCTGTTCTGTTGTTTTACCAGATGTTCGGTTTTTCTCAACCGATAAGCCTGGTAGTAATACGATGTAATCGCTGCTATAAAATGAATTTTCAGTTGCACGTAAAAACAAAACAATAAACAAATCACTGTTATGATGATTTAGATATGACAAAAAGTTATAAACCTAAAAAGGGCGCGGTTTATAACAAACGCCTGCACCTCAACACTGCCAAACCCAGGTTCAAGGTGTTTTTTTTCTATTAGTCTAGTTGCTCCGAAATTTATAATAAAATTTTAGAGAAATCTAATCCCTTCCATTATTTCAACGAATTCAACCACACCCATTTCTAGAAATAAATGTGTACCCCCCCCCCCCCCCCCCCCCCCCCCCACACAAAATACACCTTGGGGAGGTAAAAAAACATAGATTAAGTTTTAGTGAACTCCGCCAAGATGGGAAACGAAGTAGAACACTCACTTCAACAGAGGTCTGTGCGTATTAGAATCCTTTAATAACATTTTTGGCGTGTGGGGTTGATAGTTTCACCATTGAGGTTCATTTGGGATTCCATACCGGATAAAATGAAAAGGGTATATCAAGGGAGGTAATTCATCATTCAGTGTTTGTTTCAATCGCCATGTTTCATTTCGAGCGTCTGATAGTTTGCTGTTTTTTCTTATTTGCTGTGCATTACGCAGCTAAGCACCCACTCGATGATAAAACGTATGACTTGCTACTTTTCATGATACGAAATAGTGGGAGAGTGGGTGTACCCCTCAGTGAACGGACCACATTTCACCATGCAGTTACAATGCGATATCACCGATGGACAAGACAGGGCCTACAAATAAGTGATGACGGCAAGCTTGTTGTGGATGGTAAAGTTGTTCTTCGTGAAAGTGAAATCAAGAGGAGTGTAAATCAGGCATTTCGTGATTCTAAGGGGTCCGGGGTGCGCAGACTTAATGTGCGACTACGAAACAAGTTCAGTGGTGTCAGCGAAGCTAGAGTCGCTAGAGTGTTGAAAAATTCAGAAGTGTATCAACGACTGAACATAAAGTTCGCTAATCGACCGATTTTGAAACCAATTCGTGCTAAAGAGGTGATGGCAAGACACCAGATTGATTTAATCTTCATGAACGGCCAAATGGTTCTGCACGACGGCAAAACATACCGTTATGTACTCTCTATTATCGATATATTCAGTCGGTATGTTTTTCTATGTCCCCTAACTTCCAAAAGCGGTGGTAACATTGCGCAGTTTTTATTGGATATTTACACTCAATTTGGGCCACCTCAAATCATTCAAAGTGATCGAGGATGCGAGTTTCAGGGAAAAGTTAAAAAACTGCTCTTGCAAATGAAAGTAAAGATGGTGCGAAGTAGACCCTACCACCCCGAAAGTCAAGGTAAAGTCGAAAGATCGCACAGGTCGTTTCGAAAGAAAATTCTTCACGATTTATTGAAAAAGAAAAGTGGAATAAATTGGGTGAGAAATATTGGAGAATATGCTGCGGCGCTGAATAATGAAGCCAAAGAAGTCCTTAACTGGCAGACACCTTTCGAAGTGTTTTACGGCCGAAAAAACAATGCGTTGAAGAGAACAGAATCAAGCTCTGCTATCCAGTCGGAGAGCCTCATAGATGTAGACCCTACGGACGTCGATCGTCAACAATATAGAACCAACAGAAACATTGTGCGGCAAAAAGCAAATCAGGCCACGAAACGTTGCGCCGAGCGTATGGTTAATGCTGGGCGGAAGGCTCATCCACCATCCGTTTACACAAATGGTGATAAGGTTCTTGTACGTTCTAAGCGTTCGAGTGGGAAGCTATCGAAACTAACCATAGAGACCGGCGAAATCATCGATAGGAAATTAGTAACAGGACGATACCGGGTGAAAATCGCAAGTGAAACAGGAGAAATTACCAAATGGGTGAGTGTCGCCGACCTCGCAAGTGTAACGGCCAACAGAGAGAGAGGAGCAAAAAAACGCGCAAAAACGGGCACACTGAAAGAAAAGTACTACATTGTCCTCACGCCAGCTGACAGACTAACACAATTTAGAGACATGGGGTTTGAAGTTTCTTTGAATCCGCCCGGGGATGGCGAGTGTCAGTTTTCCGCTGTGGCAGACCAGTTGCAAAATATAGGAATACATCGATCCGCGGCAACACTCAGATCGGAGGTTACAAACGACCTATGGAATAATCCGTATGTAAGGGGTGGTATCCACTTGAATATGTTTTTACCCGATAGGAATGTATACCAATACGTGGCACAGATGCGTCAGAGCTGGACATATGGCGACCACATCACTTTGCAGAGAATAGTCGAGTTGTTTAACATAAATTGCATTGTGCTTTCAAGTCAGGGGATTGAATATACTACAATTCTTAGTCCCAGTGCTGGGGGTCGATATAACGATGATCTCCCCACAATAATTTTAGGACATTTTCCAGAGGGGGCGGGAGAACATTACGTTAGTTTGTCTGGGCCAGTAATTGATTTTCGCGGTTTAGATGCAAATGAGAGGTTAGGGGATGATGGCAATGCTAAAAATGCTGAAGCGAAGGCAGTGAATACAGAATTTGGTGTGGTTGTGGGAAGTAGTAAAGTGGATCAAAGGGATGGGCAGGAAAAGCAGGGCGAAACAATGAACAGCGATAGTGCTGTGAACAAGAAGCATAATTGTCCTGTGAATGAAGTTGACAAGCAAACATTCAGTGATAATGAGGATGATTCTGACTGTAGACTACCAAACGAAATACATAGCATGACTGGGGGAATGCGGGATGAAGACCGCCACTGTAATGTTGATGGCAGTGAAGTGAATACGGAGTGTGGTGTGATTATAGAATGTAGTGAAGTGGACCAGGGTAATGGTCAGGTAGAGCAGGGTAGTAGCGTCAGTAGAGGTAGTGATATAGCAAACGATAAGCACGATAGTCTTGAAGGTGAAGAGAGTGTGCAAACATCAAATGATAATAGAGTAGAATTTTACTGTGGACTGCCAAACGAAATATACAGCATAATTATTGACCGGGCTTTGAGATCTGATATCAGTTTAGTTGGTACATTGTCTCTGGTAAACAGTGTTTTTCGAGATATTTCTTACAATTTCATGCGTCATAATGAAATTTTACTTCGAAGATATCAACGAACAATTCACATAAATGAGGGTTTACTTGGGGATTTAGGAATTAGCTGCAATGAGTCCACCATAGTTTCGGTTCAACGACTAGTTAGACACTCGGGCACAAACAGTGGGCTTCGCCACCGAATCCGACAGTTACTTGAAGAATATGGGGGGCGTTGGTATTCGGCTTGGCTGACATTGCTGCCGATGCGTGCTCCGGGCATGTTCAGGATTGTGAATGTTCAGTGGAAGTCATGAACGTTTCTTATCTTCTTAATGCAAATTCTAATTAACGTGATTTAATTTCATTAATTTGTTTGGAATTTGGAATTTTTCGCGAATGTCGAATTATCATTTTTTTCCGTTACAAATGACGTGGAGGGGTAGGGGTATACAGTTTTTAATTCTTCTCGAAAACTCAAGAAGAAAACATGGTACATTTGATAGAACTTCTTTTCTCCACCCCCCTCCTTTCGTAAATATATATTTGAAATTTTGAAACACCAGAATAACACATTTTTTATTACAAAATTTTAGTACTTCAAGAGAAGTTTTTATTTAAGGGTCCTGTAGTCAGGTATTTACTTTTAAAGGATAAGGGTTCTTTTTCACTCAACCCAGTCCATTTGAGTTGACTTCCAACCCAACCGATTTCGGAGTGCATGCTCGCTTTCTAGTGATCCCTGATCAAATCTATCTCTCACTGCTACAAAATTTTGCCCAATATATGAATAAATTCACAGAGTATATTTTAATATTTTATGCTGGTCTATAATTTGTTTTGCAAGACAGAGACAAGTGCTTCCTCATGATTTATCTTTTATTGACTGGTTACCTTATTAAATGAATTTAACACATAATCATCGTTTCAGACACTAGTATGTTGGGCCAGGAACGCACTCCAAAAAATAATAACAAGGGTTGCGCAGGCGATCACCACAAAGCATAATCAACGCATGTGGCAACCATTTTTGTTACACTGATGAATTTGCCTTACAGTTTGCTGAAAATCAAATACAAGAGGCAACACTGACCATACAAATATTGATATCATTAGAATCGATTCAATGAGCTGATTCCGTGGATGACCACACTGGCGTGGTTATATCACTAAACGAGTGACTCCGAATCAACACATAAGCTGTGATTTTACACCAGGTTGTGTGGGGCTTTGCTTTTAAAATGATTATTTATTAAAACTATATAAGAACAGGGACGTCGCGACAAGGGGTGTGTGTTGGGGGGGGGGGGGGGGGTGTCTCACCAACCCCACCCACTTTGTCAAGATCTGAAAAATTGGAAATATGAAGGCTGAAAATATCAAGCGCTAGAAATTTGAAAACTACTCAATATAGTGTATAATTCACTTACTCAAACCAAATTTTCGAATTTTCTGACTGGAGGGCCAAAACAAGTAAATATTTCGGCTACTTGTTTTGTCCTTCCAGTCAGTGATCGATTTCATTGCAAAATTAGGCAAAATTGTGAGTAGTTGGAGTGACCACGCCCTCTAAAAAGTTAAATTTGAAAATGTCTGGAATTCCCAGTTGGAATTTCAAAGGGCCTCACCTCTCCGATTGAATAGCTTTTAGCACCGTCCCTGTATAAGAATTTTACAGTTAGGGTCTTAACTGATTACTCGCTGCATCAAAAAACTGCCGCGGTGCCGTTTGTCAACTAAAAGTTTAATATTCAAGTCGGGAAAGGTGAGACACAGTCCCTTTGTCTACATGTCTCTTTGTCGTGGCCGCTGCCCCATGGACTGTCTAGACAGTCGACCTGGCCTTTTGATAGAGCTATGTTGAGTTTTGGATGCCGCAACATGCCCTGTGTGTCTGGTTCTTATTCCACACTTGCTTGACCTAGTTTGTGGAAAGAAGTCCCGTCTCGATCGACATAGAGCTGTGTTAGAGGTCATTTATGCGCATGCGCGAATCAGAACTCCAATCATTACTCAATGTACATCAACACGAATAGAAGTTTTCATACTGATAAGGCTTGTGATTCCAGAGATTGTCACTGTGCTTGCGCGAAGCGGTAGCCCCCACCTATGAAGCACTACGTGATAGCAACTTCCCACAACCTCAGAATTGTGTCCCAGTCCTTTTCCGAGATCATTACTACACAGATGTAAAGTGGAACCCCACCTGCCTGCTCCACAGAGAAAAGGAATTCCAGTAGTATAGCAGGGATGAAATTGGCCACATCAGATGGACCCCGCGATGGACCCCAGAAGTGACGTCATGTCAGGTGACTGGGGGCGGCCATGTTGTGTTGTCATGGTAACGCACGTGCTCCTCCATGTTGTAACGCCATTGCCATGGTAATACGTGGTGTGGTATGCGCACGCGTAGCGCGTGTTGTCATGGTATCGCGTGTTTCCGTCGTCCATGTTGGATAATAGGGGGCGCCATCTTGGTATCCAAGGTGTCACATGGTTGCTATGGGTATTAACCTCTTACTATAAGACGGGGTCGTTTTTGGGGGTATGTTCGATTGGAGGGGAGTATGTTCCGGGAGTATAGAATGACCCAAATTTGCCCGACACCCCCTATTTTTCATGAGATTTTCACCTATTAAGCGAGTTTCCAAGGACTCATGTGGTTGCTGTGTGGACCAATGTCTTGCTATAGGATGGGAGATGTGTATTGGGGTATGTTCCTTTGGTTTTCCAGAATATCGAATGACCCAAATAAGCCCGACACACCCTATTTTTCATGGATTATTCACCTATTAAGCGGATATCAAAGGTGCCGTGTGGTTGCTATGGGTATGAACCTCTTGCTATAAGACAAGGGTCCATTTTGAGGGTATGTTCATTCAGGGGGGAGTAAGTTCCGGGAATATAGAATGACCCAAATGAGCCAGACAACAACTATTTTTTAGGGATTTTCACCTATTGAGCGGGTATCCAAGGTATCACGCGGTCGCTATATGGACCAGTGTCTTTCTATAAGACGGTGGATCTGTTCTGTGGTATGCTCCTTTGGAGGGGAGTTTGTTCTGGTAGTAGAGAATCGCACAAATATGCCCGACAACCCCTATTTCTCATGGAATTTTCACCTATCAAGCCGGTGTCCAAGTTATCGCGTGACCCCAAACGTCTTGCTATAGGATGGGGAATCTGTTCTGGGGTATGTTCGATTGTACCGGAGTATACTCCAGTAGCATAGAATACCCTATCACTTGGAGTAGGAGAATATTACCAAGGAAACAGCCACATATCTGAAGGATACATGACATATGTGATACCCTGTCGTGTCGTATGATAGCTATGAAGACCATGAAGAGTTCTTCTTCATACGTATCATACATGAAGAACGTAATGAAGACCACGAAGAGTTCTTCTTCATGCCATTCATACATGAAGAACGTAATGAAGACCGTGAAGAGTTCTTCTTCATACGTCTCATAGCCTTATTTCACTCCCACATTGCCCCTGTACAAAGGATACTTGACATATGTGATACCATGTCGTGTCGTATGATAGCTATGAAGACCATGAAGAGTTCTTCTTCATACGTATCATACATGAAGACCGTAATGAAGACCATGAAGAGTACATCTTCATACGTATCATACATTTACGAGAATGTCGCCGCCTCACACAGTCCCGATGGTCGAAAATTACTACTAATTAGACACATACAATCCCCAAGTTGGGTTCCGATTTGACTAGTCATTTCTGAGATCATCAACGCGCATGCGTGGAACAACGCACCTCAAAACCGAAGTTGGTGCGTTACCACGCACAAAAAAAAACAATAATAAATCACCACCCGATTGACCAAAACCAAAGTTTTCATTCCGATTTGACCGGTGGTTTATAGATCGTCATCACTCATGCATGAAACAGTATCCCCACACCAATACTGGAGATGTCAAATCATTCCCTTGAAGTTACTTGCTATAATTCCCAAATTCGGACCTGCTAGGCCAGCCGTTTCGAGAACGATTCCGCGCGTGCGCAAAGTAGGGCCCCACACCAAAAGTACATAGACGTGCAAAATGTCATCCTGGTTGCCCTGGCAGTTTTCGAGTCCATACGTGACAGACAGTTACACCAACAAACTCAAATATATTTTAGACTAGCGTGGCCTATACGGCCTCGTCTGGGTGTTGGGTAATCTTTCCGCCCTTGCCTTTTTTCAGATACACAAAAACACATTAGTAAATCACTACCCGATGGAACAAAACCAAAGTTTTCATCCCGATCTTGCCGGTGTTTCCGAGATCGTCACTGCGCATGTGTGAAGCAGTGCACCACACCAAAAAGGTGTCAAATCACTCTCTGGGAGTCAGTTGCCATAATTCAAAAATTTAGTCTTGATAGGCCCAGCCGTTTCCGAGATCGTTTCTGCGCATGCGTGAAGCAGGGACACTAACCTCAACATTTTGAGGGCGGAAACCATCCAGGGACAAAAGTACAAAGGCGTGAAAAATTCCGTCCCAATCGGCCAAGCAGTTTTCGAGGCTATACATGACAGACAGACACACACACGGACGAACTGAAATATATGATAGACTAGCTGTGTCTGCCTGGCCTTGCCGTGGTGAAGGGTAGTCTACCTGGCCTTGGCTGGATGTGAGATGGTCTAACCAGCCTTGCGAGGGGGTGCAAAAAAGCAATAGTAATCACTACCCGTTGGAACAAAACTACTTAAGTTCCCATCGCGATCCAACAGGTGGTATTCGAGATTGTCACTGCGCATGCGCGACGCAGCGCTCCACCCGACAATTGAAGATGTCAAATCACTCCCCGGCTGTCACTTACTATAATTCCCAATTTGATCGAGACAGGTCAAGCCGTTTCTGAGATCGCCACTGCGCATGCGCGAGGTAGCGCCCCCACCCAAAACCGGAGATGTTAAATCACCCCACGGGGTCACTTACTATAATTTTCAAACTTGGCCCAGATAGGCCGGGCCGTTTCCGAGGTCGTCAGTGCGCATGCGTGAAGCAGCGTCCCCCACCCAAAAAACGGAAGATGTCAAATTACTTTCCAGAAGTCACTTGCTATAGTTTCCAAATTTGGTCCAGATAGGCTCAAACATTTCTGAGGTTGTTTCTGCGCATGTGGGAAGCAGGGCGTCCACCCCAATTTTTGGGGGTCTAAAACCTTCCCGGGATGAAGGTACATAGACATGCAAAATTTCGTCCCGATCGGCCCGGCAAGTTTCGAGTCCATACGTGACACACAGACACACAAGAAACGTATTTTCACTCATTTCGAAATTGCGAAACCTCAGCCCTTCTTATCACCTGACCCCAAATATAACCCATCCCTAACCCAAACCTAAAACGAAAACTTAACCCAACCCCTTCACACCCCATCCCACTGCAACAATCAAAATCAAAACTAATCCTGACCCAAACCCTTTACCTAACCCTAGCCCTGATCCTAACCCGAACACCGACCCCCTAACCCTATACCCAGATCCAAAACTAATGCCATAAAAAGGAATAAAATTTTCCGGAGACTTTGTGACGACCGGAAACACGGTTTTCGAGTAGGGGCATTTGGTCAATCCCCAAACAAGTGGGGACAAGAATCGACGACTTGGGACACAAACAGGGGACATCGACAACGGTTGTAAAAACCTACAATCGCCCCCCCCCCCCCACACACACACAAACACACAGACGAACTCAAATATATGACAGACTAGCATGGTCTACCCGGCCTTGCATCGGTGTGGGGGTAGTCTACCCAGCCTTGGGTGGGGATGCACAAAAATAGTAATCACTACCTTTTGGAACAAAACAAAAGTTTTCAGTCCGATCTAACAGGTGGTTTTCGTGATTGTCATTGCGCATGCGTGACGCAGCGCTTCACACCAATACTGAAGATGTCAAATCACTCCCCGGGAGTCCCTTACTAGAATTCCAAAATTTGGTCGAGATAGGTCCAGCCGTTTCCGAGATTGTCACTGCGCATGCGCAAAGCAGCGCCCCCCACCCAAAACTGAAGACGTCAAATTACTCTCAGGTGTCACTTACTATAATTCCCAAATTTGGTTCAGGTAGGCCGGGCTGTTTCCGACATAGTTTCTGCGCATCTGGGAAGCAGGTTACTCACCCCAAATTTTGGGGATTTGAAACCTTTCCGGGACGAAAGTACGTAGCCTTGCCTGGGTACGGGGTAGGCACAAAAAAGCAAACAGTAAATCAGTACCCGATGGACTAAAAACAAAGTAACTGCGCATGCGTAAAACATCACCCCACCATAAAACTGAAGATCCAACTACACACAAGACGATTGACCAAAACATCAATTCTACTTTCTCATCTCGATCTGGCCTGTAATTTCCAAGATTGTCACTGCGCATATGTGAAGCCACTCCTCCCCTCAGAGTCCCTACGGTCACAAATTAACAAGTCGGTAACCACTTATTAAGAATGGTACCGATTGAATCAGCCATTTCAAGATCGTCATTGAACTTGTCCAAAGCCGCGGCCCAACCCACCCAGAAAACCGAAGACAGTAAATCACCTCATATATATATATATATATATATCCCAGATCCAGCCAAGATCACTTCCTTAAAATGAATTACAGAACAAACACCAATGCAGGGTTTAATCTCAACTATCACAAAAGCTGGCGTTTTGCTATAACAAAAGTGGTTAGCTGTTAAATTATAACAAAAATGGGCGTTTTCTATAACAAAAGTGGTGACCTCAAACTATCACAAAAGCTGGCGTTCTATAACAAAAGTGGTGAGGTATCACAAAAGTGGGCGATTGCTATAACAAAACTGGTGAGGTATCACAAAAGTGGGCGCTATAACAAAAGTGGGCGCAACATCTGTCGACTGCTCTCGGCACTGAGGGTAACAATGTTACAAACTTCTATAGGAACTGTACTAGTGCCAGGCGCCAATATCGAACTCGAATTGGACTTTTTTGCTTCAAATTAATTAAGTTTTCCTCGGTGCTCAATAACGAAAGCAAAGGTTGAGTTTCAGTGTTCATTTTCCTGGTAGAGATCATGTATCTAGGATAACTATCGATAGTTTTTAGAAAAGTTGTGCATCAAACATTTTGGGATGAGCATCGGTAATTCCGACAGATAAATATAGCTGATAGTTCTCATTGGTTATTATCCACAAACGCTGCAAACTATAAGAACTAGTCCAAAGAGAGAACTTGTGCACGCGAATGGTAATTTTTATCGCATCGCATTAGAGCTTTCTGGTTAAAATTACCACCTAAAATCCATGTTATCGCGAGAAACACAGTTACGGGTGTGTAATAAAACAGAATCTCCGTGACAGATCTTATTTATCTTCACTTTATTGTTACCCATAACCTAACATTGTTTCATGACCTTGAACCATTGTCGAGTTCACAAGCAGTAACACCTCGCTTGTTTTAGCTTCCCCTAGAAGCAATGACCCTGAGCAGAGCTGTCTAGGATGATAGGCCTCTTGTCTCTGAAAATGCAGGGAAGTGTCCTAATCACTGTTATATGAATACTCCTGTTAATTGGTTACATTTCATTAGCAAGGTGGCTATTCAATTAACAGGGCTCACTGTACTTAATTACTCTGGTAAACAAATTTTTGACAAAGTCAAGGGAAAGTAGCTCTGAGATGCAATGTCATGCATTTTTTTTTCGACAGCTGCGACTCTACACTGGTGTGTGGAAGAAAAGTGGGCAGGATTGTATTGCTTATTGTATTGTGCAATCAATGGTGCGTGAGTATATCCAGTGCATGAATATATACAGTGCATGAGTATATATAGTGCTTGAGTATATACAGTGCATGAGTATATACAGTGCATGAGTATATACAGTGTATGAATATATACAGTGGATGAATATATACAGTGCAGTATATACAGTGCATGAGTATATACAGTGGATGAGTATATACAGTGCATGAGTATATACAGTGCATGAGTATATACAGTGCAGTATATACAGTGTAGTATATACAGTGCAGTATATACAGCGGATGAGTATGTACAGTGCAGTAAATACAGTGCAGTATATACAGTGGATGAGTATATACAGTGCATGAGTATATACAGTACATGAATATATACAGTGGATGAGTATATACAGTGGATGAGTATATGCAGTGCATGCGTATATAGAGTGCATGAGTATATACAGTGCATGCATATATACAGTGTATGAATATATACAGTGCATGAGTATATACAGTGCATGAGTATATACAGTGCATGAATATATACAGTACATGAATATACATAGTGCAAGAATATACACATTGCATGATACAGTGCATGAGTATATACAGTGCATGAGTATATATAGTGCTTGAGTATATACAGTGCATGAGTATATACAGTGCATGAGTATATACAGTGTATGAATATATACAGTGGATGAATATATACAGTGCAGTATATACAGTGCATGAGTATATACAGTCGATGAGTATATACAGTGCAGTATTCACAGTGGATGGGTATATACAGTGGATGAGTATATACAGTGGATGAGTATATACAGTGCAGTATATACAGAGGATGAGTATATACAGTGGATGAGTATATACAGTGCAGTATATACAGTGGATGAGTATATACAGTGCAGTATATACATTGGATGAGTATATACAATGCAGTAAATACAGTGCAGTATATACAGTGCAGTTTTTACAGTGGATGAGTATATACAGTGCATGAGTATATACATTGCAGTATATACAGTGGATGTGTATATACAGTGGATGAGTATATACAGTGCAGTATATACAGTGCAGTTTTTACAGTGGATGAGTATATACAGTGCATGAGTATATACAGTGCATGAGTATATACAGTGTATGAAAATATACAGTGCATGAGTGTATACAGTGTATGAGTATATACAGCGCATGAGTATATACAGTGTATGAGTATATACAGCGCATGAGTATATACAGTGCATGAGTATATACAGTGCATGGATATATACAGTGCAGTATATACAGTGCATGAATATATACAGTGCAGTATATACAGTGTATGCGTGTATACAGTGCACGGATATATACAGTGCATGAATATATACATTGCATGAGTATATAAAGTGCATGAGTATATACAGTGCATTAGTATATACATTGCTTGAGTATATACAGTGCATGCATATATACAGTACATGAGTTTATACAGTGCATGAATGAGTATGTACAGTGCATGAGTATATACAGTGCACGAGTATATACAGTGCACGAATATATATGGTGCATGAGTATAAACGGTGCATGAGTATATACAGTGCATGAATATATACGGTGCATGAGTATATATAGTGCACAAATATATACAGTTCATGAGTGACGTCACAGCGAAATGCCAAGCAAGTGTAACACAAACATGTTTACATTTATTTACGCGCTTAATGTATCAGGTGTTCCCACATACAAGAGTTCCCGCATGGCGAAGTAACATTCTAACTCTTTGAAGTCCCAATGGACTTTGAAGTGTTAGAATATTACTACTCCAAAAGTGCAATATAAGTGCACCCTGGTAAGAAATGTGATATTTGATCTTCATGGCGTGTAGACAGCCGATTTCAATCGTAAGGTCAAAATTGGCAAAATACACACCATGTGTTGTTTTAAAGATATGAGAGGCTATTGATCTAAATGGTAGATGCATTCACAAGAAAATCTACCTGTTTCCTCAATAAACTTTTACACAGCTTTAAATATCTTACAATTCACTGTGTCAGGCATTCTGTCAGTGCACATCGAAAGTATTTCAATACCATTTATTATACACCTAATACTATTGAACAGTGTATGTCGCTGTGTACTTGGGACAAAATAGGATATAGTGCTCTGAATCTTCATAGGGATGTTCGCATGAAAAGTTTGGATCATTCACTAAGAATCGTTCATCTAATACAAGTGTGCCGTTCCCGCTAATCAATAGTCTCCTTGGTAAAGAACAAAAAGTCATTCTCCCAGATCATCTAAATAGTGAAGAAATTGGAAAATTCAACGATTATTTCATAACGAAAATTAAAGTAATTCTGGATAGTATACCATCATGTGAACCACCAGAGTTTCATCATCTTGACATACATAAAAAGTGATTTTTTCTAATTTCCACTCTGTCTCAGAAGACGACATTCGAAAAATGATTTTATCATCATCCAATAAATCCAATGATCTAGATCAAATTCCAACATTCCTTTTAAAAGAGACAATTGATTATCTTCTGCCAGCCATAGCATCTATTATATCTGCATCCCTACATGAGGGATTTGTTCCAACCCATTGAAAAAAGCACTTGTTACACCACTCATCAAGAAACCATCTCTTGATCCTGACAACCTGAAGAATTATCGACCAGTATCGAACTTCTCTTTCCTGTCTAAATTGTTTGAAAGGGTTGTTGCTTTACAACTCAAAAATCATCTGCATGAAAGTGATCTTTTAGAACCCTTCCAGTCTGCATATAAAGCCAAACACAGTACAGAAACAGCCTTACTGCGAGTCAACAATGACATTGTTAAATCAGTTTCTGAAGGTAAGGCTGTACTGCTTGTTCTCTTGGATTTGTCAGCAGTATTCGCCACAGTCGACCATAGAATTCTCATGCAGACATTGACAAAGCATGGCATATGTGGAACTGTCTTATCGTGGTTTGCACCATATCTACAAGGTCGCAGTCAATAAATATATATATATCAATATGATAGGTTCATAAAGCAGGACGTTAAAGTGTGGTGTTCCACAGAGCTCAGTTCTTGGACCACTCTTGTTTACTCTGTACACTTAAAAAGAATGGTATATCATATTATCTCTACGCAGACGACACCCAACTGTACATCACATTCAACCCATCTGTACCGCAGTCAATAACATGGAAACTTGCCTAAATCTTGTGCGGGAATAGATGATAGACTTTAAACTGAAAATGAATGACTCTAAAACTGAATTCTTAGCGATATCCGGGGTTCACATGCCTACACCCCCTGTTACATCAATTCTGGTTGGAAGCAACATCACCATGAAAAGTGAATCGGCCAGGAATATTGGACTGATTATGGACTCAAATTTAAAACTAGACATCCATATCATTAAAATATGTCAAAAATGCTACTGGCAGCTTCGAAATGTTGGAAGACTGCGACCTTATCTTAACCAGTCAGAACTTGAAAACCATGTGCACTCCTTCATCACCTCACAACTAGACTATTGCAATCCAGTGTTAGTGGGGCTGTCCCAGTGCCTGATTCAGAAGCTTCAGAAAATTCAGAATACTACTGCTAGGATAATTGCTGGTACCAAATGCTCTGAACACATAACACCTGTTTTAAGACAACTACATTGGCTTCCAGTTAAACAGAGAATTGCTTTCAAAATATTGATCTTGGTATTCAAATGTATCCACAAACTGGCTCCAGTTTACCTGCAAGAGCTCCTCACTGTATATAAACCATCACACAGTCTCAAATCAAAAAAACAAATTCAACTAGTTGTACCTTTTAGCAGATCTAATCAGGCTCATTATCGTGTGTTCTCCATCGTTGGTCCCAGATTGTGGAATTCCCTGCCAATTAGTGTCAGAATTTCAGAAACTCTCGATGTCTTCAAAAGAAATTCTAAAACGTTCCTATTCACTGAAGTATTCTCCTGAACCTCTGTAAGAGGCAACCAAAACAGATGTGACTCTTTATTTCCGAAAAGTGTATTTATTTCTGTGAAGCGTTTTAAAGCACTATTTGTGGTTTTACGCTTATTATTATTATTATATTTGTGACCATTCAGATCACTACATCTATTCCTACGTTTACAGTGGAGTATCTGGCCGCTTCTACAACCTACAGAGTAATACTTTGGAACGAATGGATCATTTCTGTCCAATAGTCTCTTTAGGGAGTCTGTAGAACCACACGACAGTATATCCATTTCCAATTCATTCCAAAGCTTCCCAACCGAAGGCAAAAACGATTTAGAATAGCGTTTAGTTTAGCAATGTATTTCACGCACTGGAGGAGCGTAACGGATAAGTTTTTATTTCGGAAACTAGGCGTGGAATCAAAGTCGTCAGATGGGATGGTGCATTTCCGGATATTATTCTGTATAGGGTGACTATTTTGTGCCGACTTCTACGTTCTCGTAGCGTTATGAATCCCGTTTCAGCATAGATGCGATGATGACTGGTACCTCTTGGTATGCCGCCTATTGTACGAAGAGCATCCAGTTGTAAGTCTTCTAATAAACCTAGTTTAGTGTTGAACAGTTATCCCAGATTATGTCAGAATAGTCAAAAAAGGGTAAAATGAAATTACTGTACAAAATTTCCAATGCTGTTCTGGACAATCTGTGTTTTAGACTACGAAGACAGTTCACCATTGAGTTAACTTTGTTGATAATACAGTCTATATGTGTATTCCATTAACCCAAGTTCTGAAAATTCAGACCGAGGTGTTTATGAGTTTCGACTTCTTTTATGGAAATATTCTGCTTTTGAAGTATTGGTTTATCAAATTGGTTATTTTTTCTTTAAGAACTGAGAGTTATCGTTTTCTCTATATTAAAGTTAATCTTCTAAGTCTTGGCGCATGAAACAATATTCAGGAGATCATAATTTAATATCTGTGCGGCAGTAGAGGCATCATCAACAATTAGGAATATAGAAGTATCGTCCGCATATAATCTTATATTTGACTGAATATTATCAAGCGGGTCATTTATGAATATATTGAACTGCTTAGAAGACGGCTTACTTGTAGAAACAGATAATTCTAACTTAATATCATGTTTCCTTTCGGCCTCCTTTACGCAAATAATGGTACAATTTCGGATCTTACGAAACTCTTGCCAGCGTTATGGGTTATACGTTCACTTCGCTTTGTTGTGAGCTCTATTACGAATAAGGATTTATTTTCTAACAAATGTGTTCATCCACGGCTCATCATTTGGTTTTGATTGAGTAAAACGTTCAACTGTTTCTTTCATATAACGTATAATTTTTTTTTAGTTGAGATATCAACACTACTCAAGTCCAAAAACTGATTCCAGTCAGTGTCAGGGAATGTTTGTGATAAGCCAATGGTATCCATATTCTTATAGTCCAAAACAGGCCTCCTGAATGGGGTAAGATTGGACCTTATATTTCTCAGCTGCAGATACACGGCGTGGTGGTCGCTACAAAATCGTCGCATGAGAACCATAAGGTTCCTGTGGAAGATAGAACTTTATGGTTCCCACATGGCGAAATGGAGGAATCACTCCTACATTTGACAGAAAATCTGGACAAGAGGTAATAATAAGGTCAGTTAGGTTACTTGAACTCTCAGTAATTCGTGTGGGTTCCTTGACGACCTGCACAATACTGTGAGCTCTTTCAAGTCGTCTAATTTTTAGGTGGGTTGTTGATAAATAGTTAGCAATGAAATCTCCTATTATAATGCACTTCGTTGACAAGTCGTTTCCAGCTGTTGATATTGATTCATCAATGAAGTCCCAGTATAACTCTGAAGGCGGCCGATAAAATACACCAAGTAAAATTTTATTATTCTTACTCTTTATTTCGATCCATATGGCTTCTAGCTCGGGAAGTTCAAGATGTGCCCGGTGTTCATAGATTACGCCTTTTTTAATAAACATTATAATTCCCCCGCCTGTTTCGTGGTCGCGGTATTTACGAATGGGCGGAAAATTCTTAAACTGTCTGTGTTGACATTTTCATTCAAAAGCGATTCTGTAACAGCAATAATGTCGTAATTGCTTAGCTCTGCATGAATCAAGTCAACTTTGTTTCTGATCCCCTTAATATTAATATGCACCAAGGATATGTTGCCATTAATGTCACCTGGATTTAGCTCAACATCACCACTCATAACCAAAAGACAAGAGACCAATGCCACCAACTCTAGTTGTCCTAACATGCAAATTATTACTCTAAAATACAATGTCAGAATATTTTTTGATATTTGGTATACAACATATCTAGGGGGGTTGGGGGGGGAGGGTCAGATTCAAATTTATTCAAATCAGGCCTTTGGGTTAATATCTGGGCTTTTATTGAGGCCCATAGTTTAACTCAGTGCAATGTGAGAAAATTTCTTGAAAAATCTTCTTTTCCGGATCCACCAGTTAGAATCTTTTCATATTTGGTGCATTACATTTATAGGGGTGTCAGATTCACGTTTGTTCAAATCGAGTCCCTGGGTTAATATTTGGGCTCCGTATGGGAACCCGAATTTAAAATTAGAGCAATATGGGGAATAATCTGTAAAAATCCTTCTTCTTTATATCCACCAGTCAGATTCTGTTGATATTTGGTATACAACACTTTTAGGAGTGTGTGTGTGTGTGTGGGGGGGGGGGGGGGGTGGGGGGGAGGGCACACTCAAGTTTGTTCAGCCACCTATCTTTTTCTGGTCTCTAGAGCACTTGCGTATGGCCCTGTCGGCCACGAGGTTTTCACAGCCTCTAATATCTTGTAACAGTAAATTATCATGAAGCAATAGAGTACATGTCAAAATAAGTTGTAGGATAACCGCTAGAAACCATGCGTCTTTCTCATCATACACTGATCAGACTAGATTCTGACACCATTTTCTGGAAAGCTCTCACTGATAGCATGTCAGATGTTGATTTTATCTGTTCAGACGCAGCAGTATACTTATTTCAACGTATACTGTAGCTGTTATTTTTATTCACAATTGTGTACTGTCTCTGTAAATAATCAATTACAGATGTTGAGTTAGCTGTTAAACATGAAATGTTATCTATTATTGCAATCAAATTTCAGGTTCGTTTCCAAACCAAATTCAGATAAACTCTTTGCTTTACATGGAAATGTATAAACGATTCAGTTAAATGCTTTTAACCCTCTCAAGTTTTCAACGTGGGTTCCAAAGATCTTAGTTCATGTAATGAAGAATAATGATAACCTTTCCATACTCACATTACTGCTCTAAACTTTCAAATAAGTGGCAGATCCAAAAATGTCAATTTTTTAGTCTTCGATAGAACCCTTTGAATGCTGTGCACCTACATGTTTTTTTTCTGGTTTCTTGGAAACATTTATCTGATTCCTGCATGAATATCTTTAAATACAGTTAACGAAAACCTATTTGTCATGTCTTTAAAAATATTTTACACCCCCAAAAAAGCCTCTGTACATTCTCATTTAATTTATTTCTGATGATTTAACCAGTTCCCCCCTTTTTGAATTTACTGGTGGCATAAAATACTGTTTCTGTAGTTTGAAACTTCTCTTATTCTTTGAAACCACTGGGCCAAATTCATTCATTTACGGTACAGACCTTCTTTGGAGTCTACCTTTCCTACATTGTTCAAATGAAGATACTGCCATCTTTAGGCAGCTGAAGGAGTTTACCCTTATGATTTTCCACCAAAGATTGCGATTTTCCTTGAGATGGGATTAATACTCCATAAGCCTATAATACTTAAATATCCTCTTTTCATAAGCCACTTTCATTAATGCTTAGGTTCCTGCTATGGAACTTACTTTAGTGGTGCAGATTCACGTTTGTTTCCAAGAAACTCAGTAAGTCAAGATTTGGGCTCCCAAATGTAGGCCCTACTTAAAATTTCTATTTACAGAACTAATTGGTAGATAAAATTGTTACTTTGTTTTCACATTAAAACAAACGTTTAATGCAAACAGGGATTTAATTAAACCTAGTTTTGCTTTTGCCTAGGAAGCATTTCTAGGACCAACTGAAATGGACACACTCATGTCCTTTAACAACTTGAGCCAGGTGAGCATTTTATGCTCACTTAAACCTCTGGTTTTGACATTTATTGTTATCTTAAAGAGTGATGATCAGAGACAATAAGTGTGCATTATTTTAACAATATTTTGGGCATCTGCATACACAATACAAACATTCTAACTGACCTGAGAAAATCTTTACCCTGAATGTAAAATCCATGCTGTTTACGTCATTGAGTTATTCCAAGCAATAACAATAACTCACCTATTAAATCGTTTACTTTACAATTTTCATTCCCGCATTGTAATAAAATTATTACTTGTTCACCGTCAGTTAGTCTTTTATATCCATGTTACCATGTATTTATGAGTTCGGAGTTACTCTCCATGTAATCGAACACTTCTTGGTTGCTTTTGGTTACGTGTAAACAATCTTTGCTCATTCTTGATTTCTGCTGGTTAATAAAACAGTCTTCAGTAAAAGTTCATTTGTTTTCCAGGGATACGTTGATAATCAGTGAAGTGTTTGTAATTGCCTTTTAAACCGGCGTACATTAAAACAAGCATTTAATGTAAAGAGGGATTTAAGTCAGATAATACACTTTATCTTACAAAAAGAATGTATTTCCCCCAATACAACCTAAAACGTATAGACAAAATATACTCTCCCAAGAAAGAAAGTGTGCATGCTAAAAAATAACACTAAACAAAGATATATATCATTTTCATTCATGGAAATTTTATTCAATCACAGATGAATCAATTTGTGATCAACACGAGAAATTTCATTACGCTACGACGAATACTCTTGGTACCATGGAGAGTCAAAGACACTAAGGGTCAAACACAAAAGTCACACACTCAATATATGGTATGACCTCCGTCTGCATCGACTACTGCTGTGCATCTACGCCTCATGGAAGCGAACAAGTTAGCATGGAAGTGTTGTGAGATGTTGTTCCACATTCTGATAAGCTGTCTTTGGAGTTCCACAAGCGTTGACGGTGCATGGGGAAGCCGGCGTGGCTGACGTTTTATTTCGCCCCATACGTGCTCAATGGGTGAGATATCGGGCGAATTTGCGGGCCAGGGAAGAACATCCACTTGTTGCTGCTGCAGATACTGTTGAACAAGACGAGCTGCGTGGGGTCGGGCGTTGTCCCGCTGTAGAATGACGCCGGGGCCGTGACGTTGCAGAAATGAGACAACAACAGGTGTAAGCACTTCATCACGATATCTGGCTGCATTGAGATTGCCATCAATAATGACCAGCTCAGTTCTGTTACGGGCAGTGATGCCACCCCACACCATGAGAGACCCTCCCCCATAACGGTTTTGCTTCACGACACATGGATCTGCGTAGCGTTCGTTTCGACGTCTGTACACTCTCTGGCGGCCATCTGATGATGAAAGATGGAAACGACATCCATCTGTGAATAAAACACGTCGCCACCAGTGTAAGGGATGCCTGAGATGGTGTCTTCACCACTGCAGTCGAGCACGACGATGACGTAACGTCAAAATCGGACGAATTGCAGGTCTTCGAGGACGTAAGCCGTATTCTCTCAGCCGGTTGATTACTGTTTGAGGATGTATCCGTCTCAGGTTAGGGAAGTTCCTGGCTGTCGTCGTGGCCGTTTGTTGCCTGTTCCGTAGATGGATGACACGGATATAACGATCTTGTGCAGGGGTGGTAACTCGGGGTGTCCCGGAGCGGGGTCGGTCTCGAACGTCATCATGTTGTGCATGTCGATGGACTAGCCTGTCTACAGTGTTACGGTGGCAGTTCAAATGCTGGGCAACCTCTCTGTGTGTTCTGCCAGCTCTAATCATATCCAGGGCAAGGAGACGTTGATTCATTGTCAATCTTGGCATGCTAATGTGGAGTCGTTTTAACAGCAGCGCAAGTTTGAATGTGAACGATAGGAAGGCATTACTTTAGTGTTTAAATACCCAAGGATTCACACTGCTGCATGAATTTTCAGACTCTCAACGTGCAAAACATGCCTTTTCAAAAACGTGCAGCACGTCATATAACGTTAATGCAATTTTAACGGGAAAAGCTGTTTTTGTGTTCAATATAACTTATTCATGAACAAGTTTACACTCTTTATACCTACGAAATTATTTTTTTTTTGGAGTTTGATCAATTTCTGCAATGCACACTTTCTTTTTTGGGCGAGTATATATAAATCTGTAATGAGGGTAACAACCACACCATGTGACCATCAATTCAGAAAGATAACATTTTTAGCCTCCCTGCACTCATTGAAAATTGAAGACAAGTGTGGTAACCATTTTGATAACAGAAATAAAGTGATAAATAAATTACCAACTCGACGAGAAAGATTAGACTAGAACATTTTTTCCCACGCTTATATTTTGATACAGTCCTACCATACATTAACCCTGAAAAATAAAACAAAGAAACTAACACGGGTGAAACACTAATATAAACTTTGGCGGCTGCAGTACAAATGGAACAATGAATGAAGATTACATCATGCACAGCACAAGAACATAATACCATGATGTCATAATCTCCATTTGCAAAAAAATCAGTTCATGTGATTGTTAATTAAGTATATGTGAAAAAGTCAAGAAAGGGAGCTATATTGTAAGAAAAATTGGTTATTACAAACAAGTGTGTTTCGAGATGGTGTATTGAAGTCTCGTCCTCGCCTCTGGGTCATATATTGACTCGTCCTAACAGACTCGTCGACATACCCAGACACCATCTCAGACACTCACATGGTGGTAATAAACTGTATTTTCCCCTAGATATGGTTTTTAGCATTGCCATCAACCATTTATCTTGCTGAATACTCTGGGCCTCAATATTATCCTTTTTGGTATTGGCACATTGCCATCAACCATTATCTTGCTGATTACACTAGGCCTCAAGTATTATCCTTTATGGTGTTGGGCATTGCCGTCAACCATTATCTTACTTATTACACTGGACCTCAAGGACTATCTTTTTTGGTATTGGGACATTGCCATCAACCATTATATTGCTGACTACACTGGGCCTCAAGTATTTTCCTTTATGGTGTTGGGCATTGCCGTCAACCATGATCTTACTTATTACACTGGGCCTCAAGTATTATCCTTTATGGTGTTGGGCATTGCCGTCAACCAATATCTTACTTATTACACTGGGCCTCAAGTATTATCCTTTATGGTGTTGGGCATTCCCATCAACCATTATCTTGCTGATTACACTGGGTCTCAAGTATTATCCTTTGTGGTGTTGGGCATTGCCGTCAACCATTATCTTACTTATTACACTGGGCCTCAAGTTCTATCCTTTGTGGTGTTGGGCATTGCCATCAACCATTATCTTGCTGATTACACTGGGCCTCAAGTATTTTCCTTTGTGGTGTTGGGCATTGCCGTCAACCATTATCTTGCTGATTACACTGGGTCTCAAGTATTATCCTTTGTGGTGTTGGGCATTGCCGCCAACCATTATCTGGCTGATTACACTGTGCCTCAAGTATTATCCTTTGTGGTGTTGGGCATTGCCGTCAACCATTATCTGGCTGATTACACTGGGCCTCAAGTTCTATCCTTTGTGGTGTTGGGCATTGCCATCAACCATTATCTGGCAGATTACACTGGGCCTCAAGTATTATCCTTTGTGGTGTTGGGCATTGCCGTCAACCATCATCTTTCTGATTACACTGGGCCTCAAGCATTATCCTTTTTGGTATTGGGACATTGCCATCATCCACTATCTTACTGATTACACTGGGCCTCAAGTATTATGCTTTAGGGTGTTGGGCATTCCCATCAACCATAATCTTGCTGAATACACTGGGCCTCAAGTATTATCCTTTATGGTGTTGGGTATTCCCACCAACCACTATCTTACTGATTGCACTGTGCCTCAAGTATTATCCTTTATGGTGTTGGGCATTGCCATCAACCATCATCTTTCTGATTACACTGGGCCTCAAGCATTATCCTTTTTGGTATTGGGACATTGCCATCATCCACTATCTTACTGATTACACTGGGCCTCAAGTATTATGCTTTAGGGTGTTGGGCATTCACATCAACCATAATCTTGCTGAATACACTGGGCCTCAAGTATTATCCTTTATGGTGTTGGGTATTCCCACCAACCACTATCTTACTGATTGCACTGTGCCTCAAGTATTATCATTTATGGTGTTGGGCATTGCCATCAACCATCATCTTTCTGATTACACTGGGCCTCAAGCATTATCCTTTTTGGTATTGGGACATTGCCATCATCCACTATCTTACTGATTACACTGGGCCTCAAGTATTATGCTTTAGGGTGTTGGGCATTCCCATCAACCATAATCTTGCTGAATACACTGGGCCTCAAGTATTATCCTTTATGGTGTAGGGCATTTCCATCAACCATTATCTTTCTGATTACACTGGGCCTCAAGTATTATCCTTTTTGGTATTGGGACCCTGCCATCATCCACTATCTTAGTGATTACACTGGGCCTCAAGTATTATGCTTTAGGGTGTTGGGCATTCCCATCAACCATCATCTTGCTGATTACACTGGGCCTCACGTATTATCCTTTATGATGTTGGGCATTGCCATCAACCATTATCTTGCTGATTACACTGGGCCTCGAGTACTATCCTTTATAGTGTTGAGCATTGCCATCAACCGTTATCTTGCTGATTGCACTGGGTCTCAAGTAATATCCTTTATGGTGTTGGGCATTGCCATCAACCATCATTTTGTTGATTACACTGGGCCACGTATTATTCTTTATGATGTTGGGCATTGCCATCAACCATTATCTTGCTGATTACACTGGTCCTCGAGTACTATCCTTTATAGTGTTGAGCATTGCCATCAACCGTTATCTTGCAGATTACACTGGGCCTCAAGGATTATCCTTTATGGTGTTGGGCATTCCCATCAAGCATTATCTTGCTGATTACACTGGGCCTCAAGTATTATCCTTTATGGTGTTGGGCATTGCCATCGACCATTATCTTCCTGATTACACTGGGCCTCAAGTATTATCCTTTATGGTGTTGGGCATTGCCATCAACCACCATTTTCTTGCTGATTACACTGGGCCTCAAGTATTATCCTGTATGGTGTTGGACATTGCCGTCTACCATTATATTGCTGATTACACTGGCCTCAAGTTTTATCCTTTAGGTGTTGGGTATTGCCATCAACCATTAACTTGTTGATTACACTGGGTCTCAAGTACTATCCTTTATGGTGTTGGGCATAATTCGCCGTGTGAGAACCATATTTTTCTATCTTCTACTGGAAGATGGAACCATATGGTTCTCACATGCCGCATTGCCATCAACCATTATCTTGCTGATTACACTGGGCCTCAATTACTATCCTTTATGGTGCTTGGCATAATTCGCCGTGTGAGAACCATATTTTTCTATCTTCCACTGGAAGATAGAACCATATGGTTCTCACATGCCGCATTGCCATCAACCATTATCTTGCTGATTGCACTGGGGCCTCAAGTATTATCCTTTATGGTGTTGGGCATTGCTGTCAATGATTATCTTTCTGATTACACTGGGCCTCAAGTACTATCCTTTATGGTGTTGGGCATTGCCATCAACCATTATCTTTCTGATTACACTGGGCCTCAAGTATTATCCTTTATGGTGTTGGGCATTCCCATCAATCATTATCTTGCTGATTACACTGGGCCTCAAGTATTATCCTTTATGGTGTTGGGCATTGCCATCAACCATTATCTTTCTGATTACACTGGGTCTCAAGTATTATCCTTTATGGTGTTGGGAATTCCCATCAACCATTATCTTGCTGATTACACTGGGCCTCAAGTATTATCCTTTATGATGTTGGGCATTGCCATCAACCACTATCTTGCTGATTACTCTGGGCCTCAAGTACTATCCTTTATTGTGTTAGGCATTGCCATCAACCATTAGCTTGCTGATTAGACTGGGCCTCAAGCATTATCTTTTATGGTGTTGGGCATTGCCATCAATCATTATCTTGCTGATTACACTGGGCCTCAAGTATTATCCTTTATGGTGTTGGGCATTGCCATCAATCATTATCTTGCTGATTGCACTGGGCCTCAAGTATTATCCTTTATGGTGTTGGGCATTGCCATCAATCATTATCTTGCTGAGTACACTGGGCTTCAAGTATTATCCTTTATGGTGTTGGGCATTCCCATCAACCATTATCTTGCTGATTGCACTGGGCCTCAAGTATTATCCTTTATGGTGTTGGGCTTTGCCGTCTACCATTATATTGCTGATTACACTGGCCTCAAGTTTTATCCTTTAGGTGTTGGGCATTGCCATCAACCATTAACTTGTTGATTACACTGGGTCCCAAGTGCTATCCTTTATGGTGTTGGGCATAATTCGCCTTGTGAGAACCATATTTTTCTATCTTCCAGTGGAAGATAGAACCACATGGTTCTCACATACCGCATTGCCATCAACCATTATCTAGCTGATTACACTGGGCCTCAATTACTATCCTTTATGGTGCTTGGCATAATTCGCCATGTGAGAACCATATTTTTTCTATCTTCCACTGGAAGATAGAACTATATGGTTCTCAGGTGCCACATTGCCATCAACCATTATCTTGCTGATTGCACTGGGGCCTCAAGTACTATCCTTTATGGTGTTGGGCATTGCCGTCAATGATTATCTGTCTGATTACACTGGGCCTCAAGTACTATCCTTTATGGTGTTGGGCATTGCCATCAACCATTATCTTTCTGATTACACTGGGCCTCAAGTATTATCCTTTATGTTGTTGGGCATTGCCATCAACCATTATCTTGCTGATTACACTGGGCCTCAAGTATTATCCTTTATGGTGTTGGGCATTGCCGTCAACCATTATCTTTCTGATTACACTGGGTCTCAAGTATTATCCTTTATGGTGTTGGGCATTGCCGTCAATCATTATCTTGCTGATTACACTGGGACTCAAGTATTATCCTTTTATGGTGTTGGGCATTGCCACCAACCACTATCTTGCTGATTACACTGGGACTCAAGTATTATCCTTTTATGGTGTTGGGCATTGCCACCAACCACTATCTTGCTGAATGCACTAGGCCTCTAATATTATCCTTGACATAATCCACTTTGTTGTTAGTCTTAGATAAAGTTTTTGATATGAAGGGGATTTGAATTGCCATTTTTGTGCTTCCAGTGTTTTTATAAATGTGCTTTCGAATATTTATTAACCACTGTGAGCTTAATTCCAACCGTGATCAGTTTTTCCACTGGCTTGTTATGAGATATTTCATTCATTTAAAATGTTGAACATGTTATGAAACAATTCATAAATTGTACGTGGTCACTGGATCAAGAACTGCTATTTTCCACTCTCTTAGAATAATATTGGTTTTTCAACATTTGTTTACAAATATTTTGTGTGTGAAAACAACACATAAAATGTGGCACTTGAACATTTTGGAAACTGTTTTGTGACTTACCAGGTCACAATATCTGATTACCTTCAGACGCAATGTGAAATCTTCTGTTTAAATCCCAAGAAGTGGAGCTGTACTTTTTTGTGCTTAAACTCTTTACTGATGAAATTTATGATAAGGCTATAGATGCTAGCAGAGACCGTAAACACCAATAAATAAATAAATAAATAAATAAATAAATAAATAAATAAATAAATAAATAAATAAATAAATAAATAGATAAATAAATAAATAGATAAATAAATAAATAAATAAATAAATACGATTCATCAGTTAGATCCTTTCATATTTGGTATGCAACTTCTCTAGGTGGGTTAGGTTCAAGTTTGTTCAAATCGGTCCCTGGGTTAGAATTTTCAATTAATGCAATGTGAGGACATTTCCTTAAAAATCTTCTTCTCCAGAACCATTTCTTATCGTGTTTTGATATTTGGTATACAACCTGTTTAGGCGGGGAGAATGGGGGGAGGCGGTCGGTTCAGATTCAAATTTATTCGGTGGCTTTTTACGGGAGCCTGAATTTTAACTTTTTTCAATATGAGGGAATGTATTTAAAAAAAAGTATTTTCCAGATCCACCAGTCCATGTGCTTTTGTATTTGGTATACAACATCTCGGGGGTGGGGGGGATGGTGAGATTCAAGTGTGATGAAGTCGGGTACCTGGATTAATATTTGAACCCCATATGGTAGCCCGAATTTCAACTTAGTGGAATAAGAGTAACATTCTTTAAAAATCTTCTCCTTCATATCCCCCAGTTGTCAGGCAATTCTGGGATTTGGGGTTAACATAATATGTTCAGGGTTGACATAATATGTTCATTTTGATAACTTTTCATTTCGTTATGGAATACCGTAGTTTGTTATTGTAGTTGTTATGGGGTTATCATTGTTAATGTCTTTTTCGAATATTTCGTTCCAATAGTTTTTCTCACGGGCAGTCTGGGATCATTTTAAATGGATAAATAAGTGAAAGTGTAATTCATTTTGGCTTGGCGACCCAGTTCTCAGAGTCGCAACCACCAATTTATTATCAAATAATGAAGCCAATGTTTTACAACTATTGCACACTCTTAAAAACGCTGATAGGTGAAAAAAAAACGAATGACCATTGGTTAAAAAGTGCGACTTCCATCCAGGACCAATAGAGATGGCTTTGTGTCCAAACAACCTTTGCGCGTTTTGGTAAACTCTTTACGATCAGCGTAGAAAACCGCTGCTGGGCAGAATGAATGCCTGCGAACGGTGCGTGTGAAGACTGTTGGCTCGAGTTTAATGAACACCCTGGTCCATTAAGTGTGTATGCGTGAGCCATTATCAGTGTTTTTTTTATGTGGAACTTCAGAAGATATTCTGTACAAGCAGGTTGGATTGCCAAATTCACTGGGACATGGAAAGTCATAGCAATGTACGTTATGTATCACGACAAGTAATGTTGTACCGGCCTGTATATCAGGGAAACTATCTGTAGAACTTTAAAGAAGTTTATATACCTGGTCAGTCAGACAGCAACAACGACAGGGTGAATGAACTGAATTGTAACAATATACGAGAGAATGTATCGAAATACCCACTGGGCGTAGGAGAAAATCGTACGTCGTTGGAACGAGCGCCATAGTAAGACGATCCAAGGACGTCAGATAACTTGACATGCTAGATCTGTTGATCATCGAATGTCTTCAGTCAAATGTTGTTTCAGGAAGTGTTCAAATATTGGAATATATCAATCTAAATTCGATTAGTGTATCATTCATAATTGGAGTCATTAGTGCACGGCACGTGCCACGTAAAGAAAGCTAGCTATTTTTTTATCATTCAAAGTTGGCCAAAAATATCTTTTGGTGTGTTTTGTGAATGTTGTTCATTCTTTCCTATAGGTAAATACAGTTAATAAATCCATAAATATTCACTCCTGTTCGATGTTTTTGGAACCAAAATGCACTGCCACTTTCCTAACACGACCTATTGGACAACTTGTCACTGAAGCTGGAGTACGAAATAGCAATTCGGATTGGCGGGAAGCTACGTCGGTTATACAACCGTCCTATTTCTCACTCAATTCCACATTATGTGTATTTAGTTACTAGTTTGCATATGTACCCCAAGCTCTGACACCAGTCAGAATGCTTTCATGGTTAGTATACAGCATCCTGGTGGTATGAGAGAAGGGCTCAGACTCAAGTTTCTTTCAAGTTAAGTTCCTAGGTTAATATTTGGACTCCCCAGTTTTGCATTACTGGGACGTGGGGCATTATTTCTGTGGTAGCATTTCAGTACTAGAAAAAAAAATCATTTGGCATGGACAACAGAGTTATAAATGATAACATAACTTCATTCTACTGCCGTGTTAACTAGCTATAGATGTTAATTAAATCCTTCTTTAAACAACTGTTGTCAGGTGAGCACCTCAGGCCCCATGTGGCGTCTTGTTATGATACAGCCCAATAACTGACACCTAGGGTTAAAGTTTCTAAAGTGAACAACCTAATTATAATCAATTGGATAAGCTTGATATTTTTACTTGCATTGCAGTCACGACAAAGACTTGGATGCAAAAAGTGATAAACCACAATGAACCAGTTTTGTTTGATATGGATTGATGAGGTTATAATTTTTTTCTTCTGCTAAATTAATATTTGTGTTATTTGTGTTTATTGTTATCTCTTTCAGAAGTTTCCAAACACACAAACTCTGGTGTATACACTGCAGCATTTCCTTCAGGTCAGGTATGACTTGCCACAATCTATAACTGTTATATTCTTTACAGGAGGTATGACTTGCCACAAATTATAACTAGTACATCCTTTACACGAGGTATGACTTGCCACAATTTATAACTCTTTTATCCTTTACATGAGGTATGATTTGCCACAATCTATAACTGTTATATTCTTTACACGAGGTATGACTTGCCACAATTTATAGCTATTACATCCTATACATGAGGTATGACTTGCTACAATTTATAAATATTACATCCTTTACATGAGGTATGACTTGCCACAATTTATAACTCTTTTATCCTTTACATGAGGTATGACTTGCCACAATTTATAGCTATTACATCCTATACATGAGGTATGACTTGCTACAATTTATAAATATTACATCCTTTACATGAGGTATGACTTGCCACAATTTATAACTCTTTTATCCTTTACATGAGGTATGACTTGCCACAATTTATAGCTATTACATCCTATACATGAGGTATGACTTGCTACAATTTATAAATATTACATCCTTTACATGAGGTATGACTTGCCACAATTTATAACTCTTTTATCCTTTACATGAGGTATGACTTGCCACAATTTATAGCTATTACATCCTATACATGAGGTATGACTTGCTACAATTTATAAATATTACATCCTTTACATGAGGTATGACTTGCCACAATTTATAACTATTTCATCCTATACATGAGGTATGACTTGCTACAATTTATAAATATTACATCCTTTACATGAGGTATGGCTTGCCACAATTTATAACTCTTTTATTCTTTACATGAGGTATGACTTGCCACAATTTATAGCTATTACATCCTATACATGAGGTATGACTTGCTACAATTTATAAATATTACATCCTTTACATGAGGTATGACTTGCCACAATTTATAACTCTTTTATCCTTTACATGAGGTATGACTTGCCACAATTTATAGCTATTACATCCTATACATGAGGTATGACTTGCTACAATTTATAAATATTACATCCTTTACATGAGGTATGACTTGCCACAATTTATAACTATTTCATCCTATACATGAGGTATGACTTGCTACAATTTATAGCTATTACATCCTATACATGAGGTATGACTTGCTACAATTTATAAATATTACATCCTTTACATGAGGTGTGACTTGCCACAATTTATAGCTATTACATCCTATACATGAGGTATGACTTGCTACAATTTATAAATATTACATCCTTTACATGAGGTATGACTTGCCACAATTTATAACTCTTTTATCCTTTACATGAGGTATGACTTGCCACAATTTATAGCTATTACATCCTATACATGAGGTATGACTTGCTACAATTTATAAATATTACATCCTTTACATGAGGTATGACTTGCCACAATTTATAACTCTTTTATCCTTTACATGAGGTATGACGTGCCACAATTTATAGCTGTTACATCCTATACATGAGGTATGACTTGCTACAATTTATAAATATTACATCCTTTACATGAGGTATGACTTGCCACAATTTATAACTATTGCATTTTTAAATGATATAATTTTATCCAGTGCTGCCAGAATCTTACAGCCACTTGCAAAAGCTATCTCACGAAGATGGGTCCCATGGAGGTACTTCTCTTCATCCACCCATTATTACTTATCACTTATTACATTATCACTTATTGCCATCATTAATTTATCCATTTACCCAACGTAAGAGCCAAAACCGGCCGGTGCTATTCACAAAAATCACCATCCAATTTTCATTATTGTTTCACTTTTTGTCTGCACAACATAGCTTTTGACCCCTGCTTGGAACGTGCTTAACTAAGCTATGTTTTGACGTAAATGAAAAAAAGGTAATTATTCAAGAATTTTATTTCCAAGTTTCCTCTGCCTTTCTTGTTTGGTAAAGGATAAAACCATTTCATCATGCCTTGTAAAGCCAGTTTTCATAATTGCGTTTGATGAGATAATAGTGAATAATTTCAACGTAACCACATCGGTTGCACCTAATTATGGTTCATATCGGCCGAGATCAGCGGCATAACACCCAACTATGGCACCAGGGGAGCTAACTCTAGACGGATCATATCAGCAGAGATCAGCATCATAGCACCCAATTATGGCACCAGGGGAAGGTAACTCCAGTTTGGTTCATACTTATATGATGATGTTTTGTGCATTACGGAGTAGATTTGCGTCAGTTCCCAGCTTATATTCACAAAGAGTATGATACAAAATGACTTTCTGATCAATATATATCATATATATATCATACTATCCATATTCATGACTGTATATTACTATTTTCTTGAGTTTGGTATCAAATCAAGCCATTGTTGATATAGTAGCCATGACTAGATTTCATACCAAACTAAACAAAATATAAAGCAAGTGAATCTATGTGCGTGTGCGTGTGCGTGTGTGTGTGTGTGTGGGGGGGGGGGGGGGTTGGGGGGGGTATACTTCGTGAACGCTCAGCAATAGTCAAAACATTTTTTTTCAACATTTCGTGTGATGTCAATATTTTTGAATTGTCATGAATGTATTATGCGAGGATCAAGGTAGTTTATGGATATAAGACGGGAATTTTAAGTTATGCCTTGATATAGGCATGGCCATAGCGGTGGTTCGAAATTGAGTAGCCAAGGCAAGGTCCAGTAGGTGTATGGTTAAAGAAATGGAGGTAATTTGAAATTACTTATCTATCTGTACAAATGTTCGCACTTGTTTTGTTGCATAAATTATCTGATAATGCAAAAACACATGTCCAAATTAGTGTAGAACAGATATGTAATTTCAAGTAAATGGAACATACAAATGAAATAAGTAGAAATGTCACAGATTTTGTTATTATTTTGAACGGATTTCACTGAAAATATGACCTGGAATGAGACAATCACTCAATTCTGTCAGTGCATGTATACAAAAACTCCATATCACTGGTCCCCCAAGAATCGGCTCTTTACAAGGAAAGGCAATGTGCATTGGGCTTAAGAACCTCAAAAAGGGTCTGTCGAGAGGACAACTATCTGGTCAGTAATGTGTTTTGATGATTTTTGAAGCTTTTGTGGGAGATTTTATACTATGGCGTATCTTGGGTGAGAGCACCGAGTTTTTCGTGAGCACCGAGTACTCGAGAGAGAATAGGGTCCACTCTAGGGAGAACACCGAAATAGAATCACAAGAACGCCAAATGTTGTCATGTGAGTGATGGTAGGAAGGGTATAAGAAGCTACCCCACACAAATTAGTACCCCCACCTACTTCTAATATATTTTATAAGTCCTTCTTTGGTTCTGGGGATTACCCCCTCCCACCCCCCTCCCACCCAAATTCTGTTGTAAAAGATTACCAAAAAGTAACATCAACCACAAAAGGAGACAACAATTTATTAAATAATATAAATTCTCTACATATAATATAAATCACAGAAGTTTTATCTTATTGCTTATAATCACAAATTGATACATTTCGTTACCGAAATCGTTCTTCTTTATGCCATAAAAATAAATGTTCTGCTTCAGATCTATTGAGATTCCGACCTTAAGACCTGGTCTCGCGTATCCTATAATTGCCGCGAAGCAGCAATAATAATTAAATCCTACAGTTCATCCAAGCTGAAATTCAGCGGTCGGAACAGACAATGGCCCTCTCTGGCCAGAACGATGCGATCATAGCACATTGTTACATCTCAAATGTGATTTGCATCACTCTCCACAAGGCACAGTAATCTCAAAAGGAGAACCGAAAAATAATAAATACGAAATTTTATAACTTTTGATTCGACGCTGTGGTCGCTAAGGTCTTTCACAATCAAATGGTCAGTTTTGATTCAATTAGCCAGAACGATGCGGCGTTTGCTACGTCGTTATGGATAATTAAAACAATTATTTTATAACTTCAGGCCAATAGATCCCACTCCGATCTCCAATGAGTTTTGATAAACCACAAAGCATCACTGGTACATTTCCGATGTAATTTTCTTCAGTCTCCACAAGGCACAGTAATCTCAAAAGGAAAAGGAATGGTCAGTTTCTGATGTGATTTTCTTTAAATTATAAAAATACAAGAAAACCAAGGAAAATAAGGCCGAAAGATAGTAAATACGAATTTTATAAATTTTAGTTCGTTATTGCCTTTACTCTGGGACCCAGATCAACCTTCCAAGTCAAGAAAGACAATTCCTCAAATTATCCAAACCGACGTAGTATTTGTTCCCCGTCGCCATGGATAATCGTAACAATTCTCTCTTCCAAACATTTCATCAATGGAAAATCAACATTCCTCACTTATTCCCACAGTCCTACAGTTAAAACTAGAAGTCCTGTCACGAACTGTGCGCTTATCTAGGCTTAATTGCGCGCAGGAATTACGCGCAATTGCCATATCGAATGTCATCCGAAGCACGGCGGGTTCTCCTGGTTACTCATAGCAAACGCAAGCAATGTTTCTGCCAATGGACCTCCGGGTTACCCGGAGGTCCATCGGCAGGAACATTGCTTCTGCACAGGCCATATGTATAGAATTTTGACAGCCTTACTATGGTCATAACGCGTAGATTAACGCGCAGATTGGCGTGCTATTTGTGCGCATTTCATGACAGGACTTCTCGTTTTAACTGTACATGAATACATGCCACAGGTTAATAATCTGCGCAGGGAATCGCACGACAATAAGGAAAAAAAATCTTGCTACACACTCAAGCTGTTCCTCTGGTCGACTGAAACTCAAGGGATCCAGAATGCTGATCTTCTATCACAACGTCCAGAGAAAGACTTTTGTAAGAAATACAGAGCAGGGATGCCATTAGAACAACTTCCCTGTGGGGGGTTGTACATATTGTAAGAGGGTAGACCAAAATTGGGGAAATTTCTTTGAAAATGTAGATGATGTTATTCCCCTACCAAGCAATGGAAATCAAACAGAAGGTAAAATAGCTTGGGTAGAAAAATACAATGATTCCAAAATGTGTTTCATGCAAAAACAGAAATATGTTCCAATATTGCTTCCAATGCAAGAGATTCTTTCAGTTGAAACTTCAGAGAATATTTCAGATAGAGTTAGCTCCCTTGATATGTTAAACTTAGACATTGTAAATAAACCCCTCACAAAAACATTTGACCCTGGGGAAGGAGGGAGTGTTTCAAATGATTTGGGGATATAACCTAAAGGACTGGGTATTACAGTTATTACAGATGCTGATACTAATAATCCACAGGCAGGGGAAGATAGGGACCCACCTGAACTGGAATATGCTTTAAGTGGTCTGAAATATGAAGAAATTCTAGCAAAACAGAATGAAGATGTTGATCTGAAATTTCTTAGAAATTGGTTAGAAAAGGGGGAAATACCTTCCCCCGATGCTCTTTTTCAGGCAAGTGCCGAATCTAAACTGTTTTGGAATCACCGGGAAAGATTTTACATGATTAGAAAATTGATATACAAAAAGAGAAAAAATGGCCACTTGGTTTTGGTGATACCTCATTCCCTACGTTCGGAGATTTTGTTGTCAAATCATGATCTGCCATTGGCTGGTCATCAGGGGATTAACCGTACCATGGACAAAATAAAATCTCGATATTATTGGCCAGGATTAACTGCCAATGTTGAGACTTATGTTAAAGCCTGTACTAGGTGTAATAAACAAAAGAAGCCTTCCTTTCATTTCCGTTACAAAATGGTCCCATACCATGCAGGGTCCCCAATGGAACGTGTTCATTTAGATTTCTTGGGCCCTTTACCAAATACGCCAAGGGGAAAAGAATACATTCTAGTAATAAGTGATCAATTTACAAAATGGATGGAGTGTATTCCCCTCCCGTCCCAAACGGATGAAGAAACTGCGACTGCAGCAGTCAATGAGTGTTTCTCTAGGTTTGGCTGCCCATTGGAACTGTATACAGATAGAGGGGCACATTTTGAAAGTGATTTATTTAAAGCTATTTGTAAATTATTACAAATTCACAAGGCAAGAATAACAGCTTATCGCCCATCATCTAACGGCCAAGTGGAAAGGGTAAAGAGAACTTTAATGGATGCCCTTAGATGTTTTGTGGGAAACAAACAGTCCACCTGGGATTTACATGTCCCGCAGTTGGCAGGGGCATTAAGATCGTCGGTGAACAGAAGTACTGGATTTACTCCTAATAAAATGATGATTGGAAGGGAAGTGGTACAACCAACAGACCTAGTTTTTGGTCCTCCTCCAAATGAAACATTTCAAAATGCAGCTGAATTTGTTCTTGCTTTGGAGAATTCCATTAGAACATCTCATAAATTGGCCCGTGAAAAATTGAAAACTCGACAGAAACTCAGACATTTAAAGTGGGAGATATTATTTATTTCCTTGATTTTACAAGTAAACCTGGCCGTTGTAAAAAATTAAATCCCATTTGGAAGGGGCCAGGAATAATTATTCAGTGCATTTCTACATTTCTGTTTAAAATACAATTGATTAATAAATCAATAACAATGAATCATGACAAACTCAAACATTGTACTGATGGAATTTTACCACCTTGGATTGAGCGCCATAAAAATCTTTCAGAAACTAGAGGCTCAATGGTTCCATTGTACTGTATCTGTAAGAAGCCTGACACAGGGTCTTTCATGATACAATGTAACAGTTATTTGGACTGGTTTCATGGTTCTTGTGTGCAAGTGACTAAGCAATCGGCCCAGAGAATAGATATGTATAATTATCCACATTGTGAAATGGCAAATCCCCAATAATGATTAGTTTACAGGGAGAACTTAGACACTTTTATTTTTTTTTTGGTATCATTGCACAGATTATAACAGATACCAGTTAGATACAAAATCATGAGTTCGGATGAAGGAAACCAATCCCCAAAGAGATCTTGGACTCAAGTCCAAATGAAGGGTAAGAAATGGGGACAAGGACAAAGGAGGAGGGTCCTAACTTTGGATTACGACCCTCAAGCTCAAACCCGGGATGTCCGTTTAAAAACGGATCCCAACCTACCAATGGTTAGGTTTGTGGGTGAGAAAAAAGTAGAGGAGACTAGTTCTGGCTCAACTGGGAACTTAGTTCCCGGAGCCCAGGGGCCAGTGACACCAGTTGGTGCGTCAGTTTGGGGAGAGTCTATCTCTCTAATTCCGACCGGAAGTGAACGGTTGAAGGGATGTTCAGTGACAGAAAGCCAGAAGTACAGGCTGGTACAAAAGCAAAGAAAAGGTTTTCTTCTTCAATATTGGAGGTGGGAGAGGATGATGTTCTTTTTCTCCCAAAATCCGTAGATTTGCCCCCCACCCCTAAGATAAAGGGACCACCGTCCTCTGCCAAGTTGTGCAGTTAAGGTAAGGCGGTTGCGGAAACACTGCCAAGGGGATCATCTCCCCACTGCTTTGTGGATGCCACAATCTGAAGGGCAATATTTCAGTCCAAAGACCACTGCTCGAGCTTTTGAAAGGATGACAGCTCCTCTTGAGATGGGTTATTTAGGACTACAAGAATTAGTTAATCGGGAATATTCCCGATTCCCATTGGAGCTAACACCACATTTTGTGGAACGTATGCAGGAGTTGGAAAGCCTGTTTGAGTGGGTGCCAAGTACTCATTTCCCTCCTGCAGGAAGTTTAGATCACCTGGCTGACTACGCCAGCTGGGTTGGTGCATTGGAGAATTCTAATGTTCCTTCAGATTAACATTTAGGAGACGAGGAGATCACGTCCCTCAGGGAATAAGTTTCAAAAGCCCCTGAAGTGAATGTCTCAGGGGGTACCCAGACTGATTGATCAGTTTATCCCAGATTACAGTCCCAGGGTGACGTCTCCGGTGTCACCTCCTCTAAAACGCCAAACAGTGGTCAGGGAGGATTTTCACTCCCTGGAACCCCAGGAGAATTTGGTGGTGACCTCGCATGTTCAGTCACGGATGGTGGTGGAGGTGCCTACCTGTTCAGTTGCATATTCTTCAGTGGGAGATTCCTCGGCAGTTTCTTAAGTATTATCTCCCGCTAGACTTGCTTCTTCAGCTACTGGTTCCTCGGAGGTCCCCCCCCCCCCATTTTTGCTTCGACGGCTCCTATAGTTATTTCCTGGGGAGGAGGTTAGTTAGTGCCTCTTCCGGTCTCTTCGGCCATGTCTCATTCTTCAGAGGGTTTGTCAGTCGTTTCTTGTGCCATTTCCTCCGTGGTTAGTCCCATGGTGGGAGGTAATCCAGGTCTTCCTGCGGCTGTCCCAACAGCCAGTGCTTTGTCGGGAGTCCCTCCAGGCTTTTCTCCTGCTAGATCTTCCAGGGACTCTTGTTCCATGAATCTGGTGGACACGCATTTTCATTTAGTTAGAGTTCGCCAGAGGTTCCGAAAACCCAATTTGTCAGGCAGGGAGGTTCTCTCCCTTAATGGTGTCCGACCTACAACTTGTCCTTTGCCTATTGTGGGCGGGGTGGTAGTTTATTTTGATCCGTCGACCTACCCTAGGCCAGATGAAATTCTCGAGGATCCTGGTATGAAGGCAGTGATTGGCCTTCATTCCCGTCATGTAAGGAATATCCCCCTTGTGGAATTAGAAAGCCTCATGTTCCCAACCAATAATGGGCTTGCTTCCATACGCTGCAGGTTTAGGTGAAGTGGGGCTCTACAGAACAGAGCCGGTTGATACATGATATCAGCAAGACTTGGTATTTGCAGGGTTATTGAAGTTGGCAGCCTTAGCAAAGCCCATTGTGTTACACTTAAGGGGTCCCTCAGGAGATTACTTGGGGAGGGAAGTAAATTCCCTCGCGCTCCTGATGATGATGGATAATGTAGGTAAGCAACAAAAAAAACCACCTACACTGTTTCACTTCCAGTAGGGATGTGGTCGCTTCTCTAATGCATACTTTAGTATAGGCCCAAAATGTTTATACTTTAAACCAGAATAGTGGGACGATGTAAAAGCCATCCCGCTAAATCGTCTGGTATTGAAGTCTGACGCTCAGTATTTCCAGGAGGAGATGAATTTTGCGGTGGGGCACTCCTCTCTATTTGTGGGAAGTTGCACTGAAAGTTGCTTCGGAATTACAGATGTCATTGGGGGTGCTAGTGGCCTCGGTCACACAGAATGCTTATACCCTCTATGGGTTTCCTTCCCCATAAAATAAGTGTTGCAAAGCAAAATATCCATATATTCAGATAATTTCGGATGGATTTTGGAAATTATAGCAGGAATTGAATTTTGGGCAATGCAAAGGCATGCCCCCAAAGAATTATTATGCTAAAAATTGATAATTAAGTTTCCAGAGGTTTTCCGAACTAAAATAACAGGGCTCCAGACAGATTTTTCTGATATCATATTGAATTTTGTATGAGGACTTGAGATAGTTTGGGACCTGTTAAGGCACTTCTAATATGAAACTGTACCGCTCTTGGCGTATTTGTTTCGGTTGGCCAGTGAATTATTTTCCCAATTAAAAAATACTGGTGTTTGTAGGAATTTGAATAGGATAGCATTATTTAAAATCCTGAGATTCTGTCTGGAATTCTGTTTACTCATTGCTGGGCACATCCTTTTTAATCATTTGTTTGCCCAGATGCAAATGAATTTGTCATTTACCAATGTATAAATCTGGGGATTTATCCCCGATGCTATTAATATAAGGATTAAGAAAAGTATTGAATTGGGACCCCTTCCCTGGTATATAAATATATATATATATAAAGAAACCATGGTTATGTAATGAAATGCAAGACCAGTAACTGGATTTTGAAGGACAAAATTGATAAGTTGAAATGGTTTTATTTCTGATGCCATGTGTGATATATTTTAATTTTTGTTGAGTTTTGTAATTTTTGTACCTTAATTCTGTTGATTTATGGGTGCAGTTACATTGCAGAAGGGGGGAGGGGTGTGGGTTTAAAGGTAGTAGAGGGAGGTACAAAAAGTTGTAAAATTTTTTATAGTTTTGTATAGTTTTATGGGTTTCTATCTTCAATTCTGGTGTAGTGAAATGTGAGAGTATCCATCTCTTGGGATGCCCTTGAATCCTTTTTTTTCTGGGAATTCCATTGCTGATCCTTTTTTGATTAAGTTAAATACAGGAAGTTGTCTCCCTAACGCTTTTGCCTTTTAAGGGTAGGGATTTATTTACGTTTCCTGGGGCCATTTGGAGGGGGTTTTATTTATAAAACTGGGGGGACTGTAGTATAATTTGCCCCTATGGTTACTCCTCCAATATGGAATCAGCAACTGGAACGGTAAACTGGTCAGAAGAGTAAAGAGAACCGGTGACGTCACCAAGAGAATGGTATATATTCTGGATTAGAAGAGGAGACCCAGACGTTGTTGTTATCTGGTTGCTGATTGTGTCATTAGGTGAGTTAAAAGTACCCGTCCGTTGGAGGAAATAACCCACTTGATGAGCTTGTAACTATTTGGTATTGGGTGGTATATATAAGTATTAGTACATTAAGATTATTATATCCCCAAAATTACCACAGTAGCTAGCAGTAATAAGTGCCTGGCAACTCTTGAAAATGGACTCAGCTGCGCAGCTGAACGTATATATCTTCACTGGTTCTGTAAACAAATACTCTTCAAATTCTGCGGCCAGGTCATCTGGTGCACCAGTCATTATATAGGGGGCCGACAGGATAGGTTCGATTTCCCGGTGCAGAACCGGGAATATCAGGTAAAATATACCATATTCCCCCAGTTTTATAAACTAGGGCCCTATTCAATTTAATAAATTTATATAAAAGGGCGTACTTTTATAATACGGGAATGGATAATTCCCCACCCCTATTTATCTGATAACACCTAATGAGAATTCAATATTTAATTATTATAATTAACTACCCCAACCCAAACCACACTTTGTAGTGGGCGGCCCAATTTAATACATGGGTGGCGGTGGAGAACCCAAAATGGAATACCGGGTAATACCCGTGGAAGGCCGACTTTATATTTTTATAGTTTTTGGGGTAATTTTATTTAACACACACTTATATGATGTTGATGATGATGAAAGGAAGGAGTAACTTCTTCACTTCCTTAACTAAATATACTGAGGCATCTCATCTCAGATTTTAACAAAATTGAGCGAGGTATCTCCTCTCTATATTCCTTGAATGGTTCTTTGGGAATAAATTCCCACCTGGACCATCCACATTAGGGAGAGGGCATCTCCCTTAGTAATGTATTTAGTACAGTGAAAGGGAATTTCCCGAAAAATGGTAGGGACTAAGGACTTACAGGGGAGGGAACCCATAGAGCCGCTCAGTGTTTTCTTTGGTCAACCTGAGCAGCTGTCCTAGGGGTACCCTCCTCCTGTTAGCAATAAGTCTCACTACATCTCCCAGATCCATGGGGCTACCAACGGTGAGCCCAGACTGCCTAGAAAAGTGCGGGCAGTCAGATTCAACCATCAGTCTACCCAGCGGAATATGCTGGACGCCACCCCACTGCATCTCGGAGGAGTAACACTGGGCTGAAGTGGGTATTGGGGAAAAGCCCAAGCCAACGCCGGGCTGTCTCCCCATCCCCCACTAAAGCAGTACAAATGAAGGCACTGCCCCCCCCCCCCCCCCGGCTGACATTTTCCTGTAGGATCTGGAGGGCCTTGCAAAGGACATTGCTGCCCAATTCATCTTTTGCCGACCCTCTGCAGGACAAGGGGCTTATCAATGTGAGTCATGCGGACCAGTCGCATGAAAACCTGATCCTGGATAGATCAGGCCCCCTAAGGTTCCGTGCGATTCAGCCCGATGTCTCCCGGGGCAGAGGCATGTGGGAGCAAGGCCGAAACTACCCCCACATCCTCTCCCAACTCCATAGGAGAGTAATCTTTAACGTGGCGAGGATGGAGCCCGATAGCAATCTTTACTATCGGGTCTCTCCTATCAAGTTGGGATATGGTGGGCAACGTAGGAGGGTCGCAATAAACAGCTACGCCCCCGCGTACAGGAATAGGTACCCCACTGGCCTACCCGCCTCCAGCCGAAAGATCTCCCTAATTGGGAGCTGGGGAGCTCCCAAAGACTTCTGAGTACGATCAGCATAGAAGTGGGCATCCAGTAAATATGGGCTCGTGGGGGTTGACTCTTCCCAGCTTCTCATTATTGGAATGACTGGGGTAGGAGTTACTTCCTCCGGCCTATCCTGGAAACCAACGGGTGTGCAAGGGGTAACCACTCCCTGCATAGGCAGTGATGATAACCTAGGAGGAGGAGGAGGTGGTATTCCCACAGATTCTGTGGCTTAACCACAGACTCCCCCCCACCCCCACCCCCCCCCCCCACCACCACCACTGAACAGGAAGCTGAAGAGGCTGAGGTGCCTGCAGGAAAGGGAACAGCCCCAGATGTTCCCTTTTTGGAATCAAATTTTGCTAGAAGCCATATCAGCACTCTCCAGTGTAGCAAACCTACTGGTGTAACAAGACACTGGATCTGTGTCGAGTGGGGTGTAAGTGGGGTAAAACCCTGGTGGCTCTCTGTGGATCGCATGCGATCCACAAACGCATAGGAGACAGGCAATGGGAATTTGTTGAGTTCAATGAACTTCCCAAAAGATCCACCAAGGGTTTACCCCAGGGGGCAACCATTTCTTCCAGAGTGGACAAAACCTGCTCTGGAGAGAATTGGTGCTCCTGAGTCTTTGGGTTTGGCTCCCACAGTGTGGGAGCCGGAAACTCCACCAACTTATCCCCGCACAAAGCGGACCCTTTGCAAGTTGGAGTCCGTCTTTAAACGAACATCCCTACAGGTAGCAAACGGGGAAGGTGTTTCTTTCCCCGCCCTCCACGACCTTTTGGGGCTGTCGTCTGAACTGGACATTCTACAAAAAATAAATAAAAACCAAGGACAGGTTGAATTGAAATGAACTTTTCAACCTGGCCTTATTACTGTTAACCCTTTTTTGTTGAGCAATCTTACAATAAAGGCAGGCAAATTTGTCAATGGATTTGGCTTCCAAACTATCCACTTTTATACATTTTCCATGAAACCAATCCAAACAATAATCACACTGAATCATGAAGGAACCATCATTTGGTTTTCTGCATATACAACGGGACTGGAGAGCCCCTACTTTGTGACAAAGATTTATGACGTTCTACCCAAGGGTGAAGAACTCTATCTCGACACAATTTAATTCTGTCATGATTCACTGCAACTGACTTATTGAGAAGCTGAACCCGAAACAAATAAGATGAAATACACTGACTGATAATACCAGGTCCTTTCCAAATAGGATTCAATGTTTTAGTCTGCCCAACTTTACCCCCAGAATGAAGGATATACACAATGTCTCCTTCCTTGAACTTCTGAACTTTCTTTTTGGAATCATATTGTTTTTACATTACCTTTTGTTGGGTTTTCAATTTATTACGGGCCAGTTCGTGTGCTGCCCTCATTGAGTTCTTTAATTCAACAACATATTCTGACTCATTCTGAATAGATTCTTCTGGACAAGGCCCATATTCTAAGTCTGGTGGTTGGAAAACCCCCCTCCCCAACATCAATTTGTTAGGAGTATACCCTGTATGGCCGATAACTGCAGAACGTAAAGGTTCTGCTAGTTGAGGTATATAAAGGTCCCAGGAGGATTGTTTTTTACCCACATAGCACCTGAGAGCATACATCAGTTTTCGGTTAACCCTTTAACTTATCCATTGGAGGAAGGGCGGTATGCAGTAATATGTATTATGTATTTGTAATAAGTCACAAACTGATTGGAAGAGATGGCTTTCAAAATTAGATCCCCTGTCTGTATAAATTTCAAGAGGGCACCCTAACCCTGAAAAGACCTCATTTACCGCAGCTCTGGCTGTATCCTCTGCATCCGCCCACTTGGTAAACTGGTCTACAATGACCAAGATATACCCATTTCCTCTTGGGTTTTTTGCCAATGGGCCCAGGACGTCCAGGTGTACTCTTTCCATTGGGCCACCTGAATGGTAACATACAATTTGATGTTTAGCCTGGCGTGATGGTTTTTCTGTCTATTACATTTTGGACAGGACTTGACAAAAGACTCAACATCAGAAGTAGTAGTAACGTGATTTAACTCGTTCTGTTGTTCGAGTAACACCCTGATGTCCCGCAGCCGGCATATCATGGTTAATTGTCATTATTTCATTTCTAAGAGAAAAAGGTACCACTGGCACTTTTTCATTATTCATCCTGATTTTATACAAAAGTGGCCCCTTCATGAAATATTTCTCTTTATTTTTCCAAAATAATTTGGCATCCGGGCTATCTAAAAAGAGTTCATCTTGTGACGATGACTCGCCTTTTTCAAGCCACTTCAACGGAATTTGTAAAGATGATTCCTTCTGCTGTTCTACCCGTAGGTTGTGAAGAATCTGACCTAGGTTTATTCACAGATGCTGGGAAAGAATTCCCTTCCACTTCTATGTTTAGTTTAATACTATCATCATGCTCAGTTTTCAATGTAGCATCACAGTCTGACAGTCCAAAACGGGATTGGGCAAACAAGGAGGTTAGTGATTCATCTGGGTCATCTGGGTCCTCCTCTGCCATCTCAGACGTTGAAATACCTTCAATAGCAGATTTCAACAAACAATTGAATACAGTAGTATTTTCATCTACATTGGGTAGGTTCAAATCTGTCTTGTGAGGTAATGGGACTGCATCGTCCACTTCCTCAAAGAATTGACTCCAATTCTTATGTATTCCTGTGCAGTACTTGCACCCCTCGCAAGGAAGCTTAATCAAAGGCACCCCAGCCTTAAATTTGCCAAATTTATCCTCCACTTGTAGTCTTGAGAGGGCGTCTGCATTCGTGTGCAATGCTCCACGCCTGTGTTGAAATAGCTCCTCAATCCAACGGGCAATTTGACCCTCAGGCTTTCTTTGAAATTGAGAAGTCAAGTCAGGCTACTGTGATCAGTTCTACTTTTAAAATGTCTACCAAGTAACCAGTGTCTGTACTGTTGAGTAAATCTGACAACTGCCAAAAGCTCCTTGCGGATTGCACAGTACCTGCGTTATTCAGGGCTGAGACCTAAGCTGCCATAAACTATCACCTTTTCTTGCCTATCCTGTATTTGATTTAATTCGGCCCCTATTGCTAAATTCGACCAATCAGTGTCTAATATGAAAGGATCTGTTTTATTAGCAAAAGTAAGGACTGAAGAAGATTTGAAGGCAATCTTTATTTGATCAAAGGCTTCTTGCTCCTCTTTCCCCCACCCAAAAGCACTTTTACCTGTTCTAGCATAAAGGGAGGCCGCTATTGCAGCAAATGATTTTATAAAAGCCCTATGATAATTTGCTAGGCCTAAAAATCTCTCTACATCTTTGGTACATTTTGAAATTGGCCAATCACTAATAATTTGTGAAGATGAATTATCTATTTCCATACCATCTGAGGTGACAATTCAGCCTAAAAAATCCATTTTTTGTTGGAAAAGAATACATTTTTTAGGCTTCAATTTCAATTGGTACTGATGTAGGCGCTCTAGCACCTTTTCAAGATTTTCAAAATGATTTCGTACATCAGTTCCTAAAACACAAATATTATCAAGAAAGGCTAGGTCTATTTCTCAATTTAAACCCTAAGAACTAAATTCATTACCTTAGAAAAACAACCCAGGGCTCCACACAATCCGAAACTCATTTTCAAAAATTCATATTGCCCATATTTTGTAAGGAAAGCTGTGTTATGTCTATCCTCTTTTGCAATTGGTACCTGGAAATAAGCCTGATTACCGTCAAAGAGGCTAAAGAATTTATTTCCAGTTAAAGTTTCTAAACAATCATCCATGAGAAGTAATGGGTAAGTATCTTTCTCTGTTACAGCATTAACCTTTCCAAAATCGAGGCACCATCGTACAGCGCCACTGCGCTTTCTGATTAGAACGGGGGCAGAAGCCCATTCAGAAAGCGATGGCTGAATTACCCCTGCTTTTGGCATTTCCTCTAACAATTTTTGTTTTTTCCCTTGAAAACAAGCTGGGGTTCTCCTCACTCGACATTTGATTGGTTTTGCATTCCCAGTTTTAATACGATGTTCAAGGGCTGTAAAATTTCCCAAATCATAGTCCTGTTTTGAAAACACCTCTTGATATTTAATCAATAATTATTTTAACTGAATTTGTTCTACGTCGGTTTCAAGGAATAATAAAATTTCATTGGAAGATTGCTCAACATGTCGGGAAATCCCGTAGACATAAAAATGTAAACATTGCCAAAAACTGAAAAATTCCTGCAAAATAATTTTCAAAAATGAAAAAAAATTGCTTCTACATTCTCACAAATTATATTAAAAACGAAATATATGAAAAATATGCATGGATGGCTATAATGAAAAAACAAATCAAAGGGATTAAAACCCCTAGAAAAAAATACCGCAGTAGGTATAAAGTGCGGATTCTGTATCACTTTTCCAAAAAAGTGTACAAGTACACGTACGTGTACCGCCATAGGGATTCCGTGTTAAATAGTGAACAGAGTGCAAAAAATGTCGTTTTTTCATGGTGATACAGAATCCGCAATTGTTTTGAGGGTCACAGATCGCACTTTTAACGTTCAAACACCCGTTGGCGAACGCATAGATTCGACACATCACTCAAAAGTGAAAAATGTACGAAATTTGAAGAAAATGTAAATTTAAAAATTTTTGTTGATGTTTCCATCGCGGATTAGACCTTCGATCTATCGTTGGTGAACGCGAGCAAAAAACGTTTTGCAGATTCTAGATCAGCTTCAAAAAAGCGGTTTGAGGATTCTGTATCGCCTACGTTCACCAACGGGTGTTTGAACGGTAAAAGTGCGATCCGATCGGCGAAACCCATTTGCAGATTCTAGACCAGGAAAAATCGACCTCAAAACGTTTCCTCGACGTTCGCCAACGGCGAAAAGTGAGCGTAAAGTGTAGTTACTCATCGAGGATTTTTTTTAAAAATCGATTTCGGTCTCCGGTACATGGAAAAAAGGCGGTTTGCGGATTCTGTATCACCTACGTTCGTCAGTGGTTGTTTGAACAACCTAGGGTGCAATCCGATCGGCGAAAACCCATAATGTAAAACTCATCGGTAACTCTCAAAAATGTATTGCATAAAGTGTAAGAGAGTTACCGAGATGAGTAATTCTCGAGAAGTACGAACTAAAAATAACAGACAGATGCTTCGCAGAATTTGCGACGTGTGTGGTTCAATCAAGACTCGATTCGTCAAAAAAAAAGAACACAAGCAAATGTAAAGGCATCGTGAATAAAATGATCAATAATCTACCTTTGGAAATGCATCTGCCGGGTCACAGTTTCACAGGACCCGGAACGAAATTGAACAAGAGACTCAATGCCGATCTGACTCCTAAATCTTGGCGCAAACCCATGAATAGGGTGGACGCGGCCATGTATGATCACGATCTGTGCTATGCCAGACATCCCGACACCAAGACTCACAATGACGTCTGCGATAAAAGCATGTTGGTGAAATTGAGAGGCATATCGAATCCGACCAGGAGAGAGAAGATAGAACGTTCGCTGGTCGGCAATCTGATCGGTGCAAAACGTCGATTCGGATGGGGCGTTCAAAAAAAAAGCGCATCTGAAAAGAAGAAGAAGAAACAATTATTGACGAGCGAATTGGCCGAGGAGTTACACAAACCCATCATGCTTAAATTTCGAAAGAGAAGGGTGTTCGTGAAGGGTTTGGATGACATTTGGTCCGCCGACTTGGTCGACATGAGATCGTTTTCGAGGTGGAACGAGGGTGTCAAATATCTATTGACGGTAATCGACGTGTTTTCCAAATACAGTTGGATCAGAGCTTTGAAGAATAAATCGGGACCTTGCATTGCCGAGGCTCTGAAGAGCGTGTTCGACTCATCTTCTCGAAAACCGAATAAATTGTGGGTGGACAAGGGAAAGGAATTCTACAACAAGGATGTTCGTCGATTAGTCGACCTCTACTCGATCAAAAGCGAAGAGAAAGCCAGTGTGGTGGATCGTTCGAATCGAACGATGAAGGAAAAGATGCACGGATACTTCACGGCAAATTCGACTAAGAAATACATATATGCTCTGAACGGTCTGGTCAAAGATTACAACAACATACGACACAGATCGATCAAGATGACTCCCGTGCAAACTAGCGATCCTCGAAACGAAAAACGGGTCTATGCGAATATATATCCTGAGAGATCTAAGATGAGGAAGAAGTCTAGAATGCCGAAATTTGCGGTCGGCGGTCGAGTGAGAATCTAAACTTATAAGAAGCACTTCGAAAAGGATTATACTCCTTGATGGACCTCGGAAATCTTCATGATAATCAAAATATTTCACACCGATCCGGTGACTTACGAAATTGAAGCTTTGGATGGAGAAGAGATCATCGGAAAGTTTTACGAACAACAATTGCAGAAGACGAAGTTTTAATAAGAAAACTTTTTTTTTTTATTTACTCTCTTTAACATTTTCTTGTTTACATATATATATAGGAGAGAAAAATAATAATAAAAAATAATTAAACTATTTTTAGATGAAAAAGCAAGCTAATTAATAAACAAAAAACAAAAACCCTTCAAAAATGGCAAATATACTAGATATCGCACAAAGCATAGTGAAAGAAGAAAGTATTCAAGAATATGAGGTTCACAAATTCGAACCGACAACCGGAAGATGGGACCGACTACGCCAACGACGACACGGTTACTCTAGCCAATAATGGCATCATGCATCTATTCAGTAATATAAAATACTTGTTATCCGGACAAGAGATAGAATCTGTGTTTCATCCCGGTCAGGCCCCCACGATGTTCGGAATCTTGACGTATCCAGATGATTTTTCGAAATCCAGAGGACTTAATCAGTTGTGGATGAAAGACACCGTCGGCCCTGCTAGCGCTGGCACCGTCACGGTATTCGACTACGTCGTCAAGACGCCCAGACCTAAAGGAACGTTTTCGTTCAGGATACCTTTGAAACTCATCTTCGGATTCGCAGACGATTACAACAAGATCATGTACAGATTCAAACACAATCTGACGTTGATTCGAAAAGGAAATGAAGATGCGATAGTGAGACCCACTGCGACCGATGCAGGTAAGATAACTCTACACAAGATATCGTGGTTCGTTTCACACGTGGAGCCTTTGATCGTGGAAAAAACGCGTCTCTACAAGATCATAGAATCCAAGAATAAATTACCTGTGGGATTTAGAATGAGACAGTGCGACACGGCTAGCATTCCACTCTCCATGAATCACTTCAATTGGAGATTGATGAGAGAGACCGTGTTTCATCGTGGTTGCGTTTCAGACTGATAGGGACGGGTCTCAGGAAAAGAATGTGTCACTGTTTGATCACTGCAATTTGAGAAACATGCAAGTGTTTCTGAATTCCACGAGATATCCAGCAATCGATTACAATGCGTCATTTGACAAGAACGATTTTTGCAGACTGTACGGCGACGCCGCTGATTTTAGAAAGAAGTATCACGGTCTAGATGAATTGATGAGCAACCCTAACATATCTCCTGGCGAATACAAGTCGATGTATCCCATGTTCGTATTTGACGTCAGTAAACAGAGTGAACGACTCAAGAGTAGCATCTTACACATTCAGATCAAGATGCAATTCGATAGGAACGTGCCCAGAAAAACCGAAGCCTTCACCCTGGTCCTGTTGGACAGAGAATTACAATTCAAATCGGATGGAAATAAGATGTTGATCATTCGATGAGAGATGTGTGTGAAAAAAAATTTTTTAAAAAGTTAAAAATGAGGATGTAAGATTAATTAAAAAAAACAAAATGGATGTTTTTGACTCGAAAACAAAAAATCATCTGTTCACTTCAGATCGCTACAACGTTAAAATAAATTGCTTGGAAAAATGGATTCAAATTGAACATGAAGAACGTAACACAAAAAACGGATGGAATAATTGTGATTTTAACGAATATCATTTAAAAGAAAAAGAAGAGTTTGATCTCATAAGATCTTACAAAGAAATTGTAAAAAATACAATTTTAAAATGTCGCAAATGTAAGAAACGTCAAATAAAAATCGAATCTCAACAAACTAGATCTGGTGATGAACCAACAACCGTATTCGCAAAGTGTATAAATTGTAATCATAAATGGATAGAAAATTAAAAAAAGAGATGTAATTTTAATCATCGTCATAAGTGACAAAATTCTTTTACTAAAGAAAAAAAACATTTCAGAAATCGTATAATAATATATAATAATAAAAAGTTATCAAAAAAAACCACAATAAAATATATATTACAAAATAAAAAAATTTATTATTAAAAAACAAAAAAAAATAAAAGTAATGAGATCTAGAGAGATTGACCATCTTTCTAAATCTCATTACTTTTTTTTGGGTTTTTAATAATCACACATTATTTTTTTAATTAATTATTTCCACGCGTTCACTGTTTGTTCAAAGGATCTAGTTTGATCAGTAGGCTCACCACGGAAGTGGTGGCTTCGGGATTATTGGTTTTCATAACAAAATTAATCCTGTCTACGGCATTCACTTTGCGAGGCATGCCGAACGTGCTAACATTCGCGTGTTGATTCTCAGTCTTTTCAATGCTGTATCTCTTATCACTCTCTACTACATTCACTGCAAGATTGACGACCACTCTGTTATTCAAATCCGTGGAAGCCAGACCCATTCGTATGATTTGACCTCCTAATGGCATGGGATATCCCACCCGACCATGTTGCGATCCGCTACCTCCGTTTCCAAAAGACCACTCAGCTTTTCCCTCCTCTAACGTGCCGGCCTCCTCGGCCCACACATTGTGATCAATTGTCTATCATATTTGACTTTTTCCACCACTGAAATCAGAGTGCAAGCATCCGACATGTGCATGGGATCTGTAGATTCGTGAGCATGTGTCCACCCATGTCTAGTTTACCCTTTCTCCAGACTGAGTTGTCATCCATGTACTTCCTGCTGACTGTGCTGGAATCGAATTCGGGATCGTGATCGAGACTGAATAAATTGTAACCGTTCATGTTGATGCCACCCTCCATGGTTCCGCTAGATTGTTTGTTCACGTATCATCCACTTGTGATTCTACATATTCTTATGATCGTATCACCGCAGAATCTACATAGCCCTTGTTGACCACGGTTGAGTCCGCATCCGCGTTGTTGACCTTTGACAGATTCAATATCTTGTTGAATCCCGCATTCAGATCCGATTTCATTTCTCGTCTGTCAGACTTTCTCTGTTCCAGATCTATGTAGTGTTTGGTCGCCACGTCCTTAGGATTCGTGGGAGTGGCCACGGTCGTTATCTTCCGAGTGCATCGTTTTCTGAACGTATCTACTTCTCAGATGTTCGCTGAATCATGCGTGAGAGTCATCCACATATTTCTTGGTCGCAGCATCAGTGGAATCTATGGGATTCGCGACGTTCACCAAACGTTTAGATGTCAGATCGAGATCGTCAGTCATGGCTTTATCCACATAGTTATCTAGCATGATTCATTCGAAATCCGCATTCCCCCTGTCGACGTATTTTTTAGTCACAGCATTTGCGAGATCTATTGGCTCGGGAAGATTGTAGAGCTTCTTATCGTTCATGTTCAAAGGTTCCTCTCGAGGTTCGTATCTCCGAACGTAATTTTCGTTCAAGTTGGCAACATCGTAACCATCACCGACTTCGAGCGTCTTCCTCTTCTTTTTGGGTCGACTTTCGTTGTCACTTCTACCAAATTTATCGACTGGCATGTTGTTTTGAGGTTTTTGTTTTAAAATATATTTCAAACGCAGTTTATTAAAAATGAATTATTTCACTTATTTTTATTTTTCGTTTTTATTATTAAATTTTTTTAAATAATTTTTTACCTTTATATATACCATAAAAAAATCTCTCTCTGATGTAAATCATTGAGAATGTCTTGAAACCGATCTCCTTCAGACCATCTCTGGAGAATGTAGTGACACAGGTGACCGCAAAACACTTGATCTGGTGATTGCACTTGTTCCGTGTTGTAACAAACCATCGATTTGTTGAAATAGTTCTTTATTTCTTTCAGCAGCGAGATTCTATAGCTGTCAAAATAATAATTCTTCTTCTTCCCATTCTTGAACCACGCCACCCAGTGAGTGCCTTCACCTGATAAATTGTCTAGATTTAAAATTCTGCATTCCGATTGTTGAGGTTTTCTCTTCGGCAAGGCATCTCTGGAAAACACGCCTAGAAAATCTTTGATTTTCAAATCCTTCGCCGCATTCGACAGATCAATGTTGGATAGGGGTTTGTTAGGTAAGACGACACCTTCTACAGATATCTCTATTTTCTTATTCATAAATGTGTATATTTTGTTTTTAAATTTATTTATTTTATTATAATTCACTAAAATGACGTTATTTTTTCTTTTTTCTTTTTCAACTAACTCTATCGACTTCTTTAATCTTTTCTTGATATTCTGGAATCCTATCATCCTTAATCATATCTGAAATCCTATCGTCTAAAATTATATCCAAAGTCCAATGTCCGAGTGCCAAAGTGCTTATTTTATTGTCTAACACGAATATCTTATCATCGCCGGCTGTCAGCGAAATCATGTTGACTATTTTGGTATACAAGTCGTGATTTTCGCTTCGAATCGATTTCATAGTCTTATAAACTGGACCACTTCCTAACAGACAATCTTTATACTTTTGGAAAGAGATGTTTTTCTTCACCACGCATGCTTTAACCCCTTTGCACTTCTTGATCTCTTCATCTTCTAGACGATACGCATACAGTACAGGGTCTCAAGCACACGAATTCGACGATTTGTTTACTGCCGCTCCTTAAATTTACCCAACACCTTCTTGTTGTCGTTCGATTGAATGTTGGACGGGTGATCGATGGGATAATTGCTCGTGTCGAACCACATGGCCACATCCGGAGATATATCTCAGTAAACATCTTTTATCTCTATCTCGTAAACTAAACTGTCCATGTCGGTGAACAGTAGTTTGGCTTTATCAACAAATTTTCATTTGACATAATCATAGTGAAACTCATACATCAATCGCTTGCTGATATCTAAGATGACTGGTCTGAGATAATACGGTTCGTCAAACTTCAGGTGCGTCTTTTGCATGTGAACGGCCACTAGATTTTTCGTCGAATATGATTCGGTGTTTGTAATTGGGTTTCACCACTAATTTTTTAGCTTTTTTCTCAGACGAGATGAGTCGAACGTCGGTTTTCTTCCTGATGTTTTCCATCGATTTACCGTACACGCAGTTGTTTATGAGTTTGAAGAAATCTTTTTCGAAATCGTTCTTCGAATTCTGAGATTCGTGTTGCTATCAATGTATCTCTTCATCCAAGGCTCTTCTTCAAATCGAATGATGTGATGCATGTCAACTAATTTCATCCCATGATTGACGTATTGTTTCATATTCTCGCTGTAGACGACGTACTTACATTTGTTAAATAAATTGGGAATGAGTTTTTCCTTGTCTCCTTCGATCGGTTCCATTTGTTCGGGAGCCAGTGGATAATCATTGTATAGATCGTGTAATTCTTCTGGATAGTTCAAATCGACTTCTAAAATGCAAGGATAGTCTCTCTATTTTTGCATCTCTTCCGGTTCCGTCACCCATTCGAAATTTCCAATCGGTAAAGGATGACTCATAGCCCAACCATACAGATTATTAGCGTCCCAATACTGTATGTATTTATTCGATCGTTTTGAATCGAAACCTTCTTTCATGTAGGGATTGTTAGCTTCAGAATATCTGTGGGAGATCATCGAGATGCCACCTCTCGCAGCCCTTTCGAACATGAGCAACATGTCCACGTCAGATAATAATTCCAATTGGTCTTCAACAGAGTGTCCCACGCCAGACCGGGTGCGGTGAAATACCAAGCCAGATCCAGATCATAATTTCGACAACAGACATCTCGAAAATTTTCAAACTCGTCTGCCAAGAGCAGAACATCGGTCTTCAGATAGAGATCGTGATAATCTCTCATGGTTTTCATATCGAATGATTTCCACATGTTTTTCCCGTGTTCATAATTCTTGTCAGAAATGTCAGATTCGTATAATTTCGAATAAAAATCTTCTTTCGAAGGTAGTGCGTTATCGTCAAATCTCTTTAGATCGTTCATGTAATCGTAAGGATAGACTCACTTCCTCAACATGACGTCTACTCGTTCTCCGAAATGTTCGCTCGTGATTTTAAATTTATCCTTGCTTATGTTATCGACTAATTTTTCCAGAGTGGTCTACATGAATTTAAAACTGTCGATGAAACGTATGCGAATGGATTTCGTTTTTTCTTCCAACGTCTCTCCGTCGATTACTCTTTTTTCTTCTCCATGACCTTCCATTTTGTAAAGGAAATGTATCTTTTTTCGCTGTTCATGATGCAATCTAATTCTCTGTCTGAGGTGCCGAGATTTTTCACGAACAGATGACTGTCATAACCCAAGAGATTGTGACATATCACCGGATAGAAAACGGCGTCTCGATATTTTAAATTACACTTGCTGTGAGCCGGAACGCGATACAGACCCGAGTTATGATCATGGTCTCTGACCTTCTTATTTTCCTCCGAATTCTTGTCGAACGATTGTCTGCATATGTGACATTCGGTGGCTCTGTTATTTTCGTCCTGCTGCTCTCGTGTGATGATCATTTTCGCCGGAGTTTTGAATTTGTTGTATAACATTTGAATTTTCAATTCTAACTCTTCCACAACCTTTGAGCCACGTCATCCTCTTCGCACTGTTCCGTGTAGGTGAAGGGACCCATGTCGTCTTGCGAGTCGAAAGCGCATTTCACGTAAATGCAATAGCCCGAAGGCATGTGTTTTTGATATCTTTCTATGTAACTTCAAAGAGCGTCAGGTTGGCAGGAACTCATTTTCATGGTGAAGCATTCAAAATCGGCGAACACAACAAATGGTGCTTTTAACCTTCTATTGCGATTTTCAAACTTCACGATGGTGTTGGGTTTGGGCATTTCGACGGTGACACCTTGATTTTCGTTGCAATATTCTTGATGTTTCCCTAACGATTTTTCACTGTGAAACGCGTTTATGCAGTTGCAACATAAACATATCTTTCCTTTATGTTTATTATTTTGTCTCAACAGTAATCCTCTCGGATGTTTAACCCAACAATAATGACGATTGTCACCATTCGAAATCAATAATAAATTAATCGTCTTTTCTCTTTCGAGTTACGAAGTCTGTCTGAGAGGATAGATCGTCCGTTTTTCATCCGCTACGGTGGGATTTTGAGCCTCGAAACGTTTGATGTGTTTTAACTGCGTTGGAAAAGTCACTCCGGTCCAATCGAGATTTTTAGAAGTCTCCTCGTAACGAGAAACTCTATCGGAGTTCATTTTGACAGGGTATAAAGCGGAGGTGACTGCCCATTTAAAACACTGATCATCTTTATTTCTCACGTTGACCATGGAGTGTTTTTTAACTAAGAAATACGGTAATTCCACATAGGAAGACCCTTTCAATGAATCGTTTTTAGTTATATGAATTTCGATTTTCAACACCTCATCGAACATCCAATTACTACCTTCACATTGATAATTCGCGAGAGACGTCAACATCTTGTCTTTCATCTTTTCGAAAACGTCTGATAAATCTAAACCTCGAAGTACGGGTTCAACGTTAGATCTGAAAAATGCATTTGTCACGATACTCTCGCCGGACTTCACATCAATTTTATTCATCACGCAATGGAGTATCATCTTAATTTTTTGTCCCACATTCATGTGTTTGCGAAACAAATCCAATACTTTTTTCTTCACCCATTCCATGAACAATTTCGGATCGATTTTCTTGAATGAGGGAACCATGTCAAAAGTTTTTAAAATGCCTTTGATCGCACTCTCCTGTTCTATGGGATTCGATTGGAATGCTTTTGCAACGAGTCGTGCTACATATTCTTCTCCTTTCCCTTCGTCGATTGCTCATCGAATTTTGTTCGATATATCTCGTTTGTCTAAATTCTGAACTGCATCACTCGTTTTCATTTTATTTTTTTTTTTTTTCTTTTGAAACTTGAAGTTCTTCAACGGCTTTTTGTTTAGTCGTCTTCTTATTTTTCACAACTGAAACATTCTTGTTTTTTTTGATGTCGGCATTTCGATTCCTTTTACTATCTTTTTCTTCTTCTCATTTTTCACAACCGATGCATTTTTTGATGTCGTTGCTATCGACATTTCGTTTGCTTTTTCATCGCGCAAACTACATATCTCCTCGTGTATGATCTTTCTAATTTCATCACGCTCCACTTTTCGTTTTCTATCTTCAGGTGTTACTGTCATCGGGTTATTTTTTTTCACAATTCAAGTCTGTTTAAGTTTATCCACTTCCAATCTTTCGATTTTTTTCTTTCCATCATTTCGCAAACGATATTCCTGTATGACTTCATTTTTTTTTGATTTGGTTCTGTGATTTTTGAAATGTGGAATTTAAAATTTTTTCAAATCTCGTTTAACTGAGGTACGGTTTTCTCATTTAAATTTTCCATTTTTTTATTTGTTTGCTTCATTTGTAAGAATTTTTTTTTTTCGAATTTTGTATTTAAATAATAATTTGTTAAAAAGTTTTAAAATTGTTTTTATAATATATATGTTTTAATTCGTTCAAAAAAAAAAAAAATTTTCACATTAAAGAAAATTAAAATTAAAACTAGATTTTTCGATTTCAAGAAATCGAGAGATTCACCTATTCCGCTTGTCTTTTTAGGCAGCGACGAAATAAGATTGCATATAGAGCTGGTAGTTTTTTAGGCTATATTAAGTGCATAGCCGATAGAAAACTCCCTACAGTGTCTAACAATTCTTTCGGCAATACTCTTTCACATTGGCGTGAATGCTGTATGGTTAATTTCCAAGTTAGGGCTAAATAGCAAACCTGTTGAACACATCGTACCCGTCCAACCCCCTCCTTCTAGATTTTTCGATTTCAAGAAATCGAGAGATTCACCTATTCCGCTTGTCTTTTTAGGCAGCGACGAAATAAGATTGCATATAGAGCTGGTAGTTTTTTAGGCTATATTAAGTGCATAGCCGATAGAAAACTCCCCACAGTGTCTAACAATTCTTTCGGCAATACTCTTTCACATTGGCGTGAATGCTGTATGGTTAATCTCCAAGTTAGGGCTAAATAGCAAACCTGTTGAACACATCGTATATACTTAATAATAACAACATGTGCGTATGTGGCATCAAAGATTGTGGCGAATGTTTTCGTAGCAGCGATTCCAAACTTTCAGCGTTTGTTGTTTATTCTTGAAGTTCGCGCAAACTCTGTCATATTATTAGAAAGTTCCGAAACCAAGCATAGACCCGTCGCGGGACTCCCCCCCCCCCCCCCCCCCACCCCCATCACACACTGCACATACGCTTTCTTGACATTCAAAAATGCAAAATTGATGTCGCTCTCCATGTGAAACCATGCCGAAACTCTTCGTGAAAAATGAGTGAAAATTTCATGGAAATCGGCCTAGAATTGGCTGAGATATAGCGTTGTGATCAGTGGCGGTGATAGTTTTAATTTGGTGCTGTTCTAACCGGTGCAACCTGACGCTGGGTGTATGCCTGGGGTTGTGGGACTGTTCCCTCTCTGAGGTAGTTCCACTTGAATCGTTTTGATTCACAGTCACTGGTGGAGAGATGCTGGTGACAGAAAGATGCTTTGTATACACTTGCGCCAAATGGACCCCGCTAAGCTGGTAACGGTTAGAAAATTTCCAAAAATGAAAAGTGGACAGAAATCGCGCATGGGTTAATGGCGAAAATGCGGAAATTTGGCTAATTTGACATTAAAATTGAACAGACAGCAGTGTCGCTCATATGCCCACTGCGTGCAGGCCAGTGAAGGCAGATACACGAAATCTTCAGATGTTGTTCTACTATCCTTGCTTGACAGTAGTATCTTTGTCGAGTGGCGTTACCGCGTGGGAACAACGTGGATCGCGTGGAAACCATGGGGGCGATTCGTCCCTACTCTATTCCCAATGCAATGCCGTTTCCATTCACTATTTACCCACCACAAGTCGGTCGAGTTTGGCATCATTTCTGTCTATTTGATGAATTGTTCAGCTTTAAATATTCGCACATTCACATGGGACAGAAAGTGTGGAGTTAAACTGCTTATTTTAGGCCGTACCGACAGAAACTGACAACTTGACACGGTGGCGAACAAGCCGTCATCTGGCTAATTTAATATTCTAATTGAACAGATACATTGTTGGATATATGCCAATTATGTCCCGACTGTGCAAGACAGCAACTTGAAATTCTCAGAGTGTGTTCTACTCTCCCTGGCCGACAGCTTAGTATCTCTGTCGAGTGCCGAGACCGCGTGGAAACACCGCGGATCAGGTGGAAACCGAGGGCATGATTCGCCCCTACTTTATTCTCAATTCAACGGCTTTTACATTCATTATTTTACCTGTCACCGGCTGACTTTGGCATTATATCTGTCTATTTGATGAACTTTCAACCTGAACTATTTGCGGCTTCATGTTGCACCACCGAAAGGCCAATGGACGGCTACAGTGTTGAGAAATCACCTTTGAAAGTTGGCGAAAACAACAATTATTCCGACTGTACCGTTATGGGATCTTTCAAACCTGCAAGGGTTAACCTCAGGGTTAAATTCTGTTGGAATTAAAATCAATAAAAGAGAGTCAACAGACTGTGCTCTTTCACACTGGCATGAAAGTAGCATGGTTAATGTCGAAGTCAGGGCAGGCAGGCAGGCTGGCGGGTATACAGGCTTTTTTCGGGGAGGCAGGCAAGTAGTTTTAACAACTCTTTCAACTGAACCCTCACAGAGACATGTCAGGTGAATGGTTAAACTCGAAGTCAGGGCATGCTTGCTGTCAGGCAGGTAGGTAGGCAGACCAACTGATAAACTGCATTTCATATGATTCCAGTCATAATTGCTGGAAAATCCATATCTACTTCTATGAAACCACACGTAGAGGGTGAAGTTAGAAATCAACAGCCTCACAGCAGTACTGCTTAGAAAATATTTCGAGCACTCATCTATCAATTCTGTTGCAATAAAAATCAGTAAAAGAGGGTTAACCTAATGTTCTCTTTCACATTGGCATGAATATTGTATGGTTAATGTCGAAGCCAGGGCAGGCTGGTAGGCTGGCGGGCGGTTTAACAGGCTTTTTCAGGCTGGCAGGCAGGCAGGCAGGAATTTCTAACAACTCTTCCGACTGGACTCTTTCACACAGGCATGACAGGAAAATGGTTAAAATCGAAGTCATCGCATGCTTTCTGTAAAGCAGGTAGGTAGGTTGACAGACTGCATTTCATAATGTTCCAGCCATAATTGCAGAAAATCCATATCTACTTCTCTGAAACCACGTGCACAGGGTTAACTTAGAAATCAACAGCATCCTAGCAATACTGCTTAGAAAATAATATTACCACACATTTATCAATTCTGTGGCAATAACAATCAGCAAAAGAGGGTTAACAGACTGTTCTCTTTCACACTGTCATGACTGTTGTGTGGTTAAAGTTGAAGTCAGGGCAGGCGGGCATTTCTGACATCTGTTCCGACTCTACCCTTTCACACAGAAATTACTGGTGAATGGTTAAAATCGAATTCAGGGTGTGCTTACTGTCAGGCAGGAAGGAAGATATACACACTCACAGACCGTTTTTCATACTATTCCAGCCATTTTTGCTGGAAATCCATATCTACTTCTCTGTAACAACGCATGCAGGGTTAATTTAGAAATCAACAGCATTATAGTAATATTGCTTTGTTGCAATAAAAATCAGTAAAAGAGGGTTAATGAAAATTTTGAAAAGTGTATTTTTTTTCAGGCAGTACTCTCTCTCTATCAAATAGGAAAAACAACATCTGGAGACTGCTGGCCAGTTAGAATCATATTACACAAAAAATAAATAAAGCATCTCAGTTTCCAAAGATCATCAATCACAACTTGACAGAGTTTCTGGTGCATAGAAAACATTCAGCGCTGAATCAATTAGGATATGGAGTAAATTGTCACTTGAACTGAAAATGTTTTTTTTTTGGATGGGACCTATCTTTATGATGCTAGAATGGGCATAGGGTTAAACTTTACAACAAATCTTACAACAGAAAATATGCTCAGTAGGCAATTGTGAATACGCACATGCAAATCATTTTCGATATTCCGTTCCAAGGAGGAAGACAAGTGAATGCGTGCAATCAGGCAGCGGGTGCGGGCAGCCAGTTGGCAGGCAGGCACAGGCAGGCAGGAACATGCAGGCAGGCGCAGGCAGGCTCAGACCGAGGCATACAGGGCGCACAGGCAGGCGGGCAACTGTACTCTTTCACACAGACATGGCTGTTGAATGGTGAATATCGAAGTCAGGACGGGCTTGATGTTAGGCAGGTAGATAGGTAGACAGACTGCGCGCAGTCATCTAGTGCAGACAGGCAGGCACAGGCAGGCAGGCAGGCACAAGCAGGCAGGCAGGCAGGCACGCAGTTAGACACGCAGGCACGCAGGCAGACTCGGGCAAGTGCAGGCAGGCGCAGGCAGGCTCGCAGACAGGAAGGCAGGCGTGCGGGCAGTTCTAACAACTCTTCCGACTGTACTCTTTCACACAGGCGTGACTGTGAATAGTTGAAATCGAAGTCAGGGCTGGCTTGATGTCAGGCAGGTAGATAAACAGACAGACTGTGTTCAGGCGCAGGCAGGGAGGCGCTGGTAAGCGCAGACAGGCACACAGGCAGGCTCAGGCAGGCATGCCAGCAGGTGCGCATGCAGGCAGGCAGGTAGGCACAGGCAGTCGGGAAGGCAGGCGCGGGCAAGCGCGCAGAAAGGCTGGCGCGCGGGCATTTCTAACAACTCTTCCAACTGTTCTCTTTCTCACAGGCATGACTGTTGAATGGTTAATATCGAAGTCAGGGTAGGCTTGATGTTAGGTAGATAGGCAGGCAGGCAGGCAGGCAGGCAGGCAGGCGGGCTGGCATTTCTAACAACTCTTACGAATGTACTCTTTCACACAGGCATGACAGGTGAATGGTTAAAATCGAAGTCAAGACGGGCTTGCTGTCAGACAGGTAGGTAGACTGACAGACTGCATTTCATAATATTCCAGCCATAATTGCTGAAAATCCATGTCTACTTCTCTGCAACCACGTGCATAGGGTTAAGTTAGAAATCAACAGCATCATAGCAATACTGCTTAGGACATAGTGTCACCACACATATATCTATTCTGTTGCAATGAAAAAATCAGTATTAAAGGGTTAACAGACTGTTCTCTTTCACACTGGCATGACTGTTCTATGGTTATTTTCGAAGTCAGGGTAGACAGGCATTTCTGACAACTCTTCCGACTCTACCCTTTCACATAGACATGACTGGTGAATGGTTAAAATCGAAGTCAGGACGTACTTTCTGTTAGTCAGGTAGGTAGGCCTACACACTCATAGACTTTCATATTATTCCAGCCATAATTGCTGGAAATCCATATCTACTTCTCCGTAACCGTGCATGCAGGGTTAAGTTAGAAATCAACTGCATTATAGCAATATTGCTTTGCTCACATTTATGAATTCTGTTACAATAAAAACCATAAAAGAGGGTTAATGGATATTTTGAAAAGTGCAGTGCTCTATCAAATAAGAGAAACCAGCATCTGGAGAATGCCGGTCAGCTACTAATGATATTGTACAAATAAATAAAACGTTAATCACAGCTTGACAGTTACTGATAACAGCAAGCTTGAGAAATTTTAACTGGCATTAGCAAAGTAAACCACTTTTATAAAGAATTCGAGGGTAGTCCAATTCAAGGCCTGAAAACTATATGAAGATTAAAACGTTGAATAAAACATATAACAGCAAAATTGTTCTCGGATGTACGCTCTATCTTTTCATGGGAAAAACTTTGAGAAAATATGAGTCCAGTGCTGAGAAATCGCACGTGAAAGTTGGCGAAAACAACAATTATTCCGACAGTACCCTTATGGGAACTCCCAAATCTGGCAAGGGTTAAACTTTTAATAATAACATATAAAACAAAAGTTGTCATACTTTGACTGCTGCATGCAGCCATAGAAAACATTCAGTACTCAATCAATTAGATATGGAGTAAATTGACACTTAAAGTTACCAAATTCTAAAAAATTGAAGTTTTCTTGGACGGTACCTACTTTTGGGCAACCAGAATGGGCATAGGGGTAAACTTTACAACCAAACTTACAACAGCAAATATGATCGGTACGCAATTGTGAATGCGGACATGTAAATTATTTTTCGATATTCCATTCCAAAGTGGAAGAAAACTGAACTCAAAATGAGCGAATTTTAGGTAGAGTTTTAGGGTCCTCTGATTCAAGGCCCGAAAATTGGGTGAAAGCTAAAACTATGAATAAAACATATAACAGCAAAATTGTTCTTGGATGAATGCCCAATCTTCTCACTGGACGTGATTTGAGAAAATGTGGTTGCAGTGCTGAGAAATCGCATGTGAATGTTGGCAATTTTCGCCAAAAATGCATTTTCAGGTGACTTTTGTGGCAAAACAGGGTCAACGTGGGTAATATTGCCTATGCAGACAGATGCAGGTGCACATGCTTCAAACGCTTGGAACATTTCGGCCCAATCGCCCAGAACATTTTTGAGAATTGGGGCAAAACGTGACATTTTGGCTACATTTTGTACGATTTTGGCAGAAAACGAAAAACTTCAGAAATGCCATGACCCAGGTGATAAACATCGCATGATGCTCTATAGATGTACCGAATTTCAACAAAATCGTACAGACCGTTTTCGCGTAACCCGTCAGACAAGATTCGGTGAAATAAAAAAAAAAAAATAAATAAAAAAAAAAAAGAAAGAAAAATAGCAATAATAATAGATCCACCTATTAGAAATAGGTGAATCTAAAAAACTATTTTATATATATATAAAGAGTAAAAAATCAACAAACTTTTTTATCAAATTATTATTTAAATACAAAATTTAAAAATATATATTATTTGCAATAATTCTTAAAACAAAAAAAACCCCAAATAATCGATCATGACAACAACACCTAAAACATGTGAATTGAAAGTGAAATGAGTTGAAACATGTAAGAAATTTGGTTATAAAATCTATAGATTACAACGACACGACTCCATCGAATTGAATGAGGTTGAGATGAAGGGCTTAGAGCACAAACACGACAAATATAACATGCCTTTGAAATTGGACGAAGCCACGCTCGATTAGTTTTATGAGTACCAAAGCGATCTACAGAAAATCGTCATTGCCAAAGATAGAGAATTTGACAAGGACGATTTGTCATTGCCCTACGGAAGTTTCTTATATCCAAAAATCTCTCGCGAACTCGTGAACAAATCGGGTGGTGAGAGCACGTTCATCGATGTAAAAAAACTCAAAAAAGTAAAGATAAACATTCAACACATTTTCGAAAAAGGAGAAGACACGACCGTCAACATGCTAATAACAGACTTGGAAATATAAACAATAGAGAGACTTATTTTTAGCGAAGAAGAAGGAAAAAAGAGTAATGAGATCTAGAGAGGTTGATCATCTCTAGATCTCATTACTTTTTTTTGTTTTTTTTTGTTTTTTTGTTTTCCTTCTTCTTCTTCACTATCGCTCATATATATTATAATAACATTTCCTTTTTTCTCAATTTTGGCGTCAATTCTTCTTTTCTTTTTTTATGATATGTTACGTTTTTATAAGAACACATTTGTTTATCCGAATCATAATTATGAACGAATGTGGTGCATATCTTGGTAATACTCACATCATTTCCATTCTCTTAGAAGGTGGTGGTGACGGAGGAAAGCATCTCATTCTTTTCAGTTTCAACCATCTATCCCGTTATTTTTTCAGTTCTTTCCTAAGATATCCATCATTAGCGTCTAATTATATTTCCACATCTTTTTCCCACACTATCCTGCAATATTCATCATTAGGGTCTAATCGTGTTTCCACATCTTTTTTGCACTCTATCTCCAGATATTCATCATTATCGTCTAATTGTTTTTCCACCTTTTTATCCATTTTATATTATTTTTATACTTTCTATGATTTATATTTTATATAATTATATAATTTTTACATTATAATGACATACTCAAAATCAGTATATTCTTAAATGGCAAATTCTCACCAAACAACAAACCCTTACCGAGTCACTCAACATTCCGCCCACTCTTCAGATAGAGACCATTTCCACTCAAAGAGTTGCCACCTCTAACGGGTTCTAGATACAATCCTTCACTGCTGTCGTCTACGTGGACGCGACACACGGCTCCTCCCTTCTTCAAAAACAGTCTGCTGCCACCCATTAATTTCTCAACTGCCGAACTTGTGAGTCCCGAGAGAGCTCCCTCGCCGAGAGTCTTTCCGAGAAAGGGTAATGCTTTTGCGGCAAAGGGTAATGCTTTTGCGGCAATTCCTGTCAATAGCAGTAGGAAACCGCCTTTCATTCTCAAATTGTATCTCAATTGAGCGGGACTCAATCTCACCGTCAATCCTCTTCCATCACGAATCGCTTTCTCCATCTCTTTGATTTGACTTCTGGTCCAGACGATCGAATCCTGACCACCACTCTTCAGATCTTCATGAGCAAATTTGAATCTCACCACCTCGCCTTGAGTTGTTAATGCTCTCTTAAGTTTCTTCCTCTGTCCTGCGGATATGTTCACGTTTTTAACCACATATTGTGTCATAATTCTTTTTTTAAAATATATTTTGTTCAATTGTTTTTTTTGTTTTAATGATAATTATGTATATATATTAAATAATTTTTGTAAATTAATGTTGCGTTTATTTTATTTTCTTATTTATATATATACACAATATTTTTTTTTTTTTGCTTTTATATTTCTCTTATGTGAAATTGTATCGTCACCCTCTCTCCGCGAAGATCTAACAATTCACCATTTTGATCCATCAATGTGGTTTTGAGACTATACAATGTGTCTAAAATCACTGGTAGATAAACTAAATTTCGAGGTCGTTCCATGATCTTATAACCCGGTGACACGTTTGGAAAGAAGAAATAGATCATCGCTTGAGCGCTACCATTCACGTAGCTTCCAGCAATCACATCCACGTTCACCAGAATGCTATTGACTGCAAGAATGACGACTGTATTTTCAGATGCCGCATGGCCTCGATAATCTTTTTATCGAATCCCAGCATCTTGCCTGTAGAATCATCCGTTTTGAAATCCACTCAAAAATTATCTTCCAAATCCAACATCGTCTGTAAGGTATTAGGGTTGGGAGTGAGTCTGATCTTGTTGCTTCCCTTTCCATCCATCTTCATTCGCGTCCGAATGTAATTGTTCAAATCGTCTATGTCATAACTTCCTTTGGGAATTTGAATCTCCAACCAATCCACTCCGTCGGAATACTTGAACGAGTTATTCTTTTCGGTGATGTTGGGAAAGGAATAATAAGTCTCCAGATTTTCGTCGCGAATCGAGTCGAATCGCCACTCACCACGATTTTAATGGATTGTTTTGCAGCCGTATTCTCGGCTATCCATTCTAACAATTCTACTTGTTCAAACATTATATTTTAATTTTTATTTTATTTTTCAAAACTAAATTATTTTATGATTTATTATTTTCTAATTTTATTTTCGCTCTTTGTCTTATTATCATCAGAAACATAAAACTTGTCGAATCTGCACTGATATTTTCCGTGATTAAATTCGCTAGTCAAATTGATCATGATGAAATTGCAAAGTCCTTCATCCCAAGCCCTCTTGCAGAATCTCCTGAATTCTGCCACTCTCATGTCGTTTGCAACGTGTCACCATAGATGTGATTGAGATTCTTGAGATCCTGGCGAATGAGACACAGTAAATTAGCGTTCTCCCTTATCATCTGTCTTGGCAATTGAAAATAATTCTGCGACAGGTAGAAACAGGCCACGTTGCTGTGTCGACCCCTAACGTAATATGATTCGCATCGGTTCTGTCTCTCCAAAAGCAGATCGTCGAAAATCATGAGATTCTTATCTTCCAATTTCAGTTCTCTAGGATCCGGAACGTTGCTAGCATTCTCATAAAATCGACACTCGACATTCGAAGACGCATTTCTCTTCATCAATTCCATCGCCGCAACGTCCAAGCTTCACTTTTGTCGAATTCCTCCCTACTGTCAAAGATTCTGGCTATGACGTCCTTGGGCAATCTACGATCCATGCACTCTCGAAGCAATCTGTATTTGGGTTGAAACAAGCTTGCCAGACATGAACAATCTGTTGTAATCCAACCAGTCGGGTTGCGACAACAGATTCATCAACAGATTGGTCTTTCCACAATTCGATTTTCCCACTATCAAGCCTCTTATGCTTTTGGGAAAGAACTCGTTATTCGACCTCTTGGTCGCAGCGTCGGTCCACAACATATCTTTAATGTTCATCTTTGTTTAGTTTTTTGTTATTTTAGATTTTTTCAAACACAATTTTTATGTTTTTCCAAACTCAGTTTTATAAATATTATTATTTATTTATATTACACGGTCACGAGTTTTCTTCAATCCAGATCCACTCGTCATTTTGGCTAAATCTTGTATGGGTACCGCAGCATCCTTAAAATCTTTTCAACTTTTCAGCGGTCGCTCTAACATAGCTCGCTTTGCCGGTGGACTGATCAACTTGTCGATCAATGCGTCAGCAGCCCTCTTGCCAGCTACAGAAGCTATCATACCACTGGCTTCGGAAGCGGCTTTCTTACCAGCATCCAGAGCCGTCTTCTTACCGACCTCAAACGCAGTCAATGCGAGTTTTCTACCTGCATCTCTCGTGAACGCTCGCACTATAGAATCGACGATGCCAGAACCGCCTTGAACATAAGTTCTGACGTATCCCCTGTTCTTTATCACCAACATATTTTATAATATATATTTTGTTTTTTCACTGGTAAATCGTTTGTTGTTTAAATTATTTTATTATTTTGTAGAGTAAAATTTACTCTTTTTATTTTATATATTTTTGTTTGTTTCTCTCTGCTTATTATAATATATCAATCCTTCAATTCGTTCATCAGTCTTTTGTAATCGCGTTTATTCAAAACCTTCTGCCTCAACAATTCGTTGCATATGCTTACTATCTCATTATCGATTCCAGTGTTACCAGCGTGTCTACTTGCCATCAGCAAACTCAATCTCTGAGACAGAGCCTCAGAATCGCTCGGATGAAAAGTGGTTTTCACCCCTTTGCCAGTCACTGACTCGACAAACTTCTTATTCATATCCCATATGGGTTTCACCACCTTCGTCCACTTGTCACCTCTATTGGCTTTGGGTCTCATTTCTCTGGCATCGTTATTTCTCTTCCTGGCGTGGGTCTGAACCAGAATTTCACCGTAATTGTCGTAATCCTCTTCCGTGTAACCTCTAGGCTTGTCAAACCAAAGCAATTCATGCAGTCCCTCAGTTTTTTTGTACCTATTCAGACCGACATATAAATACTCAACATCCATCGACACGAAAGTTCTACCGTCTGAATCCTCGCGAACTCCATACAACAGATCTCTCTTACCACCGTCTGACGACGATGCTATCAGTGGTAATAGTTGAAGCTGTATCATCGCTCTCACTCACATTGGTTTCGATTCCCATGGGAGCGTAATCGATGTAGATTGAAAGGAATACTGTTTTGTAAAACTACCGGGCAACGAACCCATTCTCGAAGAACTCTCTTTTATGGGTCTCAATTTTTCAACTATCTCCTTCTTGCTTCGTTCCTGAACCTCCGTCATGGGTTTAAATATTTTTGTGGTTTTGCGTCTCAATTCCATTTCTCCAAGTCATCTGCTTCTGTCAGCTGACTGAATACTCTTCTTAGCACGTTCATATTCATTTAAAAGTTGATCTCTATGCTTGGAATCTGTGATGTGTAAAAACATTTTTTCGTTTTTAAATTATTAATATTTCCTTTAGAGTATGCTAACGTGAGTTATTTTATTATTTTCAAAATCAAATGTATAATTATTTCTATGTTTTATGTTTTAAGTAAATAAAAATCTTCTGTCTTTAATATAATAACTAAAACCAAATGAGGAAAAACATTTTACAAAATAAAACCTCTATAAATGCGTTTTGTCCTCAAACATGTTAAAGATCACATCACCATTTATTCACTCTGTGACGAACAGGAGAACTTTGAAAAAGTTTGAAAGTTTAGTGCATAAGAAACCAGTTTCTGATGTAACGCATTTGAGAATAATTATATCCGTTAAAAGGGTTCATTCATATCTCCGAACATTATCACAAGTAGATTAAAATTCAATTACCTCTTAAAACCCGATTGAGTGGAAAACGCGTTTTTATTGTCTATTATTAAAACGAAATACCTTTCATTCACACCGGACCAAAACACGAGTGTCTATTATAATACAATCTATCTTGTAAAATTCATCCAAGTGAAAAACACTCTATAGTGGAATTTTTATTTGAATGAAACAATTCTACGAAGTGTTTTATTAAGATTTATCTAACAAAATTTCGCTACGACAAAACGTGAATGGACGATTTTCATCGGTTCCAATTTTCTGAAACTCGAGTTTTCAATGTCATCCATTGAACGAATACCTTTCATTCACACCGGAACAAAATATCGAGTGTCAATTTACAATACAATCTTATCTGTTGAAATTCATCCAGAGCACGTGTCCAGGTCAAAGTCAATCGATAGCGTTCATATATATAGTACGTCAATATTGTTTTTAAATAAATTATTTATTTTTTATCTAATAATATCTATCCCAAATTATGACTTAAAAAAAAAATATGTACTAATCGACATTATTAATTCATTTATTAATATACTAATTATTATAATCAACCCTAATTACACTCATTAATTACATTAATTACATTAATTATGCAACAGTCATTAATTAAAATTAATTAAGCAACAATTATTAAAGTGATAAAAAAAAATATTCATTAAGTGACGTTAATTACCTTATGTAACATTTTAATTAAGATGACATCATCCACCCTTCTCCCCCTTCTCCCCCACCCTTCTCCCCCAGAACAGGCTCATCCAGCCCAAACATAACTACTCACAAAACCGATTCTATCACGATTCACCTCACAAAACTCGCGAGGTGAATTGGCATGATGGGTTTTCGCCGATCGGATTGCACCCTAGACCGTTCAAAAAACAGTCGGCGAACGTAGGTGATACAGAATCTGCAAACCGCCTTTTTCCATGTACCGGAGACCGAATTCGATTTAAAAAAAAAATCCTCGATGAGTAACTACACATTACGTTCACTTTTCGCCGTTGGCGAACGTCGAGAAAACGTTTTGAGGTCGATTTTTCCTGGTCTAGAATCGGCAAATGGGTTTCGCCGATCGGATCGCACTTTTACCGTTCAAACATCCGTTGGCAAACGTAGGTGATACAGAATCCCCAAACCGCTTTTTTGATGCTGATCTAGAATCTGCAAAACGTGTTTTGCTCGCGTTCACCAACGATAGATCGAAGGTCTAATCCGCGATGGAAACGTCAACAAAAATTTTTAAATTTACATTTTCTTCAAATTTCGTACATTTTTTCACTTTTGCGCGATGTGTCGAATCTGCACGTTCGCCAACAGGTGTTTGAACGTTAAAAGTGCTATCTGTGAGCCTCAAAACGATTGCGGATTCTGTATCACCATGAAAAAACGACATTTTTTGCACTCTGTACACGATTTAACACTGAATCCCTATGGCGGTACACGTACGTGTACGTGTACTTGTACACTTTTTTGGAAAAGTGATACAGAATCCGCACTTTATACCTACTTACCGCGTGGTAATGTCAAAAATGTTCCGTTTACTTTATTCTAAATATTACTGCAGGTAATTAATAGCTCGCAGCGCCAATTTGTGGTATATTTTCCACAACAGTTGCTAGCAGTAATAAGTACCTGGGGCCCGTTTCATGAAGCAATGTCATTAGTATTTCTTAAGAATGACTTAAGTTTAAGAGATAAGTACCAACTAAGATAAGACTGTTCCGTGTCACGAAAGTGTTTCACGAAACATGTTTAATACTTACTTAAGCAAGAGATTAAGAATGCGCTGAGCATAGACTAGTTCCTGATCTTCTGACACAGTCGCAAACGAAAAAGGGTGTACGCCGTTCAGAAATAGCCCCCCTTGATGTGCACAGCGCACAGTGGATTGATTGCTCGATTTCACTCAGTGGCTTATACTGTTGATTGATTGTTTCTACTATCTATTAATTAATTTGTTGACTGATTTATTGATTTATTTATTGGTTGATTTATTGATTTATTTACTTGTTTTTTTTAAATAATTTAATACTTGAATATGAGTTGTTAGTTTTGTTTCTGTTCAATCATCGCTAATTGGTAAGGGTTCATGTTCGGTTTCAGCTGACATGACGACACGCTGTTGCCATTTGTCACCCCATTGGTGGACGCTTTCATTCATTCACTCATTGCCATACTCGTTGCCATGAATTGTCATCTTGGAATGGGGTGACGACATAAAGCATACATGCGAATACGTCCTTGGGATCAGTGGAATTTCACGGGATTCTGCATCAGCAATATTATTTCAGAGGAGTTTGCAAAAAGCACACACTTAATATGTTCTTCGCGATCGTAAAGTAGGCGATTACGTGTGTGCTCTTGCGTGAGGGCGGATATTTGTCAGCGTTCATGCTATTGTAATTTCCTTCATCACAATACAAACCACGGAGATTATGTGTATAACAAGGAATTGATCGAGCACACATTAACGTGAAAATGTTTGATTGCACGAGTTTCATGTACAGGGCGTGGCATTCCATAGAATTCCCCTCCATAAAGGAACGACATATCTGCTGTTCAATCGTCATTTTCTATTTTACTGTCATCATAGCGTCATGTCTAAAAGGAGCCCCAATTTCATATCCGACGAGTTAGAAGTCATTACAGATTGTGTTTCCAAACACAAGGATATTGTATTTAGTAAATTCAAGTCGACCATCAGCACCTTGAAAAGGAGCAAATCATTGAACGAAATAACGCGTAACGTAAATGCTGTGAAGAAGTCAAGAATAGTCAGGACGGTGGAGGAGGTGAAGAAAAAATGGACAAATATGGCCAGCCATACAAAGAAGATTGTTGCCAGGAACAACAGGAACATATGCGGAACGGGGTGGTCCGTCAGGACCCGACGTTAACGATACGGATAAGAGGATCCTTGACGTCTTAGGACTCACTCGGATCCATGGCATCAGAGGAGGTGTCGATACGAATAGTTTACACAGTTCCCAAATAGGTGAGTTGACAAATTATTCAGACACCCCCAGTTAATCTAACGCACCTATAACGCACAGATGTCTGCCGCTTATTTTCTTTTATTTATGGTCGTTCTAACCGCTAATCTATTGAAAATACGTCAAGAGCAGTGGAACACTTATCTCGTGTACATGGGGTAAGGCTGCTTGACAAACCTTGGGTGTATTCGTTGCAGATTAGGCACGTGTTAATCATCAGTGCAGACCTTCGATTCTGAGGCGCGCGATCGCGATAGCGCACCTCAGTGCGCCTGGAATCCCATCTTCGCGATCGATTTATCTTGCGCCTCGGCAGGTTCACGCGCGGTCAAATTTTGAGGTTATTTTGTTTACAGGCTAAAGTGTGGCTACTTCCTGGAATATACACTTGTCGGCGTTTGTGAAGTATTTTCCTTAAAACCATACAGATATGGATATCAGTAGAACTGGCTCGATGAGCCGGTTCTAAAGATATCCATATTTGTATGCTTTGCGTGCGATATTCCAAAGATAAGCCGTGCTGTGCTCATGTTGAGTTTATTTTCTAGTAGTTTTGGCCGTTAGTTTAGGTAAAGGGTTAACACTTGAAAGTTTACTTTGACCGAGGCGCGCTAAGATAACAACAGCGCCCATAACATCCAAATAAGGCGAGTGCTTGTGCGCGATCCAACATTTTATAGAACTGAAGGCCTGTCAGTGTCGGTCAGTGGTTCATCCTATCACTGAAAAATTCACTGTTCAACTGGTAAGTCTTATAAGAGAAAGGAACAAGGCCACAATCAATACTAATTATTCAGTATACACATTGTGTATTCTTTTTGTTATCGTATTAATCGTTATTATTACCAATGTATTATGCGTTCCTATAACATGATAAGCATTTTACTCAAGCCATCAGAAACCATATCGTTTTTTGTTTTCCGGTCGATCATGAGTCACAGGGCGCTAATATAACAATAACATGGCTTTGGAGGGCGCTGTGGTTTCTTAACGGCCCTACAGGAAAGATGAACAGCCCAAGGGTTCATTAAAGGCACGACACGAAGAGCGCCCTCCGAAACGATTTTATTACTATTATTATCACTACGACATGTGACCATTTGTCACTACTAGCCTGAGACATTCTGTCAGCTTGAATTCCGATTATTTTTGACTTATCGTCTGTATATTTACAAACAAAATCACGTGGCTCACGTGATTAATCTCATGAATATACATAGAAATAATTATCGATAAACATACGTGGGAAAAGGGCGAGTTATATACAATACGACACAGTAATGTCGGTAGACTATAACAGTAATAACTGGTTTTACTCACCGGAAGTTTATCTAGACAACTCAAGATTGTTCAAAAAAAGAATAGACAGAAATATTAAGAGCTATTCAGTTTGTATGGTCAGACATAATTATATAAGTATACGAGATTATAACGATTATACTCTTTGTAAATTCCCCTCAGTCATCAGATGAAGATACCACACTGGTAACAGCGGGTCCAGCATCGATGCCGTCAACCTCAAAAAGGAAACGTCAGGCTGGGACAGAACTAAGTGAAAGGATTCTCGAGGTAGAAGAGACAAGGTTGAAGATCGAAGAAGACCGACTCGGGGTTGAGAAGAAGAGGATTTGCTGTTGACGAGAAAATAGTCACCAACCTCGAAAAGCTTGTACGTGTTGTTGGGGAAAGCTTTACCAATTCCTTTGAAAGCAACTATTCCATCTAAACTGTTTTGTTATGTTACCATTTTACTATTATATTGCATTGTTATCTTAGTCATTCTCTACAATCAAAGCAACCTCAATCGGATTGCCCCCACAATGCATACATACATTACCCCCCCCCCCCCCCCACCCCCGACACACACACACACTCGGTAGATCGAAAGAAGATGTCTACTCGGTAACCCATACGGTACCGATATCACCACTTCGATTTTACATCACTCTCATAACATAACAACTCACATTTTGGGTAGAGTGTTCAATCCCGGTCATATATCAACACAAAGGTTTCCCATTTCCACCAGACAGTCACTGATGTGGCTGAAATACTACTGAAAGCAACGTTAAACCCCACTCAAACAATCAATACACGACACAACTAGCTGATCAAGTTGTAGATGAAGCTCTCAGAATAGTTCTCATGAAACAAAGCTGGATGAGTGTACCACCATGCGTCCAAAGGACTCGCGACCTCGTTGGAAATGATTGATCGAGTCATTGGTGTTTAACGTAGTTTTCAGCAATATTTCAGCCATATATAGACACGCACACTTTTTAATTTTATATTGTCTTTCGAAACCCCCAGCCGAGCAGGGATATGAACGGGAGGGAACACTCGACCGAGAGGTTGAGCGCTCTAGCGTCTTGAATCGAACTCGCTACCGATTGAGCCCCCCCCCCCCCCCCCCCCCATCTCCATTGGGAAAGAAGATTGTCTTCAGATGGTCATGCATTAAAGAAAAATAATTAAATTCACAATTTATCTCAAAAGATCAACCGAAATGATTCATTGAAACCGCCCCTCAACAAGAGCTGTTCTTAACTGGATTCCGGTTGTGTTCTGATTGTCTCCATTGTAGGTAAGACCCATGTCATCGAAGGTTGGCATGTCTTCGTCCGGTGGCGGTAATCGCGTGTCAATGCACATATTATGGAGAACACATATAGCCACGGTAATCCTACACACGTGCTCTGGAGAGAATAAAAGGGTTCCACCAGATGTGTCAATACAGCGGAATCTCATTTTCAGAACCCGTCCTCGTATGTTCCGTTATTGATAGGTGTCATCAGTTCGGGACGCAACGGGTATCCGCTATCCCAAATAAGCCATCCGATTGGAATGTCCCCATTTTCGAACAGTCTACAATGTTCTGATGTGGAAAAAATAAAAGCATCGTGAGCTGATCCAGGCCACTTCGCTACAACATGTAGAAATCTTAATTGAGAGTCACACACCCCTTCCACATTTATCCAGTGGTACTGCTTTCGATTTACATATGCCACTTCCTCTTCAGATGGAGCCATTATTCTAATGTGCGTGCAGTCAATAGCCCCGACAACGTTGAGAAACCCGGTTATATCGTGGAACCCAACCATTGTTTCCCGCAAGGCGGGTTCACTTCTTGGAAAGTAAATGAATCCATACGCCTCACCACATAAAGCAATGGTGACTGATTTCACCACTCGTGAAATGGTAGACTTGCTAACTTTATGAATATCAGCAGTTATGGCCTGAAAGCTCCCAGTTGCATAAAAACGTAATGCAAGTAACACCTGCAATGATACAGGTAATGAATTCGATCTTCTCGCTGGATGTTGAATAGAATGCTGTACCAAATCACAAACATCTGTAATTAATCTTCGACCCAAACGATATCGTGATATTAATTCCTCTTCACACATGTAATCTAGGGGGCTGTTTCTATCCCGAAATACGCGTTGTCTTCTGAGATTTCTTCTGGCTTGAAATATCAAGTGAACAGCGGCCATTTTGTGGTTGGAGTCTGATGGAGCACGGCAAATCACAACAAGCAACAACATATTGGCACGAATAAATCGAATCAACATGCATTGACATCCTCGTGCATGTATCATTAAGCGATCACGGCGTGTCAGACTTTAAGAAATTCTTAAGAAGTTGTAAAGATTTACTTACAGCATCTATTGACCAGTCTAAGATTTTCGTCTTAGCTTAGATCAAACTTAGACGATTCTGTGTTCGTGAAACGCACTTTTCTGCTTAGGTTTTTCTTAATAACTTCTTAAGATGTACTTTCGTCTTAAGTTGGTTTCATGAAACGGGCCCCTGGTAACTCTTGAAGATGGACTCAGCTGCGCAGCTGAACGTATATATCGTCACTGGTTCTGTCAACAAATACTCTTCAAATACTGCGGCCAGGTCATCTGGTGCACCATTCATTATATAGGGGGCCGAGAGGATAGGTTCAATTACCCGGTGCAGAACCGGGAATATCAAGTAAAATATACCATAAAGGGAACCGTACACAAGAAACCAACTAAACTTAAAAAATCACTACCTGAACATTTTCTCTCTTTATTGGAAACTTTAAATACTATTATCAGGAACAAAGAAGGCGCAGAGGAAACACAGCAAGAAATAGATTCAATATATCAAAACTTAGTCGATGTTGTCATTAAGGAGCTGGAGTCGGCATTTCCAAATTTCAAAAGCAGGGTCAAAGTATCATAAAACATTCAAATATTACAAACCTTTTTGGAACACTCAATTAACAAATCTCTGGAATAAAATGCATGAGAAAGAAATTGTTTAAAGAGAAATAAAAATAAAACGCCTATCAAAAAACCTTTGACGAATTTAAAGATGCGCGGAATTATTTTAATAAACGCCTTCGATATCACGAGCACCAATATAAAAAAAATCTGATGTTGAGAATTGACACAGCCTGTATCAATGATCCTAAGGTTTTCTGGGATAACATTAAACAACTTGGGCCACGTAAAGCATTCAAAATTCCGCAAGAAATTTACAACGATGATGGTTCTATAAACAACGATTTTGATCAGGTTATAAAGAAATGGGACACAACATTTGAAGATCTTTATAACCCAACATTTTCTGACGACTTATTTGACAAAGAATTTTATACTAATACCTAAGCAGAAAAGACATTTATAGAAGATACATTTTTGGACCCACTTTACGAACCGGACACATTTTTAAACCACCAGATTGAGATGAGCGAAGTGTGAAAAGCTCTTAAAAATGGGAAATCTTTTGGCATTGCTGGGATCCCGTATGAGTGCCTAAAATGCTTATCTGTTAAACGGATTTTACATAGACTGTTCAATTCGATTTTTGAAGCTGGCATAATACCCTCACTTTGGAAGGAATCTATTATCTGCCTAATACCTATAAACAAAACTCAAGACCCCAGAATCCCCCAAAACTACAGAGGCATATCTCTCATATCGACCTGTGGAAAATTATATAACAATATTTTATACAGTCGTCTTATTGAATATCTGGAAAGTAACGATTTACTCGTTGATGAACAAAATGGTTTTCGTCCCAAAAGATCTTCTACGGACAATATTTTAGCCCTCATAAGTATACTGAGAGATAAGAGCGAGAGAGCTCTATAGTCTTTATAGATGTCCAAAAGGCATTTGATTTTGTGGATAGGAATATACTGCTTTTTAACCCTTTACTTAACGTGAAAAGCAGACGACACTTGCAAAAAAAATTCTTGAATAACTAATTTTTTTCATTTTTTGTCTCAAAAACATAGGTTATGACCCCTCGTTGGAACGAGCTCGATGAGCTCGTTCCAACGAGGGGTCATAACCTATGTTTTTGAGACAAAAAGTGAAAAAAATAGTGAAAATTAATTGGCGATTTTTGAGAATAGCGCTGGCCGGTTTTGGCCGTTGCGTTGGGTAAAGGGTTAAACTGCTGAAATTGGGTATAGATGGAAGTATGTACAAATCATTCAAAAATATTTATCAAAATACAACATCCCAGGTAAGAATTAATGGAAACGTAACAAGCAAATTTAACTACTAAAGTGGCTTGAAGCAAGGCGACAGTCTATCGTTAACATTTTTCAGTATTTTTATAAATGATTTGGCCCTGGAAATTAAGCAGGAGAATAGAGGGGTTGTGGTCGGAGATCATAATGTCTCTATCATACTATACGCGGACGATGTTGTACTACTCACTGACAATGATGAAGACTTGCAACACATGTTAAATATTGTCGACTCTTGGTGTAAGAAATGGCGTCTGAACGTAAATGTTAATAAAAGTAAAATAATGCATTTTAGAAATAATCGACTAAATAGAACATTAACGAATTTTCGGTTGGGAGTCAAAGAGCTCGAAATTATTGATCAATATAAATTCTTAGGTATTATCCTGAATGAACACAAAGACTTCGAAGCTACAGCTGATGTCTTAGCAAAGGCAGGTGGGCGTGCATTAGGGTCAGTAATATCAAGTATCCATCAATATAAAGATACTGGATTCCAAACCTACCAAAAATTAAACCAATAATGTGTATAATGTGCATGTCCTATCCTTGATTACAGCTCGGGGTTGTAACAAATATAATTGTATAGACTTAATCCAAAACAGAGCCCTGAGATATTTTCTTGGTGTCCATAGATTCCCAGCCCTTGCAGCAGTACATGGAGATGTGGGGATGAATCCCCCAAGAACAAGGAGATGGGTCAGTATTATACGCCTGTGGAATTTTATGATCAATATGGATGATCAGAGATTGGTAAAGATAATATTTTTGTGGGATCATAATGCTGTGTCTGGTGGGTCGAATACTGATGTCTGTAGAATACTAGATGAAGTTGATCTATCTGATGTTTACACAAATCTAACCCTTTGTGATATTGCTGATTTTCAAACTCGTTTGGAAAACATCAATGTGGCAAAATGGTTGAAGTGTGTAAGCAATGCCCCGAAATTACGGATATATAAGTTATTTAAAACAGAGTATTAGCCTGAAAACTATGTCAAATCGAACTTAAATCGCCAACACCGCTCCATACTTTCCCAGTTCAGATTTGGAATTCTTCCCATCAGAACAGAAACGGGCCGATATAAAAACGAAAAAATTGAGGATAGGATCTGCTTATTTTTTAAGAAATCGATAATAGAGAACGAGACCCATTTTCTATTAGAATGTGAATTCTATAATGATTTATGAATTACACTTTTTCATGCAAATGCGGACAAAAACCATAAATATTCTCACTCCCCCCCCCCTCCCAGATCTCATTTTTCATCAACGACTGTCCGAGACAGACAGCCAGGTTTCTTGTATATGCGTATATGAAAAGAAGACAAGCAATATACCACTAAAATATGTATTTGTATGCACATACACGGAATATCATGTTTGATATATTTGTGTATGTGTATGCATGTTTAATGTGTGAGGGTGAATATGACAGTGCGTGCAAGAAGAAAATGTACGTGTTAGGTGGGAGGGGGGGGGGCGATGGTGTGAGTGAATATGATACGTGTATGTGTGACTGTATGTGTATGAGAGAGAGAGAGAGAGAGAGAGAGAGAGAGAGAGAGGGGGGGAAGGGGGAGGGGGTGAGAGAGATGGAGATAGAAAAAGCGAGAGAGATCGTGGAGGTCGGTGCGTGTGTGTATGTATGAAAGTGGTTGCGCGTGATGTACCTTTCCCACAATAAACCACTAATATTAAAAGTGTGACATATAGGCCTATAATGCCGGCTGTGTTATGTAACGATTCTAAATATACTGTAAAAAATTGATATACGCACATGTAACATAAATAAAGATTACTTCTACTTCTACTACTGGGATTTTCCCGTTTGATTATGAACGACAAATGAACAAGTGAATTATGCAATAAATAATTGTGTCATGTACCCGTACGCGCAAACGAAGACTCTTTGTCGTGCGTGTAATGGGGACGTCATTGTTTTTTGTATATTTTAACATGAAAAGCAGACGACACTTACAAATAAAATAAAAATATTATTTTCATTTTTGGTCTCAGAAACATAGGTTATGACCCCCTCATTCCAATGAGGGGTCATAACCAATGTTTTAGAGACAAAAAATGAAAAAATACTGAAAATTAATTGGCGAATTTTGAGAATAGCGCTGGCCGGTTTTTGCTGTTTCGTTAGGTAAATGGTTAAATAATATAATTATCGTAAATAACGAAACGTACTAAACAGAGTAATTGCTTGACTGGACTGGTTACGTGAAATAATTCATTCGAGGCGAAACTAGATTGTTTGTATAACGTCCTTCACCTCTCATGAATTATTTCACCTAACCAGTCCAGTCAAGCGATTACTCTCTACATAAAGTTGTTCTCCATTATACAATATTCCATTTACACCCACGCTTTTTTCTCTTTTATTCATTTCATTGGAGCTAGATAGTTTATGAGTTCCGAAGAGAAAATAGGGAACTTATGCACATCTCCTCATGTCATCCACCTTCACATAAATAATGGTTTTCTGACGAATAAAATGTACGAACAAGAATTAAACAATATGTATTTATTTATTTAGTTCAAATATCCACTCATTTTTTTTATTCAGTTATCCACTCAATCTGTAAACCACTGCGTCATAGCAATAGAATACAGTGGGGGCGCGGTTCTCGTCAAATCACCGAAGTGAAGCAACGTTGAGCCCTGACCGTCTGAGCGACCAATTCGGACTCCCGCGTTGTGTCCTTGAACCTAGCACTTCACCCCGATTGTCCACATGTGGGCACGATGACGCCGTGTACTACGGCGTACTGCACGTCGATGGTGTGCATGTCTTCAACCAATCTAAGCGTGCCTGTGCTGCAGTGCAGAGATGTTGGGTAGCTGGCAGCTGCTCGTCGTTGCTCGGTGGTTCTCGTCGGGTACTCCGGCTTCCTCCACTCGTAAGTCTGTCACCGACACGAAATGACATTGGCTGTTAAAGTGTCGTTAAACCCTAATAAATAAATAAATAAATAAGTAGAATACAATTCATGAATGGGTCACAATTTCCTCATAGAATTTTACCTCGTTTCCTTGATATGCTGAACAATTTCGGCCGTATTTTCAAATAGTCAATTACACTAATTTTTGTTCTCTTGCACTAGTCATACTTGATGCATCCATTCCCGAAAACTAACGAATAGAATTTGCACAGGCGAAAGCACAATTTTGAATTACTGAGTAAAAATTTCAACCCTTCAAAGGCCGAAACGTACCCTCATTGAACTCGGATCACTTCAGACGGAATCAGACCTGAGATGTTTTGTCTTGTGATAAAAAATTCATGTTTCTTTGACAAATTAAATCACCCCTATTTCAAATACCAATCATCAATGACAATGTACCCACATATATACCCATCTATTAATTGTTAACTGGTATGATCCCCCGTGGGAACCCCTGGAAGTGAAACAGTGTTTTTTTACTGTGGCAAACAACGTCTGGTTTAATTGTAAAATATAACCCAGTCACCAATGCTCGGGGTGGAAGTCTTTTTAACCATCCTACTTGAAGAAATTATGACGTATCGTGTCGCTGGACCAAAAACAAAAAATCGGCCCTGGTGTTGAAAGAGTTAAATGAGCAGCATTGGCATAAACGATTGACTGGACTTGACTTCATCTCCATGTTGCAGTCACGATTAGCCATTGTGCAGCAGTATGTGACCTTAAACACCAATAAATAAATAAATAATTGGTATGGTGGTGGTGATGAGCAGAGACGGGTATTGAATTACTGGATCTGTCAAATATCTAGTTATTCAATACCCCTCTCCGCTGTAATAACGAAACTCTTTCAACCCTAGGACGTGGAACAATATTGAACCATCCGTTCGAAATTATCCAATAGCCCAAGAACATTAGGTTTCACTGGGGAAAAAAATCGGAGAAAGCTGATTTTTTCAGGGAATGTCGAGTACATATCACAAAAGTCCCCTAAAATCCCAGTTGAGCTTTTTTTCTACAGCCTTTTTTCGAAAACGCTTTTGAAAAAAATCAAAAAAAATCGCACGAACTTTGTAACCTCGAATTGATCCAACTGTTTTTTTTGTTTACGCGTATTTCGAGCTACATAATGTCTAATATACATTTACCTAGAGGAAAATGTGCATTCTGTGACAATTTCGGCGAAAAATTATTGAAAATTCACAAAAAAGTATCGGATTTACGCAAAAAATGACGATTTTCCTAACGGATTTGCCCAAAGGGTCGTAGTGCAGAACGGGATGTTAGTTGGACAGACGATAAAAAATCCACCACCATTTGAAGACTTTTATCATTGCTTACAAAATAGACATTATGGAAGACCCCCTCTGCTTCTGGCCGAGTTCCCCTTTTGGCATAAAATTCGTCAGCATGAGAACTCAACTATTTTCGGGCTTGGGACCGAACAGACACGTCTGTGTCTGGCAGCATTAGATCAATAAATAATATTTACAGAATGTACAAAAATCAATAAATAATATTTACAGAATGTACAAATCAATCAACATGGATTAAGTTACATTGACTATTATCAACGCTATATACAGAAATGACATGACCTATATACATATTATTCATCGAACTCAGAAATTTCCGACAGGACAGTGTTTCTGTGGCTGTTACAAGAATCCGAACTGCAATCACACAAACCTGAGCAAGAGAGTCCTGCCTTCTTACACCCACACCTTTTTGTACAAGCACTCTTGCAACCACAACTGATCAGATTCAGTAGGTTATCGGGGGCACATGGCTTTGTGGCTGCAGTCGGTACAAGAAGTCCATTGTCTAGCGACCACCCCCAATCCGTCGGAGGAAGCGAAGTGCCCAGCCATTGTTGGACCTGGAGATAACATCTGTAGACATGTTGTTGTGCAGCATCGCTGCTTGGTGGGAGTGAGGCTAGGTCGATGGGTTTATTCAGTTTAGATTTTGCTACATAACGCTTGTAAGTGACATATCTATATTGGTCGAGAGAGGAAACAGTTTTACTCCCGCATAAGATCAGGAGAAGTTGTTCCCCGGCAGCGGCTACTGCACTTGGTGTACTGTCATCCGCCAAAATTGTGTTGACATACTGTTGTGAGTCGCTAGTAACATCAGAGACAATTGTACTGAATACTTTCTTCTTACCAACTCGAAAGAGTGCAGAAGTAGTGTCACAACCACTGATAGAATGTGCTACAAGGAGGTTGCTTCTATGGTCACCCATTTTGGTTGCTATTTCACTAACTGAAACTAGTAAGTTTGGGGTAATGGAATACATCATGTGAATATTACATCCCGGTTGAACTCGAGAGGTAAGAATGACTAACAAGTCTGTTTCTGTTCCCACAACGACAACATTGTTGTCATCTTGAGCGATGCCAAGTGCAGTTTCGGCTATCAGTACATCAGCATCAGCCTCGGCCTGCTTGGACTGAATATTGATAGCAGATAGCTCCTGCATTAGAAGATCGATCAGTTGGGTTTTGTTCTTGGCATTTGCAAGGAAATCGGATTGGGGTGTGGTGGCTGGTAACTCGGGTGAGATATTGATATCAATGGAATACCTGTCTTTAGATCTACGGGCTTGTTCCATGCCCTTTGTCGACATTGTACAAGCATAACCATCAAAAACAACCACGACGTTCGCCCCAAAATGTCTCACTAGATAATTGGAATATGATGTACATATGTCCTTATATGGCGACTGTTTAGGCCATACAACTGCCCTCAATAAAAATCCACCATCTACAACAAACAGAGAATGTTCTGGGATTTTAGTTTGCTCGGAACCGTATGTTTTGAGGATCTTACCGAGCGTGCTTTTCTGTGTCTTCCTCATTCCAGCAGAATCAAACAATGCTGGTGGTTTCGGGGCGAGTTCATATTTGAGATACTCTTCCATCTCTGCTTGTGCCTGAATAACACATGTGATGCGGTTGAACAGAATTGTGGGGTCAATCACTACCTTACTTCCACGGACTTTGATGCTATTTGCCATCGATGCGAAAGACTTCACAGTGTCAACACGTCGTAGTTTGATGCTGTTGAACGTTTTGCTTACAACATTCGATACGCAACATTCACCAATTTTGCGAACTTGGTCACAGTTCACAGTTTCGTCGGCCACAAGCCCGGTCGCTATAGAGACTAATTGTAGTGGATCTCTATTCTGAAAGGGGAATGCACTCTGAGCCAGTTCAATAATTTGGTGATATCATTGGCATCAGTCAATTGTGAACTTTGACGGAGATCCCGATGTTGTTCGCCATGACCAGTGTGAACATGAACAAAATTTTCGAGAGCATTACATATCGGAAGGCAAAGAGGTAGTCCATGTACCCATTTCGCAACAGTGCTATCGGTTATTCCCCTGCCATGTGTGAGACCACCAGGGAGCTTGAACATTCTCATTAAACACTGCTCTATGGTCTGATCAGAATATATCCCGTCCCAGAATTTATCTGAGCGCCTTATGGTAAAGTAACCTTTCTCAGTGAACAACTTCAAATCATCCTGTTGCATTATTTCTGTTATCTCATTCATCTGCTGCAAATAGAGATGAGAACTTTTTGCGTATGCAAAATGACCACCTGCGTGAAATACTGGAATCATATTGCGAACACATTACATGCCAATGCATCTTGAGTGTAGACGAACACCACATTATGTGATTTAATCGAACATGGAAATTGAAACAATGATGCTATAATACGGTATTTGAATGAGAAAAGTCGATGCCGTTTGAATTTGAGTTTAAGGGGTATGGTTAATATTTCACACGTTTCACCAGTTCATTATGGAATAAATGACTATTGTTATATATCATTATAAAGCCACTGCTTTTCTGCAATTTTTGATATATAATTTAACTCCCAAAGTAGTCGTAGATTTGATTTAATGGACGTTGTGTACCGTTGTGTGTATGAAAACAATAAATTTTTTTTCGTAATTTTGTACATTTTCGTGAATATTTCACCATTGAGTGTGAGGATTGGTACAAAGTTGGCATTTTCTGTTGGGGATATGTATTCTCAATATAATTCAGCACGATATTTATGATTCTCACCCTACTAAGGCGAATAAGAATGAGAAATATGGAGCTGGGTCTAATTTTTAAAAAAAAAAATTTTTTCATCAAAAAAACGCTATAACTAAAAAAGCTCAACTCGGATTCGCGGGGACTTTTCACACTTTATCCGCAATTTGTGTCCCGGAAACATATAAAAAAATCAGCTTTCTCCGATTTTTTTCCTTACTTTCTCATTTTTATGTCTAATGTGCCTGGAATACAAGGTCACTATTCAAAAAGACTATAACTGAACAATTTCTAAGTTCATATTCACTACATATCAACTGTAACAATCCAGTATGCCCCGATTGTAGGTCGTGGCTCTGTTTATCTCATCTCATCGCTACCTCTCTCTTCAACTCAATCATCATCATGTTGTCCCCTGGGTTCCAATGTGTTCTTTATACCTGCTGACACATGGAGCACATTGTAACTCGGGGGATGACATGCTAGAAAACATAGAATAGATTTCTCACATAACGGAGAGAACCAGTCTAACATGTCATCTGCAGTATGGCTATAAAAATCTCTTATAAGTAAACACGCTGTTGTCAGGATTGCCTCGATTGTCACGTCTGCTTCTCGTATTTATTTCTCTTCTCTTCTTTCATTTTTCTCTTCTCTTCTTTTCTCTGCTTTTTTTCTCCTTTTTCTTCTTCATTTTTTTTTAAACAGGAATGGCGGGAAGACAGCCACTAGTGGCTACGCCACCTCCCAGTGGTGCAGTCATGTAGTTCTGAAATATGCTACCTATATGTATATTTTTGTTATTAACTGTATACATGTTGTACTACTGAATAAAATCAATCTAATCTAAATCTAAGTCTAAAATTACCCAAACTAGACACCAAATACTAACACGTTGGCCAAAACTGATACAGATCTCAGAAAACCTGGGATATTTTAGAACCTGTCACGACAAAAATAAATTTAAACATGAATGTGATTGGGAGAAGCTCAGAGAGCTGGATCTAGTGGTGCCCATACATTATCTGTATGCTGACACATGCCATTTAAATTGTTCGAATATTATTGAATATAATGTATCGGGGTGGAGTACGGGTGGGGGTGGGAGACATGCAGTGAAAATTATCGACTTGCTGGCTGCATATACAAATCTCCCTAACAAGGATGGAAATCTCCCTTATAGCTCATCAAAATCTAGCTGACAATCATGTTGAGGGGTTAACACGTCTCTGCATCACTGACACCTATTTAGAAAGCAATAGGAGCCGATACAGTTAAAACTAGAAGTCCTGTCATGGAATGCGCACAAATAGCACGTCGATGTGCGCGTTAATCTACGCGTTATGACAATAGTAAGGCTATCAAATTCTGTACATATGGCCTGTGCACAAGCAATGTTTCAGCCAATGGACCTCCGGGTAACCCGGAGGTCCATTGGCAGAAACATTGCCTGTGTTTGCGATGGGTAACCATGAGTACTTGCCGTGCTTTGGATGCCATTCGATATGGCAATTGCGCGCAATTCCTACGCGCAATTAAGCCTAGATAAGCGCACAGTTCGTGACAGGACATCTAGTTTTAACTGTAAATCGACAACTTCCGGAAATTGTTTTTGCTTGAAATATTTATATCATTTTGTAAACAGTTAATATGCTCCAATACTTGAAAATAAAATGCAAAATGTAATTTCTCCAACTAACACGTGAGTTGTATATATTTTAGGCCTTTTCAGAGGAGGTAATAATGATCAGGAAGAATACTATCACAATCTTATAACAATTTATATAAACCTTTTACTCAACAGATAGAACATGAAGAGCAAAATCATTGAAAAATTGTACTCAAAGTTTGGGACAGATTATTAACATTTTCCTTTCTAGCTTTTGGTATCAGGGAGCTGATTGTGATTCAGGGTGATAAAATAATAAATAAGAAATTAATTATTCAAATATTTTTATCACTTTTGTTTCATTCTTTCAGTGACAAGGCTAATTTAAGAATTTAAGTAAAAAACATGGTAGGTCACTGGAGTTCTTTCGATGAACTGATGTGCAATGATGTCACATTCTGTAGTGAAAACTCAGTGTGGTAAAACAATGAAAATGCTCACAGAAACTAAATAAATGTTTTTTATCCCATGTTGTTTTAACTTTTATTTGTCTGCTGGTTTTGGGTGGTAGAGTGTGTATCCAGGGTTACATGCATTGACAGGATAGATATCCTGGGCCATCTGCCCTGTGGATAATGATCTATGATATCCAGATTTATTTTTATCCCATGTTGTTTTAACATACGTTTTTGCTGGTTTTGGGTGGTGGAATGTGTATCCATGGTTGCAGGCATTGGGAGGGAAGATATCATAGGCCATTTGCCCTGTGGACTGGGATGTCCAGATTGTTTGGATATTTGTTAAGAAAACGAATTTTGTTTCAATTGAATGCGCTGTTTCATTACTGATTCTTGTGTGTAAAGATTCACAACCAGGAAGCCCTAATTTATCCAAAAAAATTGTTTCAGTGATGTCCTTGTTGAGCGCCACTTCAGTCCATTTCTTCACACAACCGATGGTTTCCAGGAATATCGTCGGCTGCTGAGTGTTAGAATGTTCTATGTCCTTAGTACTCAGGCGACGATATTTTGCAGAATTTCAATCCATATTTTTAACCAATCTTTAAAAAAGGATAGCACTTTTTATATGATGGGGATTTGAATGTTTTGAAATGAGAATGTTTTTAATATTGTAGACACTATATTTCTCATAACAAGCTGAATAATCTTTAATGGCAAGGAATAATTATTTATAGGCCACTGTTACTGCCGTCGGCTAGTTTCTGTTGTTTTGACAAACTGAAATTTCTTTCTCCACTATTTATTTTATCTTTCTTCTTATCCTCTGACATGCACCGTACTAGAACAATTAAAGGAATTAATGACAAGAAAGTTTGCCCCATTAGAAAAGAAACACAGGATTAATTAGGTGTTAACCCTTTACCTAATCAATTACCTGCATCTGCCTGTGTAAATTAAACATTAGCTCTTTACCTTATATGGAAGCCAAACAGGCCAGAAAATAAGCAGTCTGACATTTGCAGAATGAGGGTCCCAGAAGGTGAATTTGATGATGCTATCCCATACAGTTGGCCAATTTATCCTCTGGGTACCTCTTTCTGTTTAGTTTTGAGACCCTGATTCAGATTGAGGTTTACAGAGGGTGAATTTAGTGACGCTGCCCTGCTGTGCAGGGTAGCATCACTAAATTCACCCTCTGGGGACCTCATTTTGCAGATGACACTCTGCTTATTTTCTGGCTTGAAGCCAGACGACATTTGCACACATAATTCTTGAAGAACTCTTTTTTATTTGTTTGCACAAAAATATAGCCTATGACCACTCATTAGAACGACCTCATCGAGCTCGTTCCAACGAGGGTAATAGACTATGTTTTTGAGACAAAAATGAAAAAAATAATGAAAAGTGAATGGTAACTTTTGTGAATAACACTAGCCGGTTTTGACCGTTACGTTGGTTACACTGCAAAAAATATAGGTTCTCTTTAGAACCAAAACTGGTTCTAATCTTGTCCTCGAGATGGAACCAGCTCTGTTTAAACAGTATTTATTTCAAATCAAATAAATTTACCAAGATTAGCATTCAATTTTAACAGAATATTACATGAACTGAAGTAGATTCAGCACTAAACTTGGGGCTTATTCAACGCAGTCGCCAAACATTTTGAAACAAAGGAGATATGAACAGTTGGCATATCGAACCAGTTTTGGTTCTGTATAGAACCAAAACTGGTTCGATATGCCAAGTGTTCAAATCTCCTTTGCTTAATATTGATTTGAGACAACCTCCTATAAGCTCTAAATTAATGGCTGAAACCCCCTCAATTTATGTTTAATTCTGTTAATATTTAATGTTAATCTTTATAAATTTATTTGATTTGAAATAAATACTGTTTAAACAGAACTGGTTCCCTCTCAGGGACAAGATTAGAACCAGTTTTAGTTCTAAAGAGAACCTATATTTTGCAGTGTAAGGGGCTAAGCAGTTAAAAAATAAATTTAGACAAATTTCGACAGAAACATATCATGTGAAAGCCTCATGATATGGTTTTGTTGGAAGTTTTTCTTGCAAATCCGAAGAAAATTGATTAAAATGAAAACTTTGATATCATCAACTAATTAATCACATTTGTCTTGTGCTTGCTGTGGCACCAAACAAGAAAATGTTTCCCCTGCACATACACCTATACTATTTATTTGTTTATTTATTTATTGGTGTTTAAGGTCACATACCTATGCACAATGACTTATCGTGGCTGTGACAATTTTATGGGTGGAGGAAGCCGGAGTACCCGGAGAGAACCACCGAGCATCGACGAACGCCTGTTAGCTCCTCAACATTCTCTGTTCAAGCTCCTTTCAAACAGGGTTACAGCGGTTGAAGAGATGTGCACCATCGACGTGCAGCACGCCTTAGTACACGGCATCATAGTGACCCCACGAAGGTAACCGGGATAATGTGCCTTGCCCAAGGACAAAACGCGGGTCGCCCTGGACGAGGACATACACCTGTACTTGTGTTAACTACTTTAGTCTTGGTTAATAATGCTAGATGCTCAATTATTTTACATTATGCAATTTTAAAACGGCTTTAACTCTAAAGTGCCTGGAGAGTTTTTTTTTTACTTTTTTAGCTCAACTTCAAGTATGAAATATTTTTGGGGGTAACAGACATGGTTAGATCCCCCAAGATAGACCTGAAGAGGGGGGTAACGCTAACTCCACCCATTAATTGACCATAAACCTTAACATACACCCCGAGAAATCGCTACGAATCGATTCTAGCCATTGGGCATTAACCCCACCCTAAGGGGCATAGCTGCTTTTTGGGAAAAAAAAAACAGAAGATTAAAGCCATCAAGATGCTTTGTACCAAATTAGTTGAGACTTGACCAGAAGGTTCTAAATTAGAATACTTAGCTGATGGAACACAAGAAAGATAATGACTCGCATTTTCCATTGACAACAGTGTTAAATTGGGCATCCCCATACGACACCCCGTGACATAATCGACAGCAATATCTTTGGTCCATCTGATTCCTCTAGTCCTCAGGGAGCCTTAAACTAAAAAACAATTTTCTGGTCCATGTAGTTTTTGAAATATGACATTTGAATGTTTCCTATTCTTAGCTCTTGGGGTTCCTGTGGATCAGCAAAAAAGAAATTCAGGCATAAGTCAAGTAAGTATGACCCACTTATAATATGTACCAAATTTGGTTCAAATCAGCACATCAGGTCATGGATTAAAATGCTGGGCGGCGCCTAAAATGGACATACTACCACAGAAAGCTCAAATATTGACCTACGAAATTATCTTGGACAAATTTCAATCTTCAAAACCAAAGGAAGTTTCAAACCAAATATAAAAAACATTTTCTGTGGTAGTTGATGAAAAGAAGATTTTAAAAGATTTTAAACCTTTTTGGGCAATAACCCCAGCCCCAAGTTGCAACTTTTTGAGAGAAAAAAGTGCAGAAGAGTACAGTTAAAACTAGAAGTCCTGTCACGAACTGTGTGCTTATCTACGTTTAATAGCACGTACGAATTGCGCGCAATTGCCATATCGAATGGCATCCAGAGCACAGCAGATTCTTCTTATTACTCATAGCAAATACAGGCAATGTTTCTACCAATGGACCTCGGAGTTATCCGGAGGTCCATTGACTGAAACATTGCTTGTGCACAGGCTATATATACAGAATTTGATGGCCTTATTATGGTCATAACGCGTAGATTAACGCGCAGATCGACGTGCTATTTGTGAGCATTTCATGACAGGACTTCTAGTTTTATCTGTATGCTCCACCAAGACGTTTTATACCAAATTAGTTTAGATTTGGCCCAAGGGCGCAGAAGAAGAATACCTAGGTGATGAAGCATAAGATAAATGATGACTCAGAATTTTCCCATTGTCAACAATGTTAAAATGGGCCACGCCATACGACACACATTACAAAATCGACGAATTGTTTTAGTCCATTTGATCAGATCAATGACACTGCAGTTCAACTTGTCCAAGAAGGGACTTAACTAAATAGAAAGCTCCAGTAATGTCAAGTCATCCAATGCAGTTTCTAAAGAAAGCACATCACACCAAAGCCACAAATGAAATCTGAAAAAGAACGGGTGATAGCTGCCAGTGGAATTGTTGACAGTTTATATGCCAAATCTAAGAAGGCTGCTGGCGGCCACGTTTTCAACGAAATTCAGAAAAATTTGATAGCGCCCATCTAGATATGACACCAAAGCTACATATGAAATTTGAAAAAGATCGAGTGAGAGAAGTGGTCTGTAAGGTGTGCCAATGGAATTGTTGACAACTTATGTGCCATATCCATGATGGCTGTTGTTGGCCATGTTTTTCAACAAAATTTAGACAAATTTGATAGCCCCCATTTAGATATCACACGAAAGCTACATATGGAAAAAAGATGGGATGAGAGATGCAGCCTGTAATGTGTGGAATGTACATGCCAAATCTAAAATGACAGCTGTCGGTCATGTTTTTCAACGAAATTCGGAAATATTCTACAGCACCTGTCTCGATATCACCCCAAAGCCACATATGAAATTTGGAATTCATCAGATGAGAGATGCGGCCTGTGTGGTGTGCCAATGGAATTGTTGACAATTGATGTGCCAAATCCAAGATGGCTCCTGACAGCAATGTTTTTACAATGTAATTGACAAAAATTCAATAGACCCCATCTAGACATCAGGGCAAAGCTGCATATGGATTATGAAAAAAGATCGGGTTAGAGATTCGGATTTTTTTTCAACAAACAGCTGTTTCTTTTGGCAATTTAAAATCAAAACAGATTTCAATGCAGATTGTGTAACTTGAGTTTGTACCTTCCACGTGCAACGTTGTATCAAGTCTGATGCTGTTGACATAAATCTGACTCAGTGCTGTGTACAATTAAACTTTTAGAATAACCCATCAACTAAGACACGAGAATTGAAGACAACACTTGCAGAATAATTTATTGAATAACTATTAAATTTGGTGTCAAAAACACGATATGATATTATCAATGGCATGACCACAACCAGCCCATTCCAATGGCATGACCACAACCAGCCAATTCCAATGGCATGACCACAGACAGCTCATTCCAATGGCATAACAATAACCAGCTCATTCCAATGGCATGACAACAGACAGCTCATTCCAATGGCATGCCAACCGCCAGCTCATTCCAATGCCATGACCACAACCAGCTCATTCCAATGGCATGACCACAGCCAGCTCATTCCAATGGCATGACCACAGACAGCTCATTCCAATGGCATAACCATAACCAGCTCATTCCAATGGCATGACTACAGCCAGCTCATTCCAATGGCAAAACCATAACCAGCTCAATCCAATGGCATAACCACAGACAGCTCATTCCAATGGCATAACCATAACCAGCTCATTCCAATGGCATGACCACAGCCAGCTCATGCCAATGGCATGATCACAGCCAGCTCATTCCAATGGCATGACCACAGCTAGCCCATTCCAATGGCATGACCACAACCAGCTCATTCCAATGGCATGACCACGGCCAGCTCATTCCAATGGCATGACCACAGCTAGCTCATTCCAATGACATGGCCACAACCAGCTCATTCCAATGGCATGACCAAAATCAGCTTATTGCAATGGCATGACCACAACCAGCTCAGTCCAATGGCATGACCACAGCCAGTTCATTCCCATGGCATGACCACAGCTAGCTCATTCCAATGGCATGACCACAACCAGCTCATTCCAATAGCATGACCACAACCAGCTCACTCCAATGGCATGACTAAAATCAGCTCATTCCAATGGCATGACCACAACCAGCTCATTCCAATGGTATGACCAAAACCAGCTCATTCCAACGACATGACCACAGCCAGCTCATTCCAATGGCATGACCACAGCCAGCCCATTCCAATGGCATGATCACAACCAGCTCATTTCAATGGCATGACCACAACCAGCTCATTCCAATGGCATGACCACAACCAGCTCATTCCAATGGCATGCTCACAATCAGTTCATTCCAATGGCATAACCACAGCCAGCTCATTCCAATGGCATGACCACAACCAGCCCATTCCAATGGCATGATCACAACCAGCTTATTTCAATGGCATGACCACAACCAGCTCATTCCAATGGCATGACCACAACCAGCTCATTCCAATGGCAGGACCACAGCCAGCTTATTCCAATGGCATGACCACAGCTAGCTCATTCCAATGGCATGACCACAATCAGCTCATTCCAATGGCATGACCACAGCTAGCTCATTCCAATGGCATGACCAAAATCAGCTCATTCCAATGGCATGACCATAGCCAGCTCATTCCAATGGCATGACCACAACCAGCTCATTCCAATGGCATGACCACAACCAGCTCATTCCAATGGCATGACCAAAATCAGCTCATTCCAATGGCATGACCACAACCAGCTCATTCCAATGGCATGACCAAAACCAGCTCATTCCAACGACATGACCACAGCCAGCTCATTCCAATGGCATGACCACAACCAGCCCATTCCAATGGCATGATCACAACCAGCTCATTTCAATGACATGACCACAACAGATTATTCCACTGGCATGACCACAACCAGCTCATTCCAATGGCATGCTCATAATCAGCTCATTCCAATGGCATAACCAAAGCGAGCTCATTCCAATGGCATGACCACAACCAGTTCATTCCAATGGCATGACCACAACCAGCTCATTCAAATGGCATTACCACAACCAGTTCATTCCAATGGCATCGCCGCAATCAGCTCATTACAATGGCATAACCACAGCCAGCTCATCCCACTGGCATGACCACAGCTAGCTCATTCCAATGGCATGACCACAACCAGCTCATTCAAATGCCATGACCACAGCCAGCTCATTCCAATGTAATGGCCACAACCAGCTCATTCCAATGGCATGACCACAGCCAGCTCACCCCAGTGTCATGACCACAACCAACTCATTCCAACGGCGTGACCACAACCAGCTCATCCCAATGGCATTACCACAACCAGCTCATTTCAATGGCATTACCACAACCAGTTCATTCCAATGGCATGACCGCAACCAGCACATTGCAATGATTGGACATAAGCTATGTTGTCATGGCCACAAATTGAAAAATAATAAAACTGTATTTAATGGAGATTTTTGTGAATAGTGCATGTCAGTTTGTCCATTATGTTTGGTAACGGATTTTAATCCATGAAATATTTTAAATCTTCTGCAGTCCACCCCCTCCCCCCACCCCCTCTCCGCGTCACATGTGCAAATTACCTTGTCAGTGGTTTCTTGCAAAGTTATGGCTGCCCGTCTCTATGTCTAAATCAGTGACCTGCCTAGGAGTGAATTTTAGGAAGAAGGGACATCTGACAAAAATTGGGAGATGTGAAAGCTTTTCAGGGAGTACTGAAATTTCTAAAGAAAGAAATGCCGAGAAAAGAATTTAATATTTCAAAATACGTCAAGAGACCTGTGAAACATTAACGAGTCATCATACGAAGGCTACACATGTAATCTGAAAAGATCGCGTGAGAGATGCGGCCTCTAGTGTGTTCCAATGGAAATGTTAACAAATTATATGCCAAATCTAAGATGGCCATTGGCGTCCATGTTTTTCAACGAAATTCGGCAACATTCAACATTTCCTATTTAGATATTACCCCAAAGCCACATATGAAAGTTGGAACTGATCAGATGAGAGATGCGGCCTGTAAGGTTGTGCCAATGGAATTGTTGACAATTTATATGCGAAATCCATGCCGACGGCCAGGTTTTTTTCAACGTATTTCAGAAAAATTAAAATGCTCCCATCTGGACATCACAGCAAAGCTGTATATGGAATATGAAAAAGATCGGGTGAGAGATTCGACCTGTAGGGTGTCCATAAGTAATATTGGCAAAGTATTTTTTTCCAATAAGCAGTAGTTTTTTTCCAATTTGAAATCAAAACAGATTTCATTGCAGATTGTGTAACTTGAGCTTATACCTTCCCATGTGTATCTTTGTATCAAGTCTGATGTTGTTGACATAAATCTGACTGAGTTCTGTGTACAATTAAACTTTTAGATTAACACTATAACCAAGACAAGAGAATAGAAGACAACACTTGCAGAATAATTTCTTGAATAACTATAAAATTTAACTTTTGGACTCACAAACATGATATGATATCCTCTGTGTATTTGGAATAATATTATTACACGCCTGTTTCACAGCAAGACTAAACCATGCGGAAAATAAAAGTGTGTTCCGCACATGTGTGCGGAACGGAAATCGTTGACGGACTATTTTTAAATAGAAGCGAAATTTCACTGGAATTTTCTACAAATCGTGCAACACAATACAATTTGAATCGCTGGCGATAGCTGAAAATCGCCCCCTGAGTTCCATGTGCCAGTAGGCACATGGAACACATTGCAACTCACGGGAAGACATATTAACACAGATTCCCCTCGCAAATTTGGTTGGCGATAAAATGTATTGTCTGTTTTAATAGTTGTCAAATAAATTGCCGAATGTACTTCTAATAATTGTTTTATATACGTGAAGACGTGTAATAAACACAGAACGACACACGCGTGTGAATGGGTTAATCGATAGAGCACTTGTCCCATCGCTGAAGGATAAAACTCGAGGCATGCGGCCTCTCGTTCTATCCTTCCGCGCTGGCACTCGTGCCATATCGATTAACTCATTCACACGCGTGTGTCGTCTGTGTATTTACTGTATACGTGAATCCTGTTATGATGTAACCATTATGTTTGTATTTATCATCTTGTATTTTTGTATATTCATAAATGAACATATATCATATCATGGCATGATCACAGCCAGTTCATTGCAATGGTTCCAAGGCCCAAAATTGAAAAATAATAACATCTTAATTTGAGATTTTTGTGAATAGTGCATCTCAGTTTGGCCATTATGTTTGGTAAAGGAAAGATTTTAAAACTTCTGTGGTCCCCCTCACCCACATGTGCAAATTACCTCGTCAATGGTTTCTTGCAAGTTATGTCTGTCTGCCAATATGTCTAAAACAATGACCAGCCTAGGAGCGAATTTAAGGGAGAAGTGACTTTTCTCAAAAAATAGGGAGATGTGAGAGCTCTTCAAGGAGAACTGAACTTTCTAAATAAAGAAATGCTGAGAAAGAATTTAATATTTCACAATTCGTCAAGCGATTCAAATTGTAATTGCGTTGCATATGTGCGGAACAGATTTTCATTTCCAAAGGGTTTAGTGCTGCTGTAGATGGGGATACATAGAACAGGCGCGTAATAAATATAAGTCATGAATAACAGATCTATCGTGGTCATTGCTTTTGATCGGCAGAGAAATTCAACAAATCTTTGTGAGAATCTCCTTCGTGAATTCACACACTTTGTTGAATTTCTCGGTCAAAATGCAATTACCGCAATGGGTCAGACATTAACGAGACATCACACTGAAGCTACAAATGTAATCGGAAAAAGATCGCGTGAGAGATTCTGTCTGTAGTGTGTTCCAATGGAATTGTTGATAATTGATATGCCAAATCAAAAATGATTGCTGGTGGCCATGTATTTCAATGAAATTCGAAACAATTCAATAGCTCCCATCTGGACATTACCCCAGAGCCATGTACAGTTAAAACTAGAAGTTCAGTCATGAAATGCACACAAATAGCACGTCGATCTGCGCGTTGGTCTACGCGTTATGATCATAGTGAGGATATCAAATTCTGAACATATGGCCTGTGCACAAGCAATGTTTCAGCTAATAGGTAACCCGGAAGTCCATTGGCAGAAACATTGCCTGTGTTTGCTATGAGTAACCAGGAGAACATGCTATGCTTTCGATGCCATTCGATATGACAATTGCGCGCAAATCCTATGCCTAGGTAAGAGCACAGTTCGTGACAGGACTTTTAGTTTTAACTGTGTGAAATTTGGAACTGATCGAGTGAGAATTGCAATCTGTCCGGTGTACCAATGTAATTGTTGTCAATATAATAATGTGTCAAATCCAAGATGGCCACTGGCGGCCATATTTTTCAACAAAATTCAGAAAAATTCGATAGCTCCCATCTAGACATCCATCAAATCTACATATGAAATTTGAAATTGATCGGGTAAGAGAAGAGCCCTGTAGGGCGTGCTAATGAAATTGTGGACGGACAAACGTGGTCAAGTTGAGCTTAAAAACAATATTCTAATCGGTGGAGTTTTTGAAATATGGGCGTTTGTATCTTTTTTTCTATTTTTAGCTCCTGGGGTTCCCATGGGGATTAGAATTTTTTTCGGTCATCAGTCAAGTACTTATGACCCAATTATGCTACATGCCAAATTTGGTTCAAATCAGCCTATCGGTTCTTGAAATACAAATTTTGGGCGGATTTCAATATACGCATGCTCCAAGAGAAAGCCCAAATATTGTCATACAAACTTTAACAAACATTAATATTCACCAACAAGGGAACTTCCATACCATATATCAAAGCATTCTCTGTGGTGATTCATAAAAAGATTTTTACAGATTTTTAGGTTATTAACCCCAGCTCGGATACGGCAGTAGAAAGGGCATACTCCAAAGATGGTCTGTCTCATATATGAATGAATTAGGCCCAGTTGTTTTAAAGAAGAGGAGAAGTTTCAAATTAGTTGATGGCGTACAAGAAAGATGATGACTCAGCATTTTCCCATTCCTAGCCATGTTAAAAAGGGAATCACCATATGGCACATCATTACAAAACCGATAGCATTTTTGGCCCATCTGATTCCACTGGACCTTAGGAAGCTGCATACCAAAAAACAATATTCTGGTCAGTGAAGTTTTTGAAAAAAGGGCGTTTGAATTTCTATTTATAGGCACCGTGTTTCCACGGGGGCTGTGAACATTTGTCTTCGGGCATCAATCAAGTACTTAGGACCCAATTATACTGCATGCCGATGTTGGTCCAACTCAACCAATCAGGTATTGAAAGACAAATTTTGGGCAAAGCCCAAAATGGGCAAGCTCCCACAGAGAACCCAAATATTGGCCTAAAACTTTCCCTGAACAAATATTAATCTTCACCACTGAAGGAAGTTGCATACCAAATCTCAAGGCATTCCCTCTAGCTGGGACGCAGCTACAGTTAAAACTAGAAGTCCTGTCACGAATAGTGCGCTTATCTAGGCTTAATTGCGCGTTGGAATTGCGCGCAATTGCCATATCGAATGGCATCCAAATCATGGCTGGTTCTCCTGGTTACTCATGGCAAACACATGCAATGTTTCTGCCAATGGACCTCCGGGTTACCCGGAGGTCCATTGGCTGAAACCTTGCTTGTGCACAGGCCATATGTACAGAATTTGATGGCCATAACGCGTACATTAACGCGCAGATCAACGTGCTATTTGTGCGCATTTCATGACAGGACTTCTAGTTTTAACTGTAGGAGGTTTTCAATGGAGGGGGGGGGGGGGGTTAGATCTATAAAAATGCCAACTATGGATGGGCACTTAAAGGGGTGCTCCCCTTCCCATACCCCATGTTTCCACACGTTGACTCCGAGAGACTCTACTAGTATGTTTGAGGGCATTCTGAGAATATTTCCAAGCAGTTTAACCCTTTACCTAACATGAAAAGCAGACGACACTTGCAAAAAAAATTCTTGAATAACTACTTTTTTTCATTTTTTGTCTCAAAAACATAGGTTATGACCCCTCGTTGGAACGAGCTCGACGAGCTCGTTCCAACGAGGGGCCATAACCTATGTTTTTGAGACAAAAAATGAAAACAATAGTGAAAATTAATTGGCGATTTTTGAGAATAGCGCTGGCCGTTTTTTGCCGTTACATTAGGTAAAGGGTTAAATAACTGCATCTAAATATCTATATGCATAATTTGAGGTTTTAAGACAGAACAAAATGACAATTTCTTGTGGCACTGTGGTCTGTAAGTAGGCCCTATCTGCCTTCATTAGACGTTGTGTCAATTACATGAATGTACATGTATGGAGGATGCTTGAAAATCAGTTTTCATGTTCAGCCAATAATTTATTAATAAATCATCTCAAATATAAGGTCATGCTGAACAGTGAGAACTCTAATCTTGAAATGAACTCAATGACAAACAGCCATTGATTTTGCTTACAAAGTATGAGTAATGAGTTTAGCTAACTAACTCAGCATACTGTCACAGTATGTATGATATTTAAATTCAACAATGCCACAACAAATCAAAATAAGGTTAACCGGGTCGCAAGGTATTTGTAAATCCCACATCGTCCCTGCTCGACTTCGGCGCGCTAAAACCTTTCATTCATTCATTCAAATCTAAATGTGCAGTCTGATTATATCTGTCTTTCATGAGAGTACAGAGCCAAAGAAAACTGTGCACAATTTTGGTAGTAAAATTCCAAGATACAGCCTCACATGGAGTACATTTTGTGCCCTAATACACACTGCAAGCTATGAGTGTATTGCATACATTAACCCCTATCACTCTGGTGTTGTAACAGAATCTTCTCCAATCACTCTGTTTTTCTCTTGTGTAACTATGAATTTAACCAATTATATCTTATTTGACAGAGCTCGTTGAACTGCATTATGGGAAATATTTGCTGCTGAAATCTTTGCCATTTTGACATCAGAGTGCAGAAGGTTAACCCTTTCGCGACTCATGCAATCCGACTCCCCAGACTTGGGATATTGGGGTTAATTTCGGGATCATCTCGTCCGTTAGATAAAGGTATATTTATTTATTTATTTATTGATGTTAAGGTCACATATTTATGCACAATGGCTAATCATGACCGTGACAGTTTTACGGGTGGAGGAAGCCGGAGTACCCGGAGAGAACCACCGAGCAACGACGAGCAGCTGCCAGCTCCCCGACATCGTAACTCCGCACTGCAGCACAGGCAGTGTTAGATTGGTTGAAGACATGCGTACCATCGAGCTGCAGTACGCCTTAGTGCCTCGTGCCCCCACATGGGCAATTGGGGTGAAGTGTCTTGCCCAAGGACACAACGCGGTTGCCGCAGGTGGGATTCGAACCGAGGACCTCTCGGCTTGCAGCCTGCACCTCTACCTACTGAGCCACCGCGCCCCCAGATAAAGGTATAAAACGTTCCATTCATTTGGATTGCCAGGTAAGTCAAGATTTATCTTCCCAGGTTCAGAACATGGGATATCTAGTGGAACAAAATCTGTGCATTTTTCCTATTGAAAAATTGGACCAATTCCACGACCACGCCAGCTCCCTCGTATTCTGCCATGTCCCTGACCAGCACTTCCCTTTTCTGCCGCCTCAACCCCCCCCCCCCCCCCCCCCACACCCCACTGGACAGTCCTATTCCACTCCGTCTCTGGATTATTACTTCTTATATCATCTGAACATCCAGCACTCATAGCAGGGTCATATGTGTCAGCTTGATTTGAGCCAGACTGTACCGCAGAATCCTTTTTCAACGTTGCTATCAATTGTCATCTTTGTCCGTGGAAATTACTGTGAGGTGCAATATGCGCTAAAACTGTAGCCAATCAACTAAAGGGAAACAACTCTAAATTCATAAGGGCATGTAATAACTTCTGCGGACTGATAGAGATAGCACACGTGGACAGAGGGTTTGTGGTATCAGTTTACCACTGGCGCGGCGCGCGCCGACGAGTCACGAAAGGATTAAATAACAAAATACGTAGCTCGACCACGATTGTAGAATTAACTTCGGTTTTGAAGAAGAAGAAAAGTTTCCGAAGTCAAAGGACGATGGACGCCAAGTGATGACAATGGCTTCTACTGATTTTCAGTTAGATGAGCTAAACAAATATGCAAAAGTTTTATACATCATATTAATTATATTTTTGGACATAATTGATATCAAAATGTTTTGTTAATTACCACCATTAACTCATATCAAATATTGATCTTCTGCAAATCATTGAAAGAGGAAACTAGAACGGTGTCATTTGTGTACAAAGCACACTGTGGTGTATCCCCGCATTGAAAGAGGAAACTAGAACGGTGTCATTTGTGTACAAAGCACACTGTGGTGTATCCCCGCATTGAAAGAGGAAACTAGAACGGTGTCATTTGTGTACAAAGCACACTGTGGTGTATCCCCGCATTGAAAGAGGAAACCAGAACGGTGTCATTTGTGTACAAAGCACACTGTGGTGTATCCCCGCATTTTCAGTTTGCCTGTACAATGGTCACAAATCAATTCGCATACAACCAAAGTGTTATCACTGGGGCAATATAGGGATTAAAAAGCTAGGAATCCTCCATGCAATTCTATAAATCCTATCATAACATAGAAAAACCCCTCAAACATTTCGAATACTACACTATTGAGTCCTTTTGATGGACACTGATTCATTAACAAAAGTGGTGTGATTGATATGGCGCTACGGGAGTCAAATGGGCAGGATAAAAAATCTGAAACAGTTATGCACACCTAGAGACCGTATCTGAACATATGCACACACTTTCGACGATTTGAATTAAAAAAAAAACTAGAAGCCTTTCGCGGAATTGATTGTCTAATGACAAACGTGCCACCACAGGAGCCTCATGTGGGCCATATCAAAAATCCTGAATCTTTATGCACATCTAAAGACGTATTCACCTGAACATGTGAACACACTTTCAACTTTTCGAATTAAAACCCCTAGGAGACTTTTGCCAGAAAAGATTCTCTAATGACAAAAGTGGTGCTTCGAGCGCCGAATCAAAAATCTGAAACCTTTATGCACATTTAGTGATCCTATGTTAACATATGGTCACGAATAAGGCCACCGTCATGCGTGAGTTATATCATCTGACAGTAACTTCTTACACTGGACATATTGAAGACTAAAACAACAACTGTTCAAAGTCGAAAAAATGGGAAAAGTGCCATAACTCAGCCAAATTCGAGCTTGACCTGCGTATTCATGAGACAAATGTATGTACAAACTTTGGTGTTGATTCAATAACTAAAACTATAGTTATCAGCCGGACATACAATTTACAAAGTAAAATAAAATGGAAAAAGGCCATCATAATTCATCCAAAATTGGGCAGACTGAACACAAATTCGAAGTTTACCGGCGTATTCATGCTATAAATCTATGTACACAATTTGGTGTTGATTCAATAAATCAAAATAAAGTTATCAGCCGGATCTCCAATTTTTAAAGTAAAAAAATCGGAAAAGGCCATATTAACCCAAAGTCAAACTTGAACTGTATATCCCTCAGACTCATCAATGTACAACATTTGGTGTTGATTCAAAAACTCAAACTGAAGTTATCATCCGGACACCAAATTTCCAATGTTGCGAAATTGGCCGGGAAAGCGTCAAAAAGGGGCATAACTCTCAAAATTTTGTTCGGATCCAGCCTAATCATTTGGATAGGGGACGTATACAGCAAATTTGTTTCTGATTCGATGACAAAAAACTTTAGTTATCACTTCTCATGAATGGACGGATGCACAGACAGACGTACGCACGCGCAAACGGACGCAGTTGATTACAGTAGTCCTCCGACAAAATGTCGGGTGACAATTAAATCCCCTAAGAGCCTTTCAACATAAACCAATTATCTGATGACAAAAGTGGCGCTACGAATTAAAAACCCAAAACCTGTATGCACATGTAGAGACCAGGGCATATCGACTTACTTTGAATGTTTCGAATTGAAACCCCAGGATCCTTTCGCCGGAAACCGACTCTCTAACGACAAAGGTGGAACTACGGGCGCCACATGGGGTTGACTCCAAAAACTATCATGCTCATCTAGACACCCTACCTGAACATATGAACACACTTTCAACGTTTTGAATGAAAAGACAAAAGTGGAGCTACGGGTGCCACATTGAGCCGAATCAGAAAACCGAAACCTTTATGCATATCCAGACACTCTACCTGAATGTGTGAACACACTTTCAGCGTTTTGAATGAAAACTCCTAGGGGCCTTTCGCCCGAAACATATTCTCTAATAACAAAAGTGGCGTTACGGGCGTTACGGGTGCCACATTCAGCCAAATCAAAAATCCAAAACCTTTACCCACATCCAGAGATCCTACCTTAACATATGGACACACTTTCATCATTTTGAATTAAAGTTCCTAGGATCATTTCGCCGGAAACCAATTATCTTATGACAAATGTGGTGCTATGGGCGCAACATGAGGGCGAATCAAAAAACCGAAACCTTTATGCACATCTAAAGATCCTACCTGAATAACTTCTTACATTGGACATATTGAAGACTAAAACAACAAAGTTGCAAATTCGAAAAACTGAAGTTATCATCCGGACACCAATTTTCCAAAGTTGCGAAATTGGGCGGGAAAGCGTCAAAAAGTGGCATAACTCCAACAAAAATTGAGGGAATCAGCCCATCTGCGGAATTCCCATTATCATTGGGGTAAGGGACATGTACACTAAATTTAGTTATCACTCCAGACGAACGGACGGATGCGCAGACGGACGGACGCACGCGCAAACGGACGCAGCTGATTACAATAGTCCTCCGACAAAATGTCAGGGGACAATTAAATCCCCCAGGGGCCTTTGGGCAGAAACCAATTATCTAATGACAAAAGTGGCGCTATGAATAAAAGAACACAAAACCGTCATGCACATCTAAAGAACCTGCCTGAGCATATGAACACACTTTGAATATTTCCAACTGAAAGAACCCTAGGAGACTTTTTCCGGAAACCGATTCTCAAATGACAAAAGTGAAGATACGAGCGCCACAGGATGTTGAATCAAAAATGTAAAACCTGAATTCTCATATGGGGAACCCAACCTGAATGTATGAACTCACTTTCAATGTTTCAAATTAAAGCCCTAGGAGCCTTTCGCCGAAAACCGTTTCTCTAATAACAAAAGTGGCGCTACGGCGCCACATGGGGCCGAATCCAAAGTCGGAAACCATTATTTTGTTAAATTGCCCATAGTCCATACATTCAGGGGCCGTGAATAATAAAAATTGATCCATGGATCAAACAATAGCATCGGACAGAACCCCCGATACGTGCTGAATATGTATTTTAGTATGACTTAGAGACAAACCAAATTTGGTGCTGACCGACAAATCAAAACCCAAGTTACCTTCCAAAAAACGAACTGATCACAAAAATGTAAAAATTCTAAAGTCAAAAATGGGCGTAACCCTTGAAAGAATACGGCTACCAAATTTATAATCACAGGTGCACAGGTTCCCATTGTGGGTGAAAGGCCCAAAAACCTCCGAGAAACCTTCCTGACAAACTTCAGGCTTATGCGGCAGATTATTCCAAGTCGAAAAAGGCATAACTCTAGAAACAATAGTCTGACTAGAACTATAATCACAGATGCATGTGTTCTCATAGCGGTGATCATACATACCAAGTTTTGAAAGAAGAAGTCTATAAACCTCCAAGAAAATCTCCGGACAAAATTCAACCAATGTGCAAAATAATTCTAAGTTGAAAAGGTGCATAACCCTGGCACAAATAGTCCAACCAAAACTCTAATCGCACATGGAGAGGTTCACATAGGGGTAAACGTGCGCACCATGTTTCTAAACAATCTGTCCATAAACCCCCGTGAAAATCTCGAGGACTTATCAATAGGAACATTGTCGTGAGGCATTTTAATTACAAATTAATTAGGTTCTCCTTTTCCCAAATGTATTGAATCTTACCTTTTCAATGCAAACGAGAGAATTCGCCAAACTGATAGTTTAATATCTACGACAAGGTGACATGAAAGCATTTGGACTACTGCGAACATCACATACTTTATGAACAACTAATGTGAAAAAATGAATAGACCTTATTATGAACTTTGCCTTATCACAAGGAACTGGTGCTAGGGTCAGGCCGTTTAACACGTTTCTCATTCCCAGCAAACTACAGTTAAAACTAGAAGTCCTGTCACGAACTGTGCGCTTATCTAGGCTTAATTGCGCGTAGGAATTGCGCGCTATTGCCATATCGAATGGCATCCAAAGCACGGCAGGTCCTCCTGGTTACTCATAGCAAACACAGGCAATGTTTCTGCCAATGGACCTCCGGGTTACCCGGAGGTCCATTGGCTGAAACATTGTTTGTGCACAGGCCATATGTACAGAATTTGATAGCCTTGCTATGATCATAACGCGTCGATTAACGCACAAATCGATGTGCTATTTATGCGCGTTTCATGACAGGACTTCTAGTTTTAACTGTACACCAAAAACTCCATCGAGATAATTTCATGGGATATGAAATTAGAATTCTATGTGATGCCCTCGCAATGCTTGAAATATTACAAACAACAGAGGCTACCACTACTTTGTCAGAATAAGAATTCCACCCAGGATCCGATTGATCAGCTTAGATCACATGCATTAAGTCCCAGTGATTAGAAATAACTATCTGAAATAATTTGGTGGGGGAGGAGGGGGGAGTAATACCTCTAATCGAGGATGATCACTGTCGGGGATTTTAGCTCAAAATTACTTAGTTGAAAACTTTCTCCACGATCTATAGAGCATTGTCTTATGATGGAAAAGACAGCAAAGCTGACAGAATAATATATGGCAGATGACTGGTGAGCACGGGAAATACTACAAACATCACATGTGTTACGAACAGGTAATTTGAACAAGAGACCCCATGCGGCCTGAAGTACTCACTTGACCATAGTTGGATAAAGGAGGATTTAATTAGCATCTATGGATACACTACAGAGAAATGAGGTTATTTCATTATTTAGAACTCTGTTGTCCATGCCAGATGATTTTTTTGTCTAGTACTGGAAAGCTTCTACAGAAATAATGTCCAGATTTTCAGTAACGGACAACTAAGGACGCCAAATATCAACATAGGAACTTAACTTGAAGGAAGTTGTATACCAAATATCAAAACAATCTGACTGGTGGTTTTGGAAAATAAGGTTTTGAGATTATCACCAATTTTGCACTATGTTAAAATGTCCCCCCCCCCCCCCCCCAGTGAACACAAATATCAACCAATTTGTACAAACTGAATATTAACCCTCTAATTTGTACAAATTGAATATTAACCATCTAAGGATGCCGAATACCAAATATCAAAGGATTCTGTGTCTGATTGTATCTCAAGTTACATAGAGATTATTAAAATTATTTAACGACACTTTCCGTAGCCAAGGTCACCTCGTGTCAGACAGTTTTACGGGTGGAGGAAGCCGGAGTACCCAGAGAGAACCACTGAGCAACGGCGAGCAACTGTCAGACTCTCCAACGTACCAACTTCAAACAAGCAGGGTGAGCATTGGCTGAAGACAAATGCACCGTCGACGTGCGATAAGGTATTCGATACTAGTGCATTACAATCCCATACAAATGTCCATCGAGTGTCAGTCGAAGCCCTAATTGGGAAAAAAAATATTGGGTAAAGGGAGGGGCAATATTCCTCGTCCAGTCCCATTTGTACCGAAAAATGTGGGTGGGTGTGTGGAGGGCGTGGGGGTGTATCATCATTCTGCCCTACTGTTAGCGCATATTGCCCTACATTTTTTTTCACCTTTTCAAGTGCTTGCAACAGTACGGTGCATATCATACGATAGCAGGTGCTCTGAAGGGCAGGGCACTCCGCACAGGAAGATACATGAATATATTCTAAAGAGAATTGTTGAATTTACAAGGAAATCCTGGTCTGCTTTTGTATGGACAGCAGGGCATATGAACTGAGATGGAAGTTGTACAAGACCTTGATATATAGAGATTATTACCATTATGTGGAGGTACACAATATGTATCCGAGTCGAGTTCCGGGTTCTAACGGCAGATCACGACGAGTCGAAGACGAGTCGTGATCTACCCTTAGAACCCGGAGCGAGACTCGGATACATATTCTGTACATCCACATAATGGTAATAATCATTTTGTCTTACAATATATTGGGGACAAGTCAAGAATGTAGACGAATATATAACGAACTATTTATTCGTACAAATGAACACAAAAAAAAAAAATGGAGCTCACGCGACCTGACTTCCCTTACGATCCTGTATACTATATATCGAGAAGATTCCGACTGGTGGATCTGAAGAAGAAGATTTTCAAAGATTATTCCTCATATTGCATCAAGTTAACATTCGGGCTCCCTTAGAGAGTCCAATTATCAACCAATGGACTTGAGTTGAATAAATTGAATCCAACCCCTGTAAAAATTGTGTATGTTATATATTAAATAATTCTGAGTGGTGTTTCTGAAGAAGAAAAGTTTTAAAGATTATTCCTCATATTCGACTAAGTTAAAATTCAGGCTCCGATAGGGAGCCCAACTATATTAACCTGGTTTCAACAAAGTGAGTTCTAACTTCCCTAAGGCTGCTGTATTCAAAATATCAAAAGATTCTGACTGGTGGATCTGAAGAAGAAGATTTTTAATGATTATCCCCCATATTGCACTAAGTTAAAATCTGCTCCACCCGCCCTCCCCCCCCCCCCCCCTCAATATGAAGTACAAATATTAACCAGTGGACTTGATTTGAACAATCTTGAATCTACAATGTTGTATTCCAAACATTAACACATTCTGACTGGTGGCTCTGAAGAATATGTTTATATATTATACTCCTTCCTGGCCCAAGTTAATACTTTGGGCCGTTTTATTGGTCCGAAATATGAACCAAGGGACTTAATTTTCACAAACTTGTATCTGATCACCCTATGAAAACAATCTTCTCTTATATGTATTTGTGGGTGAGGTCAAAGGGCTATATCTTACAAACCATAGTAGCAGAAAGTTAAAAACAATCGTATATATTTTCTTTGCCAATATAAGAGGACATTCGCCAAATGCATTGGTTACATGACCCACTTTTACCACAGAAACGGCATTAACCCTTTACCCAACGTAACGGCCAAAACCGGCCAGCGCTATTCTCAAAAATCGCCAATTAATTTTCAAAATATTTTCATTTTTTTGTCTCAAAAACATAGGTTATGACCCCTCGTTGGAACGAGCTCGTCGAGCTCGTTCCAACGAGGGGTCATAACCTATGTTTTTGAGACAAAAAATGAAAAAAATTAGTTATTCAAGAATTTTTTTTGCAAGTGTCGTCTGCTTTTCATGTTAGGTAAAGGGTTAAAAACAATCAACAATCATTGCACAACCTGCTAGCATTCCCAACGGGGTTGACTTGCTTTTAAGAACACAATGGTGAATAAACGTTATCTAACAGTTTACTCGGCTGACGGACTGTTGGTGGCGTCTCTCTCAGTATCCTGTAGTATATTTCCATTTATTGCTGGGTTTTGATTAACCTAATCTCAAACACTTCTGACGGCCAGTCGGTTTCTTCTCAGCACTGCCCATGGAACATGCAGGATCACGTTTTGAGAATATTTGCTGTTGTAAGCATTCTGCAGGATCATGTGTTGAGAATATTTGTTGTTGTAAGCATTTGTGTAAAGTTTAACCCAATGCCTAGACTGGTTGCATGAAGATTTGTTACTGTTAGAAAAAACAATTATTTCGTGAGAAGTTTCTTGATTTAAGAAATAATTTTGTAAATTTCTTTCCATAAGTGAGTGCCTTTACCATATCCTACAATGATTATGATTGTACCTTGACTTATGATTTAATCCTACAAGCAGCATTTCTACATTCATTAATAATACAAATGTTCTGTCAGACAAGTTATCTAAAAAAAATTCTGGCGAATATGTGAATCTCTTGATTTCTTAAAATCAAAATTCTAGTGCTATTAAACTTTTAAACAGAAAAGAAATGTCAAATGAATGTTTGTTTTATGTTTTGTGCCTAACACGCCTATATTTTTAGTTTAACCCTTTACCAAACGTAACGCTTTAAACCGACCAGCCCTATTCACAAAAACGCCAATTCATTTTCATTATTTTTTTCTCAAAAACTTAGGTTATGAACCCTCTTTGGAACGAGATCGTAGAGCTCGTACACAAAAGGGGTCATAACCTATGTTATTGAAACAAAAATGAAAAAAATTAGTTATTCAAGAAATTTATTTGCAAATGTCGTCTGCTTTTCATGTTAGGTAAATGGGTAACGTAGCAAAGTAACATCTGTTTTGTTTCTCAAAAAACAGGAGCAGTGTACGTAATTAACAAAAAAAGCTATACAAAATAAAGTCATATTTATTGAACATTTGAGCATGTGCATGGACATGGGGTAATTTAATGAAAGTACACCTGCAGTTTACACAATACACAGGTTTACAAAATAAATTTAATGTTATCCAGTCGGCCTGAAATAATGGCAATATCTGTAGTTCTCACAGTAATTTTAATGCTACAAAATCACCTAGGTATAATTACATGAGGCACTGTGCACAAAGAAAATCAAATGCTATCCCGTCTGCCAGAATAAATAGTGTAATATGTAGTCATAACGTAAAATAAAGCGGCTATGAGATATGTAGATCACCAGGTAAATCTAATGCTATCCAGTAGACTATGAGATCTATAGATCATTAGGTAAATCTAGTGCTATCCAGTAGGCTATGAGATCTATAGATCACCAGGTAAATCTAGTGCTGACCAGTAGGCTATGAGATCTATAAATCACCAGGTAAATCTAATGCTACCCAGTAGGCTATGAGATCTATAAATCACCAGGTAAATCTAATGCTACCCAGTAGGCTATGAGATCTAAAGATCACCAGGTAAATCTAATGCTACCCAGTAGGCTATGAGATCTATAGATCATCAGGTAAATCTAATGTTACCCAGTAGGCTATGAGATCTATAGATCACCAAGTAAATCTAATGCTACCCAGTAGGCTATGAGATCTATAAATCACCAGGTAAATCTAATGCTACCCAGTAGGCTATGAGATCTATAGATCACCAGGTAAATCTAATGCTACCCAGTAGGCTATGAGATCTATAAATCACCAGGTAAATCTAATGCTACCCAGTAGGCTATGAGATCTATAGATCATCAGGTAAATCTAATGTTACCCAGTAGGCTATGAGATCTATAGATCACCAAGTAAATCTAGTGCTGACCAGAAGGCTATGAGATCTATAGATCACCAGGTAAATATAATGCTATCCTGTAGGCTATGAGATCTATAAATCACCAGGTAAATCTAATGCTACCCAGTAGGCTATGAGATCTATAGATCACCATATAAATCTGATGCTACCCAGTGGGCTATGTGATCTATAGATCATCAGGTAAATCTAGTATTACCCAGTAGGCTATGAGATCTATAGATCACCAAGTAAATCTAGTGCTGACCAGAAGGCTATGAGATCTATAGATCACCAGGTAAATCTAATGCTACCCAGTAGGCTATGAGATCTATAAATCACCAGGTAAATCTAATGCTACCCAGTAGGCTATGTGATCTATAGATCATCAGGTAAATCTAGTGTTACCCAGTAGGCTATGAGATCTATAGATCTCCAAGTAAATCTAATGCTGACCAGAAGGCTATGAGATCTATAGATCACCAGGTAAATATAATGCTATCCTGTAGGCTATGGGATTTATAAATCACCAGGTAAATCTAATGCTACCCAGTAGGCTATGTGATCTATAGATCACCAGGAAAATCTAATGTTACCCAGTAGGCTATGAGATCTATAGATCACCAGGTAAATCTAATGTTACCCAGTAGGCTATGAGATCTATAGATCACCAGGTAAATCTAATGCTACCCAGTAGGCTATGAGATCTATAGATCACCAGGTAAATCTAGTGCTGACCAGTAGGCTATGAGATCTATAGATCACCAGGTAAATCTAATGCTACCCAGTAGGCTATGAGATATATAGATCACCAGGTAAATCTAATGCTACCCAGTAGGCTATGAGATCTATAAATCACCAGGTAAATCTAATGCTACCCAGTAGACTATGGGATCTATAGATCACCAGGTAAATCTGATGCTATCTGGTAGGCTATGAGATCTATAGATCACCAGGTAAATCTAATGCTACCCAGTAGGCTATGAGATCTATAGATCACCATATAAATCTGATGCTATCTGGTAGGCTATGAGATCTATAGATCACCAGGTAAATCTAATGCTACCCAGTAGGCTATGAGATCTATAAATCACCAGGTAAATCTAATGCTACCCAGTAGGCTATGAGATCTATAGATCACCAGGTAAATCTAATGCTACCCAGTCGGCTATGAGATCTATAGATCACCATATAAATCTGATGCTACCCAGTAGGCTATGAGATCTATAAATCATTAGGTAAATCTAATGCTACCCAGTAGGCTATGAGATCTATAAATGATTAGGTAAATCTAATGCTACCCAGTAGGCTATGAGATCTATAGATCACCAGGTAAATCTAATGCTACCCAGTAGGCTATGAGATCTATAAATCACCAGGTAAATCTAATGCTACTCAGTAGGCTATGAGATCTATAGATCACCAGGTAAATCTAGTGCTGACCAGTAGGCTATGAGATCTATAGATCACCAGGTAAATCTAGTGCTGACCAGTAGGCTAGGAGATCTATAAATCACCAGGTAAACCAAATGCTACCCAGTAGGCTATGAGATCTATAAATCACCAGGTAAATCTAATGCTACCCAGCAGGCTATGAGATCTATAGATCACCAGGTAAATCTAGTGCTATCCAGTCGGCTAGGAGATCTATAGATCACCAGGTAAATCTAGTGCTGACCAGTAGGCTATGAGATCTATAGATCACCAGGTAAATCTAATGCTACCCAGTAGGCTATGAGATCTATAGATCACCAGGTAAATCTAATGCTACCCAGTAGGCTTTGAGATCTATAGATCACCAGGTAAATCTAATGCTACCCAGTAGGCTATGAGATCTATAGATCACCAGGTAAATCTAATGCTACCCAGTAGGCTATGAGATCTATAAATCACCAGGTAAATCTAATGCTACCCAGTAGGCTATGAGATCTATAGATCACCAGGTAAATCTAGTGCTGACCAGTAGGCTATGAGATCTATAAATCACCAGGTAAATCTAATGCTATCCAGTCGGCTATGAGATCTATAGATCACCAGGTAAATCTAATGCTATCCAGTTGGCTATGAGAGCTATAGATTACCAGGTAAATCTAGTGCTATCCAGTCGGCTATGAGATCTATAGATCACCAGGTATATCTAATGCTATCTGGTAAGCTGTGAGATCTATAGATCACCAGGTAAATCTAATGCTACCCAGTCGGCTATGAGATCTATAGATCACCAGGTAAATCTAGTGCTATCCAGACGGCTATGAGATCTATAGATCATTAGGTAAATCTAGTGCTATCCAGTCGGCTATGAGATCTATAGATCACCAGGTAAATCTAATGCTACCCAGTAGGCTATGAGATCTATACATCACCAGGTAAATCTAATGTTACCCAGTAGGCTATGAGATCTATAGATCATCAGGTAAATCTAATGTTACCCAGTTGGCTATGAGATCTATAGATCACCAAGTAAATCTAGTGCTGACCAGAAGGCTATGAGATCTATAGATCACCAGGTAAATCTAATGCTACCCAGTAGGCTATGAGATCTATAAATCACCAGGTAAATCTAATGCTACCCAGTAGGCTATGAGATCTATAGATCATCAGGTAAATCTAATGTTACCCAGTAGGCTATGAGATCTATAGATCACCAAGTAAATCTAGTGCTGACCAGAAGGCTATGAGATCTATAGATCACCAGGTAAATATAATGCTATCCTGTAGGCTATGGGATTTATAAATCACCAGGTAAATCTAATGCTACCCAGTAGGCTATGTGATCTATAGATCACCAGGTAAATATAATGCTACCCAGTAGGCTATGAGATCTATAGATCACCAGGTAAATCTAATGCTACCCAGTAGGCTATGAGATCTATAGATCACCATATAAATCTGATGCTACCCAGTAGGCTATGAGATCTATAGATCACCAGGTAAATCTAGTGCTATCCAGTCGGCTATGAGATCTATAGATCACCAGGTAAATCTAATGCTACCCAGTAGGCTATGAGATCTATAGATCACCAGGTAAATCTAATGCTACCCAGTAGGCTATGAGATCTATAGATCACCAGGTAAATCTAATGCTACCCAGTAGGCTATGAGATCTATAGATCACCAGGTAAATCTAGTGCTATCCAGTCGGCTATGAGATCTATAGATCACCAGGTAAATCTGATGCTACCCAGTAGGCTATGAGATCTATAGATCACCAGGTAAATCTAATGTTACCCAGTAGGCTATGAGATCTATAAATCACCAGGTAAATCTAATGCTACCCAGTAGGCTATGAGATCTATAGATCACCAGGTAAATCTAATGCTACCCAGTAGGCTATGAGATCTATAGATCACCAGGTAAATCTAATGCTACCCAGTAGGCTATGAGATCTATAGATCACCTGGTAAATCTAATGCTACCCCGTAGGCTATGAGATCTATAGATCACCAGGTAAATCTAATGCTGCCCAGTAGGCTATGAGATCTATAGATCACCAGGTAAATCTAGTGCTATCCAGTCGGCTATGAGATCTATAGATCACCAGGTAAATCTAATGTTACCCAGTAGGCTATGAGATCTATAGATCACCAGGTATATCTAATGCTACCCAGTAGGCTATGAGATCTATAGATCATCAGGTAAATCTAATGCTACCCAGTAGGCTATGAGATCTATAGATCACCAGGTAAATCTAATGCTACCCAGTAGGCTATGAGATCTATAGATCACCAGGTAAATCTAATGCTACCCAGTAGGCTATGAGATCTATAGATCATCAGGTAAATCTAATGTTACCCAGTAGGCTATGAGATCTATAGATCACCAAGTAAATCTAGTGCTGACCAGAAGGCTATGAGATCTATAGATCACCAGGTAAATCTAGTGCTATCCAGTCGGCTATGAGATCTATAGATCACCAGGTAAATCTAATGCTACTCAGTAGGCTATGAGATCTATAGATCACCAAGTAAATCTAGTGCTGACCAGAAGGCTATGAGATCTATAGATCACCAAGTAAATCTAGTGCTGACCAGAAGGCTATGAGATCTATAGATCACCAGGTAAATCTAGTGCTATCCAGTCGGCTATGAGATCTATAGATCACCAGGTAAATCTAATGCTACCCAGTAGGCTATGAGATCTATAGATCACCAAGTAAATCTAGTGCTGACCAGAAGGCTATGAGATCTATAGATCACCAGGTAAATCTAGTGCTACCCAGTAGGCTATGAGATCTATAGATCACCAAGTAAATCTAGTGCTGACCAGAAGGCTATGAGATCTATAGATCACCAGGTAAATCTAGTGCTGACCAGTAGGCTTTGAGATCTATAAATCACCAGGTAAATTTTATGCTACCCAGTAGGCTATGAGATCTATAGATCACCAGGTAAATCTAATGCTACCCAGTAGGCTATGAGATCTATAGATCATCAGGTAAATCTAATGCTACCCAGTAGGCTATGAGATCTATAGATCACCAGGTAAATCTAATGTTACCCAGTAGGCTATGAGATCTATAGATCACCAGGTAAATCTAATGCTACCCAGTAGGCTATGAGATCTATAGATCACCAGGTAAATCTAATGCTACCCAGTAGGCTATGAGATCTATAGATCACCAGGTAAATCTGATGCTACCCAGTAGGCTATGAGATCTATAGATCACCAGGTAAATCTAGTGCTGACCAGTAGGCTATGAGATCTATAGATCACCATATAAATCTGATGCTATCTGGTAGGCTATGAGATCTATAGATCACCAGGTAAATCTAATGCTACCCAGTAGGCTATGAGATCTATAGATCACCAGGTAAATCTAATGCTACCCAGTAGGCTATGAGATCTATAGATCACCAGATAAATCTGAGGCTATCTGGTAGGCTATGAAATCTATAGATCACCAGGTATATCTAATGCTACCCAGTAGGCTATGAGATCTATAGATCACCAGGTAAATCTAGTGCTGACCAGTAGGCTATGAGATCTATAGATTACTTGTAAATCTAATGCTCACTAGTAGGCTATGAGATCTATAGATTACCAAGTAAACCTAATGCTATCCAGTTGGCTAGGAGATCAATAGATCACATGGTAAATCTAATGTTACCCAGTAGGCTATAAGATCTATAGAACACAGATAAATCTAATATTACCCAGCAGGCTATGAGATATATAGATCACAAAGTAAATCTAATGCTACGCATTAGGCTATGAGATCTATAGAACACCAGGTAAATCTGATGCTATCTGGTAGGCTATGAGATCTATAGATCACCAGGTATATCTAATGCTACCCAGTAGGCTATGAGATCCATAGATCACCAGGTAAATCTATTGCTACCCAGTAGGCTATGGGATCTATAGATCACCATATAAATCTGATGCTATCTGGTAGGCTATGAGATCTATAGATCACCAGGTATATCTAATGCTACCCAGTAGGCTATGAGATCCATAGATCACCAGGTAAATCTAATGCTACCCAGTAGGCTATGAGATCTATAGATCACCAAGTAAATCTAATGCTACCCAGTAGGCTATGGGATCTATAGATCACCAGGTATATCTAATGCTACCCAGTAGGCTATGAGATCTATAGATCACCAAGTAAATCTAATGCTACCCAGTAGGCTATGAGATCTATAGATCACCAGGTATATGTAATGCTACCCAGTAGGCTATGAGATCCATAGATCACCAGGTAAATCTAATGCTACCCAGTAGGCTATGAGATCTATAGATCACCAAGTAAATCTAATGCTACCCAGTAGGCTATGGGATCTATAGATCACCAGGTATATCTAATGCTACCCAGTAGGCTATGAGATCCATAGATCACCAGGTAAATCTAATGCTACCCAGTAGGCTATGAGATCTATAGATCACCAAGTAAATCTAATGCTACCCAGTAGGCTATGGGATCTATAGATCACCAGGTATATCTAATGCTACCCATTAGGCTATGAGATCCATAGATCACCAGGTAAATCTAATGCTACCCGGTAGGCTATGAGATCTATAGTTCACCAAGTAAATCTAATGCTACCCAGTAGGCTATGGGATCTATAGATCACCAGGTATATCTAATGCTACCCAGTAGGCTATGAGATCCATAGATCACCAGGTAAATCTAATGCTACCCAGTAGGCTATGAGATCTATAGATCACCAAGTAAATCTAATGCTACCCAGTAGGCTATGAGATCTATAGATCACCAGGTAAATCTAATGCTACCCAGTAGGCTATGAGATCTATAAATCATTAGGTAAATCTAGTGCTATCCAGTCGGCTATGAGATCTTTAGATCACAAAGTAAATATAATGCTACCCAGTAGGCTATAAGATGTATAGATCACGAAGTAAATCTAATCCTACCCGTTCGGCTAGACAGTGGGTGGAAAAAGGGGTGTAAGCTAGTGCCAGCCATCGCTAAATAAACACTATCTTTGCAGCTGTTCTATTTATTCCATGTTGGATCTGATTGTTTTAGACGTTGAAACATTCAGTGCATTGTGTGATTGTTTTATTATTATTATTATTATTATTATTATTATTATTATTATTATTAGTAGTAGTAGTAGTAGTAGTAGTAGTAGTAGTAGTAGTAGTAATATATATTGGAGGGTGATGTTATATGGCTATATCTTGCAAACTATAATAGAATAAAGTTAAAGACAATCGCTTATACCTTTATTGCCAATGTAAGAGGACATTCACCCTATGCACTGGTTACCGGTTCCTATTTTACCAGAGAAACAGCAATAAAAGAAACAGCCAACAAACATTGCACCCCTTTCCGGCGTTCCCACTGGGTGGAATTGCTTTCAAGAATACGATGGGTGGTGAATAAACGTTATCTAACAGTTTACACAGCTGACGGATTGCGGGTGGTGTCTCTGATAGTGTCCCATGGTATATTTCCATACTTTGCTGGGTTTACTTTAACCTAACCCTAAACTCTGCTGACGGTCTTTCGGTGCTCTGTGAGTGACTCATGGAACATTTCTGATATGTTTTCTTTTCTGAGGGCCTTTAGGTGGATTCTCCGAATGTGTCCCATAGTCCATTTCCAATCATTAATAGGTTTGGGTTTAGATAACCCGATAGCCATAACCCTGAGTTTAAGTCAACCTTACCTTGCATATCGTTGGTGGCATGTGCGCGTAGTTCTCTGAGAGTGTTCCATAGTACATTTCTAATCATTGATGGTTTTGTATTAACCTTACCATAAACTGCTGACGCCCAGTGTATGGCTTCCCGACAGATGCGCTATACTACATTTCTAATCATTGTTGGCTTGGCATTACATCGCCTGAGTGCTAGAATGTCCTATGTCCCCTATGGAACAGAGGACATTCTAGCTCTCAGGCGACGATTAACCTACTCCTAAGTCACTGCTGACGACCTGATTGTGTTTTCATTAACACACTGCTGACGGGATGTGGATGGCTTCTCTAAGAATGCTCCACAGTACATTTGTAATTATGTATAGGCTGGCATTAACCTCCCGCTAAGCATTGCTGACGACCTGAATGTGGCTTCTTTCGGCGTTTCTCAAAGTACATATCTAAACATTGGTAGGTCAGGGTCACTGTTGGCCACGTGCGTGTGGCTTCTCTTTGGATGTTTCATGGTATATTTCCCACCATTGACGAGTTTGCGTTTACATAAACCTAAATACCACTGGCGATCTATTTGTGTTCTCCGAATGTGTTGCGTACTGAATTGCCCATCAAGGTCGGGTTTGAGTTAACCTAACTCAACACACTGTTGGCGACCTCAGTGTGGATTATCAGAGAGTGTCCCGTAGTATATTCCCAATCACTGATCTGTTTCGGTTAATCTAACCCTCTACACTATTGGCGAACTGTGCGAGGCAACTCTTAAGTTTCCTGCAATATTATTATTTCCACTCATTTGTACCGGCGATGTCTGTTAGTTTACCGCAGTGTTCGTAGCTATTAGTAGTTCTAATTGACCGGCGATGTCCGTTAGTTTACCGTGGTGTTCGTAGCTATTGGTAGTGCTAATTTGTATCGGCGATGTCCGTTAGTTTACCGTGGTGTTCGTAGCTATCAGTAGTGCTAATTTGCACAGGCAATGTCCGTTAGTTTACCGTGGTGTTCGTAGCTATCAGTAGTGCGAATTTGTGCAGGCGATGTCCGTTAGTTTACCGTGGTGTCCGTAGCTATCAGTAGTGCTAAGTTGTGCAGGCGATGTCCGTTAGTTTACCGTGGTGTCCGTAGCTATTGGTAGTGCTAATTTGCACAGGCGATGTCCGTTAGTTTACCGTGGTGTTCGTAGCTATCAGTAGTGCTAATTTGACAGGCGATGTCCGTTAGTTTACCGTGGTGTTCGTAGCTATCAGTAGTGCTAATTTGTACAGGCGACGTCCGTTAGTTTACCGTGGTGTTCGTAGCTATCAGTAGTGCTAATTTGCACAGGCGATGTCCGTTAGTTTACCGTGGTGTTCGTAGCTATCAGTAGTGCTAATTTGTACAGGCGATGTCCGTTAGTTTACCGTGGTGTCCGTAGCTATCAGTAGTGCTAATTTGTACAGGCGATGTCCGTTAGTTTACCGTGGTGTTCGTAGCTATTAGTAGTGCGAATTTGTGCAGGCGATGTCCGTTAGTTTACCGTGGTGTCCGTAGCTATCAGTAGTGCTAATTTGTGCAGGCGATGTCCGTTAGTTTACCGTGGTGTCCGTAGCTATTGGTAGTGCTAATTTGCACAGGCGATGTCCGTTAGTTTACCGTGATGTTCGTAGCTATTGGTAGTGCTAATTTGCACAGGCGATGTCCGTTAGTTTACCGTGGTGTCCGTAGCTATTGGTAGTGCTAATTTGCACAGGCGATGTCCGTTAGTTTACCGTGGTGTTCGTAGCTATTGGTAGTGCTAATTTGCACAGGCGATGTCCGTTAGTTTACCGTGGTGTTCGTAGCTATCAGTAGTGCTAATTTGCACAGGCGATGTCCGTTAGTTTACCGTGGTGTTCGTAGCTATCAGTAGTGCTAATTTGTACAGGCGACGTCCGTTAGTTTACCGTGGTGTTCGTAGCTATCAGTAGTGCTAATTTGCACAGGCGATGTCCGTTAGTTTACCGTGGTGTTCGTAGCTATCAGTAGTGCTAATTTGTACAGGCGATGTCCGTTAGTTTACCGTGGTGTTCGTAGCTATCAGTAGTGCTAATTTGTACAGGCGATGTCCGTTAGTTTACCGTGTTGTTCGTAGCTATTAGTATTCCTAATTTGTATCGGCGGTGTAATGTCTGTTAGTTTACCGTGATGTTCGTAGCTATCAGTAGTGCTAATTTGTACAGGCGATGTCCGTTAGTTTACCGTGTTGTTCGTAGCTATTAGTATTCCTAATTTGTATCGGCGGTGTAATGTCTGTTAGTTTACCGTGATGTTCGTAGCTATCAGTAGTGCTAATTTGTACAGGCGATGTCCGTTAGTTTACCGTGGTGTTCGTAGCTATTGGTAGTGCTAATTTGTACAGGCGATGTCCGTTAGTTTACCGTGGTGTTCGTATCTATTAGTAGTGCTAATTTGTACCGGCGATGTCCGTTAGTTTACCGTGGTGTTCGTAGCTATTAGTAGCGCTAATTTGTACCGGCGATGGCCGTTAATTTACCGTGCTGTTCGTAGCTATTAGTATTGCTAATTTGTATCGGCGATGTAATGTCTGTTAGTTGGTGGTCGTAGCTAACAGCAGTAAGTGGCGTTAATTTGACCTGCGATGTCCGTTAATTTACTGTTGTGTTCGTAGCTATTAGAAGTGCTAATTTATATTGGACATGTCTCTTATTTTGCCCTGGTGTTCGTAGCTATTAGTAGTAAGCTCTGCTAATTTGAACGGAGGTGTCTGTCAGCTTACCGTGGTAGTCCAGGCACATTAGACATAAAAATGAGAAAGTAAGGAAAAAAATCGGAGAAAGCTGATTTTTTTATATCTTTCCGGGACACACATTGCGGATAAAGTGTGAAAAGTCCCCGCGAATCCGAGTCGAGCTTTTTTAGTTATAGCGTTTTTTTGATGAAAAAAAAAAATTAAAAAAAAATTCGACCCAGCTCCATATTTCTCATTCTTATTCGCCTTAGTAGGGTGAGAATCATAAATATCGTGCTGAATTATATTGAGAATACATATCCCCAACAGAAAATGCCAACTTTCTACCAATCCTCACACTCAATGGTGAAATATTCACGAAAATGTACAAAATTACGAAAAAAAATTTATTGTTTTCATACACACGACGGTACACAACGTCCATTAAATCAAATCTACGACTACTTTGGGAGTTAAATTATATATCACAAATTGCAGAAAAGCAGTGGCTTTATAATGATATATAACAATAGTCATTTATTCCATAATGAACTGGTGAAACGTGTGAAATATTAACCATACCCCCTAAACTCAAATTCAAACGGCATCGACTTTTCTCATTCAAATACCGTATTATAGCATCATTGTTTCAATTTCCATGTTCGATTAAATCACATAATGGAAACAGGGACTGAACGTTTGTCCAGTGAGGTTTGACCAACCACTTTATATCAAAGCAGTGGAGATTGTGTCTTCGTCAGATAAGTTGACAAAAGTTTTCGTTAGACTCGGCGGCTTCCATATGATTATGTCATATTTAGGGGCAATTGGTTCGATCATGGCTGGTAGCGGCTGGGATGAACTTTGGGGGACTGTTTATGCTGGTGGGTCAATCCATCATTTGATCAGTGGTCATGCATATTCAAGAGCAGTTCGTGCCCATTTGCTAACACAAATTGCCATTACAAAACTTGTGTTTGAAGAAAGCCGAACACATAGACTGCACAGAAGTCAATGAAATATTCTGTGGACTTGCCAGTCCAACACGCTGTCAATCAAGAAAGTGTCAACCATCTACTGTCAAAATTACACGAACTGCTCCAGAATGCGTCCGTAGGACGCACAGGAAAGCTTTGGGTACAATACTACGAGCAAATAGGTCTTCTCCAGTTGTTCTTGAGAGCAGAGCGCACAGGCGACTGGGAACTCCACACATATTGTGTTCGCAATATGATTCCAGTATTTCACGCAGGTGGTCATTTTGCATACGCAAAAAGTTCTCATCTCTATTTGCAGCAGATGAATGGGCTAACAGAAATAATGCAACAGGATGATTTGAAGTTGCTCACTGAGAAAGGTTACTTTACCATAAGGCGCTCAGATAAATTCTGGGACGGGATATATTCTGATCAGACCATAGAGCAGTGTTTAATGAGAATGTTCAAGCTCCCTGGTGGTCTCACACATGGCAGGGGAATAACCGATAGCACTGTTGCGAAATGTGTACATGGACTACCTCTTTGCCTTCCGATATGTAATGCTCTCGAAAATTTTGTTCATGTTCACACTGGTCATGGCGAACAACATCGGGATCTCCGTCAAAGTTCACAATTGACTGATGCCAATGATATCACCAAATTATTGAACTGGCTCAGAGTGCATTCCCCCTTTCAGAATAGAGATCCACTACAATTAGTCTCTATAGCGACCGGGCTTGTGGCCGACGAAACTGTGAACTGTGACCAAGTTCGCAAAATTGGTGAATGTTGCGTATCGAATGTTGTAAGCAAAACGTTCAACGGCATCAAACTACGACGTGTTGACACTGTGAAGTCTTTCGCATCGATGGCAAATAGCATCAAAGTCCGTGGAAGTAAGGTAGTGATTGACCCCACAATTCTGTTCAACCGCATCACATGTGTTATTCAGTCACAAGCAGAGATGGAAGAGTATCTCAAATATGAACTCGCCCCGAAACCACCAGCATTGTTTGATTCTGCTGGAATGAGGAAGACACAGAAAAGCACGCTCGGTAAGATCCTCAAAACATACGGTTCCGAGCAAACTAAAATCCCAGAACATTCTCTGTTTGTTGTAGATGGTGGATTTTTATTGAGGGCAGTTGTATGGCCTAAACAGTCGTCATATAAGGACATATGTACATCATATTCCAATTATCTAGTGAGACATTTTGGGGCGAACGTCGTGGTTGTTTTTGATGGTTATGCTTGTACAATGTCGACAAAGGGCATGGAACAAGCCCGTAGATCTAAAGACAGGTATTCCATTGATATCAATATCTCACCCGAGTTACCAGCCACCACACCCCAATCCGATTTCCTTGCAAATGCCAAGAACAAAACCCAACTGATCGATCTTCTAATGCAGGAGCTATCTGCTATCAATATTCAGTCCAAGTAGGCCGAGGCTGATGCTGATGTACTGATAGCCGAAACTGCACTTGACATCGTTCAAGATGACAACAATGTTGTCGTTGTGGGAACAGACACAGACTTGTTAGTCATTCTTACCTCTCGAGTTCAACCGGGATGTAATATTCACTTGATGTATTCCATTACCCCAAACTTACTAGTTTCAGTTAGTGAAATAGCAACCAAAATGGGTGACCATAGAAGCAACCTCCTTGTAGCACATTCTATCAGTGGTTGTGACACTACTTCTGCACTCTTTCGAGTTGGTAAGAAGAAAGTATTCAGTACAATTGTCTCCGATGTTACTAGCGACTCACAACAGTATGTCAACACAATTTTGGCGGATGACAGTACACCAAGTGCAGTAGCCGCTGCCGGGGAACAACTTCTCCTGATCTTATACGGGAATAAAACTGTTTCCTCTCTCGACCAATATAGATATGTCACTTACAAGCGTTATGTAGCAAAATCTAAACTGAATAAACCCATCGACCTAGCCTCACTCCCACCAAGCAGCGATGCTGCACAACAACATGTCTACAGATGTTATCTCCAGGTCCAACAATGGCTGGGCACTTCGCTTCCTCCGACGGATTGGGGGTGGTCGCTAGACAACGGACTTCTTGTACCGACTGCAGCCACAAAGCCATGTGCCCCCGATAACCTACTGAATCTGATCAGTTGTGGTTGCAAGAGTGCTTGTACAAAAAGGTGTGGGTGTAAGAAGGCAGGACTCTCTTGCTCAGGTTTGTGTAATTGCAGTTCGGATTCTTGTAACAACCACAGAAACACTGCCCTGTCGGAAATTTCTGAGTTCGATGAATAATATGTATATAGGTCATGCCATTTCTGTATATAGCGTTGATAATAGTCAATGTAACTTAATCCATGTTGATTGATTTGTACATTCTGTAAATATTATTTATTGATCTAATGCTGCCAGACACAGACGTGTCTGTTCGGTCCCAAGCCCGAAAATAGTTGAGTTCTCATGCTGACGAATTTTATGCCAAAAGGGGAACTCGGCCAGAAGCAGAGGGGGTCTTCCATAATGTCTATTTTGTAAGCAATGATAAAAGTCTGCAAATGGTGGTGGATTTTTTATCTTCTGTCCAACTAACATCCCGTTCTGTACTACGACCCTTTGGGCAAATCCGTTAGGAAAATCGTCATTTTTTGCGTAAATCCGATACTTTTTGGGGAATTTTCAATAATTTTTCGTAGAAATTGTCACAGAATGCACATTTTCCTCTAGGTAAATGTATATTAGACATTATGTAGCTCGAAATACGCGTAAACAAAAAATACAGTTGGATCAATTCGAGGTTACAAAGTTCGTGCGATTTTTTTTTTATTTTTTTCAAACGCGTTTTCGAAAAAAGGCTGTAGAAAAAAAAGCTCAACTGGGATTTTAGGGGACTTTTGTCTAATCGTTCAGTGACATGTACTCGACATTCCCTGAAAAAATCAGCTTTCTCCGATTTTTTTCCCTAGTGAATCCTAATGTTCTTGGGCTATGGTGTTCGTAGATATTACTAGTTGGCGGGGCAAGTTTGGTCGGCGATGTCTGTCAGTGTACCATGGTGTTCGTGGTTAATAATAGCATGCTGTGCTAATTTGGTCGGCGATGACTATCAGTTCACCCAGGTGTTCGTAGCTATCAGTAATGCTAGTTTGACCCGCGTTCCCCGTTAGTTTACCGTGGCGTTCGAATCTATTTTTAGAAGGCGGAACTAATTTGACCGGAGATGTCTGTCAGTTTACAGCGGTGTTCGTAGTTAATAATAGTATACGGTCCTAATTTCCATTGGTGATTAGTTGTGTTCCTAGCTATTTAACAGGAGGCGGGGTTAATATGCATTGGTGTAATTTTCTTCAGTGGTTTAACCCTTTACCTACCATGAAAAGCAGACACGACAAATTCTAAAAAAACTATTTTTTTTCATTTTTTGTCTCAAAAACATAGGTTATAACCCCTCATTGGCACGAGCTCGACGAGCTCGTTCCAATGAGGGGTCCTAACCTATTTTCGAGACAGAAAATGAAAAAATAATGAACATTTATTGGCAGTTTTTAAGAATAGCGTTGGCCGGTTTGGCTGTTACGTAGGGTAAAAGGTTAAAGGAGTTTTAGCTTTGCACTTGTAGCTATTAGTAGCAGACGATAATGATTCCAATCGATGATTTCGAACATTTTTGCAGTTGTGTTTGTAGTTCTCAGTAGAGGGCGGTGATAATTTGCATCAGTGATTTCTTCAAGTGTTAGCGTGATATTTGTAGCTATTAGTGGGAGGCTGAAATAATTAACATCAGTAATTTATGTGGGTAGTATTGTCATGCTTGTCGCTATTTTCAAGGAGTGTCTTGTTAATTTCCATCGACGATTTCTATCCAACATTTCACATCCTCGTTCAATCAGAAATAAAGCATAATAGCTTGACAGGAACAATTATCTTGTGGTCCCGACCTGTATCTGAAAGAAGGAGAAATTTACTTCACAGCGTCCTGACAGGAAAGATTATATGTTATTTTTGATTCAATGCCGCAAACTAAAAGCTGAACTTATGACGAGAGTTTGGCATACTGGTGTTTAGTTTGAATAGACATGACAAACTAATCGCGCTATTAGCTATCAACTAGCGTACATTCTGTTAATTTCAAGTATTAGATGGGAACGTTTATGTTTTGAATACATAATGATCGTCTAACAGCTTTATTAGTGAGGTAAAAGGTGGTCTGTTTATTGTAATTCTGGATACTTCCCAACTATACGTCGTCATAATTGATATTAAAAAGTTCAGTTTTTTTTATAGTACGTCACGCTGTTAACATAGACAGCACTGCGCTTTAAAATCCAACGTTAATCCAGAAAATGGAACTCTTTTTATCTGCCTGCGTCGGTTGACTGTGCTTTGAAACAGTCAGTTTTCAAGATAGGAAGGCAAGTTTAGCAATCAGGAGTACAGTTGTCGAAAATGGAAAATTGGATAGGTTTCCGTGGTCACATGACAGGTATTGGCTATATACGCTATATATACTATTCAAAAACGTAGGTGATATCCAAACTGATGTTGATATTTGCTGAAAATGGTATTGGATACGCGTGATTGGACACATCAATATGTTACCAAGTTTAGTGTGGATCATGAATGTCACCGGTTCACGAAAACTGCACGCACGTTTTTCGTACGAGCGCCGCGTTAATGTCTGTGGGATACATTTTGAAATTTTCATTTGTACTTGACGGGCTTTTTTGGGGGTCTCTCATCGTTCTTTTCTTGGTATAAACTCGTTCATCAATAGGTTTTGGTCGAAACGTAACTTTTGAGATTTGCGAAGACTGACATGTTACGAACGTTTACGTGCCGGTGGCATGTTGGAAGTTGGCAGCAAACAGACTGCAGTGGCTCAAATTCTAAACGTTACTTGATCGGTGATTAGCAGGTTGTGGTCATGCTACCGTCAGACAGGCAGTGTTGATGACAGACGTCGGCCAGGTCGTCCAAGGGCGACAACTGTTAACCCGAATAGTTTCATCCTAACCATAGCATTACGTAACCGCCATTAAAGTGCCTCAGAAATTGGGCAGCAGCTGCACCAAGCGACATATGTGCGAGTCAATGGTCAGACTATCCGAAATCCGAAATCGATAACCTCGAATAATTCCACGTTTGACTGAACGTGAAGGCGAAATTGATGTACGACCACGCTGGGACAATCGTCGGTGGAGCAACGTCATGTTTTCCGATGATTCGGGGTTCACTCTCGACGTCCACGATAGGCGAAACAGAGTATGGCGGAACGAACGATACCATGATGTAACCATTAGGCAGCACGATCGTTTTGGTGGTGGATCGATTATGGTGTGGGGAGGCATAACCATGATAAGCAGAAATGCATTACATGTCACCCCAAAGGCGTGTCACATGGCAGTACAATCGTGACAACATGTTAGCTAGCAGCTCATGTGGTGCAATTTTCGGGACGTCACGACCGTCGATTCATTTTCTAAGATTACAATGCAAGAGCACACAGGGCCCGTGTCGCTGCAGAGTTCCTCCAGGAGCAGAACATCACTACACTGCCTTGGCCAGCACTAAGTCCAGACCTTTCACCAATCGAACACGTCTGGGATATGCTTAGCAGGCGTCTACGACAACGCCAACAGCCCCTTCTAATGTCCAGGAACTCGCCGCTGCACAGCAGGAAGAATGGAATAACATCAGTGAAGCTGATATTGGGCGTTTGGTGAGGAGTATGCCACGTCGGATCCGCGCTAGTCTCGCGAACCGAGGATGATTTACAAGGTAATGAGGTCTTGGACTGAATGTGGTAAATTCTCTGACTGACCGTCCATTTCTTCTATAGCTCAGTGCGTGTAATGGGAAGCTTGTCAGACACCCAACTATCGCACAAATCGCTGAAATCATTCACGGGATGTCACAGTGCAATGTCTCAACTGTATTTTTGATGACAATATAAATATTAAATATCTGACTTTATCAAATATCTCCTACTTTTTAATAGTATATATGCTAACTATGGACGTGATATAACCAATATATATTAAGCTACTGACATGTATAGACTGTATTTATCCTGTACGAATCAAATGTTGGACAATATTGGCTCTATTCGGAAATTAACCATGGACGCCATATTCCTGTAGATTGCCTGTACATGTCAACATGGAGGAGATATATTGGCTTAATGCTGACATTAATTATACAAAATTCCTTGTGGGAACCCAGGGAAGTAAAGCAGTGCTGCTCTACTGTTGTAAACTGTTTTACTGGTCAAATAACACGTGTTAATCAATGATTTTGGTGGATGGCCTCTCAAATGGACAATATGAGGATAAATGATTGACAGGATATCCCTGTTGTGGTTACAATTTGCCATTGTGAAGAAACTTTGTGACCTTAAACAAAAGAAATAGAAATAAATAACTTTGGAAATCTTATAGCTGCATTTAGCCTGGAAACAATCACATGACGGATTTTTTTTTTGTCTTTATAAAGAAATTAACCATGGCATCTGGCAGCTGCATATGAGCAGTACACAATCACATGACGGACATATATTGTTTTTATACAGACATTAACCGTGGGCATCCTGCAGCTGCATATAACCAGTACACAATCACATGACGGACATGTATTGGTTTTATACAGACATTAACCGTGAGGGTCCTGCAGCTGCACATAACCAGTACACAATCACACGACGGACATATTTTGGTTTTATACAGACATTAACCGTGAGGGTCCTGCAGCTGCACATAACCAGTACACAATCACATGACGGACATATTTTGGTTTTATACAGACATTAACCGTGGGCATCCTGCAGCTGCATATATCCAGTACACAATCGCATGTTGGACATATATTGGTTTTATACAAGCATTAACCGTTGGTGTCCTGTAGATATAAGCATGCACTATCACATAACGGGCATATATTGGCTTTATACGGGTATTAATCGGGGGTATCATATAGTTGCGTATAACCAGTACACAGTCACATGACGGACATATATTGGTTTTATACAAACATTAACCGTGGGCATCCTGCAGCTGCATATAGCCAGTACACAATCATTACATGACAGACATATATTTGTTTTATACAGGCATTAACCGTTGGTATCCTGTAGATATAAACATTAAAATTTTTTAGTAAATTTTGTTTCTTAACATACCTACCACAATTGTTTACAATTGGCTGTAACATAAGTGCAAGCCCTACTTCGGAACTAACTCAAGCTTTTAGAATCTTTTCCAAACGAGTTGGAAAAGTACTAGAGTGCAAAAGCACGAAAAAGATCGAAAAAAGGGTCGAGCGAGACCAGCGCTCGAAATTACAGGTACTCTCTCTGCACACCTCTTGCGTTTACCGAGCGCAGGCGCAACAACCGTGACGTCAATCCCGTATTTCCGCCAACGAGAAGTTTGTGATTTAGCGGGGAGGCATCGATATCAAAGATATCCCCAAGGAGGGTGGGCCTCCGGTAAACAATTGTGGTAGGTATGTTAAGAAACAAAATTTACTAAAAAATTTTAATTTCTTTTCAACCTACTCACAATTGTTTACAATTGGCTGAATAAACAATAGGAGGAGGTGAATCACATAACCAATACCAACAAGAGTAGCAGAACGAAAGCAAGGATGGCAGAGAACAAAAACTAAAACCTGTAATGAAGAAAGAGAGAAGGCACCTGAAAAGAACAAGGCTGAGAGAAGCGCAACCTCGACAAAAACAATTTAACGAGGGTGCACCACAGCCTGAGCAGCAACGAGAGGGCCTAAAGAATAAAGGTCCTCAGATTGCTGCTGAAGGTGGCGGAGATAAAAGGAGGAGAAGGTAGAAGCATTCCTCCAGTAAGCCGCATTCATAACATCACGGAGCGAAACAGAATTGGAGAACGCCCAGGATGTAGAAATGGCACGAACCTCGTGAGCATTAAGCCGGTTCGAAACAAGATCAGATGCAGACAAGCGAGAATAAGCCAGCTTGATTGCAAGACAGATCCACCTGGAAATAGAATGGGAAGAGATAGACTGCCGCTTAGGAATGAGAGACAGAAAGAATATCTTCCGATCCCTCCTAATGAACTGAGTGCGAGTAATGTAAGTCTTGACCGCACGAACAGGACAAAGAAGAGGCCTCCGTCCATCTACAGCAGGGAGAGCCCGAATGCAGATGGGAGGAGGTACCGAATCGGGGAGTTGATTCTTAGCCAGAAAAGAGCAATCAGTAGTGAATGTGACACTGTTAGCCTCATTTCGGAAGAAGGCAGAATCAACAGATAGCGCATGAAGCTCACTGACTCGACGAGCAGAAGCAAACGCTAGAAGAAAAGCCGTCTTATAGGTGAGAAAACGCATGTCGGTTTCAGATAAAGGCTCGAACGGCGCCTCCTCCAAACAGTGCAACACCCATGCCAAGTTCCACTTGGGTGTAAGACGCAAAACTCGAGGCCTCTTCAAAGAAAAGTGCCGAATAAGTTTGGAGAGGAAAAGATTACGACCGATACACCGCTTTCCCACATAAGAGAAAGTATCAGACAGCATAGACCGATAGCCCTTAATCGTAATAGGCTGGAGGCCCTTGGAGTCAAAAAAAAAACCCAGAAAATCCGCAATTTGAGCGATAGACGGATCACGGTAATTCACATTGTGATCTGAACACCAGCGGCAGAAAACCTTCCACTTGGCGGCATAAGTCATTCCAGTGGAAGGTCGCCGCGATGCAGAAATGCACTCCACTGATCGTCTCGAAAAACCTCTACGTCGGAGACTGGACCTGATAAAAGACAGGCGTGAAGGGACAGGCTCGCCAGGTTGTTGTGATACTTCCTGGGACGACCCTGTGAAAGAAGATCGCGACGTAGAGGTAGACGAATCGGTCGATCGGCCAATAGAGGCCGCAGCAGATTGATCCACACCCTCTGTGGAGACAGGGGTGTGATCAGAATGATCCTGCAACTGCAAGCACGAATCTTCGCTAAAACTTGAGGAAGAATCGGTGCAGAAGGAAAGGCATAGCCGACCCAGCCTGTCCAGTCCAGAGACAGAGCGTCTACTGCAAATGCCAGAGGATCTGGACAAGGGGAGACAAAAGTCTCTACCTGATGATTCCAGCGAGTAGCGAAAAGGTCGACCTGAGGACGACCCCACTGCTCGCAAATCGCCTGAAACACCGACCGATGTAGCATCCATTCGGTTGGAAGGACACTGTCGCGTCGGGACAGGGAGTCTGCTAGGACGTTGAGACGCCCGGGAATGTGTCGAATGGACACCCGAGCGTTCACATCCCGTGCCAACAGAAGAAGATCCCGAGACAGCCGATACATAGGAATCGAATGAGTGCCTCCCTGATTCCGTATGTAGGCCACTACTGTCGAATTGTCCGAAAGAAGTAGGACAACATGGTCCGACAGATGAGGGATCCAAAGCCGAAAACTCATCAGAAGAGCAAGGAGCTCCTTCTGGTTGATATGAAGGCCCACCTGCTCGCTGTCCCACTCTCCGTGAGTAGACAGACCGAGAGGGTCCAACGTCGCACCCCAGCCCCGATCGCTGGCATCCGCAGTAAGGATGCGATCGGCCAAAGGAAGATCCAACGGAACACCCTGTGTCAGCCAGGGAATATTTGCCCAAGGGTGGAGGTGACAAAGCAGAGACCGAGGAATAGTGAGTTCCAGGTCCAGCGGATCTACATTCGGACGCCAATGATCCAACAGGTAGTGTTGGAGAGGTCGGACAAACAAGCGACCGAGCGGAATGAGATCGGTCACCGAACCGCAAAGGCCCAGCATCCGAAGGAAAGTCCTGGCCGAGACCGAGGAAGATTGAAGCAGGTCCCGAGTCAAGGCGGAAAGAATCGTCGCCTGAGCCTGGGGAACCGACACTACATTGTGAAGAGTGTCGAAATCCATCCCCAAATGACGGAATCGCTGAGAAGGAAGAAGATCCGACTTCTCGCGATTGACTCTGAAACCCAGCGACGCTAGCAGGCAAAGAAACTGCCGGACATCGAACTCCAGAACAGCAGCATCGTGGTGCCGTTGGAGGATGTCGTCTAGGTAGGCGGACGAAGTCACCGCCGACTGAGTGCGATGGAAAGCAAGCACATGAGACATCAGTCGGGTGAAGGCCCAAGGAGCCAGGTTCAAACCGAACGGGAGAGCTCTGAATTGAAAAACTCGATCCCGAAACGAGAACCGAAGGTATTTCCGTGACGCCAGATGAATGGGTACATGGAAGTAGGCATCCTTCAGGTCGATACTGGCCGCAAAATCGCCCTGATGAACTGAACGTCGAACCGACCGGAAAGTCTCCATACTGAAACGAGGAGCAATTATGTACTCGTTCAGGGTACTCAGATCGATGACAGGACGAAATTGGCCGTTTTTCTTCGGCACCAAGAAAAGTCTCGAGTAAAACCCCGGTGAAAGGGTGTTCCTGACCACCTCGATCGCCCCTTTGGTGAGGAGATTGTCGATCTCCTGCACCAGAAGGTCCCGACGCAGAGAATCTGAAGGGACCTGAGTCGGAAGGGGCACCCGAGATAAACTGGGGTGCCGATGGAAGGACAGTCGCAGACCGGAATGAATGACGTCGAGGACCCAAGAGTCCAACGTTATCTCTGTCCAACGGTCGTAAAACAGCGACAGCCTTCCTCCGACTGGAGGCGAATCGAGGTGAGAACCTTCACTTGCGGCCTCGACGAGGCCCCCGAGAGGAGAAACCACCTCGGGAAGTGACAGAGTCCTGAGACTTTCCAGCCTGAGGCTGCCAGCGGGCCTGGCCACGTCGGCGCTTCTTATGAGCAGAAGGAGCAGACGGAGCCGAAGGCGTAGCCGACGTCGCCGACGAGGCAGACGCAGCAGCACGCTTGGCTCTTCGAATGACGAAGAACTTCGCCACGAACAGCTTCCACGGAACCATGGAACAACTGAGGTCCAACCAAAGAGGCAGACCTCAGAACAGCACGTTGCTCAGAAGGAAGGGATGGTAAAGAATCCAAAACCGCATCCCGGCGTGCCAGCTCCAAATTGGCCGTGTTACAGGCGTGAGCGTGAGTCAAGTTCATAAGAGCCTGTGACAAAACGCGAAAAGGCGCCTGAGCGTCATCAAACTCTCCTGGTGGAAAATATTCAGCCAGAGCAGCGACGACATGGTCCGCGAGAGATAACATACCCAGCATCTCTCGGGACAGGCCCACCATAGACTCAACTACCGACATCGGGAGAACTGCCGACTTAGGCTTAGTCAACCCGAGGGAAGAAGAATCCTCATCCACAGTAGTCATCCCTTGGAAGACTGGTGGAGAGACGGAATCGTAAACACGAAACCGCGATGGAGGCAGGAAGGCATCAGCTCTAGAAAAGAAGGAACCCTTGAGGGCCTTAGAACGCATTTTGGCGTCTAAGCCCTGGAAGGACTCAACCACCTGAGCCGATTGCAGAGGACGCAAAGCCCCGGAGCTAGAAGGCTCAACAGGGTTACGGCGCTCCACAGTGGACCGCGGCCGGACGGTCACAGAAGGCTGGTCGGAAGGTAGAACGTCCGGCAATAAGCCAAAGACGAAATCCAAAGCCTGCCCCAAGACTGACGAGGGGGGACCATCACCTTCAAGATACTCGTCATCCTCCGTAGCAGAGGAGACGTAGCCCAACTCGGGCTGACCAGCAGAAACCTCCTGTGAATACTGTGCAGTATCCAAGGGGCCAGGCGAGACATCTCGGCGACCGACCAAAGGAGGTTGTGCCTCAGGAGGCACAGGGAGGCCAACTTGAGGGTTGCCAGAAAGCAACCGGGTGAGCGCCAAAACGGCCTGGCGCAGGTCACCCTGAGAATCCGTCGCAGCAGAATCGCCCGACGGAGTGTCCTCCCAATGGACCCTTCTGGTAGAAGAACCCAAATCCTCAGAAGAGACCGACGGCGAACGTCGATCGGCAGACAGAATAGGAGCACGGTGAGAAGACACCGGAGGATAGTCCCGATTGTGACGCCCAGGAGCCATCACTGGCCTCTGCGAAACAGAAGGCCCTGCCTGCAAATCCTCGAAAGGGACCGACGGCGCACGTCGATCGGTAGCTGGACCTAGGACACGGTGAGAAGACACCGGAGGATTGTCCCAAGAATGACAGGAACCTGTCATTGACCTCTGCGCAGCAGACGGCCCCAACTGCCTATCCTCTGAGACCGACGGCAAGCATCGATCGACACCCAGACTCGGAACACAGTGAGGAATCACCGGAGGAAGGTTCCGAGAGTGACAGCTAACCGGGGCTGTCACTGACCGCTGCCGAACAGCAGGCCCTGGATGCCAACGTCCCAACACCATCCCGCTAGTCGGCACACTAGCAGGCGAAGGTGGAACAATAAACGATTCACTCGAGGGACGAGGAATCGCTGCCGAAGCGACCGGCCGGCTCAACCGACTAGGAGCAAACCTAGCCAGATGAGACGGAGCAGACAGCAAACCCGCACAGCCTCGCCGCGAGGCTGGGGGAGGCTGAGAACACACAGACACACCAGCAGATACAGCCTCGGTCCCCCGAGACTGTAGACCATCCCCAGAAGAGATGGAAGAGCCACCATCAGACAGAATAGGATCTGGAGTAGCAACCCCCTCAACAACGGTCGACGGTGTTGGAGGCAGATCGGAGAGGGTTACCGAGTTGACCTCGGAAAAGCTCTCAACGAAAACAGACGCCTCAATAGTGACATCCGAAGACAAAGAGACCGCGGTCTCCTCATCAGGTATCACAGAACAAACACCGTCAACAGTCGCAGAGGAGCTCGCCACAGAAGTCAGATCCGAATCCTGTGTGACAGAGTCACCACGTGCACCAGCAGAAATGTCTGCAACGGCACGGCTACCCTTACCCCGAGAACGAGGGGTTCTAGCTCTGGAAAGAACCACCTTGTTAACAGAAGCCCAAAATTTAGAGGACCAAACCCCACAGATACCACATGATTGGGCCTGAGTGCAATTGTTGCAAGTGACACATGTGGTATGGGAATCGTCCACATGTTTCACCTGCAAACAAGAGGTACAAGGAATAGTCTTAGGCATGATATAAATACAACAATCAAGCTTCCCGCCGACGGAAAACAGAACGAAGGTCGTGTTCACACGTGGGGGAAAGGCAAGATAAAGTGTGAAAAGAACAGCAATAATAATACAAATTAACATTAAATGAGAGTAATAATTTGGTAGCTTGAAAAAGGATACAATCCAGTAGCACACTAAAGACGATTAATAAGTTGTTCACGAAGAATTAATATCATAAACAGCACAAGTCACAAAAATTTCCGACCATGAACAATGGCGGAAAATAAAGGAATTGACGTCACGGTTGTTGCGCATGCGCTCGGTAAACGCAAGAGGTGTGCAGAGAGAGTACCTGTAATTTCGAGCGCTGGTCTCGCTCGACCCTTTTTTCGATCTTTTTCGTGCTTTTGCACTCTAGTACTTTTCCAACTCGTTTGGAAAAGATTCTAAAAGCTTGAGTTAGTTCCGAAGTAGGGCTTGCACTTATGTTACAGCCAATTGTAAACAATTGTGAGTAGGTTGAAAAGAAATGCACTATCACATAACGGGCATATATTGGCTTTATACGGGTATTAACCGAGGGTTTTATATAGCTGCGTATAACTATTACAAAATCACATGACGGACATATATCGGCTATATAAAGAAATTAATGGTGGACATCTTACAGCTGCATATAACCTGAACGTAATTACACGACGAACAAATATTGGCTTTATAAAAAAAAATAACCGTGGGGATTCTACAGCTCCATATACCCTGTACACAATCAAATGAAGGACATATATTAGCTTTACGCGGGCATTAATTGTGGGTATCCTGTACCTGAAAAAAAAACCTGTACACAATCACATGAGTGATATATATTGGTTTTATACGGACATTAAGTGTCAGTATCCAAAAGATATAAACTGTACACAATCAAACAAAGGAGATATATCGCCTTTTATAAAGACATTAACCGGAGTATACTACAGCTGCAAATAATCTGTACACAATCGCATGACGGGCATATATTGGCATTATAAAGAAATTAACCAGGGGCATTCTACAGCTGCATATAATTTGTACACAATCACATGACGGGCATATATTGGCATTATAAGGATATTAATCAGGGGCATTCTATAGCTGCATATAACCTGTACACAATCACATGACGGGCATACATTGACATTATAAAGAAATTAACCAGGGGTATTCTATAGCTGCATATAACATGCACACAATCACATGAAAGACATATATTGGCAAAATAAAGAAATTGACCAGGGGCATTCTATAGCTGCATATACCCTGTGCACAATCAAATGAAGGACATATATTGGATTTACACGGGCATAAGCTGTGGGTATCTTATGCCTGCATATAACCAGTACACAATCACATGCTTTACATATATCGGTTTTATACGGGCATAAACCGTAGGGATCGTATTACTGATATGCAATGTACCCATCACAAAAGAGACATATATTATAAATATAGTTTAGACCCATAAATTCGCATAATTATGCGCTCTTGGGCTTTACAGTGTTCTGTTAGAATATATCAAATGTGTTATATGCAACACGAGAAGAATGCACAACTAACGCACACTGGACACTCGGGTGAAGAGGTGGAGTTTTAGTGCATTTTTGAAGCTTTCCAGCGTTTGTCGCGCCTTAAGGTGGTCTGGCAGCCTAGTCCAAAAAAAGTTGTTGAACGGGGAATCGAGATGATACATACCGTTGTACCAGACTGCTCATATGATCAAGAGACAGACCGTTCAGAGCTTTAAAAGTCCGAAGGGGCGTAGTATGCTGTATCCTTTCTTCAACAGGCCGTTAGTGTATATGAGAGTGGAGGGGGTTGGGGTTAATATGGCATGATTTTCCTTGTCCGGTAATAGTTCTTGGTGCACAGTTTTGAATAAGTTGCAACTTCGTAATGTTAGACTGAATACAGCCAAATAGCAGAGAGTTACAACAAGCTAATCTGTTTGTGACAAGCACTTGAACTAGAAGTTTTGCGGCCCCTCCCCCATCCACAACCAAACGAACCCTGTTGATATTACGTCCCCTGAGTTCCAATGTGTTCTATGTGTCTACTGGCACATAGAACACATTGGAACTCAGGGGACGATTAGGTAGATGTTGGTATCAGCTACGGAATACATGTGTGACATGATTGTCACAGCTAGATTCAAATCCAGGAAATATCTCTGGTTCCCATGGACATACGAGGGGAAGATCAGATGACCATTAGAATTAGGATTAATAATTGACAATTTTGAGAGGAGCCCGATGTTTCTTTAGTTTTTACAGCATTTATTTTTAAATAGTTCGTTGTCATCCATGATTTGGAGATACGCAGTTTCCTAGGGAGGCTATAGCTTGTCTCTCATTTATGGGTTTATGGGACAGAAGTGTACACAAAGTTGCGCATCATCGACATAAAAGTAAAAATTTAGCCCATGTTGGCGAATGATGTTTCTTAGCAGCAAAACATAGATTGCATAAAACAGGATGCTGAGGATGAATTCCTGTCGTGTACCAGAGTTCAGCGGTAGCTCCTGCGACACCGCACCCTGGATAGTGAATGTCAGTGTTCTGTGCGAGGATCGACTTCCGACAGTCAAGTGCTGTCCATTAAATTCCAATTCTCTTTTCCAGAAGGTGTAGTAGCGATCAATGATATCGAATGCTGCGGTCAAATCGAGAGGTACAGAACAAGAAACTTGTTTTTTATCCATTGACAGCAGAATGTAATTTTGGACTCGGAGTAAGGTGGTCTCAGTGCTACAATTTTGCCCGTTAGATGACTGAAACCTCACGGATAAACCACGCACGTTGAAGTGTTCTCGAATTTGGGAAGCTACAACATGTTCAATCAGTTTAGGTACAAAGTTCAAATTAGAAGGACAATAACTATACACATCCGATTACTGAAGGTAACCAATCAATGCACACCAACGGCGGATATACATCACATCATACATTGGCGTTACACGTCTAAGGACCCATAGCTACATATAGTCTGTACACACCAGATGGGGAACAAATACTCGCGTTACATGGACATCAACTATGGACATCCTATAGCTGCATAGCTGCATATAGACTGTACTGTAAACATCACATGGTGGACATATATTTTCTTTACACTGACGTCAACTGTGCACACCTAAAAACTGCGAACAGCATGTACACATCACATGGTGGGCTTATACTGACTTTACACTGGCATCAACTGTGCACACCTAAAACCTGGAACAGCATGTACACATCGCATGGTGGGCATATATTGACTTTACAGTGGCATCAACTGTGCACACCTAAAACCTGGAACAGCATGTACACATCACATGGTGCGCATATATTGACTTTACAGTGGCATCAACTGTGCACACCTAAAACCTGGAACAGCATGTACACATCACATGGTGGGCATATATTGACTTTACAGTGGCATCAACTGTGCACACCTAAAACCTGGAACAGCATGTACACATCGCATGGTGGGCATATATTGACTTTACAGTGGCATCAACTGTGCACACCTAAAACCTGGAACAGCATGTACACATCACATGGTGCGCATATATTGACTTTACAGTGGCATCAACTGTGCACACCTAAAACCTGGAACAGCATGTACACATCGCATGGTGGGCATATATTGACTTTACAGTGGCATCAACTGTGCACACCTAAAACCTGGAACAGCATGTACACATCACATGGTGCGCATATATTGACTTTACACTGGCATCAACTGTGCACACCTAAAAGCTGCGAACAGCATGTACACATCGCATGGTGGGCATATATTGACTTTACAGTGGCATCAACTGTGCACACCTAAAACCTGGAACAGCATGTACACATCGCATGGTGGGCATATATTGACTTTACAGTGGCATCAACTGTGCACACCTAAAACCTGGAACAGCATGTACACATCGCATGGTGGGCATATATTGACTTTACAGTGGCATCAACTGTGCACACCTAAAACCTGGAACAGCATGTACACATCACATGGTGGGCATATATTGACTTTACACTGGCATCAACTGTGCACACCTAAAACCTGGAACAGCATGTACACATCACATGGTGCGCATATATTGACTTTACAGTGGCATCAACTGTGCACACCTAAAACCTGGAACAGCATGTACACATCGCATGGTGGGCATATATTGACTTTACAGTGGCATCAACTGTGCACACCTAAAACCTGGAACAGCATGTACACATCGCATGGTGGGCATATATTGACTTTACAGTGGCATCAACTGTGCACACCTAAAACCTGGAACAGCATGTACACATCACATGGTGGGCATATATTGACTTTACACTGGCATCAACTGTGCACACCTAAAACCTGGAACAGCATGTACACATCACATGGTGCGCATATATTGACTTTACAGTGGCATCAACTGTGCACACCTAAAACCTGGAACAGCATGTACACATCACATGGTGGGCATATATTGACTTTACAGTGGCATCAACTGTGCACACCTAAAACCTGGAACAGCATGTACACATCGCATGGTGGGCATATATTGACTTTACAGTGGCATCAACTGTGCACACCTAAAACCTGGAACAGCATGTACACATCGCATGGTGGGCATATATTGACTTTACAGTGGCATCAACTGTGCACACCTAAAACCTGGAACAGCATGTACACATCACATGGTGCGCATATATTGACTTTACACTGGCATCAACTGTGCACACCTAAAAGCTGCGAACAGCATGTACACATCGCATGGTGGGCATATATTGACTTTACAGTGGCATCAACTGTGCACACCTAAAACCTGGAACAGCATGTACACATCGCATGGTGGGCATATATTGACTTTACAGTGGCATCAACTGTGCACACCTAAAACCTGGAACAGCATGTACACATCGCATGGTGGGCATATATTGACTTTACAGTGGCATCAACTGTGCACACCTAAAACCTGGAACAGCATGTACACATCACATGGTGGGCATATATTGACTTTACACTGGCATCAACTGTGCACACCTAAAACCTGGAACAGCATGTACACATCACATGGTGCGCATATATTGACTTTACAGTGGCATCAACTGTGCACACCTAAAACCTGGAACAGCATGTACACATCACATGGTGGGCATATATTGACTTTACACTGGCATCAACTGTGCACACCTAAAACCTGGAACAGCATGTACACATCACATGGTGGGCTTATATTGACTTTACAGTGGCATCAACTGTGCACACCTAAAAGCTGCGAACAGCATGTACACATCGCATGGTGGGCATATATTGACTTTACACTGGCATCAACTGTGCACACCTAAAACCTGGAACAGCATGTACACATCGCATGGTGGGCATATATTGACTTTACACTGGCATCAACTGTGCACACCTAAAAACTGCGAACAGCATGTACACATCACATGGTGGGCATATATTGACTTTACACTGGCATCAACTGTGCACACCTAAAAACTGCGAACAGCATGTACACATCACATGGTGGGCATATATTGACTTTACAGTGGCATCAACTGTGCACACCTAAAACCTGGAACAGCATGTACACATCACATGGTGGGCATATATTGACTTTACAGTGGCATCAACTGTGCACACCTAAAAGCTGCGAACAGCATGTACACATCGCATGGTGGGCATATATTGACTTTACAGTGGCATCAACTGTGCACACCTAAAACCTGGAACAGCATGTACACATCGCATGGTGGGCATATATTGACTTTACAGTGGCATCAACTGTGCACACCTAAAAGCTGCGAACAGCATGTACACATCACATGGTGGGCATATATTGACTTTACACTGGCATCAACTGTGCACACTTAAAAGCTGCGAACAGCATGTACACATCGCATGGTGGGCATATATTGACTTTACACTGGCATCAACTGTGCACACCTAAAAGCTGCGAACAGCATGTACACATCGCATGGTGGGCATATATTGACTTTACAGTGGCATCAACTGTGCACACCTAAAACCTGGAACAGCATGTACACATCACATGGTGGGCATATATTGACTTTACACTGGCATCAACTGTGCACACCTAAAACCTGGAACAGCATGTACACATCACATGGTGGGCATATATTGACTTTACACTGGCATCAACTGTGCACACCTAAAAGCTGCGAACAGCATGTACACATCGCATGGTGGGCATATATTGACTTTACAGTGGCATCAACTGTGCACACCTAAAACCTGGAACAGCATGTACACATCGCATGGTGGGCATATATTGACTTTACAGTGGCATCAACTGTGCACACCTAAAAGCTGCGAACAGCATGTACACATCGCATGGTGGGCATATATTGACTTTACAGTGGCATCAACTGTGCACACCTAAAACCTGGAACAGCATGTACACATCGCATGGTGGGCATATATTGACTTTACAGTGGCATCAACTGTGCACACCTAAAAGCTGCGAACAGCATGTACACATCACATGGTGGGCATATATTGACTTTACACTGGCATCAACTGTGCACACCTAAAACCTGGAACAGCATGTACACATCGCATGGTGGGCATATATTGACTTTACAGTGGCATCAACTGTGCACACCTAAAAGCTGCGAACAGCATGTACACATCACATGGTGGGCATATATTGACTTTACACTGGCATCAACTGTGCACACCTAAAACCTGGAACAGCATGTACACATCACATGGTGGGCATATATTGACTTTACAGTGGCATCAACTGTGCACACCTAAAACCTGGAACAGCATGTACACATCACATGGTGGGCATATATTGACTTTACACTGGCATCAACTGTGCACACCTAAAAGCTGCGAACAGCATGTACACATCGCATGGTGGGCATATATTGACTTTACAGTGGCATCAACTGTGCACACCTAAAACCTGGAACAGCATGTACACATCGCATGGTGGGCATATATTGACTTTACAGTGGCATCAACTGTGCACACCTAAAAGCTGCGAACAGCATGTACACATCGCATGGTGGGCATATATTGACTTTACAGTGGCATCAACTGTGCACACCTAAAACCTGGAACAGCATGTACACATCGCATGGTGGGCATATATTGACTTTACAGTGGCATCAACTGTGCACACCTAAAAGCTGCGAACAGCATGTACACATCACATGGTGGGCATATATTGACTTTACACTGGCATCAACTGTGCACACCTAAAACCTGGAACAGCATGTACACATCGCATGGTGGGCATATATTGACTTTACAGTGGCATCAACTGTGCACACCTAAAAGCTGCGAACAGCATGTACACATCACATGGTGGGCATATATTGACTTTACACTGGCATCAACTGTGCACACCTAAAAGCTGCGAACAGCATGTACACATCACATGGTGCGCATATATTGACTTTACACTGGCATCAACTGTGCACACCTAAAAGCTGCGAACAGCATGTACACATCACATGGTGGGCATATATTGACTTTACACTGGCATCAACTGTGCACACCTAAAAGCTGCGAACAGCATGTACACATCACATGGTGGGCATATATTGACTTTACACTAGCATCAACTGTGCACACCTAAAAACTGCGAACAGCATGTACACATCACAGGGTGGGCGTATATTGGCTTTACATGGATATAACTATGGACATCCTATAGCTGCGTACAGCCTATACACATTGCGCGGTGGACACATATTGGCTTTACCCGGACATCAATTATTGACATCCGATGCCGCGTAGTGGCTGCGCACATCACATGGCGGACATAACTATATTGACTATACACGGAAATTAACTTAACACATACTATAGCCTGTACACATCACACGGTGGGCATATTATCCCTTAAGTGCCCTAATGTGCCATCTGTAGAACTAATGCATTGCAGATATCGCGTTTTACGCATTCGAGGGTCGATATGGAGACTTTATTCCGTCATTGACTATGGATTCCTATGGCCGCATTTCGCCTGTATACATCACATGGCGGACATATAGTGGTTTAATTCGGAGAGAAACTGTGGTTATCATATAGCCGCATATAGCCTGCATACATCGCATGGCGGAATATATTGGCTTGATTTGTACATTAGAGGATATAATAGCTCTACAGGCAGCCTCTACGCATCACATAGCGAACAAATGTTGGGTATCTTAGGCTAAACATTCTTGTATTTAAGATAGGACAATCATAAAGATGCTGATATATAATAGCATTCCACACACCATATATTATTTTTTTTATCGGATAAACAATCCTGTGTTAAATTTACTAATGTAATAATTGGAAGAGAATTTTTCAATGGCTAAGAATGATATATACGGTTTAAATTGCAGACAAAACCATAACACTCAATTAGGCAACACAATATTTGATACCAAAAAATATTTCAATTGCCATTTCTATTTTTAGCATGTTCTATTAATTAACGGTAAGATCAATGTAAGTGCCAGACGTGTGTAAATTTCAAGTAACTGTGCAAAATTACTAAAAATACCAAACGTGCGGAGATTTCAAGTGACTGTGCAAGATTATTATAAGGGCTGGGCGTTCTTAGATTTCGAGAGACTGTAAATGGTATATACACAGTTGGCATATGATTTTTCGCACTCATCAAAATGTTAAAATTAATCTCGGTATTAATTTATTGCATAACCTCATGTGTCAAACAGTTTTACGGGGGTGGAGGAAGCCAGAGTAGCCGAAGAGAACCACCGAGCAGTGAATTGTACCTGCCAGACTCCCCAACATATTAACTCCACTCAAGCAGGGTTAACAAGGGTTGAAAAAGAAAGTGCACAGTCGACGTACAGCACTGACTGTATTAAATAGAGTTGTGCACAATCGACGTACAGCACTGACTGTATTAAATAGAGTTGTGCACAATCGACGTACAGCACTGACTGTATTAAATAGAGCTGTGCACAATCGACGTACAACACTGATTGTATTAGATAGAGCTGTGCACAATCGACGTACAGCACTGACTGTATTAAATAGAGCTGTGCATAATCGACGTACAGCACTGACTGTATTAAATAGAGCTGTGCACAATCGACGTACAGCACCGACTGTATTAAATAGAGTTGTACACAATAGACGTACAGCACTGATTGTATTAGACAGAGTTGTACACAATAGACGTACAGCACCGATTGTATTAGACAGAGTTGTACACAATCGACGTACAGCACCGATTGTATTAGACAGAGCTGTGTACAATCGACGTACAGCACCGTTTGTATTAGACAGAGTTGTACACAATCGACGTACAGCACTGATTGTATTAGACAGAGTTGTACACAATCGACGTACCGCACTGACTGTATTAAATAGAGTTGTACACAATAGACGTACAGCACCGATTGTTTTAGACAGAGTTGTGCACAATAGACGTACAGCACTGATTGTATTAAATAGAGCTGTGCACTATGGACGTACAGCACTGACTGTATTAAATAGAGTTGTACACAATAGATGTACAGCACTGATTGTATTAGACAGAGTTGTACACAATAGACGTACAGCACCGATTGTATTAGACAGAGTTGTACACAATCGACGTACAGCACTGATTGTATTAGACAGAGTTGTGCACAATAGACGTACAGCACTTATTGTATTAAATAGAGCTGTGCACAATAGACGTACAGCACTGACTGTATTAACTAGAGTTGTACAAATAGACGTACAGCACCGATTGTATTAGACAGAGTTGTACACAATCGACGTACAGCACTGATTGTATTAGACAGAGTTGTACAGAATAGACGTACAACACTGATTGTATTAGACAGAGTTGTACGCAATCGACGTACAACACTGATTGTATTAAATAGAGTTGTACACAATAGACGTACAGCACTGACTGTATTAGACAGAGTTTTACACACTAGACGTACAGCACTGATTGTATTAGACAGAGTTGTACACAATAGACGTACAGCACTGACTGTATTAGATAGAGTTGTGCACAATCGGCGTACAGCACTGACTGTATTAGATAAGAGTTATGGAGAATTAGCTGTGCAAGAGCGACGAACAACACTGACTGAATTAGATAGAGTTATAGAGAATTAGCTGTGCACAATCGACGTACAACACTGACCGTATTAGATAGAGTTGAGGAGAATTTGGAGCAAAAGGTAATTAAACAGATCCATAATGTTTTAAAACAAAATCAAACGAAAATTAATTTATAATACATATAAGGTATTGGTTCATTAACCCTTTATCCAACATAGGTTCAGGAAACAGATCTTGTGTTCTTATAACTCGGGGGTGGGGGTGGGGGGGGGGGGGGGGTAAGACGCATGTGATGGGGAGGGTGGGCGAATCGGACGAAACGCAATGTTTTTCAAAGCTGAAAATTCTCTTCATCTACATCTTTAACCCATTGAACTCTAGTGGCATCTTCCATGTAAATTCAATGACAGCAATTAGAAGAGTCCATATTTATTATTTCGGGTAGACCAATCAATATTTTCTACGTGCAGCCTCGGGGCTGCACGTTGAAAATGTTGATTGGTCTACCCCACACATTTACTAAACAGCCATCCTAATTAATGACGTTATGGCGTATCATGTTCCTGGTCGGAGAAATTCTACACGAGCAGTATTATCACAGGTTGAAGGCAAGTGCACCATCGACGTACAAAGCGCCGCCGTGTCCCACCCCGATGGGCAATCTGGATTAAGTACCTTGCCCAAAGTAATTACCTCGGGTCAGTATCGAACCGCACCTTTCGGTTTAAAGTTCTCCAAACACTGAGCCACAGCATCTCATAATAACCCAACTTTCCAACACTTATTTCTTTACTATCATCAGTTCTATAGATGATCCACCTCATCACTTAAAAACAACTTAGGAAGGCTGTTCACTAAACATGTGAGGTAGACCAATCAAACTTTTCAAAGTGCTTCCCAGAGGCTGCACATTGCAAATATTGATTGGTCTACCCCAAATAATGAACATGAACTCTTCTAATTGGTGCCATTGAACTGGTATAGACGATACCACCAGAGCTTAAAGGGTTAATGACATTTTAATCATTTATGGCTATATCTTGACCGCAACACAGGTGTAAAATCATATTTAGCAAACTATGTAATCCTTGAAAGAAATCCAGCAACACCACCCCCCCCCCCCCCCTCATATTTAGCCAACCATATATTCCTTCAGAGCAATCCGCCAGCACTTTCCTCATATTTAGCTAAGCATGTATTTCTTCAAAGCAATCTTCCAATCCTCCCCCATATTTAGCCAATCATATATCCCTTCAAAACAATCCACCAACACTATCCTCATATTTAGACAACCATATATTCCTTCAAAACAATCCAGCTACCCTATCCTTATATTTAGCCAACCATGTATACCTTCAAAGCAATCTACTAACCATATCCTCATACTTAGCCAACCATGTATTCTTTCAAATCAATCCAGCAACCCTCTAAAAAACCCTATCCTCATACTTAGCCAACCATGTATTCTTTCAAATCAATCCAGCAACCCTCTAAAAAACCCTATCCTCATACTTAGCCAACCATGTATTCTTTCAAATCAATCCAGCAACCCTCTAAAAAACCCTATCCTCATATTTAGCCAACCATGTATTCTTTCAAATCAATCCAGCAACCCTCTCCTCATATTGAGCAAACCATGTATTCCTTCAAAGCAATTAAAAACCCTATCCTCAAATTTAGCCAACCATGTATTCCTTCAAAGCAATTCAAAAACCCTATCCTCATGTTAGTCCGGATCCTTATCTATTAGCACAGAATACATTGTTTACAAAATTAAACAAGTATTTTCCACTCAACAAATTTCCCAGGGGATGGGGGAGGGGGGGGGGGGGGATGAAAGGAAACATTATAGTAACCCATTTAAATTTTCAGAATACACGAAGTTGTGATCAATGGATTGCGCTTTGCATGAACTACGTATTCTGGAAAGACGTTAATTATCTGGACATGAAATGAATACCACATATGGTCTAAGTAGGTTGTCAGGTGGACGAAACACAACATGACATTGTATTTTACATAATATATAATATTAAGTACACATATTTATTTGACAAGCGATGGAAACGTCACTTAATATTGCAAGTCCTACAGCATATGCTTGATCGTACAGTTAAAACTAGAAGTCCTGCCATGAAATGCGCACAAATAGCACATCAATCTGCGCGTTAATCTACGCGTTATGACCATAGTAAGGCTATCAAAGTCTGTACATATGGTCTGTGTACAAGCAATGTTTCAGCCAATGGACCTCCGGGTAACCCGGAGGTCCATTGGCAGAAATATTGACTGTGTTTGATATGAGTAACCAGGAGAACCTGCCGTGCTTTGTGTGCCATTCGATATGGCAAATGCGCGCAATTCATACGCGCAATTAAGCCTAGATATATAGAGGAGACGTTGTGAATTTTTTTTTATGATTTACGCACAATATGCCGTATTGTATCTGTTTTTCGGGGAGATGAAATTACATATGTCATTCTACGTTTTGCACATGCACTAAGCTGTACCTGTATGTGAACAATATGCGGTAGATGTGCCCTTACGTTGGGCAGATAAAATCACACTTACTTTTCAAAACTTTGCTCATGCAGTGAATGGTACCTATTTACAAACAATATACTATGCATGTACCATTGAGGCGGACCGATGCAGCCTCACATGCTACTCTATATTTTGTACATGCAATGAGCTGTACTTTTTACGTGCAATAATTTACGCACAATATGCCCTACATGTCCCTGTAATATTATTTGCGCATATTATGCCATACATGTGCTTGAATATTATTTGTGCATATTATGCCATACATGTGCATGTATATTATTTGCGCATATTATGCCATTCATGTGCTTGTATATTATTTGTGCATATTATTCCCTGCATGTGCCTGTATATTATTTGTGCATATTATGCCATGTTTGTTTGTTTGTTGGTGGTTAACGTCACATATTTATGCACCATGGCTAATCGTGCCACAACATGGAGATGAAGTCAAGTTTAGTCAATCGTTGATCAACATGTTGCCCATTTTAGAGGACTTTCACCCCAAGCATTGGTGACTGGGTCCTATTTTACTAGTAAAGCGGATCTGGTTTACCACAGTAAACAAGTGCTGCTTACTTCCCGGGGTTCCCACGGGGAGCATATTATGCCATACGTGAGCTTATATATTATTTGCACACAATATGGCGTACATGTGCCTCTATATCATTTGTCCACAGTATACCTTATATAATTTAGCCTTAATATTATTTGCACATAATATACCTCTCACGGGCCTCTATATCATTTGTCCTCAATCTGCCTTATATAATTATGCCTTAATATTATTTGCACATAATATACCTCACACGGGCCTGTATATTATCTGCGCACAATATGGCGTGCACGTAACTGTATATCATTTATCCACAAAATGCCTTATATAATTATGCCTGAATATTATTTGCATATAATATACCGTACACGGGCCTGTATATTATCTACGCACAATATGGCGTTCACGTGACTGTATATTATTTGCCCACAATATGCCTTACTTAATTATGCCTGTATATATTTGCGTACAATATGGCGTGCACATGCCTGTATAATTACACATAAAGTGCCGTACAAGCCCCTGTTTATTATTTGTGCACAATATGTCATATATGTGCCTGTTTTGGGGGTAAATAAAACATCACATAATGTTTTACGTTTTGTAAAGGCAGCAAGCGGTACCTGTCTTTGCTTGTCTGGGAGGAAAAACAATGTCATTTAATACCATGGTTCTATAAAATTGTATATTTTTTGATAATTAAGAACAACTTTGATGAGAGTTGTGCTATAAGCGAAAAATAAATATCAAGCCATTTTCGGCAATACAAACACATTCGAACATAACCATTATACTTAAGGAAAACTCACATTGAAATTTTATTTACAATACAATTATGGAATGTGTACATTCGGAAATCTGAAATCATTTTTTATTTTTGTAAAAATCAATTTTGCTTGTCAAATAATATGCGTTAGATGTTACATCCACTGTCATAAACAGAAAGCTTATTCACAGTCAAGGCTTTTATACGTTGGGCACGATGTGAGCGATGGAAGCATAGGAAAGGAGTTATACCAGTTGTCAACCTAGCCGCCTAACCCTAATTGAAATCCAAACTAATGAACCAAATGCCTCCCATAACGATAACCTTAATTCTACCCCAAACTAATGAACCATGTGTCCCCCACAACTCTAACCCTAATTTTCCCCCAAACTAATGAACCAAGTGTCTCCCATAACACTAAACCTATTCTACCCCAAACTAATGAACCAAGTGTCCCCCACAACTCTAACCCAAATTTTACGCCAAACTAATGAACCAAGTGTCTCCCATAACACTAACCCTATTCTACCCCAAACAAATGAACCACGACTCTGACCCAAATCTTCACCCAAACTGACGTATTAAGTGTCTCCCATATCCTGAACATATCCCTAATCCTAACCCAGACTAATGAATCAAATAACCACAACCCTAGACCTTACACAAGCTACTGAATCAAGTGTTTCCACAACTCTAACCCTAACCATTATCCAATCTAATGAGAGAAATGTCTCCAAAACCCTCAACTTCGTCCAAATCCAAACTATTAAGTCAAATGTCCTCTCTTCTACCCCAGATTAATGAATAAAATATCCCCTAACCAAACCAAGACCTAACTCAGACTGCTGACAGAAATGACTCAACTCTAGCCCTAACCGTTACCCAGGCTAATGACTTAAATAACTCAACTCTAGCCCTAACCCATACCCAGGCTAATGGCTTAAATAACTCAACTCTAGCCCTAACCCATACCCAAGCTAATGACTTAAATAACTCAACTCTAGCCCTAACCCATACCCAGGCTAATGACTTAAATAACTCAACTCTAGCCCTAACCCATACCCAGGCTAATTACTTAAATAACTCAACTCCAGCCCTAACCCATACCCAGGCTAATGACTTAAATAACTCAACTCTAGCCCTAGCCTAACTCAAACTAATGACTTAAATGACTCAACTCTAGCCTTAGCCCTTACCCAGGCTAATGACTTGAATAACTCAACTCTAGCCTTAACCCATACCCAGGCTAATGACGTAAATAACTCAACTCTAGCCCTAACCCATACCCAGGCTAATGACTTGAATAACTCAACTCTAGCCTTAACCCTTACCCAGGCTAATGAATCAATTGTTCGAGATGAAGCATGAAACCACAGAGTATAACATCAAAGCAACAAAGATTGATTATCATTGATTATAATATCAAAGCAATGAGGTGATTTAGTAATTTATGTATAGGTCTTTAATGTAACATATTTCTACATAATGGCTAATTGTGACCTCAATATGGATATAAAGTCAAGTCCAGCAATCGTTAATACCCATATTCCCAATTCTAGATTACTTCCATCCCTGACACCCCAGCCATTGGTGACCAGGTTATATTTTACCAGTGAAGCAGGGCTTGTTTACCACAGTAAAGAACTGTGTTTCACTTCCCACCAGAAATCCCACGATGCAATGAGGTGTTATAATCATTGATTATAATTTCCAAGGAACAAAATGTGTAGTCATTGATCTTAATATTGAACAAAGTTCTATACTCATTGTATACAATAATGTAGCAATGAACAGAGTTCTATACTCATTGCGTACAATATCGTAGCAATGAACAAAGTTTTATACTCATTGTATACAACAATGTAGCAATGAACAAAGTTATATACTCATTGCATACAACAATGTAGCAATGAACAAATTTCTATACTCATTGCATACAACAATGTAGCAATGAACAAAGTTCTATACTCATTGTATACAACAATGTAGCAATGAACAAAGCTGTATACTCATTGTATATAATAATGTAGCAATAAACAAAGTTGTATACTCATTGTATATAATGATGTAGCAATGAACAAAGTTGTATACTCATTGTATATAATATCATAGCACTGAACAAAGTTCTATACTCATTGTATATAATGATGTAGCAATGAACAAAGTTCTATACTCATTGTATATAATATCATAGCAATGAACAAAGTTCTATACTCATTGTATATAATGATGTAGCAATGAAAAAAGGTCTATACTCATTGTATACAATGATGTAGCAATGAACAAAGTTCTATACTCATTGTATACAACAATGTAGCAATGAACAAAGTTCTATACTCATTGTATACAACAATGTAGCAATGAACAAAGTTCTATACTCATTGTATACAATAATGTAGCAATGAACAAAGTTCTATACTCATTGTATGCAACAATGTAGCAATGAACAAAGTTCTATACTCATTGTATACAATAATGTAGCAATGAACAAAGTTCTTTACTCATTGTATACAACAATGTAGCAATGAACAAAGTTCTATACTCATTGTATACAACAATGTAGCAATGAACAAAGTTCTATACTCATTGTATACAACAATGTAGCAATGAACAAAGCTGTATACTCATTGTATATAATAATGTAGCAATAAACAAAGTTGTATACTCATTGTATATAATGATGTAGCAATGAACAAAGTTGTATACTCATTGTATATAATATCATAGCAATGAACAAAGTTCTATACTCATTGTATACAACAATGTAGCAATGAAGAAAGTTCTATACCCATTGTATACAATAATGTAGCAATGAACAAAGTTCTTTACTCATTGTATATAATAATGTAGCAATGAACAAAGTTCTGTACTCATTGTATACAATAATGTAGCAATGAACAAAGTTCTATACTCATTGTATGCAACAATGTAGCAATGAACAAAGTTCTATACTCATTGTATACAATAATGTAGCAATGAACAAAGTTCTTTACTCATTGTATATAATAATGTAACAATGAACAAAGTTCTATACTCATTGTATACAATAATGTAGCAATGAACAAAGTTCTATACTCATTGTATACAATAATGTAGCAATGAACAAAGTTCTATACTCATTGTATATAATGATGTAGCAATGAACAAAGTTCTATACTCATTGTATATAATAATGTAGCAATGAACAAAGTTCTATACTCATTGTATACAAAAATGTAGCAATGAATGAAGTTCTATACTCATTGTATATAATAATGTAGCAATGAACAAAGTTCTATACTCATTGCATACAATAATGTAGCAATAAACAAATTTCTATACTCATTGCATACAATAATGTAGCAATGAACAAAGTTCTATACTCATTGTATATAATAATGTAGCAATGAACAAAGTTCTATACTCATTGTATATAATAATGTAGCAATGAACAAAGTTGTATACTCATTGTATATAATAATGTAGCAATGAACAAAGTTCTATACTCATTGTATATAATAATGTAGCAATGAACAAAGTTGTATACTCATTGTATATAATGATGTAGCAATAAACAAAGTTCTTTACTCATTGTATATAATAATGTAGCAATGAACAAAGTTCTATACTAATAATGTAGCGATGAACAAAGTTGTATACTCATTGTATATAATATCATAGCAATGAACAAAGTTCTATACTCATTGTATATAATGATGTAGCAATGAACAAAGTTCTATACTCATTGTATATAATGATGTAGCAATGAACAAAGTTCTATAGTGATTGTATATAATATCCTAGCAATGAACAAAGTTCTATACTCATTGTATTTAATGATGCAGCAATGAACAAAATTCTATACTCATTGTATATAATATCATAGCAATGAACAAAGTTCTATACTCATTGTAAAAAATAATGTAGCAAGGAACAAAGTTCTATACTCATTGTATACAATAATGTTACACTGAACAAAGTTCTATACTCATTGTATACAATATGGTAGCAATGGGCCGAGTTCTATACTCATTGTATATAATGATGTAGCAATGAACAAAGTTCTATACTCGTTGTATATAATATCATAGCAATGAACAAAGTTCTATACTCATTGTATACAATAATGTAGCAATGAACAAAGTTCTATACTCATTGTATACAATATGGTAGCAATGAACCAAGTTCTATACTCATTGTATATAATGCTGTAGCAATGACCAAAGTTCTATACTCATTGTATATAATATCACAGCAATGAACAGAGTTCTATACTCATTGTATATAATATCATAGCAATGAAGAAGGTTCTATACTCATTGTATATAATATCATAGCAATGAACAAAGTTCTATATTCATTGTATATAATATCATAGCAATGAACAAAGTTCTATACTCATTGTATATCATATCATAGCAATGAACAAAGTTCTGTACTCATTGTATATAATGATATAGCAATGAACAAAGTTCTATACTCGTTGTATACAATAATGTAGCAATGAACAAAGTTCTGTACTCATTGTATACAATAATATAGCAATGAACAAAGTTCTATACTCATTGTATATAATGATGTAGCAATGAACAAAGTTCTATACTCTTTCTATATTATATCATAGCAATAAGGTGTTTAATCAATGATTATAATATTGAAGTAAAAATGCTATAATCATTGCAATTATTATAACATCGAAGCAGCTAAGTGTTATACTCAATGATTATAATATTGATGCAACATAGTGTTATAATAATTGACTATAATGTTGTGGCAACATATTGGTTTAATCACTGATTGTAACAATGAAGCAACAAAATGTTATAAACATTGATTATCACATTGAAGCAACAAATCCTCATATTCATTGCTTCCATGTAACTTTTAACACATTCGTCCAAGAATCAACATTATGTGTATTTTTTATTACATCAAAACTCAAATTACTGTTGCCTGAGAATTGTTAAATTTGGAAGAGGATGCGAAAAATAAAAGAAACTTGATGTGTAGATATTAGAAACCTGTTTCTGATCAACAATTTCTGTCAAAATACTTGATAAAATGTATGTACTACTTTCTGACAACTTATCAGCAAGGGATTTGGTTAGAGTTCGGGTTAGATTAGGGTTAGGGGTGTAAGAGGGTAGGGTTAGGGTTCCATAATTGCTTTATCACAACTTATCCTCAAGTGGGAATGCATTCACATAATAGCTTCCTTGTTATATTTATTACATCGTATCTGCTGGGTGGGGATACATATGGGACATAGGTTTAAATGCCCTACTACTATTTTCGTCACAACATATCCCATAATAGCCCTACTGTTATATTTCTTACAATGTATCACCCCGGGAGTGGATTGGTATAAAAGCCTCTCAAATTCGTTTATTACTATCTGTCCACTGGGTGGGGATACACCCTACAACAATATTCAGTACAGGCTATCACATCACTCACATCATGGCAACAACTTCAATCAGATGTAACACTTCTATGGTACATGAAACGTCATTGGCATTATTAGTAACAAATTAAAGCAACAAATTAACCCTTTGAACACGAGGGGCTTTTTTCCGGTCCTGGAAAACGATACATCATAATTACATTACGAAGGTTGACTGCTTAGTGAATGTATAGAGTGGACCAAGTAATATTTTCAACGTGCAGCCCAGAGGCTGCACATTGAAAATATTAATTGGTCTACTCCCAGATAATGAATATGGACTCTTCCAATTGCTGCCATTGAACTGACATGGAAGATACCACCAGGGTTCAAAGGGTAAAAACAACGATTTCAAACAACTAAAGTCAAACAGGCAAAAAACACAAGTAATAAAAATATTTTCTTAAAATACCAAACATTTGTTTATCCTCTCATTGAAAAAACAATAAGGCTTCTATTTCCCATTAAGAAAGAAAATCACTCCTTGTGTAATTCAAAAATATGAAAAATGAATTTATATAATTTTATACTTAAAACGGGAAGGTTTTCTGACGTCTATCTGCAGTTTGTAATTGCAAACTACTATCTAGATTACCATTCCCTGGGGCCTGTCTCATCTTGGGGCCTGTCTCATCTTCTCAGTTAATGTCAGAATACGTCCAGTTTCTGTGAAATGCATTTATTTACTGGTATTAAAATAATTATAAAACACAAAATGAAACTCTTCTCATTACACCAAAATTGATAAGGTTTCATTGAGTATATCTGGAGTTTACTAAATAACTTGCAAAATTCGTCTTAAGCTGTTCACAAAAATCTATAAAAATTCAAATGTTTGAACTTTAGCTTGTGGATGCTCAACTGCAGTCACTGGGACGATGTCTCCGAGCTCCTGCTAATAGAGAATGATATATTTTCTTCTCGAAGCAGTTATGAAAACATATTTTCATTTTAGGTAATGATGTTAGTGGCAATTGATTTATTCACTAAAGTCATGTCTGTTTGAATATTTGTGCCAGATTTGTATCACCAAAATTTGTATAGCTTTATCACAACCACCATAGAATTACATCTGATAGCTATTTATTGTGCTTATGTGTGTCGGGTTTGGGTCTCCAGAGGAATGATACAGCTTCATTATGGCCACCATATAGAATCATCACGACATGGAAAGCGAATAACTTTCCTTTAAATCATATACCCCTGATGTTTTGCGTGCGCTTATACCCTGGATGTTGCACACTCTCGTATACCTTACATGTGGGGTGCACCGTTTGCAATGGCTATTTGTCCAAGTCAGTCTGACCAATCAAGAAACAGAATTTATCGGGATATAGGGACAATACGGTTTAATACCTTTTCGACTTATCCTTTGTTCGTTAATTTCCGTTTCGTTACTCACAAACACATGGATTCTCTTTCATCAATAGAAAATAAACTTCGGATTATTTAATACATGTTTTGCTATATCGTCGCGTGAGAAACACAGGGTTCTATCTTCCAATGGTTCTCACACGACGAATCCAGGACTTTTCCCACGGAACATGATCAAACCAGATATAAATTAGAAAACAAACAATTATTCCTCAACAGTCATGCATTGGTTTTTATTTTTTTTCTTGACCTTTTTTTTTTGATTGATCCTTTGAAAGTTTGGGTTACTTTTTATGCCATTGATAATACAGAGAATATATTACTATATCAAATATTAGCGACGCAGATGTAAAATGTCATACCAAACCTTGATACAGCAGATGTAAAATGTCATACCGAACCTTGATACAGCAGATGTAAAATGTCATACCAAACCTTGATACAGAAGATGTAAAGTGTCTTACCAAACCTGGATACAGCAGCCTACTTCTTTTGCAAAGTCTTCTTCAACATGCTGATGATACATTTAAGGAATCGTTATGATCTGCACCACTATATTCTTCATTACTCAGCGTATTAACTTTACCAAGTTTTTCCCAAATTACTAAAGAATTTGTTCCTGTTTTACTGGTGGTAACCGCGTGGATATCCCTTTGTATTTAGACTTCAATGACGAAGGTAATGATTTGCGCGAGTCAAAAGTGCTCAGAGAATGTACTGAAACACATTGAACACTTTTACTATTTGTCAGTTAAGTTATAAATTTCAGAAAAAAACTACAGACGTCTGACTGATGCGGAAATAGAACGGTACGAGAAAGCTTGGTCATATAGTATGAATTATTCAGGTTGGTCTTCATTTTATCCTTCAATGGGCTCAGACAGGGCTACAGCAATCACTGAGTTTAAAGCAATCATACTACATTTAGTGGAACAAAACATACATACCAGACATTGAGGTTAGGGTGATCATATTCCTCTCAGGTGGAGGAAACATATATACCAGACACTGAACTTAGGGCGACCATATTCCAAGTAGCAGAAAGCATATATATCAGACACCGAGCGTAGGGTGACCATATACCCCCTATATATTAGACACTGAGCGTAGGGTGAGACCATATTCCCCCAATTAGAGGAAATTACATATTATATTTAGTAGAATATGATCACGAATGAATGAATGAATGAATTTATTTGCAGAAAAACATAATAGTATAACTTTTTTAACATGATGGATAATATTAAATATATATACATTGAGTTATTCACACTGACTTGAGTTCAACACGTTCGATTTGTTTTCTGCAGGGAGGTGACGTAGCCACCTGGCTGTGTTAGTGTCACCCATCTTAAGGTAAAAAGAGATAAAAAAACCGAAAAAGAGGTTGACAAAATGGGGAAATGAGGCTGTCTTGACAGCTGAATAGTGCAGGGGTACGTCAAGGAGGGTTAAGTGAGGGCAGATGAGCTAAGAACGAAGAAGCTCACACCCCTGTATTAAATTGGCTTTGAATTAAATTTCGAAACTTTGAACTAAATGCAATATTGCATTTATCATCCGAAACAGAATTTCTGCACTAAGAGATATATATCAATGTACCAGATCGAGCGGTAATAGATATGCCCAGAGCCCACTCAACGCAGGGATGCACACAACACTGGATGAGTAAATTCCTATGATCACATCTCCACTGTTGTATGCAACACAACATACGTGTGACTGTGTTGGGGCTTTGTCATCAGTAATAAGACATAGACCCACCGAATAGGATAAACAGAGAATTATGAAAGGAGAAGAAACAATACTTGGAGTGGCGTGGCGTCACTTCAGTTGGTAGGAGAATGTGTCATTCGTTGGATGTAAAAACATACATTTTGTTTTGAAGGCATTGAGTGATAATTTGTTGACAGGGCACCAATCTGCTATTTTGTCCATTTCGTTTTACGTTGTTTCGACCTGAATCTCTAGGTTGTGATGCGCAGTATATGTTTTAGTGTCGTTGGCAAAGAACAATAAATTTAGATCTGTTGAATTACTGATATCGTTAACATGCACAAGCAAAAGGAGTGGTCCTAGTATAGAACCTTGAGGAACCCCAGATGTTATGTTTTCGAAAGCAGATCAGCAGTCTTTGTACTGGACATATTATTTCCTCCCAGAAAGATAATTCCAAAACCACAAATTAGGCATCCCTCTTATTCCATAATATTCCGTTTTCTAAAAGTATAGAATGGTCTATTGTGTCAAACACCTTGGAGAAATCAAGGAAGGCAGACATTGTCCGCTCCTTGGAAGGTTTGCCATTATATAGGCCAACATTATGGGTAAGTTGTAATATTGGGTGTAGAGTGGAATGTGTTTTCCTGAATCCGAATTGGAACTTATACCAATATAACATATTTCGATAAAAAATATGAGAGGCGGTTATACATAATTTTTTCAAGAAGTTTTGAGAAGGGCGGGAGAATACTTATGGGCCTATAATTATTAAAAATTCCTGGATCTCCAGACTTATGTGTAGGAATAACCTTTGTTATCTTTAGTCCATCAGGTATAACTCCGGATGAGAAAGATATGTTTATGATATGTGCTAAGGGTTCTGCTATTTCATTAATAATTTCTTTGAGTAATCTCGTTGATATATTAGTATAGTGTTTATTAAGATTACCATGGAAACTCTTTATTACTTCCTGCATATAGATGCAGGAAGTAATAAAGAGTTTCCATGGTAATCTTGGTAAAAATTTCACAGAACTGTTATTATTTTTATTATCATTATTGTTGTTGTTGTTATATAATTATTATTATTATCATTATTATTATTATTATTATTAGTAGTAGTAGTAGTAGTAGTAGCAGTAGTAGAAGCAGCGGTTTAGTTTCCTTTAAAAATCCATAAAGTTTTTAGAATATTTAGGTTTTCCGTCGCATGTGACTCTACCAATATTGGCGAAGAATGGGTTGAATTTGTCTGAAATTGACTTATTGTTATTAAGCTCTGTATTGGCGTCTATGAAAAACTATGGTGGGCTGACATCGCGATTTGATTTATTGTCACAGTGTGGTGTTATATATGTTATGTGTTTGAATCGAATTATAGTAATTAGCTTTGCATGCCCGTTTTACTTTATTAAATTCCCCACAATTGGTTTTGTATGTTTGCAGATTGGAATCTGTCGGAGGCCTTCGTTTTTCAAGTAGAGTTTGTGTTTTTGGAGTGAAGATGCAAGAAGACCTGCCTTCATCCATGCTTCTTTCTTTATCTTTTTCTTTGGGTCAGAGGTTATTCTCAAAGAAAATGCGTCTTCAAACGTTTCATGGAAAATATTAGAGAAGTTGGAGTAGAGTACATTCGGAGGTGTTGCATTCATGCATTCAAAACGTTTGTGAAGTCGGACGTTAAAAATAACCGTTTGAAATAGTTGATCTTTACCGTTTTAAAGGACCGCGTGGGGATGTGAGGCGTGTGTGAATAGATTCTGTTACCAGGGACGTCGCGACAGGGGGGGGGAGGGTCTCCCCCCCCCCCCAATATTTGTCAAAACCTCAATAGTTGGAAATTCGGAGGGCAAAAATATCAACAGTTAGAAATGTAAAAACTACTGAATATATGATATAATTCACTAACAAACCTATTTGTCCGACTTGAGGACCATAATAAGGAAATATTCCGACTACCGAGACTTTCGGGTGAAAATCGGGTCAAAGAATTCCGACTCCAGACTGATGCCATATCAACTGCACATACCCGCTTTGCGTTACACGTTTTTGTTAGCAGCCGCTGATAGTCTAGGGGAGATAATTTGTAAATCAATGTGCCCCATTTTCGTCGACTGGAAATCAATTTCATTGATACAGATTCAGTGTAGCTTTGACTATGTTTCAAATTTGTCCATCAGACAGGAGGCGTACGAACCACTGGGGACAATTCGGGCAAAGCAAGAAGATATTGAAAATCTGTATCCAACTCGAATTAAAAATGTTTCCTTACAAAAAAATCATTGAATTTGGAACTGAAAATTAGCCTTATAACTATTACCAGAACCCATGAAAACGCATCTGAGCACATCAATTTTTCAAAATGTTCTATGGGAGGACCCCAGACCCCCTGCCAAAGATTCGCGCCTTGGGCGCTCGCAGTTTCGCGCCTACCATCCTACGGCGCTCGTGTGTCGGGATTCCCAATTAGAATTCCAAAGGGTCTCCTCCCCACCCCATTAAAATGCCTCTAGCTACGTCCCTGTCTGTTACTTTCTCCTATTAGAAAAGTTGCAAAGTGATCACTTTTATGTGTTATTACAATACCTGATTGCAGTAAGTTCTCAGAGTGAACACACAACATATGATCCATTAGCGTTGCCGAATAGTCGGAGTCACTGATCGGCTTTATACAGTGGAGCCCACTTAATTGGATATCTCTTAATTGTATATCCCTGTTAATTGAATATAATTTTCAAACACAAAATCATTTACCATATCTTCAGTATAAATTTGATCTGTTAATTGGATATGGGTTGTAGAGTAAACTCCTGTTAATTGTGTATAAAGTTTTGTAATATGTCGAAAAAATTACTGTGACACGCACCAAATTCCCCTTGAAGATGATTCCACAAACATCTTCATGTTGTATACTGTACTCACTGAGGTTGGAAATAAATATTGTTTAAACTAAATTCCCCTTATTTATCAACCTTTTTGGCCTCACTACATCCAATACAGGCATTTATTCTATTATATCTTGGTTGACAGAGCTCTATGAGCTCTGTCAAACAAGATATAATAGAATAAATGGTCAGTTTACCCCCAGAACACAGGAAACTGACCAAATCCCTGTTAATTGTATACTCCTGTTAATTGAATAATTTTCACTGGCAAAATGGATATTCAATTAAGAGGATTCTACTGTAATAACCGGGAGGAATCCTAAGTGAACAAGCCGTTTACATATTGGTTCGTTTTAGAATGATGATTAAAGTTAAGTAAGCCAAGATTAAAATCTCCCATACGATAGGCTGATTTATGTTCATTGTTAATCTTGTCGAGTAATTGTGACTGGTTATTTAAAACAGTGTCTGCGTCTGCGTTATGGGCCGTATTTGGTCGATATATTACCGATTAGGTGTTTTCTGTTCAAATTCAATTCTATGAAAATAGATTCAAACACGTGAGGGGTGAAGACTGTTGGAGCATTACAAATGCGGAATAGTACGATGACTTAAATAAATATACCTACGCCACCCCTTCTTTCGTCGTCCTCATGCCGTATTTCCAAGAGAAAGGGGAGATAACCATCTAGTTGGTATGTAATATTTCCCTTGATAGTGGATGTTTTCGTTCGTCCTATTACGTCAAAGAGAAAGGAGTTCTTTTGTAGATTGTACAAGAGGTATTTGAGGGACTTCCAGTTTGCATTTAAACTCCGACAGTTTAAATTAAAGACAGAAACAGATTTCTGCTGTCGTGGAACCCTCTCCCTGAAGTTCAGAGGAGTATTATATTTACAATTATTTCCATTGATGGCTAACGGCGAGTCGGAGTCAGTCTCCGGATCACTATCAGAAACGTCGTTATATATTTCATGAAAGTTATACATATCCCGGCTCTAGATCGCGTCAAGTTTGACATTGTTAGACATAAGTGGTGGTAGTTGTTTCTAGTACATCGTGCAAGATCCCAGTTTCAATGAGTATCAATATTTTTATGAATAACATGAGGATCGAGTTCAGGACGAGAGGAGTTCTTAGTTGAAAAAGGGTAAAAACGCAAAGTGGTAAAGTAAGAACATGTTATTTTGATGAGTAGGCGTTTCGAAAGCCTGTCTTAAAATACTGTGAGAGGGTAACGGGATTTTTCACAAATGACAATAACGCTTGATTCGGAAACACTCCCTTAAACCCTAGCACTCTGGTAGTGCAACAGTATTTTCTCCAGTCACTCTGTTTTTCTATTGTATAACTATGAATTTAACCAATTATATCTTGTTTGACAGAGCTCATTGAGCTCTGTCAAACAAGGTATATTTGGTTAAATATCAAACTGCATTATGGGAAATATTTACTGCTGAAAACTTTACCATATTGACATCAGTGTGCAGAGAAATAAGTTAAGTGATTACTAGGTCAACATTTTTCAAGTAGAACGTTACACGGACATAAATTAATGGAGTCAGGAGAATGAGCCTTCCATCATATCCTACTATGGCTGCGTAAAAGCAGCCACAGTCGGATACCATGAGCCATGTGGAGTTTCGCCTTTGAGCTACAACGTATAATTCAAGAGAGATGGAGTTATCTACCGTGTTCCATTTTGGCTTAATGGAAACAGCCACAGTCACCAGATACATTGCTTGAATGTGAAGCGGAATCCATGTAAGACAGAGAATTTTTTATTAACCCTTGGCATTTGCAGGGCTCAAGGCCTTCTTTCGTCCAATTTTTGCCTTATTATAAGAGGTGTACAGACGGGGCATTGAAGATAAAATAATAACTGCAGTCTTTGCAGTTGGACGTGCAAGTGCACACAAGGTGGATATTCTTCCAGGAAGAGAGGATTTGAAGGATTAATCATTTATAGTTCCAGGAAGAAGGAATAAAAAGGAGAAGGGGGGAAATGGTGAGTACTTTTCATCATATCCCACCTTGGCCGCATGGGAGAGACCGTGGTCGGATATGATGAAGAGTTACAGTTTAGAACCAAAATAAATCCATTACAGAGATTTTCTACCTGAGGAGCACAGAGGAAGCAGTAAACAGTTAAAACATTCCACAATATCTGATCATTCCTGGATAGAAGAAGTCGCGATAGAATATTATACGAGTTAGATAACACCGAGAATGTGACCCAAATATTGAATCTTGCACAAATCCAAAACAGATTCAACTTATCATTGCTCAACACATTTTAAAGTTGCAGCAACAATCACCACGATTGTGGTTGTAACTATAACATACAGATCATATTGAGAGTCAAAACATGGGGGGCAAATTATAATTAATGCTAGGTATTACATTATTTTTCCCCAGCCATAAAGTATCGTAATACAGTTCGCAATGGAATCCGATCTTAGCTGCATAGGAGCAGTCATAAACGAACTCTGTGATGAGTGAGATCACGGAGCAGTCATGGACGAACTCTGTGATGAGTGAGATCACGGAGCAGTCCTGGACGAACTCTGTGATGAGTGAGATCACGGAGCAGTCATGGACGAACTCTGTGACGTGTGAGATCACGGAGCAGTCATGGACGAACTATGTGATGAGTGAGATCACGGAGCAGTCATGGACGAACTCTGTGATGAGTGAGATCACGGAGCAGTCATGGACGAACTCTGTGATGAGTGAGCTCACGGAGCAGTCATGGACGAACTCTGTGACGTGTGAGATCACGGAGCAGTCATGTACGAACTCTGTGATGAGTGAGATCACGGAGCAGTCATAGACGAACTCTGTGATGAGTGAGATCACGGAGCAGTCATAGACGAGCTCTGTGATGAGTGAGATCACGGAGCAGTCATGGACGAACTCTGTGATGAGTGAGATCAGGGAGCAGTCATGGACGAACTCTGTGATGAGTGAGATCACGGAGCAGTCATGGACGAACTCTGTGATGAGTTAGATCACGGAGCAGTCATGGACGAACTCTGTGACGTGTGAGATCACGGAGGCATATTACATTCACGTTCGAGTATTGCTTGAAGTTCCATCATAACTTTATGGTTAACAAAATCTTGTTGGAAATACAATATACATTTTGTTCCACAAGAAGAACTATGTTCACCCTAACCTCAGTGTCTGGTATATATATTTGGTTCTTCTAGGAGGAATATGATCACCGTAACCCGGTCTGGTATTTGTATTGTGTTCTACAAGGAGAATTATGTTCACCCTAACCTCAGTGTCTAGTATATATATTGTGTTGTACAAGGAGAATTATGTTCACCCTAACCTCAGTGTCTGGTATATATATTTGGTTCTTCTAGGAGGAATATGATCACCGTAACCCGGTCTGGTATTTGTATTGTGTTCTACAAGGAGAATTATGTTCACCCTAACCTCAGTGGCTGGTATATATATTGTGTTCTACAAGGAGAATTATGTTCACCCTAACCTCAGTGGCTGGTATATATATATTTTATTCTACAAGGAGAATTATGTTCACCCTAACCACAATGTCTGGTAATGTTCCGTTCTACTAGGAGTAATATGATCGCCCTGAACTCGGTGTCTGGTAATGTTCCGTTCTACTAGGAGTAATATGATCACCCTGACCTCGGTGTCTGGTAATGTTCCGTTCTACTAGGAGTAATATGATCGCCCTGACCTCGGTGTATGGTAATGTTCCATTCTACTAGGAGTAATATGATCACCCTGACCTCGGTGTCTGGTAATGTTCCGTTCTACTAGGAGTAATATGATCACCCTGACCTCGGTGTCTGGTAATGTTCCGTTCTACTAGGAGTAATATGATCACCCTGACCTCGGTGTCTGGTAATGTTCCGTTCTACTAGGAGTAATATGATCACCCTGACATCGGTGTCTGGTAATGTTCCGTTCTACTAGGAGTAATATGATCACCCTGACATCGGTGTCTGGTAATGTTCCATTCTACTAGGAGTAATATGATCGCCCTGACATCGGTGTCTGGTAATGTTCCGTTCTACTAGGAGTAATATGATCACCCTGACCTCGGTGTCTGGTAATGTTCCGTTATACTAGGAGTAATATGATCACCCTGACCTCGGTGTATGGTAATGTTCCGTTCTACTAGGAGTAATATGATCGCCCTGACCTCGGTGTCTGGTAATGTTCCGTTCTACTAGGAGTAATATGATCGCCCTGAACTCGGTGTCTGGTAATGTTCCGTTCTACTAGGAGTAATATGATCGCCCTGAACTCGGTGTCTGGTAATGTTCCGTTCTACTAGGAGTAATATGATCACCCTGACCTCGGTGTATGGTAATGTTCCGTTCTACTAGGAGTAATATGATCACCCTGACCTCGGTGTATGGTAATGTTCCGTTTTACTAGGAGTAATATGATCGCCCTGACCTCGGTGTATGGTAATGTTCCGTTCTACTAGGAGTAATATGATCGCCCTGACCTCGGTGTATGGTAATGTTCCGTTCTACTAGGAGTAATATGATCACCCTGACCTCGGTGTATGGTAATGTTCCGTTCTACTAGGAGTAATATGATCGCCCTGACCTCGGTGTCTGGTATATATCCTTTGTTCTACAAGGAAGAGTATGATCACCCTAACCTTTGCATATATATACTTTTGGTCCGTGCAACAGGCCTGCTTTGTGTACCACAGCGTTTACTGGTCGAGGATTAAAATAAAAAAAAAACACAAAAAGGACAAAGATGTGCTGCTGGATGAACGTCCGCATCCACAGGGTTACAGACGAAACGGACAGTCGCATCCTCGGGGCTGACAGACAAGGTGGAACCGACGATTTCATCTCTGGGCTGACTAACTGCTTAGAACAAACGCGCCCATTCCCAGGGCAGGCAGGCAAATTGGATCGGACGCTCGGTTCCCAATGGCTGACAGACAGATTGGAACCCAAGCGCTTATCCCGAGGGCCGGCATATAGCTTGGAATCGACGCTCGCATTCCCCGGGCAGACAAACTGAGTAAGCCAATAGTTGCCTTTCCAGGGTTGACAGATAGTTTGGAATCCACGCTCGCATTCAGAGGGAAGAGAGCCTGAGTAAAGCCGATAGTTGCCTTTCCAGGGCTGACAGACAGCATGAATCCAATGCTCACATCTTCAGGATTGATAGACAGCTTGGAAGCAACGCTCCCATTTTCAGGTCTGACAGACAGCTTGGAACCTATGCTCGGATGTCCAGTACTGACAGGTAGCTAGGAACCTATACTCGCATCCCAGGGACCGACGGACGATTTGGAACCAACACTCACACATCTAGGGCAGACAGACAGCAAGGAACCAAAGTTGGCCGAAACCGGAGAAGCGATTGGATTCCCAAAGACATTTATAGTCGTATATAGAGGCCGACAGACAGCTTGGAACAGACATTGGACAAAGCTGGAAGAGCGAGCAGATGTCCAAAGCCGTTTGTGTACTGCGCTGTGGGATAGGAATGACTTGCGGAACATCAATTACGTTTGTGCCATTGATGTAGTTGGTGAAAGGAGAGGACAACAGACAGAGTCCTGGAGGTTCCACCCCCGTTCTACGATGTTGGTGAATAGGAGGGGACAGTGGATAGAGTCCTGGAGGTTCCACTCCTAGTTCTACGATGTTTGTACATGGGGGAAAGGGGGGAGGGCAATAGACAAAGTCCCGGAGGTTCCACCCCTAATTCTAGGTTGTTGGAGACTGGGCGGTTGACTTTTATATTCATTTGGGTGCTGAAGATTAATGAGAATAGTATGTGTACACGTTTTGGTGGGAAGACCCATTTTGCTTAGTTTATAGAGGATACCATTCTGCCACACCTTTCCTCTTAAAAATTGAAGTGTGAAAATAATATCAAAAACTGTGTATCCTAATGTAATCAACAGACACACCAATCAAAACTGCATTTATATATGTTTTGTTCTAGGAGGAAGAGTATGATCACCCTACCCTCAGTGTTTTGCATAAAAATGGTTCGTGCAACACACAAAAAAGACAAGGATGTGTTGCAGGACGAACGCCCGCATCCATAGGGTTACAGACAGCTTGAAACGGGCAGTCGCATCCTTGGGGCTGACAGACAAAGTGGAACCGACGCTTGCATCCCCGGGCGGACTGACTTCTTGTAACAAACGCGCCCATTCCCAGGGCAGGCAGGCAGGCAGATTGGAATGGACGCTCGCTTATCAAGGGCTGACCGACAGGTTGGAACCCAGGCGCTTATCCCGAGGGCTGACAGATAGCTTGGAAACCACGCTCGCATTCCCCGGGCAGACAGACTGAGTAAAGCCAATAGTTGCCTTTCCAAGGTTGACAGATAGCTTGGAATCCACGCTCATATTCAGTGGCAGACAGACTGAGTAGAGCCAATAGTTGCCTTTCCAGAGCTGACCGACAGCATGGATTCAATGCTCACATCCTCAGGAATAATAGACAGCTTGAAAAAATTTTCAGTTCTAGATATTTTTACTTTGAATGAGAGGGATGCGTGATAACAAATTTATATACGTATCTCAATTTAATAACACCAATGCGGACAATTATTTGCCAATCTCGAGAAAAAAAAGTCGTCGTGAAAACGTCTCCGGTGTTTCGTGGTAATAATTTTCTAATTCGTTCGAAACTCCACATGCTTCCGATAATATCTGAGGTGCACTTTAGTGTGTACCAACGTGCGTTGTGTTTACAATTATACAGGAAACGATGCTACTCACACTAAAATGACACTACACCAAATAGTTCACCCTTTGGTTATTAGTTTGCCATGATGTTGCAGTCGGTAACAATATTTTATAATTTATTCGGATTCTATTTGGTGGTGATGTGGCCTAATTATTGATGCCTTTCACAACTATATATTATGGACAGAAATGGACTCAGAGTCAAGAAAATTGCGCTTTTTTGTCTCGAATTGCATTTTTTCCCAGGGGGGGGGGGGGGCACCGGATCCCCTCCAACGAAAGAGGCGCACCCCTGCTCGGCTCGGTTGATGCCATGCATCATATTCCATGCGCCCCTAGATATATACAAAAGCAGCATCTAAATTGAGGCGAAAGGTAAGTTAACCCTAACCCTATCCTAATCCTAAGGTAAGTATTTTATTAAATATTCACCTTCTTTAATCTATTAAAAACTGATTGACGAACAGACAATTGACGAATTTGTGCATTGGTATGTGATAAAAATGGAAATGACAAGACAGGAAGACACCAGAAGCTCCATCTCGAAGGCTTTGGTACCAGAATGTTACTTTTATTCAGGGATGTTCGAATTAGGTGACTGATGTACGCATCCTTGATGCTTTCGCAGTAGTTTGTCAGTCGAATTTAAAGACATTCGAATTGGGTGACTGAGGGACACCATCCATGAAAGTATCGTTCCACCCTCGAATGAGTTGTCTGAAAGACACCCACCCAAAACCTATATCCTCACCTGAAAAATAGCCAGATAAAAATATTTTATAATTCAAAGGTTCCAAACTTAATCAATCTGGGCGCGTGATTTCGAGTTTCCTTCCATAATGTGATAGCAGGTATGATTGTGTTAATGAAAGACGCCAAACGTTAAACACTCAGCAACAAAATAGATCCATTCAAAGTTTAAAAAGTCCAAAATTACTCAGCTTAGGCTCTGTAGATATCAATGTCAGGTTGGAAACTTTTACAAACACTTCGTCGCCCTGGCGTAAATAAAATGCCGCTCCTAAATAACTGGAATATTCACCGAAAGAACGTCTAAGGTCCCTGCATTTAGTAACAGAGTTCTGAGCCAACAGTTCTTCTCCTCCTTCTCTGTAAATCACGTTATATCTATAGAGATAATGTGACAAACTAGGTGATTGCATTGTTTCTAGACGCTGTCTGCTTTCAGCTGTTTTCGCATCATAAAGCTCAAAAAATGAAATCTGACTGTAGACAAAATACATGCCGGATGTGGGCACAACAAGACGACCGACACGATAGCGGATGTTTTGGGTGAAAGCCAGATCAATATTGTGGATCCACTCTTCTACAGGGAACACGTTACCTGGAACTAAAACGGGTAATATTTTAAAATATTTCGAGAACAGAATATCATGTTGAATATATATATATACAACTCACAGGTGCATAATTACAAAATAAGGTTTGTTAATAGTGTATTTCTGTGCATAGTTACGAAAGGATACTTACACTGTTAACCATCAAAAGCCTATTTATAACTTTTGCGACCCCAGAACAGGTGCCCTTAACATGTCATCACGAGGTGGTCTTACTGACAAAAGACAAATTACATTAGCAGTGGTTTCTAGTCAAGTCTTGGCTGTCTGTTAAGGCAGCCAAGACTTAACTAGAAATCACCGCTAAGCCATTAGATATATAGAGACTGTGGAATGGTAGGAATTAACAGGCAGCCAAGACTTAACGAGAACTCACTGCTAAGCCATTAGAAAAATAGAGACTGTGGAATTGTGGGAATTAACAGGCAGCCAAGACTTAACCAGAAATCACTTCTAAGCCATTAGATATATAGAGACTGTGGAATGGTGGGAATTAACAGGCAGCCAAGACTTAACCAGAAATCACTTCTAAGCCATTAGATATATAGAGACTGTGGAATGGTGGGGATTAACAGGCAGCCAAGACTTAACTAGAAATCACTGCTAAGCCATTAGATATATAGAGACTGTGGAATTGTGGGAAGTAGCAGGCAGCCAAGACCTAACCAGAAATCACTGCTAAGCCATTAGATATATAGAGACTGTGGAATTGTGGGAAGTAGCAGGCAGCCAAGACCTAACCAGAAATCACTGCTAAACCATTAGATATATAGAGACTGTGGAATGGTGGGAATTAACAAACAGCCAAGGCTTAACTAGAAATCACTGCTAAACCATTAGATATATAGAGACTGTGGAATTGTGGGAATTAACAGTCAGCCAAGACCTAACTAGAAATCACTGCTAAGCCATTAAACGTATAGAGACTGTGGAATGGTGGGAATTAACAGGTAGCCAAGACTTAACTAGAAATCACCGCTAAGCCATCAGATATATAGAGACTGTGGAATTGTAGGAATTCAAGACACTTGTCCAGGCCTTTAGGAGTTAAGGCAAATTCGAGGGAACCATTGTTGTTAATAGCGGATTTTTAAATATGAAGTGGGGTCAGGATCGACCATTTAATATTTCGTTCCTCAACGCTAATAATGAACCTCCGCGATACATTCTTGTCATGTAACAACAGTTTTGTAGCAAAAACCTTACACGTAAGGACTCAATATGATGTGGGATGCGGTGGGCACCAATATCATGTGGTAGGCGGTGGGCAGCAATATGATGTGGCAGGCGGTGGGCACCAATATGATGTGGCAGGCGGTGGGCACCAATATGATGTGGGGGCGGTGGGCACCAATATGATGTGGGATGCAGTGGGCACCAATATGATGTGGGATGCGTGGGCGCCAATATGATATGGGAGGCGGTGGGCACCAATATGATGTGGGAGGCAGTGGGCACCAATATGATGTGGGGGCGGTGGGCACCAATATGATGTGGGAGGCGGTGGGCACCAACATGATGTGGGATGCGGTGGGCACCAATATGATGTGGAAGGCGGTGGGCACCAATATGATGTGGGAGGCGGTGGGCACCAATATGATGTGGGGGCGGTGGGCACCAATATGATGTGGGATGCAGTGGGCACCAATATGATGTGGGATGCGTGGGCGCCAATATGATATGGGAGGCGGTGGGCACCAATATGATGTGGGAGGCAGTGGGCACCAATATGATGTGGGGGCGGTGGGCACCAATATGATGTGGGAGGCGGTGGGCACCAACATGATGTGGGATGCGGTGGGCACCAATATGATGTGGAAGGCGGTGGGCACCAATATGATGTGGGAGGCGGTGGGCACCAATATGATGTGGGAGACGGTGGGCACCAATATGATTTGGGAGGCGGTGGGCACCAATATGATGTGGGAGCGGTGGGCACCAATATGATGTGGGATGCGGTGGGCACCAATATGATGTGAGAGGCGGTGGACAGGGTTGACTTATTAATAGTTCATTCCTCAACGATAACTATGATCCCCCACGAGCCCTTCGTGCCATACAACAACGGTTTGTAATACAATGTGTACGTTAGGGCACAAAATGACTGGGGAGATAGATCCATTAAGATTTAATTCCCTAACCCTATGCACGAATCAGTACTACACCTCGACCCATTTTACAACAGTTTTTATTACACTCTTATATATTTATTTTTTGGGGTTTAACGACACTTTCTACTGCCAGGGTCAACTCGTGTCGACAGTTTTACGGGTAGAGAAAGCCGGAGTACCCGGCGACAACCACCGAGCAGCGGCGAACAACTGTCAGACTCCCAGCGTACTAACTCCACACAAGCAGGGTTAGCATTGGTTGAAGACAAACGTATCACCGACGTGCAGTACGCCTTAGTACACAATGCCACCGTGCCCCGCGTGGGAAAATAGGAATAAGTATCTTGCCCAAGGACACAACGTGGTTGCTGCAGGTGGAATTCGAACCGAGGACCTCCCGGCTTGCAGTCTGTATCTTTACCTGCTGAGCCAGCGCGCTCCCACTTATACGTAACGACACAATATAATGTGGGGAGCAGGATTGATCCATCAACGCTAACACTGAACCACCACGACTCCTTTTAGCCAAGTAATATTATATATAGCTCGCCCACTTAACTGCTGATGTACAGGACTCCAGGCAGGAGCCATAAAGTGGTGTCATAGTCACGCGATCCAGCTACGCCATGTTTAGATGCCCTGGTAGCCCGCGTGACGTCATTCCCGTAGTGATACGCGGTCTTATTGCGCTTGCGTAGCGCGTGTTGTAAGGGTGACACGTGTTTCCGCCGTCCATTTTGCATATTGGATGCCACCAGCTTGGTTTCGTGGCTGCTACAATAGCACAGGGGTATGTGCGGAGGGTGTGTTCATTTGTATATAAGTAAATCTAATTACCCAAATAGGCCCGACAATTTCCCCCAAAACTACAGAAACGGACTTATTATTTAGAACAGATTCTATCAGAATCCTTCCTTTTCCAATACCAAACGCGTTCCTTTGTATAGGGGTCAATCTAGTTACCCAGAATCCTCGGATATTTCGTAGAATTACCCAAACAGACCCGCCAAGTTTTACAAGTTAGGATATTTCCTGAATCTTCTGCTTGTATTCTGCAGTATACTCCAGTAGAGTAGATGAGTGTTTCAGTTGGAAAAGTTTTATGGCTAACCCTATTTTAATAATAGCATGTAGCGCTATAAGGTGCAGTCTGTTGCATGAGAGTTCTTTTACTGGATCGGATTTTCACAAGAATTACCGTGTTCTACCTATTACAGACGCTATTTTAGCTTCTCCAACCTAGCAGTCTATCTAGTCCTACCTTTTCTTGCCCCCCCCCCCCCCTCTTTGTTACGACCTCTAACCTCGTCCAAGTCTTGTAAATACCAGTCGGATTGCTTGATTTCCCGTAATCTGTATCTACCAATACAGAGTTATCTCCCTTGTGTATATCGTAGGCCTCTATGATTCTCAATCCCAAAAGACAATCGAGCATGGATAGTTATTACTCGAACGACTCCAATCTTCTCGAGCAAATAAGCTATCGCCTAGTGACTCGAACAGGCATCATTCGGACGACTCGAAAATCCTCGAACAAATTAGATAAAGAGCAGCTGCTTGAAGGAGTGACTCCATATACTGCTCTAGGACTCATCTTGGTATTTGAGAATACCTATGACATGGTGATGTACTTTTTGAGGATACCATTTGTGGATACCTTTTAAGGAATATCTATCTAAAGATAGTTATGCCTCCTAACCCTATTCATCACCAAGCTTCTGGACCACCGCATAGCCTTCATAGCTCCAAGGCCACTACTTGTCGGAAGTCTATAGTCGCCACCATCTGTCCTGTGATCAGCCGATACTGTATTCACTTTTAGTATGGTGTTCTATCAGCCTTGCAATCTTGTACCTTTACTACCCTGTTCCATTACTATAGACTACTACTACCCTGTACAATTACTATAGACTACCACTATTCTGTCATGTGTTGGAGTATCTCTCCATTACTGCCCTGCACCATTACAATAGACTACCACTGTTCTGTCATGTGTTGGAGTGTCTCATCATTAATAACTTGTGTCATTACTACGGCTCTTAGTAAACTACTACAGCTAAGGGCCCCAGTTCGTATAACTTTCAAAGTTGTATTCCTCTATTAGAAGCAGTCCAGTAACGTCAGAAAGAGCAATTTTTTCATACAAATTCCAAGTTTCCAAAATAAGCTATAGATCGAGCAGTTACTAAAAAAAGTCATTGGTCGAACAATACGAATCCCATAGAGATAATGAGCCATCGAGTAATTGGCGGTTCCACACCCGTCTCTACGACTCATCTCAGTATTTGAGGATACCGACAACATAGCTCCTATACAGCTAACAGTATATCGGTATATGAGGATACCTACGACATAGCTCCTATACAGCTCATAGTATCTCGGTATATGAGGATACCTACAGCATAGCTCCTATATAGCTCATGGTATCTCGGTATATGAGGATACCTACAACATAGCTCCTATACAGCTTAGTATCTCGGTATTTGAGGATACCTACAACATAGCTCATATAAGCTCATAGTTAGTAATTCAAGGAATTTAAAGGAAACGCGAGAGGCAATAAAGCGGGGCTCAAGCTGCAGGCATAAACTGTTTTACATATCAAAGAGGATAACGATGTAAAATCCATTCAACACCAAGGGTGAGAACAGGTTGGCTAAAAAACACAGTAACTTTATATTTGTTTGTGTGTTTGTGTGTGGTAAGTGAAACCAAAAGAGATATCATGCTGCACCCCCCCCCCCCCCCCCACCAAAAAAACCAAGCCGCCTGAAACTAACAAAAACGTTCAATGTTTTTTTTTTTTGTATTGTGTATAGATACCTCTCAGGAACCCACGGCGGCTTCACCATACAGCAGCAAAGCCAATAGTGTGCAGGCAGAGGCCTGGTGAAACACGTCAGAATACAGACTCATTGTCATCCTGAAGGGTAATATAATCGCAATACACCATGTACTGATTAAGGTTAAGTATTCGATGTGCTGACCAGATACAAACACATTCAACACGACAGTGCCAGAAACAGAGTGCGCCCCCACCCCTCTTACCACTGAAAAGAGAATATGACATGAAGAAGAATGACGTCATAGTCCGACATGCAATATATGAAGGAGAACCCTCAGCCTCCCACCCCCTTCACCAACTCGCCACTAAAAAGAGAATCAGAAATGATGACAAATGACGCCAGAGCCCGACATGCGATATTTAAGGAGGACTTCTCCCCACCCACCGCTAAAAGAGATCAAAAATGATGAAGAATAACGCCAGAGCGTGTGAGGGGGATGGTTAGCCCCAGTCAAATGGTTAGGATTAACCCTAACCCAACATGACAGTGCCAGAAACAGAGTGTCCCCACCCAATCACCGCATAGAAGAACATCCGAAATGATGAAGAATAAGTGGTAGGGTGGGGGTAAAGCCACAGACAAATGGTGAATGTCGCCAGAGCCCGACAGGCGATACGTGAGAGGGGTTAAGCCTCAGTCAAATAATGAGGAATGACGCCAGAGTCCGTCAAATGGAGCAGAATAAAGCCAGAGCTCGACAAGCGGTAAGTGAGGGGGAGGGGGTAAAGCCTCCGACAAATGCTGAAGAATGACGTCAGAGCCCGACACGCGAAATGTGGGGGGTGGGGGTGGGGTGGGGGTGGGGGTGGGTGTTGTGTAAACCTCAGTCAAATAATGAGGAATGGAAACAGAACCTGACAGGAGATATGTGCCGGGGTGGAGGGTAAGCCTTAGTCAAATGATCCAAACGGTATTCCAACGGAAGTAAAATTAATCGATGCAGTTGTTCAAATAAGCTTGCCCCACTAATATGGTGTGACAGTACGAGGGTTAATCCTCAGTCAAATAATGAGGAATGACAACAGAACCTGACAGGAGATATGTGGCGGAGGGGGGGGGGGGGGTGTAAGAGTAAGCCTTAGTCAAATCATCCAAACGGTATTCCAGATTTCCCCACTGCTATGGTTCGACAGTACCTGGCCATGCTTCTATCGTCGCAGTGAACACCATCATGAAGAATGGCAAATTCCGGTATTTTAAAAAAAAAAAAAAACTAAAGACGGTGAAGTTGCTGGAAATACATACTTCAGATAAGGGTTTAATTTGTAAGAAACGTAAATGGATGTCTGAAACTGATATGCGGCGTCCGTGCTGGCAGGAGGTGGACACTTTGGATATACAAAAATTCTGGTGAACAGATACGGAATTGACATGAAATTCAGTTTGCAGGAACGAAATCAGGTCATCAAACGAAACCAAGTCGTCAAGAGCACTGCCCAGAGTCTGTACAATGGCGTCAGTCACATCATTTGAGCCAATCTGCAGACGAACTACATTGGGACAAAACGTCCGGATAAACTCCAGGTCCTATTCTTTCAGACATTCCAGAGTCGAACTTTCTCGGTCCTGGAAACGGCACATCACTGTCCTGCCCTGGAACGTACTCAGATTCAGAGACCGAGCAAAGCAATATTGTGTCGGGAATCCGACATTCCCATACAAATGACCACCCAACAGGGCGATAAAAGAACCACCGATAAATTATACTGTGACGAGAATCTGACATTGCCATACAAATGAAGCCCCAACAGGGCGATTAAATAACTACCGACTCACATTAGGAAAGAGACAAACCAGAAAGTAAAATATTATGAAACGTCTTGTAAACGCTAACTGTCTGAAATTATTATTATTGCTGTTGGTGCAAGATAGCAAAAGGACGCGAAGTTCCTGAAATAAGTTATTACATAGTTCAAACTCATTCAGTTCAAATTTGTTCATATACATTTCATTCAATTGACACGTTTGTTGAATTCACTAATCACTATACAATATTTCGTCAGCTGAGTGATAGAATGTTCTGTGTCCCATGGGGGATATAGAACGTTCTAGCACTCAGGCGACGAGTTGTTCACTCCGTTATGTTTGTTCTGTTCATCTCAATCTTGGTTGTGTTCGTTCTGTTCTGTTCAATCATCGATCTGTACACAGTTCAGTTCTGACCAACTAGTTTATCTTCGGTGTGTTCATTTCATAGTCCGTTCACTCCGAGCACTCCTTTTTGTAATGGCAGGTTTTAATTACTCTGATGGGTGTTATCTAACCCTTTTCGTACCCTCCTGTGTTTATGTCAAATCGCGGAATCCAAGTTTGTAACAGAGCTCTAAATTCAGCACACCATTTTGTACAGGATAAGTCAAAGAGTTGTACGTGGAGTCACATTTGCTCTGTAGCTCCTTGCTCCATAAGATTCGAGACAGTTCCAGCTAGAAGGCTGTTCTACCCTACTGGAGTTTACACCAGAACAATATCACGGATACATGTATAGAAGCAGAGGAATCTGAAAGAATGCGAACTGGTAAACTTGTCGGGTGTATTTGAGTAATTGCTCAAAGTATCTGAGGATGCTGAGTAATTAGATTGACTCCTATACAAAGGAACTCACCTGTTATTGAAAAGAAGGATTCCGTGGGAATCCGTACCAAATAAAGTCCTTTTCGGTCCTTTTCAGTAGTGTAGTGTTTTTGGATGATTTGGGGAAATTGACGGGTCTATTTGGGAAATTAGATTTAATATTATACAAAGAAACACCCCCTGAACATAACCCCGTCCCTAGCGTCCTATCGCAGACCATGGGGTCACATACCACACACGTGCTACCATAGAAACTAAGATGAATAGCCAAAACTAAGACGACGGAGATAAGGTATCGTTGTATCATCACAGAATGTGTGACTGACCTGTTAATCAAACTATGCAATTCTAGAATCGCCCAGCGCCCTACAAATCACAGTACCGGATTGTCAGTTATCATATGATAGTTGACAGTTTGGCCCAACTCGGTTTCATTTCTAGTGTGACTAGCTCAAGCGCTTTAAATGTCAATCTGTACTTTAACCCTTTACCCAACGTAACGGCCAAAACCGGCCCAGCGCTATTCTCAAAAATCGCCAATTAATTTTCAAAATATTTTCATTTGTTGTCTCGAAAACATAGGTTATGACCCCTCGTTGGAACGAGCTCGTCGAGCTCGTTCCAACGAGGGGTCATAACCTATGTTTTTGAGACAAAAAATGAAAAAAATTAGTTATTCAAGAATTTTTTTTGCAAGTGTCGTCTGCTTTTCATGTTAGGTAAAGGGATAAGTTGCTCCTCGAGCCTTTACACCTGCTGCTTCTGTAAAACTCATTTATCTTCCTGATATCTTGATAGAAATTAAGTCCTACATTGTTAATTTTCTACTCTTATTATATTCCTCAGTTCGTTTTGCATTTAATTTAATGTTAATTAAAAAGTGGTAATGTCATGAGCGAATTATGTCACTTCAATAGTAACTTTGGAACGACTGACGTAAAAAACCACGCCCCCACCGGAACTATTCCAGTTCCACATCAGTTAATTAAAATGAATTTTCCTTCTGAATATTTTTAAAAATCCTTTCTTTCCTCTGTGAACAGGTTCGTTAGCACAGTTGACAAAATCCAAATAGAAATGTCTTATCTTATGGCTGAATGCCATTCCCCAAATGCGACTGGAACGCCACATAAAATAGTAAAATACCGAACGAAAGTCACAAAAATAAAACTGGGCCATTTCCAATATGAAGATTTGACACAGAAAGTGATGTATTCATACGCGCTAGTTTTTCAGAGTTGCATTTGCGAATATTTTGTGTTAAATTATTTTTAATGAAAGACATTTTGGTCTAAAATGTCATTTATTAAAGAGAGTGACCCTTTCTTACGGCAAGTTATGGTATATAATTCGCCTAGAGACAGGACTATTTCGTATTTCCTTCCTGCTAATTTTAGAAATGTTTCCGTGTTTACACTAAGTTGGATTATATCTGACAATAGTTTGGGTTGAATTATTATACTAAAAGAACTCTTTATTCCAAATGTCATGTAATAAACCGAGTAATCAATTTGTTTTGATCGTTACGGTAAATAATTCATCGAGAGACGGGACGTGAGTAAATCACGAGGGCGTAGCCCGAGTGATTTACGAAACACTCCCGTCTCGAGATGAATTATTTACCGTAACGCTCAAAACAAATTGATTACTCTCTATATACTTATTGTTCATTGCCTAGAGAACATCGATTGTACGACGCCATACGTGTAAAATTGTATATAGAAACCTATTCCTAATAATGTCCAACTGAATTGCATATATTTTTTTACAACTGTGCCTCAATAAAAAAAGCAAAAACACAAATAACAATCACAGGTTTACCATTTGATGTCGAACTGATCATAGAATGCATGGGTGTTTTTAATTAATACTGACCTCATTGTGGGTCAAAGAATACATGGATGTTTTAATTGATACTTACTGCACCATTGACCTTGGAATACGTGGATGTTTTAATTAATACTGACTTCGCTGTTGATCACAGAATGCATGGATGTTTTACTTAATAGTCACTGCACTATTGGCCATAGCATACGTGGATGTTTTAATAAATACTGTCCCCATTGTTGATCATAGAATGGTTGGGTGTTTTAAATAATACTGACCTCGTTGCCAATCATAGAATGCATGGATGTTTGGGTACTTAACGCACTATTGGTCATAGAATACGTGGGTGTTTTAATTAATACTGACCTGGTTATTGATCGTAGAATACATGGATGCTTTAATTAATACTTATGACACTATTTCCCATAGAATGCATGGATGGTTTAATTAATACTTATGACACCATTTCCCATAGAATACATGGATGATTTAATTAATACTTATGACACTATTTCCCAGAGAATGCATGGATGTTTGGGTACTTAACGCACTACTGGTCATAGAAAACGTGGGCGTTTTAATTAATACTGACCTGATTATTGAGGGTAGAATACATGGATGCTTTAATTAATACTTATGACACTATTTCCCATAGAATACATGGATGGTTTAATTAATACTGACCTCATTGTTAATACTTACGTCCTTGTTTGTCGAATAATGCAAGGATATTTCAATTAATACGTACTGCCCTACTAGTCAAAGAATACGTGGGTGGTTTATTAATACAGACTTTATTGTTGAACAAAGAATACGTGGATGTTTTAATCAATGTTGACTTAATTGTTGGTCATAGAATACGGAGATGTTTTAATTGATACTCGCTTCCTTGTGGCTCATAGAATGCATGTATGTTTTAATTAATACTGACTTCTTCGTTGATCATATAATGCTTCGGTATTTTAATTAATACTAACTTGCTTTTTGGTCAAAGAATGCATGAATATTTTAATTAATACTCACTTCCTTACTGATCATAGAATTCATGGATAGTTTAATTAATACTGACGTCATTGTTGTCATAGAATACATGGATGCCTTAATTTATACTGACGTCATTGTCGATCATAGAATGCATGGATGCCTTAATTTATACTGACGTCCTTGTTGATCATAGAATTCATGGATAGTTTAATTAATACTGACGTCATCGTTGGTCATAGAATGCATGGATAGTTTAATTAATACTGACGTCATTGTTGATCATAGAATTCATGGATAGTTTAATTAATACTGACGTCATTGTTGATCATAGAATTTATGGATAGTTTAATTAATACTGACGTCATTGTTGGTCATAGAATGCATGGATAGTTTAATTAATACTGACGTCATTGTTGATCATAGAATTCATGGATAGTTTAATTAATACTGACGTCATTGTTGATCATAGAATTCATGGATAGTTTAATTAATACTGACGTCATTGTTGGTCATAGAATGCATGGATAGTTTAATACTGACGTCCTTGTTGGTCATATAATGCATGGATAGTTTAATTAATACTGACGTCCTTGTTGATCATAGAATGCATGGATAGTTTAATACTGACGTCCTTGTTGGTCATATAATGCATGGATAGTTTAATTAATACTGACGTCCTTGTTGATCATAGAATGCATGGATAGTTTAATTAATACTGACGTCCTTGTTGGTCATAGAATGCATGGATATTTTAATTAATACTTACTTCCTTGTCGATCATAGAATGCATGGATATTTTAATTAATACTTACTTCCTTGTTGGTCATGCTTCATATTGCTGCCCATAAGATGTGCAACGGGTCTTCCTGTGTCTTCACTTGGATAATTAGTTCGTGACAGAGGCATTTTAATATTACCTGCAATAAATAATTGACATTTCTCTGTGCGTATGGATATAAATGAAGATAAATGTGCAAACAGAATATAATTGTTCATCAAGTACTATAACGATTAACTATTTCTCTTAGTCAAACAGCAAGCGCCCGATCATCAAGTACCATAACGATTAACTACTTCTCTTAGTCAAGCAACAAGCGCCCGATCATCAAGCACTATAATGATTAACTACTTCCCTTAGTCAAGCAACAAGCAACCGATCATCAAGCACTATAACGATTAACTACTTCCCTTATCCAAGCAACAAGCGCCCGATCATCCAGCACTATAACGATTAACTACTTCCCTTATCCAAGCAACAAGCGCCCGATCATCAAGTACTATAACGATTAACTACTTCTCTTAGTCAAGCAACAAGCGCCCGATCATCAAGTACTATAACGATAAACTACTTCTCTTAGCCAAGCAACAAGCGCCCGATCATCAAGTACTATAACGATTAATTATTTCTCTTAGTCAAGCAACAAACGTTCGATCATCAAGCACTATAACGATTAATTACTTCTCTTAGTCAAGCAACAAGGGCCCGATCATCAAGTACTATAACGATTAAAAACTTCCCTTAGTCAAGCAACAAACGCCCGATCATCAAGCACTATAACGATTAACCACTTCTCTTAGTCAAGCAATAAGAGCCAGATCATCAAGCAGTATAACAAGTAACTACTTCTCTCAGTCAAGCAACAAGCGCCCGATCATCAAGCACTATAACCATTAACTACTTCCCTTATCCAAGCAACAAGCGCCCGATCATCAAGTACTATAACGATTAACTACTTCTCTTAGACAAGCAACAAGCGCCCGATCATCAAGTACTATAACGATAAACTACTTCTCTTAGCCAAGCAACAAGCGCCCGATCATCAAGTACTATAACGATTAACTACTGATCTTAGTCAAGCAACAAGCGCCCGATCACCAAGCACTATAACGATTAATTATTTCTCTTAGTCAAGCAACAAACGTTCGATCATCAAGCACTATAACGATAAACTACTTCTCTTAGCCAAGCAACAAGCGCCCGATCATCAAGTACTATAACGATTAACTACTTCTCTTAGCCAAGCAACAAGCGCCCGATCATCAAGTACTATAACGATTAACTACTGCTCTTAGTCAAGCAACAAGCGCCCGATCACCAAGCACTATAACGATTAATTATTTCTCTTAGTCAAGCAACAAACGTTCGATCATCAAGCACTATAACGATAAACTACTTCTCTTAGTCAAGCAACAAGCGCCCGACCATCAAGTACTATAACGATTAAAAACTGCCCTTAGTCAAGCAACAAACGCCCGATCATCAAGCACTATAACGATTAAAAACTGCCCTTAGTCAAGCAACAAACGCCCGATCATCAAGCACTATAACGATTAACCACTTCTCTTATTCAAGCAATAAGAGCCAGGTCATCAAGCAGTATAACGAGTAACTACTTCTCTCAGTCAAGCAACAAGCGCCCGATCATCAAGTACTATAACGATTAACTACTTTTCTTAGTCAAGCAGCAAGCGCCCCATCATCAAGCACTATAATGATTAACTCCTTCTCTTAGTCAAGCAGCAAGCGCCCCATCATCAAACACTATAATGATTAACTCCTTCTCTTAGTCAAGCAGCAAGCGCCCCATCATCAAGCACTATAACGATTAACTACTTCTCTTAGTCAAGCAACAAGCGTCCGACCATCAGGCACTATAACGATTAACTACTTCTCTTAGTCAAGCAACAAGCGTCCGACCATCAAGCACTATAACGATTAACTACTTCTCTTAGTCAAGCAACAAGCGTCTGATCATCAAGCACTATAATGATTAACTACTTTTCTTCAATCAAATTAGTCCAGGACCAAAGACGGCAGGTTTATAGTGTGAGGTTGGGGTAGATGTGAGAATTGTATACTTCATCAATCAAATTAGTCCAGGCTATAGCCAATAGGTTTATAGGGTGTGGTTCTGGTAGATATGGGAATGGGATACTCCATCAATCAAATTAGTCCCGGCTACAGTCAGCAGGTTTATAGTGTGAGGTTGTGGAAGATATGAGAATGGGATACTTCATCAATCAAATCAGTCCAGAGCCATAGGCGGCAGGTTTAGAATGTGTAGTTGGCGTAGACATGGGAATAGAATACTTCAATCAAATTAGTCCAAGGCTATAGACGACAGGTTTACTCTGAGGCATTGGGGTAGATATGGAAATGGGATACTTCATCGATCAAATTATTTCCGACCACAGACGGCAGGTTTACAGTGTGGGTTTGGGATAGATATTGGAATGGGATACTTCAAGCAAATTAGTCCATGTCCATAGTAGGCAGGTTTAAAATGTGGGGTTGGGATAGATCAGGCCTTAGCTGGCAGGTTTATTATGTGGGGTTGGGATAGATATGGGCATTGGATACTTTTTCAGTCAAACTAGTCCTGGCCACAGCCGGCAGGTTTATAGTGAAGGGTTGACAGAAATGGGATACTTCCTAAATCAAACTAGTCCAGGCCACAGCTGGCAGGTTTATAATGTGGGGTTGGGGTAGATATGGGCGTTGGATACTTTATCAAGCAAACTAGTCCTGGCCACAGTTGGCAGGTTTATAATGTGGGGTTGCGGTAGATATGGGCAGTGGATACTTTATCAATCAAACTAGTCCTGGCCAAAGGCAGCAGATTTGTAGTGTGGGGTTGGGGTAGATCAGGCCTTAGCCGGCAGGTTTATAGTGTGGGGTTGGGGTAGATCAGGCCTTAGCCGGCAGGTTTATAGTGTGGGGTTGGGGTAGATCAGGCCTTAGCCGGCAGGTTTATAGTGTGGGGTTGGGGTAGATCAGGCCTTAGCCGGCAGGTTTATAGTGTGGGATTGGGGTAGATCAGGCCTTAGCTGGCAGGTTTATAATGTGGGGTTGGGATAGATATGGGCATTGGATACTTTTTCAATGAAACTAGTCCTGGCCACAGCCGCCAGGTTTAAAGTGAGGGGTTGGAGTAGAAAGTGGAATGGGATACTTCATCAGTCAAATCAGTACAGGGCCATAGCCGACAGGTTTACTGTGTGGAGTTGGGGTAGACAGAAATGGGATACTTCCTCAGTCAAACTAGTCCAGGCCACAGTTGGCAGGTTTATAATGTGGGGTTGCGGTAGACATGGGCATTGGATACTTTATCAATCAAACTAGTCCTGGCCACAGCCGGCAGGTTTGTAGTGTGGGGTTGGGGTAGATCAGGCCTTAGATGGCAGGTTTATAGTGTGGGGTTGGGGTAGATCAGGCCTTAGCCGGCAGGTTTATAGTGTGGGGTTGGGGTAGATCAGGCCTTAGCCGGCAGGTTTATAGTGTGGGGTTGGGGTAGATATGGAATGAGGTACTTCATCAATCAAACTAGTCCTGGCCACAGCCGGCAGTTTTGTAGTGTGGGGTTGGGGTAGATCAGGCCACAGCCGGCAAGTTTGTAGTGTGGGGTTGGGGTAGATCAGGTCGTAGCCGACAGGTTTATATTGTGGGGTTGGGGTAGATCAGGCCTTAGCCGGCATGTTTAAAGTGTGGGGTTGTGGTAGATAGGGAATGGGATACTTCATCAATCAAACAAGTCCTGGCCACAGCCGGCAGGTTTGTAGTGTAGGGTTGGGGTATATCAGACCAGAGTTGGCAGGTTTATAGTGTGGGGTTGGGGTAGATATGGGTATTGAATACTTTATCAATCAAACTAGTCCAGGCCACAGTCGGCAGGATTGTAGTGTGGGGTTGGGGTAGATCAGGCCTTAGCTTACAGGTTTATAGTGTGGGGTTGGGGTAGATATGGACATTGGATACTTTATCAATCAAACTAGTCCTGGCCACAGCCAGCAGGTTTGTAGTGTGGGGTTGGGGTGGATCAGGCCTTAGCTGGCAGGTTTATAGTGTGGGGATGGGGTAGATATGGGCATTGGATACTTTATCAATCAAACTATTCCTGGTCACAGCCGGCAAGTTTATAGTGTGGGGTTGGAGTAGATTAGGCCTTAGCCGGCAGGTTTGTAGCGTGGGGTTGGGGTAGATCAGGCGAGAGTTGGCAGGTTTATAGTGTGGGTTAGGGTAGATCAGGCCAGAATTGGCAGGTTTATAGTGTGGGTTGGGGTAGATCAGGCCTTAGGCGGCAGGTTTATAGTGTGGCTTTGGTGTAGATAGGGAATGGGATACTTCATCTATCAAACTAGTCCAGGCCGCATCCGGCAGGTTTGTAGTGTGGGATTGGGGTAGATCAGGCCTTAGCTGGCAGGTTTATAGTGTGAGGTTGGGATAGATACGGGCATTGGATACTTTATCAATCAAACTAATCCTGGCCACAGTCGGCATGTTTATAGTGCGAGTTGGAGTAGACAGTGGAATGGGATACTTCATTAATCAAACTAGTCCAGGCCACAGTCGGCAGGTTTGCAGTGTGGGGTTGGGGTAGATAAGGCCTCAGTCGGCAGGTTTATAGTGTGGGGTTGGGGTAGATCAAGCCTTAGGCGGCATGTTTATAGTGTGGCTTTGGGGTAGATAAGGAATGGGATACTTCATCAATGAGTTGGCAGGTTTATAGTGTGGGTTAGGGTAGATCAGGACAGAATTGGCAGGCTTATAGTGTGGGTTGGGGTAGATCAGGCCTTAGGCGGCAGGTTTATAGTGTGGCTTTGGTGTAGATAGGGAATGGGGTACTTCATCAATCAAACTAGTCCAGGCCGCATCCGGCAGGTTTGTAGTGTGGGATTGGGGTAGATCAGGCCTTAGCTGGCAGGTTTATAGTGTGAGGTTGGGATAGATACGGGCATTGGATACTTTATCAATCAAACTAATCCTGGCCACAGTCGGCATGTTTATAGTGCGGGTTGGAGTAGACAGTGGAATGGGATACTTCATTAATCAAACTAGTCCAGGCCACAGTCGGCAGGTTTGCAGTGTGGGGTTGGGGTAGATAAGGCCACAGTCGGCAGGTTTATAGTGTGGGGTTGGGGTAGATCAAGCCTTAGGCGGCATGTTTATAGTGTGGCTTTGGGGTAGATAAGGAATGGGATACTTCACCAATGAAACTAGTCCTGGCCACAGCCGGGAGGTTTGTAGTGTGGGGTTGAGGTAGATCAGGCCTTAGCCGGCAGGTTTGTAGAGTGGGGTTGGGGTAGATAAGGCCTTAGCCGATAGGGTTATAGTGTGGGATTGGGGTACATCAGGCCTTAGCCGGCAGGTTTGTAGTGTGGAGTTGGGGTAGGTCAGGCCTTAGCCGGCAGGTTTGTTGTGTGAGGCTGGGGTATATTAGGTCTTAGCCGGCATTTTTATGGTGCTGGGATGGGGTAGATATGGGAATGGGATACTTCATCAATCAAATCAGAACAGAGCCATAGCCGACAAGTTTACAGTGTGGGGTTGTGTTAGAAAAGGAATGGGATATTTCATCAATCAAATCATTGCAGGGCCGCACCCGGCAGATTTATAATATGGGGGTTAGGGTTGATACGCTTCATAACATAATTATGGTGAAGTTGTCCTGTCTGACGCACTTTCAAATTAAAATAAAAATTAGAAGGCTGGCTTGATTCGGGGATGAGATGCTTTATAGAAATGAAAAGACTTCAACGGGGCCTACAGCCCACCATACTCGACACATGCACCGATTTTGTTTGTGGAATCGAACAAATGATTATGTTGTTTTAATGGATAAATTCAGTTCAAACCTCGGTGAATTGTATAAGTGTTGATCATATTAGGCTCATCAGAATGTAATGATGTCTCGATGCTCGAAGTTGCTGATATAAAATAATAATGGCTGCACTATCGAACAACTTGGTTGTTTTACGGAAGGCCCTGGCTGCTTAATAGAAGCGCTCGGTTGTTTTCGCGAAGTGCTTGGCTGCTTTATTAAATCGTTTGGCTTTTTTATTGAAGAGCCAAGCTGCCTCAAATTCTGATATAGTTGCAATGGGCACTTGTGTTCTATAACTGATAGAATCGGCCCATATCACGGTACGATGTATACATGTTCGTCTTGAGCAAAAGGATCAGTTCAGACTGTTGTATTGTCTTGATGATTAACGCTCGTGATGCTTATTTGCCGCCTGGCTGGTTTAATCGAAGTGCTTAGCTGCTTATCGAAGAGCACGGCTGCGTAACCACAGAGATAAGTTGCTTTATAGAAGATGTTGACTTATTCGATATTTTCATAGTTCAGCCAGCTATCATATTTGATAGAGTTGGATAGGTGTCAGTATGAAGTGCAGCGTACATACTTTTGTTATCGTTACCATGTATCTGTGACAAGATAGGCTTGTGTATACACTGTTGTCATTTGCTAGCCGACCTCTCTAATTTGGATTTTCTAATTCAGTTTGTTCCGTGTAAGTGACTTGGAACAGCATGAAAATACATTTTTCATGGTCAGTCGGATGGTATTTGCTCTCATTGGACACTGGGGTTGAATGAATCCAGTGAGAGACATATTTCTGGTTTTGTCAGTTACGGGGGATGGACTTTTTTATTCGTTTCAGCAAGTTAATATGCAGAAACCAATTGGTAGGGAAGAAAACTTGCCGTATTTGCCCGGTAGGGCTTCTGGTATGACTATGGGTTCGACCGAAGGGTCCTAACAAATACACAAAATCCCAAGTATTTTCCTCCAGGATGTTTTGAATGGACCACTTGAAATCGTATTGTGGTCAGAGATAACAGCGCGGTTGCACTTATCAGATTAAGTCAACTGCTAGTCGGGTACCCTCTGTTAGATCGCTCGTTGTGACAGATAGCTTGTTACAGGTGTAACTTTAGATCTGGCCTGCAATACAGGGAAAATCTGGAGTATAGTCGATTGTTGTTGAGGCTAGCTTGTTGTTAAACTGAACGCGAAGACATCTGTTATGTGGTTTAAGGAACCCTGTGACACCACCTGCTAATCAGCCTGAATATCATAGAACATTCTAGCACTCAGGAGACGATAAGGAATATCATAGAACATTCTAGCACTCAGGAGACGATAAGGAATATCATAGAACATTCTAGCACTCAGGAGACGATTTATTTATTTATTTATTCATTGATGTTTAAGGTCACATATTTATGCACAATGGCTAACCATGACCGTGACAGTTTTACGGGTGGAGGAAGCCGGAGTACCCGGAGAGAACCACCGAGCAACGACGAGCAGCTGCCAGCTCCCCAACATCGTAACTCCGCACTGCAGCACAGGCAGGGTTAGATTGGTTGAAGACATGCGTACCATCGACGTGCAGTACGCCTTAGTACACGGCGTCATCGTGCCCCCACGCGGGCAATGGAGATGAAGTGTCTTGCCCAAGGACACAACGCGGTTGCCGCGGGTGGGATTCGAACCGAGGACCTCTCGGCTTGCAGCCTGCACCTCTACCTACTGAGCCACCGCGCTCCCACTCAGGAGACGATAAGATACCGGAGAGTTGCTTTCTATATTAACCCTTTATAGCACGGTGGTATCTTCCAAGTCAGTTCAATGGCAGCAGTTGGAAGAGTCCATATTTATTATTTGGGGTTAGTCCAATGAATATTTTAAATATTGCTTAGTCTACACCACACATTTACCTTGTAGCCATCCCACATAATGATATTGTGACGTAGCCTGCAACCCGGCCGGAAAAAACGGCCTCTAGTGCTCAAAGGGTTAAATACGTCTCGCGCAGTAGTTGTGGAGGATACGTCTCGGGCAGTAGTAGTGGAGGCTACGTCTCGGGCAGTAGTTGTGGAGGATACGTCTCGGGCAGTAGTTGTAGAGGATACGTCTCGGGCAGTAGTTGTAGAGGATACGTCTCGGGCAGTAGTTGTAGAGGATACGTCTTGGGCAGTAGTTGTGGAAGATAGTCTTGTGCAGTAGTTGTGGGGGATACGTCTCGTGCAGTAGTTGTAGATGATACGTCTCGGGCAGTAGTTGTGGTGGATACGTCTCGTGCAGTAGTTGTAGAGGATACGTCTTGGGCAGTAGTTGTGGAGGATACGTTTCGTGAAGTAGTTTTAGAGGATACGTCTCGGGCAGTAGTTGTGGAGGATACGTCTCGTGCAGTAGTTTTAGAGGATACGTCTCGGGCAGTAGTTGTATAGGATACGTCTCCGGTAGTAGTTGTGGAGCATACGTCTCGTGCAGTAGTTGCAGAGGATATGTCTCGTGCAGTAGTTGTAGAGGATACGTCTCGTGCAGTAGTTGTAGAGGATACGTCTCGGGCAGTAGATATGGAGGATACGTCTCGTGCAGTAGTTTTACAGGATACGTCTGGGGCTGTAATTGTAGAGGATACGTCTCGGGCAGTAGTTGTGAAGGATACATCTCGGGAAGTAGTTGTGGAGGATACGTCGCAGGCAATAAAACAGAAAAATTGCACTTCGCGTCATGAGGTGGCGGATTTGGGTTGGTAAAAAACAGTTTCCATAATGAGGTTGTTTATACAAGGACTGTAAGACGGGCCTTCTTTACTCCCTAAAACAGTAAAACTTTATGCAACTTGTAGCGGTTTCAAGTTGCTATTCTGTGGTTCTCAATGGGTAACACGCTTCCCTGAAACAGTAACACTTTATGAAGCTAGCAACGGTTTCTCTTTTACTATGCTATGGTTTTTAATGGGTACCCCCCCCCCCCCCCCCTTAAACAGTAACACTTTATGAAGCTAGTAACGGTTTCTCGTTGCAATTCTATAGTTCTTAATAGGTAACCCGCCCCTTTAAATAGTAACACTTTATGAAGATAGTAACGGTTTCTCGTTGCAGTTCTGTGGTTCTCAGTGGGTACCCCCCCCCCCCCCTCTAAAACAGTAACAGTGCATGAAAAATTATGACTCACCTAGTGGAAAGATCTTCTATTATATAAGTTAATTGGATTTAACGACACGTTCGACCGACAGCGCCACCTCGTGTCAGACAATTTTATGGGTGGAGGTAGCCGAAATACCAAGAGAGAACTACCGGGCAGCGGTGAACACTATCACACCCCCAAGATAATGACTCCATACAAACAGGGTTAACCTTTTTCCTAACATGAAAGGTATACATTTGCAAATAAAATTCTTGAATAACTATTCTTTTCATTTTTTTGTGTCTAAAACATAGCTTATGACCCTCATAGGAACGAGCTCGTTGTGCTCGTTCCTATGAGGGGTCATAAGCTATGTTGCGTAGACAAAAAGTGAAAAAATAATGAAAACCACCACGTTCCCCCACGTGCGCAATCCGATTAAGTGTCGTCAGTGGCCCAGAAATTGCACGTGTCACACGCCTATGGGAGGGGCGAAGGTGCATTCCATTACACAACTACGCAGTAATGGATTTTAATACTCATTCATGGGGTGGAGAGGGTGAATTTCATTACACCAACTACTGGAGGTAGTTGGAGGATTCCATTACATAATTACGCAGGGATGGATTCTATTATTAACCATATATGAGTGCAGAGGGTAAATTGCATTCAACCAACAACGGGAGGGAGATTTCGTTACATATCTGCGCAGGGGTGGATTCTATTACTCATCGATGGAGTGGAGAGGGTGAATTTCATTACACCAACTTCGGAAGAGTGTTGGAGGATTCCATTACATAACTTCGCATTGGTGGATTCTATTACTCACTACACATCTACGGAGTGGAGAGGGTGGATTTCATTACACAATTACGGAAGGGTATTGGAAGATTCCATTACATATCTATGCAGGGGTAGATTCTGTTTCTTTATTTATATAACAGAAGAATATCTATGAGACGAGCGACCAAGCCAGAATTATTTATAAAATGGAAGAATATCTATGGACGAACGATAAAATCAGCAGTATTTATATAACGGAAGAATATCTATGGGGCGAACGATAAAGTAAGCATTATTTATATAACGGAAGAATATCTATGGGACGAACGATAAAGTCAGCCTTATTCATAAAATGGTCGAATATCTGTGGGACGAACGGTAGTAGGACTTATTTATATAATGGAAGAATATCTATGGGACGAATGATAGTCAGACTTATTTATATAATGGAAGAATATCTATGGGACGAGCGATGAAGTCAGCCTTATTTATATAATGGACTAATATCTATGGAATGGACGATAAAGGGACTTGGTTGTGGGGTTAGAAACCGCACAGTACAGTGTAAATAGTTTGTGTTGCAGCATGAGAGATTGTAAATGTGATTATATGTCAAACAATTTCAACTTCTATAGTAGGTCTTGTTACAGACGAGTAGAATTCACATGACAAAATGATGGATGATCGAATTAGACTCTATGCGCTAAATTAAGTTACATGAATGGAATATGATGCAGCTATCTCCCATTTCATTTCGGTGATCATTTCTCCATCTATTTATTGTAAACGGTACGAAAAAATCGATGTTATTTTGTACGAACACCATCTCAGCAAATCCTATTATTATTTCAAATAATTCCCAAAAGATTCAATGTAAATCAAGCGAAAAACGAGAATGGGTATTTATAAAGAGTCCTGATTTGCAGTAATCACTCCATATTTACTCCTAACTTTATCTTGGAGAAAAAATCGATTGACCAAGTCGCAGACAAATTGTGTTTCTTCTGTGATTTACATTGTGTATTTGTCGCCAAGGCAATTGAATGGGTTTCATGATGAATAAAGCTGTGGACTGTGTTTATAAATCTCCAAATGTAAACAGAACTGATAAGAGATAATATTCTCGCAATCACGAGAACAGGAAACACCAAAGCAAAACCATCCAGAAACGGAAGTTAATTTTTCAATCGCGCTAGGCTAAAATCATTTCGTTATCGATTAGGCTTGCGTTACGATAATGTCTTTTACGTTTACCCCCAGTAACTTCCGGTATAAAATGCCACGCTACTTACCTCTTGCAATTTCCTCTCGGTATCTTCGCTCGATCGTCTGAAATAAACAAAACCGACATGAGAAAAGTTTCACCACGGCCATTATTAAATATTATCAAGGGACGAAGAGATTAAAGGTCAGCAGCTGGCATTACCATGGACAGGCGAAATTAGAGATAAAAAAAATAGCTCTAACATTCACAGGTGGGATTCGCGATAGTTATTATCACAGAAAGGGGAAATAAGAGGCCAACAATCGGCGTTACCATGGGCAGACGAAATAAGAGGTCGAAATCGGCGTTACCATGGGAAGACGAAATAAGAGGTCGGCAAGCGGCGTTACCGTGGGCAGACGAAAGGGAGGTCGGAAAATGGCGCTAACAGTGGCAGGTGAGAATAGAGGTCCGTAAAGATGGCTAGCTAGCATTGACATTCGGAATCAGAATTCGCAAAATTGCATTACCATTGATAGTCAAAATCATAGGTTTGCACATTGCATTGCAGTGGACAGACGAACTAAAAGATCGGCACATGGTACTATGATGGACAGACGAAATCAAATGGTCTGAATAACGATGGACATGCGAAATCACGTGTCGGCACATGGCATTATCATGGACAGGCGAAATCACGTGTCGGCACATGGCATTATCATGAACAGGCGAAATCAAAAGGTTGTAAAATGGCATTATTATGGAAAGGTGAAATCAAAAGATCGGAAAATGGCATTACCATGGAGAGGCGAAATCACAGGTCGGCAGAAGGCATTATCATAGACGGGAAATCGTTGACTAGCTACTTTTAAATAGGAACAAATTTCACTGAATTTTTATACAAATCATGCAACGAAATTACAGTTTGAATCGCCAGCGATAGTTTAAAATCGTCCCATGAGTTCCAATGTGTTCTGTGTGCCAGTAGGCACATAGAACACATTGAAACTCGGGGGACGAACAGTGGCGTAGATAAAGGGGGGAGGGGGGTGCCACCAGAAGTTTTGTCGGAATTTTTTGGGGACCATTTTAGGCGAATTTATGCCAAATAACACTAATAACATTAAAATGCTGGCTTTGGGGATAAAAACATGCCATTTTGGGTACATTTTGGGTAAAAAAGACCAATTTTCATTACATTTGCAGTAAACAACAGATTCTTTCTGTTTGTTTGGATTTTTGTTGTTGTTACACTGTTGGAAAATTTTCGGTCTGTCGGAAAATTTTGGGCTTGCCCTTCCGCCAGCGAAAAGCTATCTATGCCACTGGGGACGAAACGGTAATACAGGTTCCTCTCGCTAATTTTGTTGTCGTTCTTTTTGTTGATAGTTGTCAAATGAATTGCTGACTGTCCTTCTCATGATTGTTTTTTTTATAGACGTGAAGGCGTGTAATTAACACTGAACGACACATGCGTGTCAATGGGTTAGTCGATATGGCACTTAGTTTAAACAGTATTTATTCAATAATTGACATGTGTATACATTTCACAATAACATTTGACTAACAAAAAATGAACAACACTAGATACAAAAAGTATACACAAAACAAGAAAGCATATTGTTGTGTATTAGAGGGATTCGACAGAAAGCTGAAGCTTATGTGGGTCGTCTCCCTGTCAACGTATAACTTACTCCTGTAGGTGGTACAGATGAACGGAAGAGCCCAAACGTCGTTGCATGAAGGCCGATATTCTCCATTCATTGTAAATTTACTACGTTAGTTGCTACGATTGGAGATCAAGCGGGTTAAGCGTCACATCAGAATAGATACGGAGCAGAGGAAGGCGCATCGACTGACAGGCAACGACGTGTGAGTCGTATGGGTTAGTCGATATGGCACTTGTGCCATCCCTTGTGGCCTCTCGTTGTATCCTTCCGCGCTGGCCCTCTTGCCATATCGATTAACCCATTCACTTGCTTCTGTCGTTCTGTGTATATTGATTTTTTAACCCTTTACCTAACCTGAAAAGCAGACGACACTTGCAAAAATAATTTTTGAATAACTAATTTTTTTCATTTTTTGTCTCAAAAACATAGGTTATGACCCCTCGTTGGAACGAGCTCGACAAGCTCGTTCCAACGAGAGGTCATAACCTATGTTTTTAAGACAAAAAATGGAAAAAATAATGAAACTTAATTGGGTATTTTTGAGAATAGCGCTGGACGGTTTTGGCCGTTAGTTGGGTAAAGGGTTAACAATTTTGGGGGTGAAAATAGCCCAAAATTGTTCATAAATCTACGAATGTACAACAATTAAATTCACGGATTATTATTTGTTTTGATCTTGGATGACATTGAGGGTAGTCTGTCGCTTGGTTTTCGTGCTAGATGACATTGAGGGTAGTCTGTCTCCTGGTTTTCGTGCTAGATGACATTGAGGGTAGTCTGTCTCCTGATTTTCGTGCTAGATAACATTGAGGGTAGTCTGTCGCCGGGTTTTCGTGCTAGATGACATTGAGGGTAGTCCGTCTCCTAGTTTTCGGGCTAGATGACATTGAGGGTAGTCTGTCTCCTGGTTTTCGTGCTAGATGACATTGAGGGTAGTCTGTCGTCTGGTTTTCGTGCTAGATTTCCATTATTTACATAAATCTATGAATGTACAATAATTAAATTCACAGATTATTATTTGTTTTGATCTTGGACGACATTGAGGGTAGTCTGTCGTCTGGTTCTCGGGCTAGATTTCCATTATTTACAAATTACTTTGAACTATTATCTTCTTCCATGAAAATCCACGTGGTTTGATTTGCTGTCTTAAAAAAACAGGTTGAATTTGTAGAACTTTCTTTCAAGGAGAAAATAAGGAATGTGTTATACTGCCATGAAACCCAGAAAATAAATATAATATTTAGAGAACTACCCATTTTCTGCATGATGGAAATGTCAGGCTGTGGACAACGTTGTCGATTTTTGGAGTGCGTTGGCTGACATTTTTGTCTTTACTTATGTTTTATAGTGTTTATTTATCAGGATGGGGGGAAGGGAGGGTTATGCTCACTAAACTGCCGTTAACTGATAATATCCTGTCCTTTTGCCGCTGTTCCTCATACCGTTAATTCTACTTGTATATACCAGATGTCACCACCATAGCGTTAATTCTACTTGTATATACAGGATGTCACGACCAAAGCGTTAATTCTACTTGTATATACCAGATGCCACCACCATAGCGTTAATTCTACTTGTATATACAGGATGTCACCACCATAGCGTTAATTCTACTTGTATATACCAGATGTCACCACCATAGCGTTAATTCTACTTGTAAATACAGGATGTCACCACCATAGCGTTAATTCTACTTGTATATACCAGATGTCACCACCATAGCGTTAATTCTACTTGTATATACCAGATGTCACCACCATAGCGTTAATTCTACTTGTATATACCAGATGCCACCACCATAGCGTTAATTCTACTTGTATGTACCAGATGCCACCACCATAGCGTTAATTCTACTTGTATATATCAGATGTCACCAACATAGCGTTAATTCTACTTGTATATACCAGGTGTCACCACCATAGCGTTAATTCTACTTGTATACACCAGATGTCACCACCATAGCGTTAATTCTACTTGTATATACCAGATGTCACCACCCTAGCGTTAATTCGACTTGTATTTACCAGATGCCACCACCATAGCGTTAATTCGACTTGTATATACCAGATGCCACCACCATAGCGTCAATTCAACTTGTATATACCAGATGTCGCCACCATAGTGTTAATTCTACTTGTATATACAGGATGCCACCACCATAGCGTTAATTCTACTTGTATATACCAGATGTCACCACCATAGCGTTAATTCTACTTCTATATACCAGATGTCACCACCATAGCGTTAATTCTACTTGTATATACCAGATGTCACCACCATAGCGTTAATTCTACTTGTATGTACCAGATGCCACCACCATAGCGTTAATTCGACTTGTATATACCAGATGCCACCACCATAGCGTTAATTCTACTTGTATATACCAGATGTCGCCACCATAGCGTTAATTCTACTTGTATATACCAGATGCCACCACCATAGCGTTAATTCTACTTGTATATACCAGATGTCACCACCATAGCGTTAATTCTACTTGTATATACCAGATGTCACCACCATAGCGTTAATTCTACTTGTATATACAGGATGCCACCACCATAGCGTTAATTCTACTTGTATATACCAGATGTCACCACCATAGCGTTAATTCTACTTGTATATACCAGATGTCACCACCATAGCGTTAATTCTACTTGTATATACCAGATGTCACCACCATAGCGTTAATTCTACTTGTATATACCAGATGTCACCACCATAGCGTTAATTCTACTTGTATATACCAGATGTCACCACCATAGCGTTAATTCTACTTGTATATACCAGATGTCACCACCATAGCGTTAATTCTACTTGTATATACCAGATGTCACCACCGTAGCGTTAATTCTACTTGTATATACCAGATGCCACCACCGTAGCGTTAATTCTACATGTATATACCAGATGCCACCACCATAGCGTTAATTGTACTTGTATATACCAGATGTCACCACCATAGCGTTAATTCTACATGTATATATCAGATGTCACCACCATAGCGTTAATTCTACTTATATATACCAGATGTCACCACCATAGCGTTAATTCTGCTTGTATATACCAGATGTCACCACGATCAAAGTACAATGAAACCTTTTCACCTAATACTAGTAAGCATACTTTCTATCCAACTTCTGCTACAGTTAAAACTAGAAGTCCTGTCACGAACTGTGCGCTTATCTAGGCTTGATAACGCGTAGGAATTGCGCGCAATTGTCATATCGAATGGCATCCAAAGCACGGCAGGTTCTCCTGGTTACTCAGAGAAAACACAGGCAATGTTTCAGCCAATGAACCTCCGGTCATTGACTGAAACATTGCTTGTGCACAGGCCATTTTGTACAGAATTTGATAGCCTTACTATGGTGATAACGCGTAGATGAACGCGCAGATCAGCGTGCTATTTGCGCACATTTGATGACAGGATTTCTAGTTTTTACTGTATTTCCAAAATTCATTCAAATCAGCACCAATAAAAATGAGTTTTCAAGCCCAGCGTATGAGTTTTTTCTTCCACTTTTATAAAATCTGTTTTTATTGTACAATGTACAGCAATTTCTGCGACTGTGATACTGGGTAAGTTTTCTATAAAAAATGGCGGGTAGCATAACTTCGGATGAGATCCAGACGGGACAGAATATGATTTTATTAGTCAGTGCACCAGTAGAATATCTACAGGAGACGTCGAATACACGCCCTTTCAGTACCTTAGATGGGGGTGTGAATATTATTGACCTGATAACCTTTACCCTCCATGTGTAAGATTGAATAATGCATTCTCACATTCCACACCAATTGCCAAAGCGTTAGCGCTTACTGGGTCTCATTAACTGAACTCATGTTCCGCATGCAGGAGTCTGGTCACAGTTTTGATATTATCGGCTTAACTGAAGTTTTCCACGTCCAGCCAGCCACGTCATTTGCGATAAATGGATATCAATCGCTTCTTAGTAAATGTCGTCTTCGGGAGACGATGGTCGAGGTGGAGTCGGTCTCCTTAGAAGGTACTGACTTCAGAATTCGTGACGACTTGTCGGTGTTCATTCCCGACGTCTCTGATTGAAATTAGGGTCAATAAAACAGTAAAGGTCATTGGAATTATTTTCAGACTGAATACACCACCATAGGCGGATATGGGTATCTTCATGTCAAAGGTAAATCTAATAACTGATATATTAAATTATGAAAATAAACTTTTATATATTATGGTGATTTTTACATTGACCTCTTGAAAATTGAATCTCATTAACCCTTAACCCAACGCAGACGATATCAAAATTTATTATTTTAAACATTATTTTTTAAATTTTTTCAAAACATTTCAACAAAACCATATTATGTGACCCCTCGTTGGAACGAGCTCGACGAGCTCGTTCCAACGAGGGGTCACATGATATGGTTTTGTTGAAATTTTTTGAAAAATAATATTTTTTCAACTGCTGAGTTTGCATATTACGCGGGCGGAAGCGGGCGATTCGTTGGGTAAAGGGTTAAAAACGAAGAATTTATTAATTCAATGCTCCGTCATGGGTTTTCTCCTGTTTATAACTAAACAGACTAGAGTAAAAACTTATTAGGCGACCATCATTCACCATATGTACTGGAATAATATCTTATCCACTTCATCATCTGGTAGAGTCCTGACTGACGTAGTTGATCACTTTGGGATTTTTTATATAGAAAACAAAGAAAATAAAGATGTTCCAACGCCTAAATTTCAAAGAATAATTAATCCAGAAAACATTGCATATTTTAAATCATTGCTGTCGGAATGTGATTTCTCTTCCGTTATGGAGTTGTGCTGTCCAAACGAAGCGTATAACACATTTATGGATATTTATCAGAGTGCATTCGACGTGGCTTTTCCCAAAATAAAAATTATCCCGAACAACAATAAACTTGAACAAAAGCCATGGATGTCTGAGGGTCTTCTTATTTCGTCAAAAATAAAAGAAAATTCCACCACAAGAATCTGAAATCTCCTACATATCAAACCATTCAAAATTATAAAAATTACTGTAGAATATTCAACCGCGTTAAGAAACAATGTAAAGTAATTTATTATAAAAAAAATCCTGGCGGAAAACAAAAATGACATCCGGAAAACTTGGAAAATCCTCACATAGATTTGTTAAGCGTTTGAGAGCACATCTGTGGTTCTACGCTATATAAAATTTAATTATTATTATTAATGAATAAGGTAAGACGTGCGTGTAAACGTCCATCCTTCTTTGTCCAAAATGACAAAAATATCACTGATCCATGCGAAATTGCAAGGGAATTTAATGATTCTTTTTTTATAAATATTGGAGCACTCACTTGTGAACATTTAAAAACAAACCATGCCTCGACTACAGATTACATGAATTGACAATTTTCGAATAATTTATTTCTAGAACCGACCTATTCGTTTGAAGTTATTAACGCTGTAAAATCAATGAAATCCAAAAGAAGCCCTGACATCGACAATATCAGCTCGGATCTTCTCAAACAAACAGTAAATGTCATTGCGACCCCCTTGACACACATAATCAATAACTTATTCATTTATGGCATAGTGCTCGACAAAATTAAAATTGTTAAAGTGACCCCTATTTATAAATCTTGGGACGTATCTAAATTGTTAAAGTGGCCCCTATTTATAAATCTGGGGACGTACATAAATTAAAATTGTTAAAGTGGCCCCTAATTATAAATATGGGGATGTACAAAAATTAAAATTGTTAAAGTGGCCCATATTTATAAATCTTGGGACATATATAAATTGTTAAAGTGCCCCCTATTTATAAATCTGAGGACGTACATAAATTAAAATTGTTATAGTGGTCCCTATTTATAAATCTGGGTACGTACATAAATTAAAATTCTTAAAGTGGCCCCTATTTATAAATCTGGGGATGTACATAAATTAAAATTGTTAAAGTGGCCCCTATTTATAAATCTTGGGATGTATATAAATTATTAAAGTGGCCCCTATTTATAAATCTGGGGACGTACATAAATTAAAATTGTTAAAGTGTCCCCTATTTATAAATCTGTGGACGTGTATAAATTAAAATTGTTAAAGTGATCTCTATTTATAAATCTGGGTACGTACATAAATTGTTATAGTGGCCCCTATTTATAAATTTGGAAACGTACATAAATTAAAATTGTTAAAGTGACCCCTATTTATCAATCTGGGGACGTACATAAATTAAAATTGTTAAAGTGACCCCTATTTATAAAACTTGGGACGTATATAATTTGTTAAAGTGGCCCCTATTTATAAATCTGGGGGTGTATATAAATTGTTATAGTGGCCCCTATTTATAAATTTGGAAACGTACATAAATTAAAATTGTCAAAGTGACCCCTATTTATCAATCTGGGTACGTACATAAATTGTTATAGTGGCCCCTATTTATAAATTTGGAAACGTACATAAATTAAAATTGTCAAAGTGACCCCTATTTATCAATCTGGGTACGTACATAAATTGTTATAGTGGCCCCTATTTATAAATTTGGAAACGTACATAAATTAAAATTGTTTAAGTGACCCTTATTTATCAATCTGGGGACGTACATAAATTAAAATTGTTAATGTGACCCCTATTTATAAAACTTGGGACGTATATAGTTTGTTAAAGTGGCCCCTATTTATAAATCTGGGGGGGCGTATATAAATTGAAATTGTTAAAGTGACCCCTATTTATAAATCTGAGGACGTACATAAATTAAAATTGTTAAAGTGGCCCCTATTTATAAATCTGGGGATGTACATAAATTAAAATTGTTAAAGTGGCCCCTATTTATAAATCTGGGGACGTACATAAATTAAAATTGTAAAAGTGACCCCTATTTATCAATCTGGGTACGTACATAAATTGTTATAGTGGCCCCTATTTATAAATTTGGAAACGTACATAAATTAAAATTGTTTAAGTGACCCTTATTTATCAATCTGGGGACGTACATAAATTAAAATTGTTAATGTGACCCCTATTTATAAAACTTGGGACGTATATAATTTGTTAAAGTGGCCCCTATTTATAAATCTGAGGACGTACATAAATTAGAATTGTTAAAGTAGCCCCTATTTATAAATCTGGGTACGTACATAAATTGTTATAGTGGCCCCTATTTATAAATTTGGAAACGTACATAAATTAAAATTGTCAAAGTGACCCCTATTTATCAATCTGGGTACGTACATAAATTGTTATAGTGGCCCCTATTTATAAATTTGGAAACGTACATAAATTAAAATTGTTTAAGTGACCCTTATTTATCAATCTGGGGACGTACATAAATTAAAATTGTTAATGTGACCCCTATTTATAAAACTTGGGACGTATATAATTTGTTAAAGTGGCCCCTATTTATAAATCTGAGGACGTACATAAATTAGAATTGTTAAAGTAGCCCCTATTTATAAATCTGGGTACGTACATAAATTAAAATTGTTAAAGTGACCCCTATTTATAAATCTGAGGACGTACATAAATTAAAATTGTTAAAGTGGCCCCTATTTATAAATCTTGGGATGTATATAAATTGTTAAAGTGGCCCCTATTTATAAATCTGGGGACGTACATAAATTAAAATTGTTAAAGTGGCCCCTTTTTATAAATCTGGGGATGTATATAAATTGTTAAAGTGGCCCCTATTTATAAACCTGGGGACGTACATAAATTAAAATTGTTAAAGTGTCCCCTATTTATAAATCTGGGGGCGTATATAAATTGAAATTGTTAAAGTGACCCCTATTTATAAATCTGTGGACGTATATAAATTAAAATTGTTAAAATGATCTCTATTTATAAATCTGGGTACGTACATAAATTGTTATAGTGGCCCCTATTTATAAATTTGGAAATGTACATAAATTAAAATTGTTAAAGTGACCCCTATTTATAAATCTGAGGACGAACATAAATTAAAATTGTTAAAGTGACCCCTATTTATAAAACTTGGGACGTATATAATTTGTTAAAGTGGCCCCTATTTATAAATCTGGGGATGTACATAAATTAAAATTGTTAAAGTGACCCCTATTTATAAAACTTGGGACGTATATAATTTGTTAAAGTGGCCCCTATTTATAAATCTGGGGACGTACATAAATTAAAATTGTTAAAGTGACCCCTATTTATAAAACTTGGGACGTATATAGTTTGTTAAAGTGGCCCCTATTTATAAATCTGGGGGGGCGTATATAAATTGAAATTGTTAAAGTGACCCCTATTTATAAATCTGAGGACGTACATTAATTAAAATTGTTAAAGTGGCCCCTATTTATAAATCTGGGGATGTACATAAATTAAAATTGTTAAAGTGGCCCCTATTTATAAATCTGGGGACGTACATAAATTAAAATTGTTAAAGTGACCCCTATTTATAAATCTGGGGATGTATATAAATTGTTAAAGTGACCCCTATTTATAAATCTGGGGACGTACATAAATTAAAATTGTTAAAGTGACCCCTATTTATAAATCTGAGGACGTACTTAAATTAAAATTGTTAAAGTGGCCCCTATTTATAAATCTGGGGACGTACATAAATTAAAATTGTTAAAGTGACCCCTATTTATAAATCAGAGGACGTACATAAATTAAAATTGTTAAAGTGGCCCCTATTTATAAATCTGGGGATGTATATAAATTGTTAAAGTGGCCCCTATTTATAAATCTGGGGATGTACATAAATTGAAATTGTTAAAGTGACCCCTATTTATAAATATGGGGATGTATATAAATTGTTAAAGTGGCCCCTATTTATAAATCTGGGGACGTACATAAATTAAAATTGTTAAAGTGACCCCTATTTATAAATCTGAGGACGTACATAAATTAAAATTGTTAAAGTGACCCCTATTTATAAATCTGGGGATGTATATAAATTGTTAAAGTGGCCCCTATTTATAAATCTGGGGACGTACATAAATTAAAATTGTTAAAGTGACCCCTATTTATAAATCTGAGGACGTACATAAATTAAAATTGTTAAAGTGACCCCTATTTATAAATCTGGGGATGTATATAAATTGTTAAAGTGGCCCCTATTTATAAATCTGGGGACGTACATAAATTAAAATTGTTAAAGTGACCCATATTTATAAATCTGGGGATGTATATAAATTGTTAAAGTGACCCCTATTTATAAATCTGGGGACGTACATAAATTAAAATTGTTAAAGTGACCCCTATTTATAAATCTGGGGATGTATATAAATTGTTAAAGTGGCCCCTATTTATAAATCTGGGGACGTACATAAATTAAAATTGTTAAAGTGACCCCTATTTATAAATCTGAGGACGTACATAAATTAAAATTGTTAAAGTGACCCCTATTTATAAATCTGGGGATGTATATAAATTTTTAAAGTGGCCCCTATTTATAAATCTGGGGACGTACGTAAATTAAAATTGTTAAAGTGACCCCTATTTATAAAACTTGGGACGTTTAAAAACTGTTAAAGTGGCCCCTATTTATAAATCTGGGGACGTACATAAATTAAAATTATTAAAGTGGCCCCCATTTATAAAGCTGGAGACGTATATAAATTAAAATTGTTAAAGTGGCCCCTATTTATAAATCTGGGTATGTACATAAATTAAAATTGTTAAAGTGGCCCCTATTTATAAATCAGAGGACGTACATAAATTAAAATTGTTAAAGTGGCCCCTATTTATAAATCTGGGGATGTACAAAAATTAAATTGTTAAAGTGGCCCATGTTTATAAATCTGAGGACGTACATAAATTAAAATTGTTAAAGTGGCCCCTAATTATAAATATGGGGATGTACACAAATTAAAATTGTTAAAGTGGCCCCTATTTATAAATCTGGGGATGTATATAAATTAAAATTGTTAAAGTGGCCCCTAATTATAAATATGGGGGATGTACAAAAATTAAAATTGTTAAAGTGGCCCCTTTTTATAAATCTGGGGATGTATATTAATTGTTAAAGTGGCCCCTTTTTATAAATCTGGGGACGTACATAAATTAAAATTGTTAAAGTGGCCCCTGTTTATATATCTTGGGACGTATATAAATTGTTAAAGTCGCCCCTATTTATAAATCTGGGGACGTACATAAATTAAAATTGTTAAAGTGACCCTTATTTATAAATCTGGGTACGTACATAAATTGTTATTGTGGCCCCTCTCTATCATACGGGTAGAACACGAATTGTTTATTACAACAAAAAACACTGTTCACATTACTCTCTATCATGCCAGTAAAACAGAAGCTACTTACCACAACAATGAAGAACTGTTCATATTACTCTCTATCATACCAGTAAAACACAATTGATTAATCATAACCAAGAACAACAGTTCGTAATGACCTCCGTCATACCAGAAAAACAAAAGTCGATTACCACAACAAGAACCACAGTTCGTATTACGGCCTATCATAACAGTAAAGCACAATTTGTTCACTACAACACAGATCTACACTTCATATTGTGGCCTATCATACCAGTAAAACACAATTTGTTTTCTACAACACAGAACTACAATTCATATTGTGGCCTATCATACCAGTAAAACACAATTTGTTTACTACAACACAGAACCACAGTTCGTATTGTGGCCTATCATACAAGTAAAACACATGTTGTTTTACCACAACAAAGAAGCAGTTTTCGCCTAGCTCCATACCATACCGATAAACCACAAATTGTTGACAACAAAGAACTGCTGATCGCATTTCGGCCAATCATACCAGTTAACACAAGTTGTTTACCACAACAAAAAGCACTGTCCGTATTGGTCTCCATCATACCAGTAACCCGTAAAACACAAATTATTTTACCACAATAATGAAATACTGCTCGTATTGAGCCCTATCACAACATGAAAACACAAGTTGTTTACCACATGAAAGAGGATAAATGTTACAACGCTACTGTTATTTACCGATGCCGCAATGATATATGAGTGCCAATAAATTTAACATTATGACCTGTTCATACTTGCACGTAGCCAACATAAAAGTGCTTGACAAAACACTTATTTATTGATTGATTCATGTATAAAAGGAGAATATTAATTCACAATTATCGATTTAGTCTCTTAATATACATCTAAACGGATTCTTAATAACGATATCTTGACAAATGCCTGTCTCTTTGAACGGCACTGATTAGAACTGCGTGGTTGTTTTTAATTCAGTATTTTTTTTTCTCTTGTTTTGTTTTGGTTTTTTTTTGTTTGTTTTTGATGATACCGAGAGGAGGGTGGGTCGGCCAGGAACATTCAAAATTAAACAACGCCTCGCCACAAGGAAGCCGGTGTAACAGGAATGGAAGTCTGTAGGAAAATTAGTCCCTCTAGACTATTATTCCGCGGAATTATAGTCCTAGGTCTAACATTTCTAGGAATAGTAGTCCGCCGGACTACTATTCCTAGAAATGTTAGACTTAGGACTATAATTCCGCGGAATAATAGTCCAGAGGGACTAACGTCCCTACGGACTTCCATTCCTTTTACACCGGAATACATCTTACTCGAGTGTTTGCACTTTCAATCCGTAAAATAGGGTAGGGCTGTCACGAATTTTTAATTTAGGAATCGATTAATCGTCGCATATAATCGATGATAATTGATTGATCGTACCTAGATGACCCCCTCTCCCTCTCTTTGGAGTCGATAAAAATGAAGTTCAAGTCAGTTGACCTACCTCACGTAAACAACGAAGATGATCCTCTTTTAGTTAAATTCAAAGCTTTGATGTTCTGAACTTTTGAACCGTCAGTGTAATAATCAAGACCGGTCGGCAGTTGCGAACTTCGCAACTGCCGACCGGTCTTAATTATTACACTGACGGTTCAAAAGTTCAGAACATCAAAGCTTTGATGAATGTACCTGAAAGACAAATGCTTCCCACAGTTAATTGAGGTTTTACATCGATGTTCTTAACTCTTTGCCTATAGAAAGAATATTTTTATCATCATTTTTCTTTTAGTTATTAAACGTCGAAAACGGGATAAATTTACCGATTATTCGACAACGAAAAATATTAATCGATTTCGCCATGATCGATCAACAATCGATTAATCGATTAATCGTGAGAGCCCTAATATAGGGTATTACCGGATATTATTTATTTATTTATTCGTAGACATGGACGCAAGAAGGATGTAGTTCGTATCAACGAATTGTTAACACAATCATGGCTAATCATGACCACAACATGAGTATCAAGTCAAGACCAGAGGTGAGCGTTAATAAGCCATGTTGTCCATTTTAGAGAGGGCTTGCACCTCCTAAACATTGGTGTCTGGGTCCTATTTTACAAGTAAAACAGAAGCTGTTTACAGCAGAGAACAAGCGCTGCTTCACTTCTCGGGGTTCCCGCGGGAATTATTTCCGGATATTACCGGCCGCTAAATCCGAGAAAGGTGTACAAACACACAGATGAACGAAAGACGCTGCCCGTTTTAACGAGGTGTTACCATCCCACTGTTTCGCAAAATAAGGTATCTATCTGCCACTAAGTCTGTCAGACATAAACTATCACCTGCAAGGAAGCAGTAGTGTATATCAACGAAGTGTTTTCATTATTCGGTAAATATAAAGTGACGATCTGCCACTAAGTATGCCATACATAAGCTATTCCCTATATGCAAGGAAGAAGTAGTGTACATCATCGAAGTGTTACCGCGTTTACTCGATCAAATAATGCCGCTAAATATGCCACCCAGACGCAAAACAGATGTCGTGCGCAAAACTTTCACCCCGTAAAATAACGTGTCGACCGCCGCTAAATCCGCCAGGTATAAACAAATACCCAGACACAAGAAAAATGTTGTTCATATCAAAGAAGTCATACTACTCTCACTCCGTAAAATAAGGTATCGACCGCCGTTAAATCCGTCAAGCATAAAGAAACAGCCAGACAATAGAGGGGTGTAGTTCGTATCAACGAAGTGTTACCACTCTCACTCCGTAAATAGGGTATCGACCGCAGTTAAATCCGTCAATCATAAACCAACAACTAGACACAAGAGGTGTGTAGTTATTATCAACGAAGTGTTACCACTCTCACTCCGTAAAATAAGGTATCGACCGCCGTTAAATCCGTCAAGCATAAACAAACAGCTAAACACAAGAGGGGTGTAGTTATTATCAACGAAGTGTTACCGCTCTCACTCCGTAAAATAAGGTATCGACCGCCGTTAAATCCGTCAAGCATAAACAAACAGCTAGTCACAAGAGGGGTGTAGTTCGAATCAACGAAGTGTTAGAACCCTCCATCCGTAAAATAAGGTATCGACCGCCGTTAAATCCGTCAAGCATAAACAAATGATGATGATGATGATGATCGTATCTAGATGACCCCCTCTCTCTTTCTTTGGAGTCGATAAAAATGAAGTCCAAGTCAGTTGACCTACCTCAAGTAAACAACGAATTGTTAACACAATCATGGCTAATCATGACCACAACATGAGTATCAAGTCAAGACCAGAGATGAGCGTTAATAAGCCATGTTGCCCATTTTAGAGAGGGCTTGCACCTCCTAAACATTGGTGTCTGGGTTCTATTTTACAAGTAAAACAGAAGCTGTTTACAGCAGAGAACAAGCGCTGCTTCACTTCTCGGGGTTCCCGCGGGAATTATTTCCGGATATCACCGGCCGCTAAATCCGAGAAAGGTGTACAAACACACAGATGAACGAAAGACGCTGCCCGTTTTAACGAGGTGTTACCACCCCACTGTTTCGCAAAATAAGGTATCTATCTGCCACTAAGTCTGTCAGACATCAACTATCACCTGCAAGGAAGAAGTAGTGTATATCACCGAAGGCATCGACCGCCGTTAAATCCGTTAAGCATAAACAAACAGCTAGGCACAAGAGGGGTGTAGTTATCATCAGCGAAGTGTTACCACTCTCACTCCGTAAAATAAGGTATCGACCGCCGTTAAATCTGTCAAGCATAAAGAAACAGCTAGACACAAGAGGGGTGTAGTTCGTATAAACGAAGTGTTACCACCCTCCCTCCGTAAAATAGGGTATCGACCGCCGTTAAATCCGTCAAGCATAAACAAACAGCTAGACACAAGAGGGGTGTAGTTCGTATCCACGAAGTGTTACCACCCTCCCTCCGTAAAATAAGGTATCGACCGCCGTTAAATCCGTCAAGCATAAACAAACAGCTAGACACAAGAGGGGTGTAGTTCGTATCAATGAAGTGTTATCACTCTCACTCCGTAAATATGGTATCGACCGCCGTTAAATCCGTCACGCATAAACAAATAGATAGACACAAGAGAGGTGTAGTTATTATCAACGAAGCGTTACCAATCTCACTCCATAAATAAGGTATTGACAGCCGCTAAATCCGTCAAGCATAAACAAACAGCTAGACACAAGAGGGGTGTAGTTCGTATCAACGAAGTGTTACCACCCTCCCTCCGTAAAAATAAGGTATCGACCGTCGTTAAATCCGTCAGGCATAAACAAACAGCTAGACACAAGAGGGGTATAGTTATTATCAACGAAGTGTTACCACTCTCACTCCGTAAAATAAGGTATCGACCGCCGTTAAATCCGTCAGTCATAAACAAACAGCTAGACACAAGAGGGGTGTAGTTCGTATCAAAGAAGTGTTACCACTCTCACTCCGTAAAATAAGGTATCGACCGCACCTAAATCCGTCAAGCATAAACAAACAGCTTGGCACAAGAGGGGTGTAGTTATTATCAACGAAGTGTTACCACTCTCACTCCGTAAAATAAGGTATCGACCGCCGTTACATCCGTCAAGCATAAACATACAACTAGCCGCAAGAGGGGTGTAGTTCGTATCAAAGAAGTGTTACCACTCTCACTCCGTAAATAGGGTATCGACCGCCGTTAAATCCGTCAAACATAAACAAACAGCTAGGCACAAGAGGGATGTAGTTATTATCAACGAAGTGTTACCACTCTCACTCCGTAAAATAAGGTATCGACCGCCGTTAAATCCGTCAAGCATAAACAAACAGCTATTCACAAGAGGGGTGTAGTTCGTATCAAAGAAGTGTTGCCACAAATATTTCTTAAAATAAGTATCGACCTGCCGCAAAGTCTGTCACACATAAGCAAAGACACGGACGCAAGAAAGATGTAGTTCGTATAAACGAAATGTTAACACAATAACTCCGTAAATAAGGTATCGCCCTGCCGCAAAGTCTGTCATGCATAAACAAAGACCTGGGCGCAAGAAAGATGTAGTTCGTATCAACGAAGTGTTAACACAATCACTCCATAAATAAGGTATCGCCCTGCCGCAAAGTCTGTCATGCATCAATAAAGGTCTGGACGCATCAACGAAGTGTTAACACAATCACTCCGTAAATATGGCATCGACCTTCCGCAAAGACATAAACAAAGTCCAGGACGCAAGAAAGATGTAGTTCGTATCAATGAAGTGTTAACACAATCGCTCCGTAAATAGGGTATCGACCTGTCGCTTTCCTTGTACTCCAAACAAAAAAATATATAAATAAATAAAAAGATTTTATTCATGAAGATAAAATATAATGTCAACACAAAGTATTACTCATGACCAAATGGATCCCTGGATGGGTCAAGTGTCTTTGCCATTTAGCAACGAAATACGTTATTTTCCCGGTGGCAGAAAGGACTTGTATGCAACCAAAATAGATTTAACGGAAGCAAAACTTTTCGAAAAAATGTTTGATAGGAAATGGGTGGTGGGTGGGGGGAGGGGCGAGGAACAACATCGTAATCTTTAACCCTACTGCGGATGTTTTGTGGTTAGAGGTATGGTTAGAGGAAACCCTACAACCCTGATACGGACGTTTTGTGGGATAGGGATAGAGGCATCGCACCCTAAATCCCTAAATTCCTACTACGGATATTTTGTAGGACAGGGATAGAGGCATCGCACCTACAACCCTACTACGGATATTTTAGTGTTAGAGAGACAGAGCCCACGAACCCTACTTCCCTGCTATTAATGCATTGTGGGAGAATGATGGTACCATCGCAAACTTCCGCCCTGCTATGGACGTTTTGTAAGAGAAGGATAGGGCCTTCCCAACCAATAGCTCTGCTACAGCTTTTGTCTGGGAGTGGTATAGCGACATCGCACACGACAACCCAACTATGGCCTTTTTTATGGACGAGTGACAGCTCCATCGCAGCATACAACCATAGTGGGTGCAATCGCAAACTGCAGGCATGCTATGGATGTTTTGTGAGAGTGTGATGGTGTCATCGCAAACTACAGACCCGCTATGGGTGCTTTGTGGGAATGGGTTGCACCATCGCACCATAAAACCCAACTATGGAGGCTGAATGGGAGAAAGATAGCGCCATAGTTTCCTACCACCCTTCTGTCGATGTTTTGCGGGAGAAGGATAAAGCAATCGAATCCTACAGCCTACTATGGGTGTCGAATCCTACAGCCTATGATAGGCGCCGAATCCTCCAACCTACTATGGGTGTCGAATCCTACAGCCTACGATGGGTGTCGAAACCTACAGCCTACCATGGGTGTCGAATCCTACAGCCTACTATGGGTGTCGAATCCTACAGCTAACTATGGGTGTCAAACCCTACAGCCTACTATGGGTGTCGAATCTTACAGCCTACTACGGGGGTCGAATCTTACAGCCTACTACGGGGGTCGAATCCTACAGCGTACTATGGGCGTCGAATCCTCCAACCTACTATGGTTGTCGAATCCTACAGCCAACTATGGGTATCGAATCTTACAGCCTACTATGTGTGTCGAATCCTACAGCGTACTATGGGTGTAGAATCTTGCAGCGTACCATGGGTGTTAAATCCTACAACGTACTATCGGTGTCGAATTCTACAGCTTACTATGGTTGTCGAATACTACAGCCTACTATATGTGTTTTGTGGGAGGGGTATGGTGGGATGGTGGCATCTCCCCTTAAAACCTAGCTATGGAAGTTTTATGGAAGGTGGGTAGCGCCATCTCAACCGACAGCTCTACTTCGGTTGTTCTGTGAGAGAGTGACACCGCCATCGAACCCTACAACCTGCAATGGATGTTCTGTGGGAGAGGGATAGCGCCATCACATCACACTTTTCAACCTGCTTTGCTTTGTTTTTTTTTTGGGGGGGGGGGTGGGGTTGGGGGAGGGATGGGGGATGGAGCTATCGCGTCCTGGAAACTGCTTTGGATGTTTTGTGGGAGAAGATGGAGCTGTTATAACCCCTGTTATGGATATTTTGTGGGAGAGGAATAGCACCATCGCACACTAGCACACAACTACGAATGTTTTGTAATTAGAAGGCTACTCCATCGCACCCTACCGCCCTACTAATTATATTTTGTGCCAGAGGGATATCACCATCGCACAATAGAGAGAGGGATATCACCATCGCACAATAGAGAGAGGGATAGCACCATCGCACAAAAGAGAGAGGGATATCACCATCGCACAATAGAGAGAGGGATAGCACCATCGCACAAAAGAGAGAGGGATATCACCATCGCACAATAGAGAGAGGGATAGCACCATCGGACAATAAAACCCTGATACTGCTCTTCCCTGGGAGAGGGATAGCGCCATCGGACAATAAAACCCCAATACTGTTCTTCCCTGGTGGAGGGATAGCGCCATCGGACAATAAAATCCTGATACTGCTCTTCCCTGGAGGAGGGATATCACCATCGCACAATAAAACCCTCATACTGCTCTTCCCTGGGAGAGGGATAGCGCCATCGCAACCGGCTACCCTACTATGACCGCCACAAGTGACCGTCAAATATTTTTGTCCAGCTCTCTTTCTATACACTAAAAATCGAAAGGCAGCAGTAAAACTGTCAAACGTATTCACCATAAAACAACGACAGGTAACTGTTATACTGTCAAATGCACTAAGAATAAAACAGCGATAGGTAACGGTTATCCCGTTAAACGCTTCAACAATAAAACAGCCAAAGGTAACTGTTATCCTGTTAAACGCTTCATCAATAAACCAGCCATAGGTAACTGTTATCCTGTTAAACGCTTCAACAATAAAACAACCATAGGTAACTGTTATCCCGTTAAACGCTTCAACAATAAAACATCCATAGGTAACTGTTATCCTGTTAAACGCTTCATCAATAAACCAGCCATAGGTAACTGTTATCCTGTTAAACGCTTCAACAATAAAACAGCGATAGGTAACGGTTATCCCGTTAAACGCTTCAACAATAAAACAGCCATAGGTAACTGTTATCCTGTTAAACGCTTCATCAATAAACCAGCCATAGGTAACTGTTATCCTGTTAAACGCTTCAACAATAAAACAACCATAGGTAACTGTTATCCCGTTAAACGCTTCAACAATAAAACATCCATAGGTACCTGTTATCCTGTTAAACGCGTCAACAATAAAACAGCCATAGGTAACTGTTATCCCGTTAAACGCTTCAACAATAAAACAGCCATAGGTAACTGTTATCCCGTTAAACGCTTCAACAATAAAACAGCCATAGGTAACTGTTATCCCGTTAAACGCTTCAACAATAAAACAGCCATAGGTAACTGTTATCCTGTCAACTGCACTAACAACATTGCATCGACATGTAACTGTACTGTCAAACGCACTAACAATAATACAGCGACAGGTAACTGTAATCCTGCCAAACGCACAAAGACTAAAACATCGCCAGGTAACTGGTAGAATGTCGAAAGTGCTAATCACAAAACTACAACAGCTAGATAGGAAACTATCAAACGGACTGACTATAAATAGCGTCTGGTAATTGTTATACTATCAAACGTACTAACCATGAAGTAGAATGTAATTGTTGGACAGTCACATACTTTAACCACACAACAGAAGCACGTAACTGTTATCCCCAAAGCATACTAACCATATAACAGCGACAGATAACTGTCATACTGTCAAAGTACTAACATATAACAGCGACAGATAGCTGTCATACTGTCAAACGTACTAACATATAACAGCGACAGAAAACTGTTACACTGTCAAACGCATTAACCATATACCAGCGACAGATAACTGTTATACTGTCAAAGTACTGACCATATAACAGCGACAGATAATTGTCATACTGTCAAAGTACTAACATCTAACAACGACAGATATCTGTTACACTGTCAAACGCATTAACCATATACCATAGATAACTGTCATACTATCAAAGGTACTCACCCTATAACAGTGAATGATAATAATCATAAAACAGCGGTAGATAACTAGGGAAAGTCAACCGGGATAACCATAGATTGGCGGCAGGTAACTATGGAGCGTCAACCAGGATAACCATAGAATAGTGGCAGATAACTATGGAAAGTCAATCGAGATAACCACAGAATAGTGAAAGGTAACTATGGAAAGTCAACTGGGATAACCATAGAATAGCTGCAGGTAATTATGGAAAGTCAACCAGGATAACCATAGAAAAACGGCAGGTAACTATAGAATGTCAACAAGGATAACCATATAATAGTGGCAGGTAACTATGGAAAGTCAACCGGGATAACCATATTACAGAGGCAGGTCACTATGGAAAGTCAACCGCAATAACCACAGAATAGTGGCAGGTAACTATGGAAATTCAATCGGGGTAACCATTGAACAGCGCCAGGTAACTATGGAAAGCCAACCACAGTAACCATAGAATAGTGGCAGGTAACTATGGAAAGTCAACCAGGATAACTACAGAACAGTGGCAGGTCACTATGGAAAGTGAACCGTGATAACCATAGAATAGTGGCAGGTAACTATGGAAAGTCAACCAGGATAACTATAGAACAGCGGCAGATAACTATGGAAAGTCAACCAGGATAACCATAGAATAGCGGCAGTCAACTATGGAATGTCATTCAGGATACCTATAGAACAGCGGCAGGTCACTAGGGAAAGTCAATCGGGATAACCATAGAATAGCGGCAGGTCACTATGGAAAGTCAACCGGAATAACCACAGAATAGTGGCAGGTCACTAGGGAAAGTCAATCAGGATAACCATAGAATAGTGGCAGGTAACTATGGAAAGTCAACCGGAATAACCATAGAATAGTGGCAGGTAACTAGGGAAAGTCAACCGGAATAACCATGGAATAGCGGCAGGTAACTATGGAAAGTCAACCGGAATAACCATGGAATAGCGGCAGGTAACTATGGAAAGTCAACCGGAATAACCATAGAATAGCGGCAGGTAACTATGGAAAGTCAACCAGGATAACTATAGAACAGCGGCAGATAACTATGGAAAGTCAACAAGGATAACTATAGAACAGCGGCAGATAACTATGGAAAGTCAACCAGGATAACCATAGAATAGCGGCAGTTAACTATGGAATGTCATTCAGGATACCTAGAGAACAGCGGCAGGTCACTAGCGAAAGTCAATCGGGATAACCATAGAATAGTGGCAGGTAACTATGGAGAGTCAATCAGAATAACCATAGAATAGTAGCAGGTAACTATGGAAAGTCAACCGAGATAACCATAGAATAGTGGCAGGTAACTATGGAAAGTCAACCGGAATAACCATAGAATAGTGGCAGGTAACTATGGAGAGTCAATCAGAATAACCATAGAATAGTAGCAGGTAACTATGGAAAGTCAATCAGAATAACCATAGAATAGTAGCAGGTAACTATGTAAAGTCAATCAGAATAACCATAGAATAGTAGCAGGTAACTTTGTAAAGTCAACCGAAATAACCATAGAATAGTGGCAGGTAACTATGGAAAGTCAACCGGGATAACCATAGAATAGTGGCAGGTAACTATGGAAAGTCAACCGGAATAACCATAGAATAGTGACAGGTAACTATGGAGAGTCAATCAGAATAACCATAGAATAGTAGCAGGTAACTATGGAAAGTCAACCGGAATAACCATAGAATAGCGGCAGGTAACTATGGAAAGTCAACCGGAATAACCATAGAATAGTGGCAGGTAACTATGGAAAGTCAACCGAAATAACCATAGAATAGTGGCAGGTAACTATGGAAAGTCAACCGGAATAACCATAGAATAGTGGCAGGTAACTATGGAAAGTCAACCGAGATAACCATAGAATAGTGGCAGGTAACTATGGAAAGTCAACCGGGATAACCATAGAATAGTGGCAGGTAACTATGGAAAGTCAATCAGAATAACCATAGAATAGTGGCAGGTAACTATGGAAAGTCAATCAGAATAACCATAGAATAGTAGCAGGTAACTATGGAAAGTCAATCAGAATAACCATAGAATAGTAGCAGGTAACTATGGAAAGTCAACCGAAATAACCATAGAATAGCGGCAGGTAACTATGGAAAGTCAACCGGAATAACCATAGAATAGCGGCAGGTAACTATGGAAAGTCAACCGGAATAACCATAGAATAGCGGCAGGTAACTATGGAAAGTCAACCAGAATAACCATAGAATAGTGGCAGGTAACTATGGAAAGTCAACCGGAATAACCATAGAATAGCGGCAGGTAACTATGGAAAGTCAACCGAAATAACCATAGAATAGCGGCAGGTAACTATGGAAAGTCAACCGGAATAACCATAGAATAGCGGCAGGTAACTATGGGAAGTCAACCGGAATAACCATAGAATAGCGGCAGGTAACTATGGAAAGTCAACCGGAATAACCATAGAATAGCGGCAGGTAACTATGGAAAGTCAACCGGAATAACCATAGAATAGTGGCAGGTAACTAGGGAAAGTCAACCGGGATAACCATAGAATAGTGGCAAGTAACTATGGAAAGTCAACCGAGATAACCATAGAATAGTGGCAGGTAACTATGGAAAGTCAATCAGAATAACCATAGAATAGTAGCAGGTAACTATGGAAAGTCAACCGAGATAACCATAGAATAGCAGCTGGTAACTATGGAAAGTCAACCATGATAACCATGGAACAGCAGCAGGTAACTATCCTTCTGGCAAATGTACTAACCATAAAACATAGGCAGGCAATTGTGATCCTTTCAAACGTACTAACCATAAAACAATGACGGGTAGCCGTCATACTGTCAGCCATACTAACCATAAAATAGCAAAAGGTGGCCTGTTTTTTGGTTATTACTGTTGGTAGTATGCCAGTTACGTGCCGTTATTTATGGTCAGTATAACGGTGTGAGAGGATAACCGTTTTTTATCATTACCCTTGGCAATATGCCAGTTACATACCATTACATTATGTTTAGTATGACAGTCTGAGAAGGTAACCTGTTTTTGGTTATTAGTGTTGGCAGTATGCCAGTTATGTCCCATTACATAACTGTTAGGATGGCAGTGTGAGAGGGTAACCTGTATTTTGGTTATTACTGTTGGTAATATGCCAGTTACGTCCCTTTACTTTATAGTTGGTATGACAGTGTGAGAAGGTAACCTGTTTTTTTTTTTGTTATTACTGTTGGTAGTGTGCTAATTACGTACCATTACCTGTTTTTTTGTTATTACTGTTGGTAGTATGCTAATTACGTACCATTACCATATGGTTGGTTTGAGAGAGGGTAGAGGTACTTTCCATCAATGGCGTTAGTCATGGCTTGGCATTGATTATAATAGAGCGATAGGTTATTTGGATGAACCGTTAATATTGACGCCTTATAGTGGGGAAAATAAATCACTACCAAATTTAGTTACGTCAATTACAGCAATTATTGAGCAAAAATTGTCCAGAGTTTCTTCAAACACGGGAAAACTGATGCATTCTCAGGAAGAAATTAGATTTGAAGAAATCAATGACTTTCAGAAGATTACTTAGAGTGCGAATTGTGAAACGAATATCGAACACAGATGTACTGATAATACAAAACAGAAGAAATATAAAATATACTCATCCAATTCGTCCATTACACTAAACCTTCGCTCTACCCTTCCCTGATATAAGGGATACAATGTGGAATAATATATCTTTACCTAATTCATTCATGACACTGAATCCTCGCCCTACCCTCGTCTGATGTAAGGTAGATGGTGTATAGTAATATATCTTACCTCCTACAAGTATCTGGGAATTTCACTGGTTTAATGACGTCACATGCATCCTGCATATAAAACCATATACTGCCTGTCAACATCACTATACGCAGACAGCTGTCGGTAATCTCCCCTTTGTTCATTGATTATTCAAAATGGCGGCAGCCTATAAACGCTTCAGGTTGAAAGATTGAGCGTTGGAAGCCCATATTTGGTCTGAAGAGCTGGTTAGTCAACTTAAAAGGCTTCATATTCTGTGCATGTGTGTCATGTTACCTTCGAAATGAAACTGTTTGGTATGTATGAATTTGCCTTGTTACAATTTATGGGAGAGTGCCTCTCCCATAAATTGTAACAAGGCAAAGAAACGTGAACACATTGTGAGAATTCTCTCATTTAATTTCGATCGCTGTTGTTATTAGTTCTGTGCATCGATGCAGCAGTCGGTAAGATATATTCGTTACACAGTTTGTTGGTGGCCTAATATGGTATATATGGTGTCAGTTAATTCCATATTGGACTCGAGCTTCGCTCACGTCCAATATAAAATTAACTGACACCATATCAGGCCACCAACAAACTGTGTAACTAATAAAATCTTTATCAAAATCGTCCATGACATTAAATCCTCACCCTACTCTCGTCTGATGTCAGGTAGATGGTGCATAATAATATATCTTTACCCAATTCATTCATTACACAAAATCCTCATCCTACCCTCGTCTGGTGTAAGGTAGATGATATAGGATAATTTGTCTTTATTCAATTGGTCCAAAAACTAAATCCTCGTTCTACCCTCGTCTGGTATGAGAAAGATGATGAAGAATAACATACATTTACCCAAATCATTCACGACACTAAATCCTCGTTCTACCCTCGTCTGGTATGAGAAAGATGATGAAGAATAACACATCTTTACCCAAATCATTCATGACACTAAATTCTGGCCCTACCCTCGTCTAGTATGAGAAAGATGATGAAGAATAACATATATTTACCCAAATCATTCACGACACTAACTCCTCGTTCTACCCCCGTCTGGTATGAGAAAGATGATGAAGAATAACATATCTTTACCCAAATCATTCATGACACTAAATCCGGGCCTTAGCCTCGTCTGGTATGAGAAAGATGATGAAGAATAACATACATTTACCTAAATCCCAAATCATTCACGGCACAAACTCCTCGTTCTACCCTCGTCTGGTATGAGAAAGATGATGAAGAATAACATATATTTGACCAAATCGTTCACGACAGTAAATCCCCGTTCTACCCTCGTCTGGTATGAGAAAGATGATGAAGAATAACATATATTTACCCAAATCATTCACGACACTAACTCCTCGCCCTACCCTTGTCTGGTATGAGACACATGATGTAGGATAACATATATTTACCCAAATCATTCATGACACTAAATCCTCGCCCTACCCTCGTCTGGTATGAGAAAGATGATGAAGAATAACATATCTTTACCCAAATCATTCACGACACTAACTCCTCGTTCTACCCTCGTCTGGTATGAGAAAGATGATGAAGAATAACATATCTTTACCCAATTCATTCATGACACTAAATCCTCGTTCTACCCTCGTCTGGTATGAGAAAGATGATGTGGAATAATATATCTTTACCCAATTCATCCATGACACTAAAGCATGGCCCTTCTCTTGTCTGGCTTGAGAAAGGTGACGTAGAATAGCATATCTTTACCCAATTCGTCCATGACACTAAATCCTCGTTCTACCCTCGTCTGGCGACAGGTAGATAATGTAAAATAAATACCTTTTTTCCAATTCGTCCATGACACTAAGCCATCACTCCAGCAATTATTGAGCAAAAAGTGTTCAGATTTTCTTCAAACATGGGGAAGCTGATGCATGCTCAGGAAGAAATTAGATTTGAAGAAATCAATGACAGATTACTGCGAATTGTGAAATGAGTATCAAACACAGAATTACTGATAATACAAAACAGAAGAAGCAAAATATATCTTTATCCATTGCGTCCAGGATATTAAACCCCAGCCGCCCCACCTTCGTCTGATGTAAGGTAGATTATGTTGAATAATATACCTTTATCCAGTTCGTCCATGACACTAAACCCTCGTCCTACCATCGTCTGATGTAAGGTAGTCCATAACACTAAACCCTCGTCCTACCATCGTCTGATGTAAGGTAGATTATGTTGAATAATATATCCTTATCCAATTCGTCCATGACACTAAACTCTCTCCCTACCATCGTCTGATGTAAGGTAGTCCATCACACTAAACCCTATCCCTACCATCGTCTGATGTAAGGTAGATTATGTTGAATAATATACCTTTATCCAATTCGTCCATGACACTAAACCCTCGTCCTACCATCGTCTGATGTAAGGTAGATTATGTTGAATAATATACCTTTATCCAGTTCGTCCATGACACTAAACCCTCTCCCTACCATCGTCTGATGTAAGGTAGTCCATAACACTAAACCCTCGTCCTATCATCGTCTGATGTGAGGTAGATTATGTTGAATAATATATCCTTATCCAATTCGTCCATGACACTAAACACTCTCCCTACCATCGTCTGATGTAAGGTAGTCCATGACACGAAACCCTCGCCCTACCATCGCCTGATGTAAGGTAGATTATGTTGAATAATATACCTTTATCCAGTTCGTCCATGACACTAAACCCTCTCCCTACCATAGTCTGATGTAAGGTAGTCCATAACACTAAACCCTCTCCCTACCATCGTCTGATGTAAGGTAGATTATGTTGAATAATATACCTTTATCCAATTCGTCCATGACACTAAACCCTCGCCCTACCATCGTCTGATGTAAGGTAGATTATGTTGAATAATATACCTTTATCCAGTTCGTCCATGACACTAAACCCTCTCCCTACCATCGTCTGATGTAAGGTAGTCCGTGACACTAAACCCTCGCCCTACCATCGTCTGATATAAGGTAGATTATGTTGAATAATATATCCTTATCCAATTCGTCCATGACACTAAACCCTCTCCCTACCATCGTCTGATGTAAGGTAGTCCGTGACACTAAACCCTCGCCCTACCATCGCCTGATGTAAGGTAGATTATGTTGAATAATATACCTTTATCCAGTTCGTCCATGACACTAAACCCGCTCCCTACCATCGTCTGATGTAAGGTAGTCCATAACACTAAACCCTCTCCCTACCATCGTCTGATGTAAGGTAGATTATGTTGAATAATATATACTTATCCAGTTCGTCCATGACACTAAACCCTCTCTCTACTATCGACTGATGTAAGGTAAATCATGCAGAATAATATATCTCCAACCAATGCATCTATCACAAAAAACCCTCGTACCAACTTTGCTTGCTCCACTGTCAAACAAGTTGGCAAAACCTCTCTTCAACCCCTTTGACCAGGACACTAAACTATTGTTTCGCGTGGTATAGTTTAACATTATGATTATGTCTTCAACAACTGCGACCTGGACACTAACACTCTCTGTAGCCGGCTTCATCTAATGGGAAGTAGATGCCTTCAACTAATGGGATTTGGCCGCTAACCACGGCTTAAACGCGCTTGCTCCTTTGGAAGACAGTGGCACAATATGCGTTCTACTGGACACCAAGCCCGCTCAAGTGGAAAACGATGGCACGATCTGCGATCTACCGGACACCAAACCCGCCCCCGTGGAAGACAGTGGCACAATATACGTGCCACTGGACACCAAACCCGCTCCAGTGGAAGACAGCGGCACAATATGCGTTCTACTGGACACCAATCCCGCTCCAGTGCAAAGACAGTGGCAGAATATGAGTTCTACTGGACACCAAACCCGTTCCAGTAGAAGCAGTGGCACATTATGCATTATATTGGACACCAAACCCGCTGGAGTGGACACGAATGACACAATCTGCGTACTACTGGACACCAAGCCCGCTCAAGTGGAAGACAGTGGCAGAATATGCGTTCTATTGTCACCAAACCTACCCCAGCGGAGGACAGTGGCACAATTTGCATTCTACTGGACAACAAACCCACTCCAGAGGAAGACAGTGACATAATATGCGTTCTTCTGGACATCAAATCCGCTCCAGTGGAAGAGAGTATCACAATATGCGTTTTATTGTACACCAAACCCGCTCCAATTGATTACTTTTGACACAATATCTACTGGACACCAAACCAATCACTGTGGAAGAAAATGTCACCATATACGTTCCTGTGGACATCAAACTCACGTGTGTCTGGGAAGTATATTCAGATGTCTGACCGTCGCCTGGGATTGATCATTATTTTGTCTCCATATATTTCGGCTTTCTTCTGGTTAACTGGTAGAGTGCTAAATTAATTTTGGTCAGCAAAGTTGGTTCACATGCCTTTGCCTTGTTACAATTTATGGGAGAGTGCCTAATGGCACTCTCCCATAAATTGCAACAAGGCAAATCTTTACAGTCTAAATAATTCCACTTCAAAATAATATGAAGCACATCCACAGAATAGGAAGCCTTTAATGTGTGGTACCCACACTTCAGAGTAAAGCCCAAATTTGGGCTTCCAGCCCTCAACCAGTTAACACAGAAAAATGCTGCCTCGAAAAGTAGCAGGAAAAACAATCCCGCAAGAAGAGAAGAATATTGCCAGTCCATCGTCTCCGTGAATACTTTTTATATGGATTTCAGCATTTCACTACGCATGATCAAGTTATTTTCTCAACCACAAGCTTACATTGATTTTTTTTTCTTTTGTCTCGACAAATTCATTAGTTTTAGTCACAGGTGAATAATGTATCTCAAATAATATTGTCTGATACTTAATTTTCTGATTAATAATCTCCTTTATAGCCTTTCCTTAGATTAATATAAATGAGGTTTATTTGATTAAAGTCGAGGAACGAAAGAAAATACCTCTTTTACATATGTAAAAAATCTGTGATCTAGAAAAACAGGAAATTTACACTTTCGAAGCTTACCTAATTTCCTTCCTAAATGGCTGATATTACGTTTTTACAAACGCCACAGCAAATCGTCGTGTGAGAACCATAAGACCTTATGGTTCTCACGCGACGAAATGCATCTAATCTTCGTGGCAGAATTCATCAAGACAACGTCTGAAGTGATGTTGTCGGGGAGGGGTCGGGAAGGGGGTGTTTGTCCAAAGAAATGACGACTTGAATTATAAAATATTATTTTCTTTATACTTTTGCGTCCGAAACAGTTGACGACTTTACTTCGTATAAACGACAGTTTTCTGATCTGAAACTCCAGGGCTGCCACAGGATAACGGTCGTAAAGCCATCATTGAAAAACAATCATAATTATTACAGATGAGAGTGCTGCCTTCTTTCTGCCTACGTCTTGCGAGGCCTGTGTCTTCTAAGCCCAATGCTTGCCTCTGAGTTGAAAGCCCAATGATTGCCTATGTGTTGAAAGCCCAACGATTTGCCTCTGTGTTGAAAGCCCAATGATTGTCTCTGTGTTGTCGGCCCAATGACTGCTTCCGTTTTGTGAGGTCAGATTGCCTCTACCTTATCTTATCTTGTGAGCCCAATGATTGCCTCTGTCTTGAAAGCCCAATGATTGCATCTGCCTTATGAACCCAATGATAGCCTCTTTATTTGTGAGCCCAATGATTGCCAGTGAGATTTTTTTCTGACTCTGTCTTGTGGGTCCAATGACTTCCAATGAGATCTGTTTTACGGCATCTGTCTTGTAAGTCCAATGATTACCAATGAGATCTGTTTTATGGCATCTGTCTTGTAAGTCCAATGATTACCAATGAGATCTGTTTTATGGCATCTGTCTTGTAAGTCCAATGATAACCAATGAGATCTGTTTTACGGCATCTGTCTTGTAAGTCCAATGATTACCTATGAGATCTGTTTTACGGCATTTGTCTTGTAAGTCCAATGATTACCAATGAGATCTGTTTTACGGCATCTGTCTTGTAAGTCCAATGATTACCAATGAGATCTGTTTTATGGCATCTGTCTTGTAAGTCTAATGATTACCAATGAGATCTGTTTTACGGCATCTGTCTTGTAAGTCCAATGATTACCAATGAGATCTGTTTTACGGCATCTGTCTTGTGAGTCCAATAATTACCAATCAGATCTGTTTTTACGGCATCTGTCTTGTAAGTCTAATGATTACCAATGAGGTCTGTTTACGGCATCTGTCTTGTAAGTCCAATGATTACCAATGAGATCTGTTTTACGGCATCTGTCTTGTGAGTCCAATGATTACCAATGAGATCTGTTTTACGGCATCTGTCTTGTGAGTCCAATGATTACCTATGAGATCTGTTTTACGGCATCTGTCTTGTGAGTCCAATGATTACCTATGAGATCTGTTTTACGGCATTTGTCTTGTGAGTCCAATGATTACCAATGAGATCTGTTTTACGGCATCTGTCTTGTAAGTCCAATGATAACCAATGAGATCTGTTTTACGGCATCTGTCTTGTGAGTCCAATGATTACCTATGAGATCTGTTTTACGGCATTTGTCTTGTGAGTCCAATGATTACCAATGAGATCTGTTTTACGGCATCTGTCTTGTAAGTCCAATGATAACCAATGAGATCTGTTTTACGGCATCTGTCTTGTGAGTCCAATGATTACCTATGAGATCTGTTTTACGGCATTTGTCTTGTGAGTCCAATGATTACCAATGAGATCTGTTTTACGGCATCTGTCTTGTAAGTCCAATGATAACCAATGAGATCTGTTTTACGGCATCTGTCTTGTGAGTCCAATGATTACCTATGAGATCTGTTTTACGGCATTTGTCTTGTAAGTCCAATGGTTATCAATTAGATACTGCTTGTGTCGTATAAGCCCAACACATGTCAATGAAATTTGTTTCTTTCTACCTTTATCCCGTGAGCCCATTGATTTACAATGAGATCTGTTTCACGGTACCTGTCTTATGAGCCCAATAATTTCCAATTAGATTTGTTTTTTTTTTCTGCCTCTGTCTTATAAGATCAACAATTGCCAATGACACCTGTTTCTCCCCAGCCTCTGTCTTGTGAGTCCAATAACTGTCAATGAGAACTGGGTCTTTCTGCTTCTATTTTGTGACCCCAATGATTTCCAATGATTTTTTTTCTGCCTCTGTCGTGTGAGCCCAGCGGTTACCAGAGAGATCTGTTTTTCCTACCTCTGTCTTATGAGCTCAGTGATTTCCAATAAGATCTTTTTTTTTTAATCATAAATATTAATAAATGGAAGGCCTTTTATTGTATATTAATGTAATATTAACAGCGTGATGGTTGGGACTAAAGTTAATGAGATGAACGGAATTCCATACACGTTATCTTCAGTCGATATTATCTGTTGTCAAATGGAGAGAATAATGCGTGTTACTGCATGTATTCTGATAATTAACAACTTGTGAACAGTTCCAATGCTACTTGAAGTATTTTTTTCTATTGTTGTCTCTGATTCTATCAATCCCGTGATTAGACACGAGATATGAAACAAAATACACGTTGAATTGAAAACACATTATCGAAGACAAAAAGACAACAGCTCATCGCCTGAGTGCTAGAATGTCCCATGTCCCATAGGGGACATAGGACATTCCAGCACTCAGGCGACGAACTGTGATTCATTGGGAAAATCTAAAACAAAAGGTCTTTAAAACTATGATCCTTTCAACCTCGTCAGAATAAATTTCGCTCATATAATACATTATTACGTCGAAGTGGAGGGTATAGGAGACCAGACTTAACATGTACCAGTAAGGGTGTAAGAGGCTTGACAAAATATGTCGAAGTGAATGGCGTAGGAGGCTTAACTTAGTATGCCTCAACGAAGGGTGTAGAAGGTTCGATTTAATATGTCGAAGTGGACGGTGTAGGATGCTGGCCTTAATATCGTCGCCTGAGTGCTAGAATGTTCTATGTCCCCTAGCACTCAGCCGACGATATGTTGACGTGAATGGTACTAGTTATAACCCAGAGACTCGACTTAATATATCGAAGTTAAGGGTGTAGGAGACTCGTCTTAATATGTCCCAGTGAAGGGTATAGGAGACTCCATTTTATGTATCGATGTGAAGTGTGTAGGAGACTCGACATAATATGTTCCAGTGAAAGGTATAGGAGACTCCATTTTATATATCGATGTGATGTGTGTAGGAGACTCGACATAATATGTTCCAGTGGAGAGAGTTGGAGACTCCACTTTATATGTCAAAGTGATGGGTGTAGAGATTCGACTTAATATAACCCAGTGAAGTGTGTAGGGGCTATTCTTAATGTATCGACTTAATATAACCCAGTGAAGTGTGTAGGGGCTATTCTTAATGTATCGACTTAATATAATCCAGTGAAGTGTGCAGGGGCTATTCTTAATGCATCGACTTAATATAACCCAGTGAAGTGTGTAGGGGCTATTCTTAGTGTATCGACTTAATATAACCCAGTAAAGTGTGTAGGGGCTATTCTTAATGTATCGACTTAATATAACCCAGTGAAGTGTGTGGGGGCTATTCTTAATGTATCGACTTAATATAACCCAGTGAAGTGTGCAGGGGCTATTCTTAATGTATCGACTTAATATAACCCAGTGAAGTGTGTAGGGGATATTCTTAATGTATCGACTTAATATAACCCAGTGAAGTGTGTAGGGGCTATTCTTAATGTATCGACTTAATATAACACAGTGAAGTGTGTAGGGGCTATTCTTAATGTATCGACTTAATATAACCCAGTGAAGTGTGTAGGGGCTATTCTTAATGTATCGAAATGGGTACGGTTGAGTCTAATAATAGAGCAGTGGAGAGAGTTGGAGACTCCACTTTATATGTCAAAGTGATGGGTGTAGAGATTCGACTTAATATAACCCAGTGAAGTGTGTAGGGGCTATTCTTAATGTATCGACTTAATATAACCCAGTGAAGTGTGTAGGGGCTATTCTTAATGTATCGACTTAATATAATCCAGTGAAGTGTGTTGGGGCTATTCTTAATGTATCGACTTAATATAACCCAGTGAAGTGTGTAGGGGCTATTCCTAATGTATCGACTTAATAAAACCCAGTGAAGTGTGTAGGGGCTATTCTTAATGTATCGTCTTAATATAACCCAGTGAAGTGTGATGGGGCTATTCTTAATGTATCGACTTAATATAACCCAGTGAAGTGTGTAGGGGCTATTCTTAATGTATCGACTTAATATAACCCAGTGAAGTGTGTAGGGGCTATTCTTAATGTATCGACTTAATATAACCCAGTGAGGTGTGATGGGGCTATTCCTAATGTATCGACTAAATATAACCCAGTGAAGTTAGTAGAGGCTATTCTTAATGTATTGACTTCATATAACCCAGTAAAGTGTGTAGGGGCTATTCTTAATGTATCGACTTAATATAACCCAGTGAAGTGTGTAGGGGCTATTCTTAATGTATCAAAATGGGTACGGTTGAGTCTAATAATAGAGCATACTAGAAGGCTATAGTGGAAACTAATTGTAATGCATACTTGTGGGGTGTGGTGGCAAATATTGCATACAATTAGGCTGCGGTGGAAATATATTACAATGCATAGTAGAGGGCTCTGTTAAGAACTAGTCGCAATGTATACTTGTGGGTTGTATTGAGAAGTAATCACAATGCTTACTAGTGGGCTGTCTTTGGAACGAATCATAATGCTTACTAGTGGGCTGTGTTTTGAACTAATCACAATGCATACTAGTTGACTGTCTCTTTGGAACTAATCACAATGCTTATTAGTGGGCTATGTTTGGAACTAATCACAATGCTTACTAGTGGGCTGTGTTTGGAACTAATCACAATGCATACTAGTTGGCTGTCTCTTTGGAACTAATCACAATGCTTATTAGTGGGCTGTGTTTGGAGCTAATCACAATGCATACTAGTTGGCTGTCTCTTTGGAACTAATCGCAATGCTTACTAGTGGGCTATGTTTGGAACTAATCACAATGCATACTAGTTGGCTGTCTCTTTGGAACTAATCGCAATGCTTATTTGTGGGCTATGTTTGGAGCTAATCGCAATGCTTATTAGTGGGCTATGTTTGGAACTAATCACAATGCATACTAGTTGACTGTCTCTTTGGAACTAATCACAATGCTTATTAGTGGGCTATGTTTGGAACTAATCACAATGCTTACTAGTGGGCTGTGTTTGGAACTAATCACAATGCATACTAGTTGGCTGTCTCTTTGGAACTAATCGCAATGCTTATTAGTGGGCTGTGTTTGGAGCTAATCACAATGCTTATTAGTGGGCTATGTTTGGAACTAATCGTGATGCATACTAGCGGACAGTGTTCAGAACAAATCACAAAACATAATAGCGGGCTGTGTTTGGAACTTATCGTAATCGATACTAGTGGACTTGGTGCAGATCTAATCATAATACTTACTAGTGGGCTGTCTTTGGAACAAATCGTAATTCATAATAGTGGGCTGTGTTCAGAACTAGTAGCAATGCATACCTGTGGGTTGTGTTGAGAAGTAGTCACAATACCTGCTAGTCGGCTGTCTCTTTGGGACAAATCGTAATGCATAGTAGTGAGCTGTGTTCCGAACTAGTAGCAGTGCATACATGTGGGTTGTGTTGAAAAGTAGTCACAATGCCGGCTAGTGGGCTGTCTCTTTGGAACAATCGTAATGCATACTAGTGTGCTGTGTTCACAATGTTTACTAATGGGCTGTGTTTGGAACTAATCACAACGATTATAAATGGGCCGAGTTTGGAATTAATCACAATGCTTACTAGTGAGTTGTGTTCAGAACTAATCGAAATGCATACAAGTGGGCTGTGTTTGGAACTAATCACAATGTCTGCTAGTGGGTTGTGTTCAGAACTAACCGTAATAAAAACTAATGGGCCGTGTGCAGAACTAATCACAATACATACTAGTGGGCTGTGTTTGGAATTTATCGTAATGCATACTAATGGGCTGTGTTTGAACTTATCGTATGCATACAAGTGGGCTGTGTGCAGAAATAATCACAACACTTACTAGTGGGATGTGTTTGGAATTTATCGTAATGCATACTAATGGGCTGTGTTTGGAACTAATCGTAATGAATGTGGTGATATTCGTGTTCCGCGAATAGCGGTTTTTTCATTTCGTTTTATTAGTATTCCTTGTCTGTTGTTATGAATTGTATCGATTTCTGAAAAAATGGCCAGTTCAGAAGTTTGTTGATAAAAGCCAAATTTTTACACACTACCGTTTATGATTGTCTTTCGTCCATGCTACTCACGACAATGAACACTAGCGGGATGTGTGCAGAACTAATCACAATACTTACTAGTGGATTGTGTTTGGAACTCACATAATGCATACCAGTGGGCTGTGTTTGGAACTAATCATAATGAATACTAGTGGGGTGTGTGTAGAACTAATCACAATACTTACTAATGGGCTATGTTTGGAACTTATCATAATACATACTAATGGGCTGTGTTTGGAACTTATCGTAATGCATACTAATGGGCTGTGTTTGGAACTAATCACAATACTTACTAGTGAGCTGTGTTTGAAAATTATCGTAATGTATACTAGCGGGTTCTCTTTGGAACTAATCACAATACATACCAGTGGGCTGTGTGCAGAACTAATCACAATACATACTTATCATAATGCATACTAGTGTGCTGTGTTTGGAACTAATCGTAATGAATACTAGTGGGTTATGTTTGGAACTAATCACAATGCATACTAGTGGGCTGTGTTTTGGAACCTAGTGTAATGCATACTAGTGGGTTGTGTTTGGCACTAATCATAATGTATACTAGTGGGTTGTGTTTGGAACTAATCACAATGAATACTAGTGGGCTGTGTTTGGAACTAATCATAATGTATACTAGTGGGTGTGTTTGGAATTAACCACAATGCATACTAGGGGGCTGTTTTTGGAACTAATCATAATGTATGCTAGTGGGTTGTGTTTGGAACTAATCACAATGCATACTAGTGGGCTGTGTTTAGAACTAGTCATAATGTATACTACTGGGTTGTGTTTGGAACTAATCACAATGCATACTAGTGGGCCGTGTTTGGAACTAATCATAATGTATACTGGTGGGTTGTGTTTGGCACCAATCACAATGCATACTAGTGGGCAGTGTTTGGATCTAACCACAATGCATACTAGTGGGTGGACAGTGTTCAGAACAAATCACAATGCAAACTAGCGGGCTGTGTTTGGAACAAATCACAATGCATACTAGTGGGCTGGGTGCAGAACTAATCACAATACTTACTAGTGGGCTGTGTTTGAAACTTATCGTAATGCATACTAGCAGATCTGTTTGGAACTAATCACAACGCATTCTAGTGGGCTGTGTGAAGAACTAATCGTAATGGATACTTGCGGGTTGTGTCCAGAACTAACCACAATGCATACTTCTGGGCTTTGTTTGGAAATAGTCATAATACTAGTGGTCTCTGTTTAGAACTAATAGCAATGCATACTAGTGGGTTGCATTTGGAACTAATCACAGTGCATACTAATGGGTTGTGTTTGCAACCTATCTCAATGCATACTAGTGGGCTGTGTTTGGAACTTATCCCAATGCATACTAGTGGGTTGTGTTTGGAACTAATAGCAATGCATACTAGTGGGTTGCATTTGGAACTAATCACAGTGCATACTAATGGGTTGTGTTTGCAACCTATCTCAATGCATACTAGTGGGCTGTGTTTGGAACTTATCCCAATGCATACTAGTGGGTTGTGTTTGGAACTAATCATAATGCATACTAGTGGGCTGTGTTTGGAACTTATCTCAATGCATACTAGTGGGCTGTGCTTGGAACAAATCATAATGCATACTAGTGGGCTGTGTTTGGAACTTATCTTAATGGATACTAGTGGGCTGTGTGCAGAACTAATCACAATGCTTACCAGTGGGCTGTGTTTGGAACTTATCATAATGGATACTACTGGGCAGTGTGCAGAATTAATGACAATACTTACTAGTTGCCTGTGTTTTGTAACTTATCTTAATGCATAATAATGGGCTGTGTTTGGAACTAATCACAGTGCATACTAGTGGGATGTGTTCGGAACTAATAGCAGTGCATACTAGTGGGCTGTGGACAGAACTAACCATAATGCATATTAGTAGGTTAGGTTAGAGCTAATCTTTATGCATAGTAGTTGGTTATTTTCGAAAATAATCATACTGCCTTAGTGTAGGCTGTGATGAGAATTAACCATAATACATGCTAATGGGCTGCGTTCGTAACTAAGCATAATGCATACTTGTGGGCTATAATTGGAATTAATTGTAATGTATACTATTAGGCTGTGGCCGAAAGTAATCATAATGCATACTTGTGGGATATGATTGGAACAAATCGTAATGCACACTAGTGGGTTAAGTTTGGAACTAATCATAATGCATAATATTAGGCTGTGCCAGAAAGTAATCATAATGCACAATATTAGGCTGTGCCAGAAAGCAAACGTAATGCACACTAGTGGGTTAAGTTTGGAACTAATCATAATGCATAATGTTAGGCTGTGGCAGAAAGTAATCATACTGCACACTGGTGGGTTATGTTTGGAACTAATCGTAATGTACACTATTAGGCTGTGGCAGAAAGCAAACGTAATACACACTAGTGGGTTAAGTTTGGAACTAATCATAATGCATGATGTTAGGCTGTGGCAGAAAGTAATCATACTGCACACTGGTGGGTTATGTTTGGAACTAATCGTAATGTACACTATTAGGCTGTGGCAGAAAGCAAACGTAATACACACTAGTGGGTTAAGTTTGGAACTAATCATAATGCATGATGTTAGGCTGTGGCAGAAAGTAATCATACTGCACACTGGTGGGTTATGTTTGGAACTAATCGTAATGTACACTATTAGGCTGTGGCAGAAAGCAAACGTAATACACACTAGTGGGTTAAGTTTGGAACTAATCATAATGCATGATGTTAGGCTGTGGCAGAAAGTAATCATACTGCACACTGGTGGGTTAAGTTTGGAACTAATCGTTATCTATACTATTAGCTGTTTCAGAAACCAAACGCAATGCACACTAGTGTGTTATGTTTGGAACTAATCGTAATGCATACTATTAGGCTGTTGCAGAAAGTAAGCATAATGCACACTAGAAGGTAATGTTCAGAACTAATCGTAATGTATACTATTAGGCTGTTACAGAAAGTAATCGTAATCCACACAAGTGGGTTATGATTGTCACTAATCATAATGCATACTATTAGGCTGTGGCAGAAAGTAATCGTAAAACACACTAGTGGATTATGATCGGAACTAATCATAATGCATTCTTGTGGGTTATGATCGGAACTAATCATAATGCATTATATTAGGATGTGGCAGAAAGTAATCGTAATGCAGACTAGTGGATTATGTTCGGAACTAATAATAAGGGATACTTGGTGTTTTGTTCGCAATTTATTTTTGTATTGGTGTTTAAGGTCCCATACTTCTGCACAATGCCTAATCGAGACCACAACCTGGAGATAAAGTCGAGGTCAGTCAATCGATAATACCCTATTCTCGCTATTTTAGATGGCTTGCACCCCAAGCCTTAGTGACTGGGTTCTATTGTACCAGTAAAATGAAGCTTGTTTGCCACAGTAATCAAGCACTGCCTCACGTCCCGGGGTTCTCACGGGGGGGATTTATGTTCGAAAGTAATCGTATTGTATTCTTATGGGCTGTGATTAGAACTAATCATAATGCCTACAAGTGGGATATGTTCAGAGCCTTATCATAATGCCTGCTGGTTGTTTATGTTCGAAAGTAATCGTAATGTATTCTTATATGCTGTGATCAGAACTAATCATAATGACTACTAGTGTGTTATGTTCGGACCTAATCATAATGCCTAGGGGGCGCGGTGGCTCAGTTGGTAGAGGTGCAAGCTGCAAGCCGAGAGGTCCTCGGTTCGAATTCTACCTGCGGCAACCGCGTTGTATCCTTGGGCAAGACACTTCGCCCCCATTGCCCACGTGGGGACACGGTGACGCTGTGTACTAAGGCATACTGCACGTCGATGGTGCACCTGTGTGGAGTTAGTATGTTGGGGAGGTGACAGTTGCTCGCCGTCGCTCGGTGGTTCTCTCCGGGTACTCCGGCTTCCTCCACCAGTAAAACTGTCACGGTCATGGTTAGCCATTGCGCAGAAATATGTGACCTTAAACACCAATACATAAATAAATAATCATAATGTCTGGCTGTTGTTTATGTTCAAAAGTAATCGTAATGCATTCTTATGTGCTGCGTTCAGAATTAATCGTACTGCCTACTAGGGAGTTATGTTCAGAACGAATCATAATGCCAACAATTGGGATATGCTCGGAACTAACCATAATGCCTACTAGTGGGAAATGTTCGGAATTCACATAATGCCTACTGGTGGGATATGTTCAGAACTAATCATAATGCCTAAAAGTGGGTTACGTTCGGAACTAATCATAATACACAGTTACGGCACTAATCATGGTGTATATCAGTGGGCTGTGTTCAGAAACAATCATAATGCATACTTGTGAGAAGTAGTGTTTGGAAGTAATCGTAATAGCAGTGGGTTGTGATCAGAACTAATCGTAATGCATACTATTAGGCTGTGGCAGAAAGTAATCATAATGCATCGAATTAGGCTGTGGCAGAAAGTAATCGTAATGCATACTTGTGGGCTATGGCATACTATTTAGGCTGTGGCAGAAAGTAATCATAATGCATGCTTGTGGGCTATGACATACTATTTAGCCTGTGGCAGAAAGTAATCACAATGCATACTTGTGGGCAATGATTGGAACTAATCATAATGCATCGAATTAGGCTGTGGCAGAAAGTAATCATAATGCATACTTGTGGGCTATGGCATACTATTTAGGCTGTGGCAGAAAGTAATCGTAATGCATACTTGTGGGCTATGGCATACTATTTAGCCTGTGGCAGAAAGTAATCACAATGCATACTTGTGGGCTATGGCATACTATTTAGGCTGTGGCAGAAAGTAATCGTAACGCATACTTGTGGGCTATGGCATACTATTTAGGCTGTGGCAGAAAGTAATCGTAATGCATACTTGTGGGCTATGGCATACTATTTAGGCTGTGGCAGAAAGTAATCATAATGCACACTTGTGGCTATGATTGGAACTAATCATAATGCATCGAATTAGGCTGTGGCAGAAAGTAATCATAATGCATACTTGTGGGCTATGGCATACTATTTAGACTGTGGCAGAAAGTAATCATAATGCACACTTGTGGGCTATGATTGGAACTAATCATAATGCATCGAATTAGGCTGTGGCAGAAAGTAATCATAATGCATACTTGTGGGCTATGGCATACTATTTAGGCTGTGGCTCAAAGTAATCGTAATGTATACTAGTGGGTTATGTTTGGAACTAATCGTAATGCATACTGTTTAGGCTGTGGCAGAAAGTAATCATAATGCACACTAGTGGGTTATGCTCAGAACTATTTATAAGTTATGTTCGAAATGTTTCACTTACCGCCGGGGTTCCCATGAGGGAATTTATGTTCGAACGTAATCGTAATGCATTCTTATGGGCTATGTTCGGAACTAGTCATAATGCCTATTTGTTATTTATGTTCGAACGTAATCGTAATGCATTCGTATGGGTTGTGTTCAGAACTAACCATAATGCCTACCTGTTGTTTATGTTCGAAAGTAATCGTAATGCATCTGCAGGGGCTGTGTTCGGAGCTAATCATAATGTCTACTCGTTGGTTATGTTCGAAAGTAATTGTACATGTAATGAACCTACATGGGCTGTGATCAGAGCAAATCATAATGCCTATTCGTTGGTTTTGTTCAGAACTAATCATAATGCCTACTTGTTGTTTATGTTCGAAAGTAATCGTAATGCATCTGCATGGGCTGTGTTCGGGGCTAATCATAATGTCTACTATTTAGCCTGTGGCAGAAAGAACTAATCATAATGCCTTCTAGTGGGTTGCGTTCGGCACTAATCATAATGCCTACTATTATGGGCCGCGTTCGGAACTAATCGTAATGCCTACTAATGAGATATGTTCAGAATTAATCATAATGCCTTCTAGTAGGTTGCGTTCGGCACTAATCATAATGCATACTAATGAGATATGTTCAGAACTAATCATAATGCCTTCTAGTAGGTTGCATTCGGCACTAATCATAATGCCTACTAATGAGATATGTTCAGAACTAATCATAATGCCTTCTAGTAGGTTGCGTTCGGAACTAATCATAATGCCTACTGATGAGATATGTTCAGAACTAATCATAATGCCTTCTAGTAGGTTGTGTTCGGCACTAATCATAATGCCTACTAATGAGATATGTTCAGAACTAATCATAATGCCTTCTAGTAGGTTGCGTTCGGCACTAATCATAATGCCTACAAATAAGATACGTTCAGAACTAATCATAATGCCTTCTAGTAGGTTGCGTTCGGAACTAATCATGATGCCTACTAATGAGATATGTTCAGAATTAATCATAATGCCTTCTAGTAGGTTGCTTTCGGAACTAATCATAATGCCTAGTAATGAGATATGTTCAGAACTAATCATAATGCCTTCTAGTAGGTTGCGTTCGGAACTAATCATAATGCCTACTAATGAGATATGTTCAGAACTAATCATAATGCCTTCTAGGAGGTTGCGTTCGGAACTAATCATAATGCCTACTAATGAGATATGTTCAGAATTAATCATAATGCCTTCTAGTAGGTTGCGTTCGGCACTAATCATAATGCCTACTAATGAGATATGGTCAGAACTAACCATAATGCCTTCTAGTAGGTTGCGTTCGGCACTAATCATAATGCCTACTAATGAGATATGTTCAGAATTAATCATAATGCCTTCTAGTAGGTTGCGTTCGGCACTAATCATAATGCCTACTAATGAGATATGGTCAGAACTAATCATAATGCCTTCTAGTAGGTTGCGTTCGGCACTAATCATAATGCCTACTAATGAGGTATGTTCAGAACTAATCATAATGCCTTCTAGTAGGTTGCGTTCGGAACTAATCATAATGCCTACTGATGAGATATGTTCAGAACTAATCATAATGCTTTCTAGTAGGTTGCGTTCGGAACTAATCATAATGCCTACTAATGAGATACGTTCAGAACTAATCATAATGCCTTCAAGTAGGTTGCGTTCAGAACTAATCATAATGCCTACTAATGAGATATGTTCAGAACTAATCATAATGCCTTCTATTAGGTTGCGTTCGGCACTAATCATAATGCCTACTAATGAGATATGTTCAGAACTAATCATAATGCCTTCTAGTAGGTTGCGTTCGGCACTAATCATAATGCCTACTAATGAGATATGTTCAGAACTAATCATAATGCCTTCTAGTAGGTTGCGTTCGGAACTAATCATAATGCCTACTAATGAGATATGTTCAGAACTAATCATAATGCCTTCTAGTAGGTTGCGTTCGGAACTAATCATAATGCCTACTAATGATATATGTCCAGAACTAATCATAATGCCTTCTAGTAGGTTGCGTTCGGCACTAATCATAATGCCTACTAATGAGATATGTTCAGAACTAATCATAACGCCTTCTAGTAGGTTGCGTTCGGAACTAATCATAATACACAGTTGTGGGCTACGTTCGGCACTAATCATAATGCATTCTAGTAGGTTGCGTTCGGCACTAATCATAATGCCTACTAATGAGATATGTTCAGAACTAATCATAATGTCTTCTAGTGGGTTGCATTCGGCACTAATCATAATGCCTACTAATGAGATATGTTCAGAACTAATCATAATGCCTTCTAGTGGGTTGCGTTCGGAACTAATCATAATGCCTACTAATGAGATATGTTCAGAACTAATCATAATGCCTTCTAATAGGTTGCGTTCGGCACTAATCATAATGCCTACTAATGAGATACGTTCAGAACTAATCATAATGCCTTCTAGTAGGTTGCGTTCGGAACTAATCATAATACACAGTTGTGGGCTACGTTCAGCACTAATCATAATGCATTCTAGTAGGTTGCGTTCGGAACTAATCATAATGCCTACTAATGAGATATGTTCAGAACTAATCATAATGCCTTCTAGCAGGTTGCGTTGGGAACTAATCATAATGCCTTCTAGTAGGTTGCGTTCGGAACTAATCATAATACACAGTTGTGGGCTACGTTCGGCACTAATCATAATGCCTTCTAGTAGGTTGCGTTCGGCACTAATCATAATGCCTACTAATGAGATATGTTCAGAACTAATCATAATGCCTTCTAGTAGGTTGCGTTCGGCACTAATCATAATGCCTACTAATGAGATATGTTCAGAACTAATCATAATGCCTTCTAGTAGGTTGCGTTCGGAACTAATCATAATACACAGTTGTGGGCTACGTTCGGCACTAATCATAATGCCTTCTAGTAGGTTGCGTTCGGCACTAATCATAATGCCTTCTAGTAGGTTGCGTTCGGCACTAATCATAATGCCTACTAATGAGATATGTTCAGAACTAATCATAATGCCTTCTAGTAGGTTGCGTTCGGAACTAATCATAATACACAGTTGTGGGCTACGTTCGGCACTAATCATAATGCCTTCTAGTAGGTCGCGTTCAGCACTAATCACAATGCCTTCTAGTAGGTTGCGTTCGGCACTAATCATAATGCCTATTAATGAGATATGTTCAGAACTAATCATAATGCATTCTAGTAGGTTGCGTTCGGAACTAATCCTAATGCCTACTAATGAGATATGTTCAGAACTAATCATAATGCCTTCTAGTAGGTTGCGTTCGGCACTAATCATAATGCCTACTAATGAGATATGTTCAGAACTAATCATAATGCCTTCTAGTAGGTTGCGTTCGGAACTAATCATAATACACAGTTGTGGGCTACGTTCAGCACTAAACATAATGTATACTAATGAGATATGTTCAGAATTAATCATAATGCCTTCTAGTAGGTTGCGTTCGGAACTATTCATAATACACAGTTATGGTCTACGTTCGGCACTAATCATAATGCCTTCTAGAAGGTTGCGTTTGAAACTAATCATAATGCCTACTAATGAGATATGTTCAGAACTAACCATAATGCCTTCTAGCAGGTTGCGTTGGGAACTAATCATAATGCCTTCTAGTAGGTTGCGTTCGGAACTAATCATAATACACAGTTGTGGGCTACGTTCGGCACTAATCATAATGCCTTCTAGTAGGTTGCGTTCGGCACTAATCTTAATGCCTACTAATGAGATATGTTCAGAACTAATCATAATGCCTTCTAGTAGGTTGCGTTCGGCACTAATCATAATGCCTACTAATGAGATATGTTCTGAACTAATCATAATGCATTCTAGTAGGTTGCGTTCGGAACTAATCATAATACACAGTTGTGGGCTACGTTCGGCACTAATCATAATGCCTTCTAGTAGGTTGCGTTCGGCACAAATCACAATGCCTTCTAGTAGGTTGCGTTCGGCACTAATCATAATGCCTATTAATGAGATATGTTCAGAACTAATCATAATGCATTCTAGTAGGTTGCGTTCGGAACTAATCATAATGCCTACTAATGAGATATGTTCAGAACTAATCATAATGCCTTCTAGTAGGTTGCGTTTGGCACTAATCATAATGCCTACTAATGAGATATGTTCAGAACTAATCATAATGCCTTCTAGTAGGTTGCGTTCGGAACTAATCATAATACACAGTTGTGGGCTACGTTCGGCACTAATCATAATGTCTTCTAGTAGGTTGCGTTCGGCACTAATCACAATGCCTTCTAGTAGGTTGCGTTCGGCACTAATCATAATGCCTATTAATGAGATATGTTCAGAACTAATCATAATGCATTCTAGTAGGTTGCGTTCGGCACTAATCATAATGCCTACTAATGAGATATGTTCAGAACTAAACATAACGCCTTCTAGTAGGTTGCGTTCGGAACTAATCATAATACACAGTTGTGGGCTACGTTCGGCACTAATCATAATGCCTTCTAGTAGGTTGCGTTCGGAACTAATCATAATGCCTACCAATGAGATATGTTCAGAACTAATCATAATGCCTTCTAGTAGGTTGCGTTCGGCACTAATCATAATGCCTACTAATGAGATATGTTCAGAACTAATCATAATGCCTTCTAGTAGGTTGCGTTCGGAACTAATCATAATGCCTACTAGTGAGATATGTTCAGAACTAATCATAATGCCTTCTAGTAGGTTGCGTTCGGCACTAATCATAATGCCTACTAATGAGATATGTTCAGAACTAATCATAATGCCTTCTAGTAGGTTGCGTTCAGCACTAATCATAATGCCTACTGATGAGATATGTTCAGAACTAATCATAATGCCTTCTAGTAGGTTGCGTTCGGCACTAATCATAATGCCTACTAATGAGATATGTTCAGAACTAATCATAATGCCTTCTAGTAGGTTGCGTTCGGCACTAATCATAATGCCTACTGATGAGATATGTTCAGAACTAATCATAATGCCTTCTAGTAGGTTGCGTTCGGCACTAATCATATTGCCTACTAATGAGATATGTTCACAACTAATCATAATTCCTTCTAGTAGGTTGCGTTCGGCACTAATCATAATGCCTACTGATGAGATATGTTCAGAACTAATCATAATGCCTTCTAGTAGGTTGCGTTTGGCACTAATCATAATGCCTACTAATGAGATATGTTCAGAACTAATCATAATGCCTTCTAGTAGGTTGCGTTCGGCACTAATCATAATGCCTACTGATGAGATATGTTCAGAACTAATCATAATGCCTTCTAGTAGGTTGCGTTCGGCACTAATCATAATGCCTACTAATGAGATATGTTCAGAACTAATCATAATGCCTTCTAGTAGGTTGCGTTCGGCACTAATCATAATGCCTACTAATGAGATATGTTCAGAACTAATCATAATGCCTTCTAGTAGGTTGCGTTCGAAACTAATCATAATGCCTACTAATGAGATATGTTCAGAACTAATCATAATGCCTTCTAGTAGGTTGCGTTCAGCACTAATCATAATGTCTACTAATGAGATATGTTCAGAACTAATCATAATTCCTTCTAGCAGGTTGCGTTCGGCACTAATCATAATGCCTACTAATGAGATATGTTCAGAACTAATCATAATGCCTTCTAGTAGGTTGTGTTCAGAACTAATCAAAATAAACAGTTGTGGGCTACGTTTGGCACTAATCATAATGCCTACTAATGAGATATGTTCAGAATTAATCATAATGCCTTCTAGTAGGTTGCGTTCGGCACTAATCATAATGCCTACGAATGAGATATGTTCAGAACTAATCACAATGCCTTCTAGTAGGTTGCGTTCGGCACTAATCATAATGCCTACTGATGAGATATGCTCAGAACTAATCATAATGCCTTCTAGTAGGTTGCGTTCGGAACTAATCATAATGCCTACTAATGAGATATGTTCAGAACTAATCATAATGCCTTCTAGTAGGTTGCGTTCGGAACTAATCATAATACACAGTTGTGGGCTACGTTCGGCACTAATCATAATGTATACTAATGAGATATGTTCAGAACTAATCATAATGCCTTCTAGTAGGTTGCGTTCGGAACTAATCATAATGCCTACTAATGAGATATGTTCAGAACTAATCATAATGCCTTCTAGTAGGTTGCGTTCGGCACTAATCATAATGCCTACTAATGACATATGTTCAGAAGTAATCACAATGCCTTCTAGTAGGTTGCGTTCGGAACTAATCATAATGCCTACTAATGAGATATGTTCAGAACTAATCATAATGCCTTCTAGTAGGTTGCGTTCAGAACTAATCATAATGCCTACTAATGAGATATGTTCAGAACTAATCATAATGCCTTCTAGCAGGTTGCGTTCGGAACTAATCATAATGTCTTCTAGTAGGTTTCGTTCGGAACTAATCATAATACACAGTTGTGGGCTACGTTCGGCACTAATCATAATGCCTTCTAGTAGGTTGCGTTCGGAACTAATCATAATGCCTACTAATGAGATATGTTCAGAACTAATCATAATGCCTTCTAGCAGGTTGCGTTCAGAACTAATCATAATGCCTTCTAGTAGGTTGCGTTCGGAACTAATCATAATACACAGTTGTGGGCTACGTTCAGCACTAATCATAATGCCTTCTAGTAGGTTGCGTTCGTAACTAATCATAATGCCTACTAATGAGATATGTTCAGAACTAATCATAATGCCTTCTAGTAGGTTGCGTTCGGAACTAATCATAATACACAGTTGTGGGCTACGTTCGGCACTAATCATAATGCCTACTAATGAGATATGTTCAGAATTAATCATAATGCCTTCTAGTAGGTTGCGTTCGTAACTAATCATAATACACAGTTGTGAGCTACGTTCGGCACTAATCATAATGCCTTCTAGCAGGTTGCGTTCAGAACTAATCATAATGCCTACTAATGAGATATGTTCAGAACTAATCATAATGCCTTCTAGTAGGTTGCGTTCGGAACTAATCATAATGCCTACTAATGAGATATGTTCAAAACTAATCATAATGCCTTCTAGTAGGTTGCGTTCGGAACTAATCATAATGCCTACTAATGAGATATGTTCAGAACTAATCATAATGCCTTCAAGTAGGTTGCGTTCGGCACTAATCATAATGCCTACTAATGAGTTATGTTCAGAACTAATCATAATGCCTTCTAGTAGGTTGCGTTCGGCACTAATCATAATGCCTACTAATGAGATATGTTCAGAACTAATCATAATGCCTTCTAGTAGGTTGCGTTCGGAACTAATCATAATGCCTACTAATGAGATATGTTCAGAACTAATCATAATGCCTTCTAGCAGGTTGCGTTTGGAACTAATCATAATACACAGTTGTGGGCTACGTTCGGCACTAATCATAATGTATACTAGTGGGCTGTGTTCAGAAACAATTATAATGCATACTTGTGAGAAGTTGTGTTTTGAAGTAATCCTAATACACAGTTGTGTGTTGTGTTCGGCACTAATGATAGTGTATAGCAGCGGGTTATGATCGGAATTAATTGTAATGCATTTTATTAGGCTGTGGCAGAAAATAATCGTAAGGTACACTAGTGGGTCATGATCTGAGCTAATCGTAAAGCATAACAGTGGGTTATGATCGGAATTAATCGTAATGCACACTACTGGCCATCGTAACGCACAGTTGTGTGCTGTATTCGGCATTAATCAAAATGTATAGCAGTGGGCTATGATCGGAGCTAATTGCAATGCATAACAGTGGGCTGTGATCGGAATTAATTGTAGTGCATACTACTGGACTGTGCCATCGTAATGCACAGTTGTGTGCTGTGTTCGGCATTAATCGAAATGTACAGCAGTTGGTTATGATCGGAGGTAATCCTAATATACAGTTGTGTGCTGTGTTCGGCACTAATCATAGTGTATAGCAGCGGGTTGTGACCGCAATTACTTGTAATGCATTCTATTAAGCTGTGGCAGAAAGTAATCGTAATGTACACTAGTGGGTTATGATTGGAACAAATCGTAATGTATACTATTAGGCTGTGGCAAAAGGTAATCGTAATGCACACTAGTGGGTTATGATAGGAACTAATCGTAATGTATACTATTAAGCTGTGGCAAAAGGTAATCGTAATGCACACTAGTGGGTTATGATTGGAACTAATCGTAATGTATACTATTAAGCTGTGGCAAAAAGTAATCATAATGCATTCTTGTGGGTTATGATTGGAACTAATCGTAATGTATACTATTAAGCTGTGGCAAAAAGTAATCATAATGCATTCTTGTGGGTTATGATTGGAACTAATCGTAATGTATACTATTAGGCTGTGGCAAAAGGTAATCGTAATGCACACTAGTGGGTTATGATTGGAACTAATCGTAATGTATACTATTAAGCTGTGGCAAAAAGTAATCATAATGCATTGTTGTGGGTTATGATTGGAACTAATCGTAATGTATACTATTAGGCTGTGGCAAAAGGTAATCGTAATGCACACTAGTGGGTTATGATTGGAACTAATCGTAATGTATACTATTAAGCTGTGGCAAAAAAGTAATCGTAATGCACACTAGTGGGTTATGATTGGAACTAATCGTAATGTATACTATTAAGCTGTGGCAAAAAGTAATCATAATGCATTCTTGTGGGTTATGATTGGAACTAATCGTAATGTATACTATTAGGCTGTGGCAAAAGGTAATCGTAATGCACACTAGTGGGTTATGATTGGAACTAATCGTAATGTATACTATTAAGCTGTGGCAAAAAAGTAATCGTAATGCACACTAGTGGGTTATGATTGGAACTAATCGTAATGTATACTATTAGGCTGTGACAGAAAGTAATCGTAATGCACACTAGTGGGTTATGATCGGAACTAATCGTAATGTATACTATTAAGCTGTGGCAAAAGGTAATCGTAATGCACACTAGTGGGTTATGATTGGAACTAATCGTAATGTATACTATTAAGCTGTGGCAAAAAGTAATCATAATGCATTCTTGTGGGTTATGATTGGAACTAATCGTAATGTATACTATTAAGCTGTGGCAAAAAGTAACCATAATGCATTCTAGTGGGCTATGATTGGAACTAATCGTAATGTATACTATTAAGCTGTGGCAAAAGGTAATCGTAATGCACACTAGTGGGTTATGATCGGAACTAATTGTAATGCATAGCAGTGATTTAAGATCGGAATTATCGTAATGCATACTACTGGACTGTACCATCGTAATACATACTAATCCAAACACATACATTGAAGATAGTTGGAATTATGAGACGAAGATAGTTGGAATTATGAGACGAAGATAGTTGGAATTATGAGACGAAGATAGTTGGAATTATGAGACGAAGATAGTTGGAATTATGAGATGAAAATAGTTGGAATTATGAGACGAAGATAGTTGGAATTATGAGACGAAGATAGTTGGAATTATGAGACGAAGATAGTTGGAATTATGAGACGAAGATAGTTGGAATTATGAGACGAAGATAGTTGGAATTATGAGATGAAAATAGTTGGAATTATGAGACGAAGATAGTTGGAATTATGAGACGAAGATAGTTGGAATTATGAGACGAAGATAGTTGGGATTATGAGACGAAGATAGTTGGAATTATGAGACGAAGATAGTTGGAATTATGAGATGAAAATAGTTGGAATTATGAGACGAAGATAGTTGGGATTATGAGACGAAGATAGTTGGAATTATGAGACGAAGATAGTTGGAATTATGAGACGAAGATAGTTGGAATTATGAGATGAAAATAGTTGGAATTATGAGACGAAGATAGTTGGAATTATGAGATGAAAATAGTTGGAATTATGAGACGAAGATAGTTGGAATTATGAGACGAAGATAGTTGGAATTATGAGACGAAGATAGTTGGAATTATGAGATGCTGGTTATATCGCCGTTCACAAATGTTCGATAGACAATATTGAGTGTTCTGTCGCAAAACACAACACCAAACTTGAAACTAAATAATTTATTGGATTTAGTCTCTCGGATATAATGTCCTAGACGTTCCTACTTGGGCCATTCCTGATCAATTTGGCGTCAGTGCGCTGGATCCCGCAGAGACTAATACAGTGGGGAGGAACTAAGTTCCATTGAATCGATTCTTTTCCGACCTTTTTCCAGTTCACTTTCTTAAAATGTCTCCAGTGCGCTACCTATCATTGTTTTAATGTGACGCCGTAGTCCTGTTCTTGCTAAAACCTATCACGGAGATAGGTTTTAGCAACAACAGGACTACGACGCCACAAGTTGAAAGTTGCTGGAGAAATGATTGCTCATCTGTCAGGTATCCCATTCAGACATACACATCTGTCTACCCATTGGTATGTTAGTTAAATCACAACCAAGAACAACCTGGGCCTATTTGTTATATGTTTTGGCTATAGCATGATCATCAATGAAGATGTATACACATATCTCCAGCTTCTCTAGATCGATGTAACACTTTTATAAGGAGATAGTCATGTAAAGCTGCCGAACTATATCTGATGATTGTGTTACCGTCAGATCTATATGCACATTTTTGTCAGTGGCAAAATGGGGTACATTTTCACATCCCATGTAGCGAGATGTTGGAATTTAAAACTAAAATTACGAATAAAGAACCAAATACGTCTCCCACTTCAAGGCTACATATATGCAAGCATCGATATTAACCCTTTAAACTCTAGTGATATCGTCCATGCCAGTTCAATGGCAGAAAATAGAAGAGTCCATATTCATTATTTGGGGAAGACCTATCAATATTTTCAACGTGCAGCCTCGGGGCTGCACGTTGAAAATATTGATTGGTCTACCCCACACAATTACTGAACAGCCATCCTATTTAATGACGTTATGATGTACCATGTTGCTGGCCGGAAAACGGCCGCTAGGTTTCAAAGGGTTGACCATCACGTTTTGTTTACGTTTGTTTACGTTTTGTATTTAAGTGATTTAATAGTAAAGTTCTCGGTCCATGCTGAAATTTTACGGACTCTACCAGTTGAGGTTATTCAACATTACTAGTTAGTACCTGCATTCATTTACAATATCCTATAAAACAAAATCAAAGTAGTTGGAAGTTTTAATCCAAATTAACGTATTTACAGACCATCACTAACTCCCTCGTGGTAAATGCAGCATGAAGGAAGTGATGGTCTGTAAAATATGTGATTTTAGGTTAAAACTGACAAACAACTATGAAACAAATTTTAAGATTTTCATGCTAACATTGATTTAGGATTTTGTCAGATAGTTTTGGTACCTCATTGTTTCAGTTTTTATTCAATATTCATTCTGTACAGCAGCCAACCAGCCACTGATACCCAAATTATGTACATATGCACCATATTTTGCTTAAATGCGCCCGATAAAAATGCCGACGTGAACCTATCAGAACGGTAGTAAACAGTGGTAAACTGTGCTCTTTTTCGGAATATTTATCTCATCAGATGTTATCAGGAAACTGGATTTTTTTTATCTGTCAACCTATTTGGATAATGTAACCAAGTTCCTCCCTAGTGTAACATACACGATACACCTCTAAGGTTGTGTTTTCAAGGTGAATCTGGACAATGCTTATTTTCAAAATGAGAGTCCGTAGATAACAAGGATATTTCCAGATAAAAATCATGCTTTTTCACCAACCTATCACCAGTTTCGTAAAAAGACTGCCTCCAATTACCTGAAATAGCCGTACAGTCGTTTGACTTGAATTTTACTTCCAATGTCTAAAAATTTAGCATACAACACTGGCAGTGAACGATTCATATTCACTCCACAACAGATGCTTTCATTATCAAATCAATTAATTTTATCATATATAAAGTGAACATTTTACATGTAACAATCATCAGAAGTACACTCAATTATAGATCAATGAAATAAATAATATTTATGCGTGAGTACATTGCTTTATCGGCCATTGATATATAATTATATGAAACCTTTAATGGTACGACACATGTTCATAACAATTATATGAAACCTTTTATGGCACAACACATGTTCATTACTTCTATTTTATCGATTACTTCTTTACTGTCCACAATGACACATGACGGCATGTCGTTAACACGCAGTCCTTTTATAAAAATACACGTATTTATTTATTTATTTATTTATTTATTTATTTATTTATTTATTTAGTCAGTTATTTATTTAGTTACCAAGTTACCCAACGAAGAGAGAATGATACGGATTTCATTTTTTTTTTAATTTGAATTAATTAATTTATTTATTTATTTATTGGCGTTTAAGGTCACATATTTCTGCACAATGGCTAATCATGACCACAACAGTTTTACGGGTGGAGGAAGCCGGAGTACCCAGAAAGAACCACCGAGCAACGGCAAGCTACTGTCAGCTTCTCAACATACTAACTCCGCACAAACAGGGTTAGCATAGGTTGAAGACAAGTGCACCATCGACGTGCAGGACGTTCCCCAAGTGGGCAGTGGGGGGTGTGGGGGGGGGGGAGTAGTATGTTGCCAAAGGATACAACACGGTTGTCGCAGGTGGGTATCGAACCGAGGACTTATCGGCTATCGGCTTACAGCTTGGACCTCTGCCTACTGAGCCGCCGCGGTGCAATACATGTTCTTGAATTCTGTTTTATCGATTATTTAACCACTGTCAACAATGATGCATGACAGCATGTTGTTAGCACGCACCTCTACGCTATGAACCAAACTACGCGTTTTTATTTATTTATTTATTTATTTATTTATTTATTTATTTATTTATTTATTCCAAAGACGAGATACGGATTTGATTTTTTTTTCATATTTTTCATTATTTTTTAATATAAATTCCTGTATCAAACTACTCTCTTTCAAACTTTCGATACAACATCTCCAGTGAAAAAAAAAACATCTAAAAGTGAGTTAACTCGTGGGAAATTCTCAATTTATCATGTGACGTCCCAGAGGTTAATAAGACGGAAAAATGAACTTTGTCCGATTTGCATTAAATAGAAATTTAACTTAAATGACATATTTTTTGTTTTGTTTTTTATTTTTTTAGATTCCGTCCAAATCTTACTACATCACTTTAAACCCTTTGAGCCCCAGCGGCCGCGTTTCCGGCCAGGAACACGTCATAACGTCATTATATAGAAAGGCTGTTCAGTAAATATTGTGGGGTAGACCAATCAGTATTTTCAACGTGCAGCCCGAGGCTGCACGTTGAAAATACTGATTGGTCTACCCCAAATAACGAATATGGACTCTTCTATTTGCATCCATTGAACTGACATGGAAGATACCACTAGAGTGCAAAGGGTTAAATTCTAACATTTTCTTAAAAGATAAAGTTTCAATCTACCCACATCTATTTCCGAAGCGGCGACGTCATCGAGTGCGGTCCGAGGAATTTATTAGCCGTTCTTGCCGAACGAAGAGGTGACGTCATAGAGTGATGGGGCATATAACATTCTGGCACTCAGGCGACGAGTTGTCCATCTTGATGCTTATTAATACTTCTGGTGTTAATTAGTGTCCAATGACTTAGATGAAGACAGTTGTAACATAACAGCCTCCATTTTAAAGCATACTAATACTACCAGTGTTAATTATTGTCTTAAAGCATACTAATACTACCCAGTGTTAATTATTGTCTTAAAGCATACTAATACTACCCAGTGTTAATTATTGTCCTAAAGCGCACTAATACTACCAGTGTTAATTACTGTCTTAAAGCATTCTAATACTACCCAGTGTTAATTACTGTCTTAAAGCGTACTAATACTACCCAGTGTTAATTATTGCCCTAAAGCGTACTAATACTACCAGTGTTAATTATTGTATTAAAGCATACTAATACTACCAGTGTTAATTATTGTCCAATGACTTAGATGAAGACCAGGGGCGTAGGAATCTTATAATATCGGGGGGGGGGGGGGGTATTGTAAACGGGGCTTGTAGGGATCAGCACTGCCGCCTTTGGTGGCCCGCTCTGCGTAGCCGATCCCGGGGGAGAGTGCGGGAGGGGGATACTCCCGCTGTCCGCCCCCCCCCCCCCCTCTCCCTCCTGGGAAAATTTGTGAAATATGAACTACTGAGAGCTCATTTCCTCGCTTCTCAAGTGAAAAAATCAAGGTACCGTTGCTGTTAATTTTTGGTGTTTATAGGAGGATGTATGTCAGAGAGGAAGATGTTAACCTGTTGAGCGTCAAATCAGTCAGTGCCACCGGCTACCAACTTTTCTATGCACTGCAAATGTTGTAGATCATACAGTTTTTGAGAAGATAATTTTGAAAAAGGCTATTTTCTCCCATCTCTAAACGATAAGTGATGAATGTGGTTATTTTCGTGTAGATACTAGAACTGATTTACAAAGTTTGGGAATTTTTTTTTTTTTTTTTTTTGGGGGGGGGGGGGGTACATGTAAATACCCCCTTACCCCTCCCCCCGGTTCCTACACGCCACTGATAAAGACACTTGTAACATGAATCTCCTAACCTGAAGCTTGCTAATACTAACCACTAACGTCGTCATTACTGTATTGATTAGTGTTATCAGAAGCTGCACTGACTAATACAACAATAAACTCCTCATCGTACGTGTTTACTGGTGTTTTTACTTTGATCGTCCCCCTTATTACATTAATGGTCTAATCGTGCACAGTGAGTTTATTGACATGCATGTTCAATATTCAGCACTCAGTCAATAATTTCACTTTATTGGAGAAAGTGTCTGTAATAAATAAACTGTAAAACATCATTGACTTCTAGATTTGTTAAGGAGAATGTTAAGTGTCCCAAATTACAAGTACGAGACTTGTATTTTTGTTTAGAGATATACGAACCATTATTAAGCAAAGAAAATTAAGAAAAAAAATTTGCGATCCATGATACAAGGGAAATGATATTTTACGGAAGGTGTAAGAAATAGGAAACTAATATTCACTAAAAATGTGAACTTATGCACACTAAAACTAATGTGTTAAAACTGACACTTTCAAGGTGTTAAACCCATTCTAACTCTTAGGGTTTGATTTTAACACTCAAAGTGCAACGCGTTAAGCACTTAGACATTACAATCATCAGACATCTGAAACTTGAATGGATGGCACTTCCCATGTGTCTAGCATTGGTGGTTCTTCCAGAATCGTCCATAATTTGATTTGCGCTTGGTGGGTACATAATTGAAAGGACACAACGCAGATGACGCGGATCAGGCTCGAGAGTTCGAGCCTGATCCGCGTCATCTGCGTTGTTTCCTTTTAAGTGTCGCGACATTACACTTGTCAAGTGGTATTATTGTCAACACCTGTCAAGTTCTGGGATATCTACACTTGAACAAAGTGCTAGTTCAGCACTTAGTAAGTGTTAAATACAGCACTTCAAGTGTAGTTTTTAACACTTTAGTATTTAGCGTGTGATTTGCATCAACATTTCTCAGAACGTTCAAAATTTTCTAGACATCGAAAAGTCCATTTCCGTGTCGAGTTGCCCATTTTAAATTTTCTAGACATCGAAAAGTCCATTTCCGTGTCGAGTTGCCCATTTTAGTATTTAGCGTGTGATTTGCATCAACATTTCTCAGAACGTTCAAAATTTTCTAGACATCGAAAAGTCCATTTCCGTGTCGAGTTGCCCATTTTAGACCTTAACGATCGTCCGATTTGAGTACGGAATTAACTGCTATTACTTTCGTAGTACGAGTGAGGACGTGCAAGAATACTGAAAATACATGTTGTCCAATGCATTTGGCAAGTTTGCAATGCATGTGGCGACCCTGTCGTTCTGTCTCTCCGAAGCCGAAAGTTGCCATCTTAAAATGAATTATAGGTATCGGTAGTCGCATGATATTTACTAAAGTATGGGTAGTCGCATGATATACTACTCAAAGTGTGCTAGGTACCAAGTATATCCAACTACTTATTAATGTTGTCTTAAAGCGTACTAATACTACCAGTGTTTTCCATACACCAGAAACTGTAATCCTTTGAACCCAAGGGACCGCTTTTCCAGCCAGGCACACGATACGTCATTAGGATGACTGTTCAGTAAATGTGTGGGGTTGACCAATCAGTATTTCCAATGTGTTGCCTCAAGGCTGCATATTGAAAATATCGATTGGTCTCCTCCAAATAATGAATATGGACTCTTCTAATTGCTGCCATTGAACTGGCATGGCAAATACCACTAGTGTTCAAAGGCTTAAATGTACACTACTCAACGTTTGCTAAGCACCAAGTATATCCAACTTTCTGTTTTACGTTTTAGCTGAAATATTGTAATGAAAAGTGTATATATTTTTTATTTAATTATATCTTTATTGATTTATGTACAGAAATTAAGATTGTATGTGCGTTTAACATTATTTTTTAGCTTTTGAATACGATAACCATGGAAATGGATATTTTTGGTAAAAGTGGACATTTTTCAATATGCCAAAAAAGTTGACGGGCGAACTGGTATGGCTTCAATATCGAGTATGAGACCCATTACTGTTAATTACAGCCTGACAACGCCTTCTCATGCTCACAATCAAGTTTCTGGTGGTCCTTTGTGGGATGTTGTTCCATTCTTGGACCAGCATGGCACCACGCTCCTGGACACTTCTTGGCTGGACTGGACGGGCTGAAATTGCAAGCTGCAACTCATTCCAGACATGTTCGATTGGACTGAGCTCAGAGGTTCTTGTGGGCCAGTCCATATGTTCAATCCCCTCCCTCTATCGGAACTCCCCGACAGCATGGGCAACATAGGAACGGGCATTATCTTCCATCAGAATGAATCCATCACCCACTGCACCTGCATAAAATCTGACGTGGACATCCAGGATCTCAACAATACAGTACGTGGAGAATGTATTATCACTAAATCACCCGCAGAGTGGAGATTCCACCCAAGCAATAATTTCAAATGTGTTGCAAGGCATAACAAGCACAAGCAAAGTTTCAGCCAATGGTCCTCCGGGCTAAACCCGGAGGTCCATTGGCTGAAACATTGCTTGTGTTTTTAGTCCATATATACAAAATTTGAAAGTTATAGTTTGGGTGATAACTCCACTCAGCGGGTGATTTAGTCACAATCCACTCTCCACATACTGTATACCGTTGAAATGAAGACTGAATACCTACACATGTCATATACATATACATGTAGACAGTACAGGAAAACATCATGAAAACAAGGGGAACGTGCTTTCCATGACTGTCACGAAAAGTCTGTCTGTCAAGAGAGCTAATGTAAACACTGAGGACCATCTCAATACATTCCTCAATCATATCCTCCAAATATATGGCAAATATGTCACAAGAAAATTTCACAATGTTGTGTCAAATATCTGGTGCTCAGCGAACTTTGAGTAGCATATTTACAAAACAAGACTGAATATTTCGTGTTGTTGATGTAAATTTCATCATTACAATCTTTAAAAGGTTGAAAATGTTATTCGGGAAACATATCGTCGGCTGAGTGCTAGAATGTTCTATGTCCCATAGATGAGACACAGAACATTCTAGCACCCAGTCTACAATATGATGATTTCATGTCGTCTGGCTATATAGGGTTCAAACACATGTAAAATATGTATTTTGTGGATTTTTCCAACTTTAACTTTCCTCGTAATATACATCACCTCTCACACTTGCATATACTACCGGTAGTGACCGATGCTCATTGCGTCTAGTCGTAGGGCTGCACGAGATTCAAAACAGAATACCGGTATCGGTATTCAAAAAAATACCGCGGTATACCGGTATATCGAAAACTGTTCAGATATCTGAACATGAGTAACACAATCGAGACTTGGGGCATCACAGTCGGAACGAATCAGTATGCCGTGATGATGCGGTTCGAAAAGCCTTTACACAACGCAGACGATATCAAAATTTATTATTTGAAATATTTGTTTATCAAATTTTTCCAAATATTTCTACAAAACAATATCATGTGACCCCTCATTGGAACGAGCTCTTTGAGCTCGTTCCAATGAGAGGTCACATGATATAGTTTTGTCGAAATTTTTGAAAATTATTTTTTCAACTGCTGAATTTGTTGTATATTACGTGAGCACACGCGAACGATTGCTTGGGTGAAGAGATAATATTATTCATTCTGAGCTACAGTTAAAAAACTCAAGACATCTTGAAAATTAAATCCTGGGTAAAAACATAATGACGATAAACCGATATTTTTTGTAATTACACCGGTATTCAATCGATATTGGTTTGAATACAGGAATATATCGGTTTATCGATATACCGTGCAGGCCTAGTTGGGGGATGACATGACATCGTAGTGTTAATGTAATGTCATCACTTTAAAGACCACATTTATATTGTATACCAATGATGAGTCGAATGTCACAAATTAATGATGGTGCTTGTCTATTAGAACCAGACCCAAGCAATTGTCAAATTTCGAACATTTATTGGAGGGATTGAGTGCTACATATTAGCAATTGCATTAATTGACAAACAGCGATATGATCACCCCTTAACCGTCAGTGTAACATTGATAATGTAACCGAAGAATTCAATGAAATGTTGACACGATTAATTATCAACATTCAAGCAAAATGCTTCTTTCAAAGTTTGGTCTGCTGGCTCATAAACTGTTTATGTATACTTACCCGTTCCTATAACACCACACTATTCACGCAGAAACCCATCGACCCTCGACGTCCAACAGAAACTATTTATTCCGGCCATGCACATCACGTTATCTTCAACTCCGCCAGAGACCGCGTGCTGAGTTACAGCGCCCGCGTATGGAACATTATTCATTCTTCTCAATGACACATTCACCGGGGTTATATACACACTTTATTTTGTAAAACATTATTAGGTGCACTGATGACCCACTCACCGGGGTTATATATAAACTGGGAGGGGTAGGTTTACTACGCTATCTACTAAAACATCATTAGGTGCACTGATGACCCATTCACCGGGGTTATATATAGACTGGATGGGTAGCGCTAACCACTTTATCTAGTAAAACATCATTAGGTGCACTGATGACTCATTCGCCAGGGTTATATGTATACTGAAAGGGGTAGGGCTAGCCACTTTATCTAGTAAAACATCATTAGGTGCACTGATGACCCATTCGCCAGGGTTATATGTATACTGAAAGGGGTAGGGCTAGCCACTTTATCTAGTAAAACATCATTAGGTGTAGTGATGACCTATTCACCGGAGTTATATGTATACTGGAAGGGGTAGGGCTAGCCACTTTATCTAGTAAAACATCATTAGGTGCACTGATGACTCATTCGCCAGGGTTATATGTATACTGGAAGGGGTAGGGCTAGCCACTTTATCTAGTAAAACATCATTAGGTGCACTGATGACCCATTCGCCAAGGTTATATGTATACTGGAAGGGGTAGGGCTAGCCACTTTATCTAGTAAAACATCATTAGGTGCACTGATGACCCATTCACCGGGGTTATATGTATACTGGAAGGGGTAGGGCTAGCCACTTCATCTAGTAAAACATCATTAGGTGCAACGATGACCCATTCGCCAGGGTTATATGTATACTGGAAGGGGTAGGGCTAGCCACTTTATCTAGTAAAACATCATTAGGTGCACCGATGACCCATTCACTGGGGTTATATGTATACTGGAAGGGGTAGGGCTAGCCACTTTATCTAGTAAAACATCATTAGGCGCACTGATGATCCATTCACCGGCGTTATATATATCCTGGGAGGGGAAAGGTTATCCAATCTATCTAGTAAAATATCATTAGGCGCACTGATGACCCATTCACAAGGATTATATATATATACTGGGAGGAGTAGAACTAAAACGTCATTAGGTGCACTGAAGGCCCATTCACCGGGGTTATATGTATACTGGAAGGGGTAGGGCTAACCACTTTATTCAGTAAAACATCGTTAGTTGCCCTGGTGACCCAGTCACCGGATTATATTTAGACTGGGGGAGGTGTGTATGCGTGTGGGGGGGGGGGGGGTAGAGCCAATCAATATATCTAGCAAAACACTTTTAGGTGCTCTGTTTTTCAGTTGAAGGAAGCCGTGTTTTGTGGAGAGAACCATTGAATAACGGTTAGTAACTTGTTAATTTACCAACACATTGACTACATACAAGCAGGCTTAGTATCTATTGCGTGCATTTTTGTAGAGAAGGCCTCAGTACTCCAACTTGGATAACTGGAGTAAGTGTCGTATTACCCAGAGACACAATGCAGGCGAAGTGAGCCAGGATCGCATCTAGCACCATTCGAGCAGAGAGTCATACCCAAAGACACAATGCAGGCGAAGTGAGCCAGGATCGCACCTAGCACCATTCGAGCAGAGAGTCATACCCAAAGACACAATGCAGGCGAAGTGAGCCAGGATCGCACCTAGCACCCTTCGAGCAGATAGTCATACCCAAAGACACAAGGAAGGCGAAGTGATCCATGATCGCATCTTGCACCCTTCGAGCAGATAGTCAAGGCAGGCGATGTGAGCCAGGATCGCACCTAGCAACCTTCGAGCATATAGTCATACCCAAAGACACAATGCAGGTGAAGTGAGCCAGGAGCGGATCTAGCACCTTTCGATCAGATAGTCATACCCAAAGACACAATGCAGGCGAAGTGAGCCAGGATCGCACCTAGCACCCTTCGAGCAGATAGTCATACCCAAATACACAACGCAGGCGAAGTGAGCCAGGGTCGCACCTAGCATCCTTCGAGCAGATAGTCATACCCAAAGACACAATGCAGGCGAAGTGAGCCAGGATCGCATCTAGCATCCTTCGAGCAGATAGTCATACCCAAAGACACAATGCAGGCGAAGTGAGCCAGGATCGCATCTAGCATCCTTCGAGCAGATAGTCATACCCAAAGACACAATGCAGGCGAAGTGGGCCAGGATCGCACCTAGCACCCATCGAGCAGATAGTCATACCCACAAACACAATGCAGGCGAAGTGAGCCAGGGTCGCACCTAGCACCCTTCGGGCAGATAGTCATACCCAAAGACACAAGGCAGGCGAAGTGAGCTAGGATCGTATCTAGCACCCTTCGAGCAGATAGTCATACCCAAAGACACAATGCAGGCGAAGTGAGCCAAGATCGCACCTAGCACCCTTCGAGAAGATACTCATACCCAAAGACACAATGCAGGCGAAGTTAGCCAGGATCGCACCTAGCACTCTTCGAGCAGATACTCATACCCAAAGACACAAAGCAGGCGAAGTGAGCCAGGGTCGCATCTAGCACTGTTCGAGCAGATACTCAATCTGTAACCAAAGAACCACTGCGCTCCAAGGAATAAAATTTGTTGCTTCTGGTCAATAATGATTACAACAATTTGGAAATAAGAATTGTTTTCAATAGTGACTTGGGAATGGAGGACACGTGTTCAATGCCCAGCTTCCCTCGAAATAATTAGAAGACAGAGAGGAGGATGGGATTAGGACAACGTCATCTATAGCAATATCTTTCTGCATTATAACACACCACCGGAGAATCAAGGTACAGTTAAAATTAGAAGTCCTGTCAATAAATGCACAAAAATAGCACGTCGATCTGTGCGTTAAGCTACGCGTTATGTCCACAATAAGGCTATCAAATTCTGTGCATATGGCCTGTGCACATGCAATGTTTCAGCCAATGGACCTCCGGGTAACTCGGAGGTCCATTGGCAGAAACACTGCCTGTGTTTGCTATGAGTAACCAGGAGAACCTGCCGTGCTTTGGATGCCATTCGATATGGCAATTGCGGGCAATTCCTACCCACAATGAAGCCAAGTTAAGACAGTTCATGACAGGACTTCTAGTTTTAACACTATGCACGTATGTATGTGTGTATGTGTGTGTGTCCCCAAACACACACATACACACATGCATACGTGCATACTGCATATAGGGGGGGGGGGGGGGCACGATTGAAATGAAGTTGTCTGAAATTTGTTTTTCTCTTGCGGGTTCCTGTCGTTGAACACTTACAAGAAATCAACAGTAATAGGACTCCTTACTCTGACAATTGAAATCAGGAGGAAATGGGGGGGGGGGGGGGTGGCTCAGTTGGTAGAGGTGCAGGCTGCAAGTCGAGAGGTCCTCGGTTCGAATCCCACCTGCGGCAACCGCGTTGTGTCCTTGGGCAAGACACTTCTCCCCCATTGCCCACGTGTGGGCACGGTGACGTTGTGTACTATGGCGTACTGCACGTCGAAGGAGCAGGTGTCTTCGACCAATGCTAACCCTGCTTGTGTGGAGTTGGTATGTTGGAGAACTGACAGTTGCTCGCCGTTGCTCGGTGGTTCTCTCCGGGTACTCCGGATTCCTCCACCCGTAAAACTCACACGGTCATGGTTAGCCATTGTGCAGAAATATGTGACTTTAAAACACCAAATAAATAATTAAATAAGGAGGAAATGGACTGATTGTTCTAACGACTGAAATCAGGAGGAATGGGACGCCTTACATTGAATATGTCCTCGAATGATTTCTTTGTTATATAACTTTCCAATGGAAACGAACATGTTCACTCCATATTTAACCAAATCTCCCCGTTTTGTTTACCCTTTACCTAACATAGCGGCCAAAAACAGCCAGAAGATTACCCCGAATAAGCCTACCACAACTTAAAATATCTCAGCAGCTTCTCAATAAAACCATACCAAGTATAACATATTCTGAAAGGTGGTTCTCGCGAAGATTTCCAGGGCTTATATTTCGTCTAAATTTGTGAGAATCCATTTGGATTCTCGTGAAAATGTTTGCGAGAATGCATACCTACTATGAGTGTCCCAGAATCCCATGACACCACCATGGTAGAACCACTGTTGTATACTGATAACACATGTTAACATTTTACCCAACACACCTATTTAATTTTTAAAACTGATAATTGTTAAACAATAAATAATAAATAGATGATAAAATAATTAAATGAACAATATTTACCAATAAAATCTTACAGATATGGCTGTCATAGAAACCGGCTCATTGAGCCGGTTCCTATGACAGCCATATTTTAAGATTTTATTGACATTGTGTCAGGATATTTCAGGTCAAGTTAGCCTTCTGCTGATTAATTTGTTGCCGCTGTGTTAAATGAAGGGTTAAATTGACTCAATTCTTTTCACGCGAATCCTAGCAGAGGTGTAGCGAGAATCTACATGGATTCTCGCCGGTTTTATTGCGCGAATCTTTGTGCGAATCGATTCTCGGATTCTCGTCGAAATTTTAGCCCTGATTTCAAAGAATATTGCTCTTTTGCATCAAGTTAAAATTAGTTCAAATATTATTTATTGTTATTTATTTATTTATTGGTGTTTAAGGTTAAATACTTATGCACAATGGCTACTCGTGACCGTAACAGTTTTACGGGAGGAGGAAGACGGAGTACCCGGAGAAAACCACAGAGCATCGAAGAGCAAAAGTCAGCTCCTCAACATTCTAACTCTGTTCAAGCAGGGTTACAGCGGTTGAAGAAATGTGCACTATCGATGTGCAGTACGCCTTAGTACACGGCGTCATCATGCCCTCATGTTGGCAACCAGGATAAAGTCCCTTGCCCAAGGACACAACGCGGGTCGTCCCGGATAGAGATCGAACTCGGTACATCTAGAATAGAAGTCCAACAGTCCGCCACTGAGCCACCGAGCTCCCAGGTCAAATATAAAATAACGATTTCGTTTGAAAAAATCCCCCCCGCCCCTCCCCCCCACCCAGTATGTTTTATACCAAATGTCAAAAGATTCGTCGTTCTGGAAAAGATTTTGAGAATATTACCAATTCTAAACTGTGTTAAAAATTGCCCCTCCACCTCCTTCCAACCCCACTCCTCCTCCCCCTTCCCCGATAGTAAGCAAAACTATCAACCCAGGGATTTAGGAAGAAAAACTGAATCTGAACCCTTTGAGGATACTGTATACAAAAATATCAAAAGAGTCTAACGGTATTCCAAGAATGAGATTTTTAAAGATTATTCCTCATATTGAACTAAATTAAAATTCGGGCTTTAATAGGGAGCACAAATATTAACGCAGAGACTTGCTTTCAACACATTTCGATCTGACTCCCTAAGAATAGTGTATACCATGTATCAAACGATTCTAACTGGAAGTTCGTGAAAAGAAGATTTTTAAAAGAATATTCCTCATATTGTATCAATTAAAACTTCGGGCTCCAATAGGGAGCCTAAATATTAAACAATGGACTTGATTTACATAAATTTGAATCTGGCCCCCGTAAGGGAGCAGTAAGCCATATATCAAAAAACACCGTCTTCTGGTTCGGTAGAAGAGGATTTTTAAACATTATGTCTCATATTGAACTAGGTTAACATTTGGGATCCAATAGTGAGCCCAAATATTAACCCAGGGACTTCATTATTGCACACAAGAAACTGACTACTCTAGGGCTGCACGGTATATCGATAACCCGATATATCCCGATATTCAAACCAATATCGATTGAGTACCGGGGTATTTACAAAAATACCGGTTTATCGTCATTATTTATTTACCCACAATTTAATTTTCAAGATGTCTTGAATTTTTTAACTGTAGCTCTGAATGAATAATATTATCCCTTTACCCAAGGAATCGTCTGCATGTGCTCACGTAATATAAAATTCCAGCAGTTGAAAAAAATAATGTTAACAATTTCAACAAAAATATATCATGTGACCCCTCGTTGGAACGAGCTCGTTGAGCTCGTTCCAATGAGGGGTCACATGATATTGTTTTGTAGAATTGTTTTTGTTTTTTGGAAAATCTGATTAACTTTTATTTTAAAATAATAAATTTTGATATCGTCTGCCTTTGGTAAAAGTTTTTCGAACCGCGTCATCAAGGCATGCTAATTCGTTACAACTGTGACGCCTCAAGCCTTGATTGTGATACTTATGTTCATTTTTCTGAACAGTTTTCGATATACCGGTATACCGCGGAATTGTTTTGAATACCGATACCGGTATTCAGTTCTGAATACCGTGCAGCCATAGACTACCCTAAGGAAGGTATATACCGTGTATCAAAAGATTCTGATTTGTAGTTCGGGAGAAGAACATTTTAAAAGAATATTCCTCATATTGCACAGAGGAAAACTTTGACCTCAAATATAGGGAGCCCAAAAATCATTCAAAGAAACTGACCCCTAAGGATGTGTATGCTAAATATCAAAAGGCTGCTTTCAGATGGATAGGGGACAACATTGGTAGAACAGGGGCCGATACTGTAACACTTTCATAATTGTTTTTTTCTAGAATTGTATTCTCTAGTTATGATTTTAAATGGATTGAAATGAACCATTAACATTTTTAAAGACGCGACTACGGTCGGATATAGACATAACATAAGTTAACATACGGCTTATGCGCAGCTAGAAGTAATCACCCGTGACAAGGTCTAGGTTGACTACAGACGGATATAGTCATGACATTGCTAAAACAGGTTTATACACAGCTAGAAGTAACCACGCTTTACAAGGTCTGGGTTGACTACAGACGGATATACTCATAACATAGCTGGAATAGGTTTATACACACCTAGAAATAACCACGCCTGACAATGTCTAGGTTGACTACAGACGGATATAGTCATGACATTGGTACAACAGGTTTACATACCGATAGAAGTAACCACTCCTGACATGATCTAGGTTGACTACAGACGGATATAGTCATAACATAGGTAGGATAGGTTTATTATACATAGATAGAAGTAACCACGCCTGACATGCTCTTGGTTGACTACAGACGGATATAGTCATAACATAGCTGGAATAGGCTTATACACACCTAGAAAAAACCACGCGTGACAAGGTCAAGGTTGACTACAGGCGGAAAGAGTCATGACATTGGTACAACAGGTTTATACACAGAAGTAACCACTTTTGACATGATCTAGATTGACTACAGACGGATATAGTCATAACATTGGTAGGATAGCTTTATTATACACATATAGAAGTAACCACGCCTGACATGATCTAGGTTGACTACAGACGGATATAGTCATAACATAGGTGGGATAGGTTTATTACACACAGATAGAAGTAACCACGCCTGACATGATCTAGGTTGACTACAGACGGATGTAGTCATAACATAGGTGGGATAGGTTTATTATACACAGAAGTAACCACGCCTGACATGATCTAGGTTGACTACAGACGGATATAGTCATAACATAGGTGGGATAGGTTTATTATACACAGAAGTAACCACGCCTGACATGATCTAGGTTGACTACAGACGGATATAGTCATAACATAGGTAGGATAGGTTTATTATACACAGAAGTAACCACGCCTGACATGATCTAGGCTGACTACAGACGGAAATAGCCATAACATAGGTGGGATAGGTTTATTATACACAGAAGTAACCACGCCTGACATGATCTAGGTTGACTACAGACGGATATAGTCATAACATAGGTGGGATAGGCTTATTATACACAGAAGTAACCACGCCTGACATGATCTAGGTTGACTACAGACGGATATAGTCATAACATAGGTGGGATAGGCTTATTATACACAGAAGTAACCACGCCTGACATGATCTAGGTTGACTACAGACGGAAATAGCCATAACATAGGTAGGATAGGTTTATTATACACAGAAGTAACCACGCCTGACATGATCTAGGTTGACTACAGACGGAAATAGCCATAACATAGGTGGGATAGGTTTATTATACACAGAAGTAACCACGCCTGACATGATCTAGGTTGACTACAGACGGATATAGTCATAACATAGGTGGGATAGGTTTATTATACACAGAAGTAACCACGCCTGACATGATCTAGGTTGACTACAGACGGATATAGTCATAACATAGGTAGGATAGGTTTATTATACACAGAAGTAACCACGCCTGACATGATCTAGGCTGACTACAGACGGATATAGCCATAACATAGGTAGGATAGGTTTATTATACACAGATAGAAGTAACCACGCCTGACATGATCTAGGTTGACTACAGACGGATATAGTCATAACATAGGTAGGATAGGTTTATTATACACAGAAGTAACCACACCTGACATGATCTAGGTTGACTACAGACGGAAATAGCCATAACATAGGTGGGATAGGTTTATTATACACAGAAGTAACCACGCCTGACATGATCTAGGTTGACTACAGACGGATATAGTCATAACATAGGTGGGATAGGCTTATTATACACAGAAGTAACCACGCCTGACATGATCTAGGTTGACTACAGACGGAAATAGCCATAACATAGGTAGGATAGGTTTATTATACACAGAAGTAACCACGCCTGACATGATCTAGGTTGACTACAGACGGAAATAGCCATAACATAGGTGGGATAGGTTTATTATACACAGATAGAAGTAACCACGCCTGACATGATCTAGGTTGACTACAGACGGAAATAGCCATAACATAGGTGGGATAGGTTTATTATACACAGAAGTAACCACGCCTGACATGATCTAGGTTGACTACAGACGGATATAGTCATAACATAGGTGGGATAGGTTTATTATACACAGAAGTAACCACGCCTGACATGATCTAGGTTGACTACAGACGGATATAGTCATAACATAGGTAGGATAGGTTTATTATACACAGAAGTAACCACGCCTGACATGATCTAGGTTGACTACAGACGGAAATAGCCATAACATAGGTGGGATAGGTTTATTATACACAGAAGTAACCACGCCTGACATGATCTAGGTTGACTACAGACGGATATAGTCATAACATAGGTGGGATAGGTTTATTATACACAGAAGTAACCACGCCTGACATGATCTAGGTTGACTACAGACGGATATAGTCATAACATAGGTGGGATAGGTTTATTATACACAGAAGTAACCACGCCTGACATGATCTAGGTTGACTACAGACGGATATAGTCATAACATAGGTGGGATAGGTTTATTATACACAGATAGAAGTAACCACGCGTGACAAGGTCTAGGTTGACTGCAGACGGATATAGTCATAACATAGGTAGGATAGGTTTATTATACACAGATAGACGTAACCACGCCTGGTATGATCTAAGATGGCTACAGACGGAAATAGCCATAACATAGGTGGGATAGGTTTATTATACACAGAAGTAACCACGCCTGGTATCATCTAGGTTGCCTACAGACGGATGTAGTCATAACATAGGTGGGATAGGTTTATTACACACAGATAGAAGTAACCATGCCTGACATGATCTAGGTTGACTACAGACGGATATAGTCATAACATAGGTGGGATAGGTTTATTACACACAGATAGAAGTAACCATGCCTGACATGATCTAGGTTGACTACAGACGGATATAGTCATAACATAGGTAGGATAGGTTTAATATACACAGACAGAAGTAACCACGCGTGATCAGGAATAGGCTGCCTACAGTCGGACAGAGAGAAAATATAGGTATAACAGGTTTATACACGACCAGATGTAGCCGCACTTGACAAGGACTAGTTTGATGACTATTGCCGGATAGAGTCATACCATATATAGGATATGTTTATACACCGCTAGAAGTAGTCACGTTTGATCAGGGATACGTCGACTACATTGTAATCGGATAGAGAGATAACACAGGTATAACAGGTTTATACACAGCTAGAAGTAGTCACGTTTGATCAGGGATACGTCGACTACATTGTAATCGGATAGAGAGATAACAAAGGTATAACAGGTTTATACACAGCTAGAAGTAGTCACGTTTGATCAGGGATACGTCGACTACATTGTAATCGGATAGAGAGATAACAAAGGTATAACAGGTTTATACACAGCTAGAAGTAGTCACGTTTGATCAGGGATACGTCGACTACATTGTAATCGGATAGAGAGATAACAAAGGTATAACAGGTTTATACGCAGCTAGAAGTAGTCACGTTTGATCAGGAATACGTCGACTACATTGTAATCGGATAGAGAGATAACAAAGGTATAACAGGTTTATACGCAGCTAGAAGTAGTCACGTTTGATCAGGGATACGTCGACTACATTGTAATCGGATAGAGAGCTAAAAAAGGTATAACAGGTTTATACGCAGCTAGAAGTAGTCACGTTTGATCAGGGATACGTCGACTACATTGTTATCGGATAGAGAGATAACAAAGGTATAACAGGTTTATACACCGCTAGAAGTAGTGACGTTTGATCAGGGATACGTCGACTACATTGCAATCGGACAGAGATATAACAAAGGTATAACAGGTTTATATGCAGCTAGAAGTAGTCACGTTTGATCAGGGATACGTCGACTACATTGCAATCGGAAAGAGAGATAACAAAAGGTATAACAGGTTTATACGCAGCTTGAAGTAGTCACGTTTGATCAGGGATACGTCGACTACATTGCAATGGGACAGAGAGATAACAAAGGTATAACAGGTTTATACACAACTAGAAGTAGTCACGTTTGGTCAGGGATACGTCGACTACAGTAAGTGTCGGACAGATTCATAACACAAGTAGAACAGGTTCAAGAAGAGTAGGAACAAGAAAAGAAAAACACGATGATTTGGGAAGACAAAAGTGCTTTCAATGAATAGAAAAGTAGCCAGATACTACGTAGAGCAATATAGGACAAGGTGCTTCCCATTCCAATACAGTACCGTCCAAGATGACGGGCTTCTAGAAGGTTCTCGCTCTGCTTCACGTGATTAGAGATTCTCTCATTGACTCGATGGACATCCAACAATAACCATTGTCCCCTGTTCTTTTGCTTTGTGTAGTTCGTTCCAATTGAGAACCCCCCCCCCCCACACCAACACCACCACCACCCCCCATGTTGGTCTCCATTTAGCTACTTTTCAGTTGTTGTCTAACGTACGTCATACACTCTGCCATGCCCTCCGCGCATTCCCCTTCTTTATTAGAAAACATATGACACGATGCTCAATTCATGCGAACTGTCAATATGGCAAAGTTGTTAACTGAAGGCGTCCACACTAGCTTCCTAACAAGCCAATATAATCTTTACGGAAGGATGTTTGATGTTTAGTTCAAATAATTAGGGAATTGTACTGGTTGAATGGTAAAAGGTGTACTTACGATGAGAATATTTCTCATTATGCAATTTGTTATTCTAATAATAATAAATACTTTAGTTTTTAAGTGTTATTTTTCAATGTTAATCTTATTCGATATTACTGGGATCATCAGGCTCGCGTAATTTGTCCAGAAACTGGCGTCTGATTAGCTGCAGACTGGAAATCAACAATGTTTACCTGCTTCTCGCACAACTATGCGTATAAAAAGATAATTTTTAAACAAAGAATTAATTTTTACGCTCAGTTGTTTTAACAAAACATGTATGGCCATCCATGGACTTAAAAGCAGTAAAATTTGCAGTTCGGGAAATTTGTCATAGCCACTCGAGTGACAAGTAAACAGACTATATTATACCTAACGAATACATAGGGTATATTCCGCTTGCTCCTACCGGACTCCCATACACCTAGCGGATACAAAGAGTACTTTTCGCTTGCTCCTACCAGACCCCATACACCTGGGCAGACACATGGAGAACTTTCGGATTGTTCCTATTAGACCCCCATACACCTGGCGGATATTAAGCAGGGAATGAACTATATCATCACGAAGGGTGCCTTTCCATTCCCAGGATGCGTCCTAGCGTGTGTGCCATTCTCGGTCGTGTCCGGTGTTGCCATCTATATCGGATTTTGCGAGATGGCCCCTATCTACCGGTGTTGGTAAGATTGCACCTGATCGGCTTGCCAATCCTGTCCTACCATGGACCGACACTTCTATGGTTTTTGAGGTATCCGTTCGCTGTTCGTTGCTCGACCTTACTTTCCACTTCCCAGCTGTGTTCTGCTAGGTCCTGTCGTTCGCTAGCTTCCTGGGCTGGGGCACATTCCGCTTACTTCCACCAGACCCCCCATACACCTTGCGGATGAGCGGATGAACACTTGCTCCTACCAGACTCCGATACACCTACGAGATACATAACGTACTTTCCACTTGCTCCTTCCCGACTCACATAAATCAGCGGATACCAGACACCCACACACCTAACGGATATACAGAATACTTTCCACTTGCTCCTACCAGACTCGCATAAACGTAGCGGATACCAGACACCCATACACCCAATGGATACACACAGTACATTCCGCTTGCTGCTACCGGATACCCATATGCCGAGCGGACACATAGAGTAGTTTCAGCGGGCTCCTACCGCACTCCCATTCACCTAGCAGATACAGAAAGTACTTTATGATTCCTCGTACCAGACTCCCAAACAGATAGCGGATACATAGAGTGCATTCCACTTTCTGCTTCCAGACTCCTATACGCCTAGAGAGGATACATGGAGAACTTCCCGATTCATCCTATTGGACTTCCATACACCTAGCGAATACATAGGATAATTTGCGCTTGCTCCCACAAGACTCCAATGCATTTCGCGGATGCACAGAGTACATTCCACTTGCTCCTACTAGATTCCAATACACCTGGTGGATACCAGACTCCCATACACCAGCGGGTATCAGACTCCCATACACCGGTGGATATCAGACTCCCATACACAAGAGGGTATCAGACTCCCATACACCAGCGGGTATCAGACTCCCATACACCAGTGGATACCAGACTCCCATACACCAGCGGGTATCAGACTCCCATACACCAGCGGGTATCAGACTCCCATACACCAGCGGGTATCAGACTCCCATACACCAGTGGATATCAGACTCCCATACACAAGAGGGTATCAGACTCCCATACACCAGCGGGTATCAGACTCCCATACACCAGTGGATACCAGACTCCCATACACCAGCGGGTATCAGACTCCCATACACCAGCGGGTATCAGACTCCCATACACCAGCGGGTATCAGACTCCCATACACCAGTGGATATCAGACTCCCATAACCTAGCGGCTACGTAGAGTACTTTCCACTTGCTCCTACTAGATTCCCATACACCTGGCGGATATCAGACTTCCATACGCCTAGCGGTTTTATAGAATACATTCCGCTTGCGCCTACTGGACTCCCATACGCCTTGCGAATACATAGGATACTTTCCGCTTGCGCCTACTGGACTCCCATACGCCTTGTGAATACATAGAGCACTTTCCGCTTGCACCTACTGGACTCCCATACGCCTTGCGAATACATAGGGTACTTTCTGCTTGCTCCTACTGGCTTCTCATACACTTAGCGAATACATACATGTACAGTACTTTCCGCTTGCTCCTACCAGAGTCCCATACATCAGCGGACATCAGACTTCCATACACCTCGCGGTTTTATAGAATACATTCCGCATGCACCTACTGGACTCCCATTCGCATTGCGAATACATAGGGTACTTTCCGCTTGCTCCTACTGGCCTCTCCTACACTTAGCGAATACATATATGTAGAGTACTTTCCGTTTGCCTCTACCAGACTCCCGTTCACCAGCGGGTATCTGACTCTCATTCACCATTCCAATTGCTCCTACCAGACTCCCATACTCCAACCGGATGCATAGAATACATTCCGCTTGCGCCTACTGGATCCCAATATGCCTTGCAAATGCATAGGGTACTTTCCGCTTGCTCTTCCTGACCTCCCATATACTTAGCAAATACATACATGTAGAGTACTTTCCGCTTGCTCCTAAAACACTCGCATACACCAGCGGGTACCACACTCTCATTCACCTTTCCAATTGCTCCTACCAGACTTCCACCATACTCCTAGCGGATATATAGAGTATATTCCGCTTGTACCTACCGGACTCCCATGCGCCTTGCGAATACATAGGGTCCTTTTCGCTTGCTCCGAATGGCCTCCCATACACCTAGCGAATAGATGGGGTACTCTTCGCCTCCTACTGGCCTCCAATCACATAACGAATACACGGGGTATTTTCCGCTTGGTCCTACCGGACGGGCGGATAATAAGGGATATTATTTAGATTTTTAACGGTCGAAGAACTTGCCTTACCCCCACGAAAAACGTCTGGCTCAGCCCCTGGCTTTTTTAGGCATCTAATTCCGCTCACACTGTACAGTGAATTTGGGACAATATCACGCACATAAATATATATAAATTCGACTGTTCGTTATCTATATTTAACGTTAGCTGAAATATTCCTAAGTAAACAATTGCACAAGTTTAATGATTACAGCGCTCAATCTCATCCCACTTTGTAAACATGAGTTATCATGGATTAGGTCACCAAGTTTCTTTTGTCAAGGACATGTTCAGGTGAAAGGAAAAAGTAAAACAACGGCTTTATGGCTAGATATACATCGAGCTGTTCATTTTTCCCATATAATAGTTTCGATGAGCTACAATTCGAAAAAGAGCGCGGTGGCTCAGTAGGTAGAGGTACAGGCTGCAAGCCGAGAGGTCCTCGGTTCGAATCCCACCTACAGCAACCACGTTGAGTCCTTGGGCAAGACACGTCATCTCCATTGCCCGCGTGGGGGCATGGTGGCGTTGTATACTAAGGCGTACTGCACGTCGATGGTGCATTTGTCTTCAACCAATGCTAACCCTGCTTGTGTGGAGTTAGTATGTTGGGGAGCTGACAGTTGCTCGGCATTTCTCGGTGGTTCTCTCTGAGTACTCCGGCTTCCTCCACCCGTAAAACTGTCACGGTCATGATTAGCCATTGTTCATAAATATGTGACCTTAAAACACCAATAAATAAACTACAATTTGAAAAAAATAAATTGTTAATTCAGATTATTTTGAAGAACAATACTATAAAACTTCTGCATTTGTATTTTCAAGAATTGTATTTTCCTCCTATTAATATAACTGACTAAAATGAATCATTTGCATTTTAAAAGATATGGCAATTTGCCAATTGGCAAATTGCCAGATCTTTGAAAATGCTAATGGTCCATTTTAACCCATTTACAGTCATAACTAGAAAATACAATTCTAGAAAATACAATTGTATATGTTTTGTAATATTGGCCCTAGATGTTCACAATTCTTTATTCACAGAGTATCGTTAATTTTGTTAATGTTATGTTTTGACTGCTGATGACTGGATGCTTCGGTGTCACTTTTAGGGATTGATTGCTTTTGTAGACTTGGTATTTATTTATTGGTGTTTGAGGTCACATACTTATGCACGATGGCTAATCATGACCGTGACAGTTTAGAGTTGGAGGACCGAGAGGTCCTCGGTTCGAATCCCACCTGCGGCAACCGCGTTGTGTCCTCGGGCAAGACACTTCACCCCCATTGCCCATGTGGGGGCACGATGACGCCGTGTACTAAGGCGTACTGCACGTCGATGGTACGCTTGTCTTCAACCAATCTAACCCTGCCTGTGCTGCAGTGCAGAGTTACGATGTTGGGGAGCTGGCAGCTGCTCGTCGTTGCTCGGTGGTTCTCTCCGAGTACTCCGGCTTCCTCCACCCGTAAAACTGTCACGGTCATGATTAGCCATTGTGCATAAATATGTGACCTTAAACATCAATAAATAATAAATAATAATAATAACAGTTGGAGGAAGCTGGAGTATCCGTGGAGAATCACCCGAGCAACGACGAGCAGCTGCCAGCTCCTTAGCATCGTAACTCCGCATTGCAGCACATGCAGGGTTAGATTGGTTAAAGACAGGCGCTCCATCGACGTGCAGTACGCCGTAGTACACGGCGTCATCGTGCCCCATGTGGACAATCGGGGTAAAGTGCCTTGCCCATGGGCACAACGCGGGAGTCCGAGTCGATAGCTCAGGTTGACTTGCTTCTCTGGGGATAGCCTTATGATTTGTTTGCTGATGGCTGACTGTTTGGTGTTATTTTTAGGATTGTTGATGGGGTTTGTGTTACAGTTTTAATGCTGACGACTGGATGTTTTTGGGGCTATCATTAAGTATTATTGGATTTGTGGACTGGGTGTGTTTGGGCTAGAGTTTGGATTTTAATGTTGAAAACCGACTGTTCTGATGCTATCATTGGGAATTGTTAATTTTTGTGGAGTTGGTTTGATTGCGTTCGAGTTTCATGGGTGGATGAAGGCGGAGTACCCGGAGAGAACCGCCGAGCAACGGTGAGGAACTGTCAGCTCCCCAACATACTAATTCCACGCAAGCAGGGTTAGCATTGGTTGAAGACAGATGAACCATCGACGTGCAGTACGCCTCCTCAGTATACAACGCCACCATGCCCCCTGGTTTAGAGTTAGGATTTGATTGTTGATCACTGAATATTTTGGGGCTATCATTAGGAATTATTAGCTTTTGTGGACTGGGTGTGTTTGGGTTAGAGTTGGGATTTGATTGCTGATCACTGAATGTTTTGGGACTATCGTTAGGAATTATTAGCTTTTGTGGACTGTGTGTGTTTGGGCCAGAGTTAGATTTGATTGCTGATCACTGAATATTTTGGGGCTATCATTAGGAATTATTAGCTTTTGTGGACTGTGTGTGTTTGGGCTAGAGTTATGATTTGATTGCTGATCACTGAATGTTTTGAGGCTATCACTAGGAATTATTAGTTTTTGTGGGTCTTTTGGACTAGAGTTAGGATTTGATTGCTGATCACTGAATGTTTTGGGACTATCGTTAGGAATTATCAGCTTTTGTGGACTGTGTGTGTTTGGGCTAGAGTGAGGAAGACTTACTGTATGGGAGTTAGAGTCAGCGTAAATGTTAGAATTATGATGCGATAGGGTTAGGATTTGATATTTGAGGGCTGGATTACGACAAGTGAAGGTAGACTGTATTGTAGGGGCGTTAGGGTCAGCGTAAGGGTTAAAGGTGGAGGCGGTAGGGTTAGAATTTGATCTTCCGAGGGCTGGATTATGACCACTCCAGGAAGACTTACTGTACGGGAGTTAGGCTCAGCGTATATGTTAGAATTATGGTGCAGTAGGGTTAGGATTTGATATTCTGAGGGCTAGATTATGACAACTGAAGGTAGACGGTTTTGCAAGGGCGTTAGGATCAGCGAAAGGGTTAGAGGTATAGTCCGGCAGGGTTAGGATTTGATCTTCCGAGGGCTGGATTATGACCTCTCCACTGTGTGGGGGTTAGGGTCAGCGTAAGGGTTAGAGGTATAGTGCGGCAGGGTTATGATTTGATCTTCCGTGGGCTATTTGTACAGAACGTGTTCCTCAGTCACGTGATGTACATTCACTGGTGAGTTTATAATGACCACTCCAGGGAGACTTACTGTGTGGGGGTTAGGGTCAGCGTGAGGGTTAGAGATATAGTGCGGCAGTGTTACGATTTGATCTTCCGAGGGCTATTTGTACAGAAAGTGTTCCTCAGTCACGTGATGTACATTCACTGGTGAGTTTATAATGTATGTCGCTATGTTATATCACTGTTCACAGTTAAATGCATAATGATCTATCAACAAAAATATCCACAGTTTGAAATTACAGACCAAGTTTATATCATGAACAAAGGCTCTCGACATATTAATATTTCACAAAATAATCCTATTTGACATGTCATGTGCTTATCTTGAGCAACACACGATTATGTCCCAGTAATTTATTTCAACCCATTATCAGATATGAAAGTGTTCCAATGTTTTCAACGTAGAGAAATTTAAATTTAAACTCTTTTCAGTATGGTTACACAGATGAACAATTGTGTATTCAGGTTGTTTTTTATCAACATCATATTTCAGTGCAGTGTTCTGGATATGAGGATGGGGACATACTTTAAACTATACATCTGGTATTAAATGACATAGGCAATATCAGAAGGGATACAATAATTTGAATCTCTGTCTCTCTCTCTCTCTCTCTATCTCTCTCTCTCTCTGTCTCTCTCTCTCTCTCTCTCTCTCTCTCTCTCTCTCTCTCTCTCTCTCTCGCAATATGCGACATGAACATGTAATAATTCCCACTTAATTTGATAGAAACTCTTACTGTTAACCTAACAGTACTAGGATAGGGCTGACCCTAAGCTGTCAACCGAAACGCATACACAGCGTAAGCTTTCCATTAGTGCAAAATGCCGAGAGCCACTTGTAGCTGGGTCAGTCGTCGAATGGAGGGACAGACCAATAATGCGTAAGCCTTCTATAGTTGCAATGGGCATATAGCCACTCGTATCTGGTCAGTCGTCGAATGGAGGAGCGAGCCAGGAATGTGTTAGTATATTGTGTAGTTACAATGCGCAAAGATCCACCCATAGCTGGGACAGTCATCGAATGGAGGGGGGGGGGGGGGCAACAATGTGTAAGCCTTCTATAGTTACAAAATGCAGAGAGTCACTCATAGTTGGGTCAGTCATCGAATGGAGGGTGGGGGGGGGGGGATAACAATGTGTAAGCCTTCTATAGTTACAATATGCATAAAGCCACTCATAGCTGGGTCAGTCGTCGAATGGATGGGGGTGGGGGGGGGGGGCAACAATGTGTAAGCCTTCTATAGTTACAATATGCATAGAGCCACTCATAGCTGGGCCAGTCGTCGAATGGAGGGGCAGGCTAGCAAAGTGTAGGTATAATGTGTAGTTACAATATGCATAGAGCCACTCATAGCTGGGTTAGTCGTCGAATGGAGTGACAGGCCAGCAATATGTAAGTATATTGTGTAAATACAACACACATAGTGCCACTCATAGCTGGGCCAGTTATCGAATGGAGGGTGGAGGGGGGGGGGGGCAACAATGTGAAATACTTCTATAGTTGCAATATGCATAGAGCCACGTATAGCTGGCCAGTCGTCGAATGGAGGGGCAGGCTAGTAATGTGTAAGTATAATGTGTAGTTACAATATACATAGAGCCACCCATAGCTGGGTTAGTCGTCGAAAGGAGAGGCTGGCTAGCAATGTGTAAGTATAATGTGTAAATACAGCACACATAGAACCAATCATAGCTGGGTCAGTCATCGAATGGAGGGGGGGGGGCAACAATTTGTAACCCTTCTATAGTTACTATACGCATAGAGCCACTCATAGCTGGGTCATTCATCGAAAGGAGGGGCTGGCTAGCAATGTGTAAGTATAATGTGTAAATACAACACACATAGAGCCACCCATAGCTGGGTTAGTCGTCGAATGGAGGGGCAGGCTAGTAATGTGTAAGTATAATGTGTAGTTACAATATGCATAGAGCCACCCATAGCTGGGTCAGTCGTCGAAAGGAGGGGCAGGCTAGTAATGTGTAAGTATAATGTGTAAATACAACACACATAGAGCCACCCATAGCTGGGTTAGTCGTCGAATGGAGGGGCAGGCTAGTAATGTGTAAGTATAATGTGTAGTTACAATATGCATAGAGCCACCCATAGCTGGGTCAGTCGTCGAATGGAGGGGCAGGCTAGTAATGTGTAAGTATAATGTGTAGTTACAATATGCATAGAGCCACCCATAGCTGGGTTAGTCGTCGAAAGGAGAGGCTGGCTAGCAATGTGTAAGTATAATGTGTAAATACAACACACATAGAGCCACCCATAGCTGGGTTAGTCGTCGAATGGAGGGGCAGGCTAGTAATGTGTAAGTATAATGTGTAGTTACAATATGCATAGAGCCACCCATAGCTGGGTCAGTCGTCGAAAGGAGGGGCAGGCTAGTAGTGTGTAAGTATAATGTGTAAATACAACACACATAGAGCCACTCATAGCTGAGTCAGTCATCGAATGGAGGGGGGGAGGCAACAATGTGTAAGCCTTCTGTAGTTACAATACGCATAGAGCCACTCATAGCTGGACCAGTCGTCGAATGGAGGGGCTGGCTAGCAATGTGTAAGTATAATGTGTAAATACAACACACATAGAACCACTCATAGCTGGGTCAGTCATCGAATGGAGGGGCAGGCTAGTAATGTGTAAGTATAATGTGTAGTTACAATATGCATAGAGCCACTCATAGCTAGGTTAGTCGTCGAATGGAGGGGCAGGCTAGTAGTGTGTAAGTATAATGTGTAAATACAACACACATAGAACCACTCATAGCTGGACCAGTCGTCGAATGGCGGGGCTGGCTAGCAATGTGTAAGTATAATGTGTAGTTACAATATGCATAGAGCCACCCATAGCTGGACCAGTCGTCGAATGGAGGGGCTGGCTAGCAATGTGTAAGTATAATGTGTAGTTACAATATGCATAGAGCCACTCATAGCTAGGTTAGTCGTCGAATGGAGGGGCAGGCTAGTAGTGTGTAAGTATAATGTGTAAATACAACACACATAGAGCCACTCATAGCTGGGTTAGTCGTCGAATGGAGGGGCAGGCTAGTAGTGTGTAAGTATAATGTGTAAATAAAACACACATAGAGCCACTCATAGCTAGGTTAGTCGTCGAATGGAGGGGCAGGCTAGTAATGTGTAAGTATAATGTGTAAATACAACACACATAGAGCCAATCATAGCTGGGTCAGTCGTCGAAAGGAGGGGCTGGCTAGCAATGTGTAAGTATAATGTGTAGTTACAATATGCATAGAGCCACCCATAGCTGGACCAGTCGTCGAATGGAGGGGCTGGCTAGCAATGTGTAAGTATAATGTGTAGTTACAATATGCATAGAGCCACTCATAGCTGGGTTAGTCGTCGAATGGAGGGGCAGGCTAGTAATGTGTAAGTATAATGTGTAGTTACAATATGCATAGAGCCACTCATAGCTGGGTTAGTCGTCGAATGGAGGGGCAGGCTAGTAGTGTGTAAGTATAATGTGTAAATACAACACACATAGAGCCACTCATAGCTAGGTTAGTCGTCGAATGGAGGGGCAGGCTAGTAATGTGTAAGTATAATGTGTAGTTACAATATGCATAGAGCCACCCATAGCTGGGTCAGTCGTCGAATGGAGGGGCAGGCTAGTAATGTGTAAGTATAATGTGTAGTTACAATATGCATAGAGCCACCCATAGCTGGACCAGTCGTCGAATGGAGGGGCTGGCTAGCAATGTGTAAGTATAATGTGTAGTTACAATATGCATAGAGCCACTCATAGCTAGGTTAGTCGTCGAATGGAGGGGCAGGCTAGTAGTGTGTAAGTATAATGTGTAAATACAACGCACATAGAGCCACTCATAGCTGGGTTAGTCGTCGAATGGAGGGGCAGGCTAGTAGTGTGTAAGTATAATGTGTAAATACAACACACATAGAGCCACTCATAGCTAGGTTAGTCGTCGAATGGAGGGGCAGGCTAGCAATGTGTAAGTATAATGTGTAGTTACAATATGCATAGAGCCACTCATAGCTGGGTTAGTCGTCGAATGGAGGGGCAGGCTAGTAATGTGTAAGTATAATGTGTAAATACAACACACATAGAGCCACTCATAGCTAGGTTAGTCGTCGAATGGAGGGGCAGGCTAGTAATGTGTAAGTATAATGTGTAGTTACAATATGCATAGAGCCACCCATAGCTGGGTCAGTCGTCGAATGGAGGGGCAGGCTAGTAATGTGTAAGTATAATGTGTAGTTACAATATGCATAGAGCCACCCATAGCTGGACCAGTCGTCGAATGGAGGGGCTGGCTAGCAATGTGTAAGTATAATGTGTAGTTACAATATGCATAGAGCCACTCATAGCTAGGTTAGTCGTCGAATGGAGGGGCAGGCTAGTAGTGTGTAAGTATAATGTGTAAATACAACACACATAGAGCCACTCATAGCTAGGTTAGTCGTCGAATGGAGGGGGGGGGGGGCAACAATGTGTTAGCCTTCTATAGTTACAATATGCATAGAGCCACTCATAGCTAGGTTAGTCGTCGAATGGAGGGGCAGGCTAGTAGTGTGTAAGTATAATGTGTAAATACAACACACATAGAGCCACTCATAGCTGGGTTAGTCGTCGAATGGAGGGGCAGGCTAGTAGTGTGTAAGTATAATGTGTAAATACAACACACATAGAGCCACTCATAGCTAGGTTAGTCGTCGAATGAAGGGGCAGGCTAGTAATGTGTAAGTATAATGTGTAAATACAACACACATAGAGCCACTCATAGCTGGGTTAGTCGTCGAATGGAGGGGGGGGGCAACAATGTGTTAGCCTTCTATAGTTACAATACGCATAGAGCCACTCATAGCTGGGTCAGTCGTCGAATGGAGGGGGGGGGCAAGAATGTGTAAGCCTTCTATAGTTACAACACACATAGAGCAACTCATAGCTGGGTCAGTCATCGAATGGAGGGGCAGGCTAGTAATGTGTAAGTATAATGTGTAAATACAACACACATACAGCCACTCATAGCTGGGTCAGTCATCGAATGGAGGGGGGGGGCAACAATGTGTAAGCCTTCTATAGTTACAATACGCATAGAGCCACTCATAGCTGGGTCAGTCGTCGAATGGAGGGGGGGGGGGGCAAGAATGTGTAAGCCTTCTATAGTTACAACACACATAGAGCAACTCATAGCTGGGTCAGTCGTCGAAAGGAGGGGCAGGCTAGTAGTGTGTAAGTATAATGTGTAAATACAACACACATAGAGCCACTCATAGCTGAGTCAGTCGTCGAATGGAGGGGGGGGGGGGGGCAACAATGTGTAAGCCTTCTATAGTTACAATACGCATAGAGCCACTCATAGCTGGACCAGTCGTCGAATGGAGGGGCTGGCTAGCAATGTGTAAGTATAATGTGTAGTTACAATATGCATAGAGCCACTCATAGCTAGGTTAGTCGTCGAATGGAGGGGCAGGCTAGTAGTGTGTAAGTATAATGTGTAAATACAACACACATAGAGCCACTCATAGCTGGGTCAGTCATCGAAAGGAGGGGGGGGGCAACAATGTGTAAGCCTTCTATAGTTACAATGCGCATAGAGCCACTCATAGCTAGGTTAGTCGTCGAATGGAGGGGCAGACTAGTAGTGTGTAGGTATAAAGTGTAAATACAACACACATAGAGCCACTCATAGCTAGGTTAGTCGTCGAAAGGAGGGGCAGGCTAGCAATGTGTAAGTATAATGTGTAAATACAACACACATAGAGCCACTCATAGCTGAGTCAGTCGTCGAAAGGAGGGGGGGGGGGGGCAACAATGTGTTAGCCTTCTATAGTTACAATACGCATAGAGCCACTCATAGCTGGACCAGTCGTCGAATGGAGGGGCAGGCTAGTAATGTGTAAGTATAATGTGTAAATACAACACACATACAGCCACTCATAGCTGGGTCAGTCATCGAATGGAGGGGGGGGGGGGGGGGGGCAACAATGTGTAAGCCTTCTATAGTTACAATACGCATAGAGCCACTCATAGCTGAGTCAGTCATCGAAAGGAGGGGCAGGCTAGTAGTGTGTAAGTATAATGTGTAAATACAACACACATACAGCCACTCATAGCTGGGTCAGTCATCGAATGGAGGGGGGGAGGCAACAATGTGTAAGCCTTCTATAGTTACAATACGCATAGAGCCACTCATAGCTGGGTCAGTCATCGAATGGAGGGGAGGGGGGGGCAACAATGTGTAGCTTTCTATTGTCACAATAGGCATAGAACCACTCATAGGTGGGTCAGTCGTCGAATGGAGGGGCAGGCCAACAATGTCACGCATAAGACTTTGTACTCAACCAGCCTATGTGTAACATAACTAGATATAATGGCATGTACTCAACCAGCCTATGTGTAACATAAGAGATATAACTGCCTTACCAGATGACATTGAACTCGACCAGCCTATGTGCAACATAACGAGATATCATGGCTTTGTACTCAGCCAGCTTATCTGTAACGTATCTAGATATTATGGCTTTGTACTCAACCAGCCTATGTGTAACATAACAAGATATAATTTTCTTACCAGATGACTTTGTACTCGACCAGCCTATGTGTAACATAACTAGATATAATGGCACTGTACTCAACCAGCCTATATGCAACAAAACTAGATATAATTCTCTCGTGAGATGGCTTTGTACTCAACCAGCCTATGTGTAACATAGCAAGATACAATTGCCTTACCAAATGACTTTGTACTCAACCAGCCTATGAGTAACATAACTAGATATAATTTCCTCGCGATATGGCTTTGTAGGCAACCTGCCTATGGCATGTGTAACATTAGTAGATATAATTCACTCGTGAGGTGGCTTTGTACTTAACAAGCCTATGTGTAACATAACTAGGTATAATGGCTTTGCATTCAACAAACCTATGTGTAACAAGACTAGGTATACTGGCGTTGTACTCAACCAGCTCGTGTGTAACATAACTAGGTACAATGGTTTTGTACTGAACCAGCTCGTGTGTAACATAACTAGGTATAATGGTTTTGTACTCAAGCGGCTCATGTGTAACATAGCTAGGTATAATGGCTTTGTACTGAACCAGCTCGTGTGTAACATAACTAGGTATAACGGTTTTGTACTCAAGAAGCTCGTGTGTAACATAACTCTGTATAATGTCCTCGTACTCAGCCAACTCGTGGGTAACATAACTAGGTATAATGGCCTTGTACTCAAGAAGCTCGTGTATAAAAGAACTGGGTGTAATGGTTTGTAGTCAACAAGCTCGTGTGTAACATAACTAGGTATAATGGTTTTGTACTTAGCCAACTGGTGTGTAACATATCTATGTATAATGGCCTTGTACTCAACAAGCTCGTGTGTAACATAACTAGGTATAATGGCTTTGTACTCAACCAGCTCGTGTGTAACATAACTAGGTATAATGGTTTTGTACTTAGCCAACTGGTGTGTAACATAACTAGGTATAATGGCTTTGTACTCAACCAGCTCGTGTGTAACATAACTAGGTATAATGGCGTTGTACTCAACCAGCTCGTGTGTAACATAACTAGGTATAATGGCTTTGTACTCAACAAGCTCGTGTGTAACATAACTAGGTTACATGGCTTTGTACTCAACATGCTCGTGTGTAACATAACTAGATTACATGGCTTTGTACTCAACAAGCTCGTGTGTAACATAACCAGGTATAATGGTTTTGTACTCAACAAGCTAGTGTGTAACATAACAAGGTATACTGGTCTTGTACTCAGCCAGCTCGTGTGTAACATAACTAGGTATAATGGCTTTGTACTCAACAAGCTAGTGTGTAACATAACTAGGTATAATGGTTTTGTACTCAACAAGCTGGTGTGTAACATAACTAGGTATAATGGCTTTGTACTCAACAAGCTCGTGTATAACATAACTAGGTATAATGGCTTTGTACTCAACAAGCTCGTGTGTAACATAACTAGGTATAATGGCTTTGTACTATACAAGCTCGTGTGTAACATAACTAGGTATAATGGCTTTGTACTCAGGCAGCCCGTGTATAACATAACTAGGTATAATGGCTTTGTACTATACAAGCTCGTGTGTAACATAACTAGGTATAATGGTTTTGTACGTCACGTAATTAGATATAATTACCTCGCTAGATGACCTATCTATGTGTAACATGACTTGAACTATTTGAGTTAGAGTTAAACATGTGCCCTATTAGACTATGTGTATTGTGGTTTTATCTATTGTTTCGGCGGGGACATTACGTGTGCCCTATCAGACTGTGTGTATTATGATTGTATCTATTGTTATGGTGGGGGCGTTACGTGTGCCTTATCAGGCTATGCGTATTTATCGTTTTATCTATTGTTACGGAGGGGACGTGAAGTGTGCCTTATCAGACTCTGTGTATTATTGTTTTATCTATTGTTACGGCGGGGACGTTGCGCGTGTCCTATCAGACTATGTGTATTATAGTAATAATAATTAATTATATTATATTGTAACCCCACTGTCTGAAGACCATTCACTCTATTGAAGGGAACGCCGTTGTCTGTGGTTCATTGGCCCGATTATAGGGTAAGCAATTGTCTGTAGTCTATTCACCAGATTATATAGAATTCCGATGTGTGAAGTCCATTCACCCGGTTGTAGGGAACACCATTGGAAATGGTCCATTCACTCAATTACGGGGGACGCCATTGTCTGTGGTCCATTCATCAAATTATAGGGCACGCCATTGTCTGTGATCCATTCATCCAATTATAGGGAAAGCCATTGTCTGAAGTCCATTCATCCGATTTAAGAGAACGCTGTTCTGTTGTCCATTTTATACTGACATCACTTACATTTCATAAAAAAAATATCAACGTTTCTGATGGTACTCTTCGCGTTTAGTCCTGATGGTTCATACAAGAGTTCTGCCATCATCGTCACCCAATCCCATCATCGTCACCCCACACCATCATGGTCACCCCACCCGTAATCATAACCTCATCTCATCATCGTCACTCCACCCCGTAATCGTCACCCAACCCCATCAGCGTCATCTCCACACCATCATCGTCACCCCACACCATCATCGTCACCCCACCCCGTAATCGTCACCCAACCCCATCATCGTCATCCCCACACCATCATCGTCACCCCGCCCCGTGATATTCACCCCACACCATCATCTCTGACTGAAGACTGCTTGTTGAATAGAACTGTCCGATTTTTTAAGTTATTTACGAAGAAGCTGAATGATAATCCCAACAAGACATTATTACTAGAATACGTCAACATACGGACAACATTGAGGTAAAATAAAACACATGTTACTAATTAACTAACAATTAAAGCCAGAATAGGAGTAGTGATGATATTATTTGTTATATCATTCCTCAAGCATTCCTAACCAATATATTTAACGCACAAATATATGGCTGCTTACAAGATAATGAGTTTTGCGTGTGCATGCATTCTGTTGTTTATCGTGGTTTGTAAGAGAATCTTTTATACAACACAGTGGGCATAATAAATCTAGCAGCAGGAATTCTACTGGAGATTGACGAGGGATTTTTTCCATGTTGTTTATACTGCAGATCCATAAATACAATATTATAAACGTCAAACATACATAAATACCGTGAATGTATCTCTCTCTCTCTCTCTCTCTCTCTCTCCCTGTGTGTGTCTAGGACTCCCATTATATGTATGTATCTCCCTCTCTCTCTTTCGCCCTCTTTCTCCCTCCCTCCCTCCTTCCTTTCCCCACTTCCCTCCCTCCGTCCCTCATTTCTAAGGGTGTCGGGTCTACTTGATATAATCTGCAACTTATAGTTTACGTACAAATGTTTGGGATTTACTCTTGTGGCGGGAGGACTTTAGTGAAATCCAGAAGGTGGAATAACAAGCTCTGTGAGTTTCTGCTTCCAGCCACCTGGATAGGCCACACACTGTCCTTCCCCCGGAAGTTGTCCGGTGGGTTCATTGTCATTGTCTTTTACAGCTTTATATAATATTTCTATGGGCACAATTTCATTCAAAATGAAACGTGCTGAAGCGAATTAAAATCATCTATATTGTCGACTCGACGGACATTATAACTTCGCCGTAATCGCTGTGCCTCTCTTCTAATAAGACAAAACGTGTCTGTCAGTTTTGAGGGGGGAAACTTTGATTTATGGAGGTACCTAATCCGCATGTACTGAGAATTAAATTATTCTTTTAGATCCGTTTGATGCATTGCGAAGTATTATTTGGAGTTCATTGTTTCAGCTTGGAATTATGTGGAGCCATTATTCTTTGGGAAATTGATTTTGTGACAAAATTTGTTGTCTGTTATAATATCGCTGAGATATTAATGTTTCTACAAGAGATTAGAAGGGATTGCAAGAATATGACTATTTTCTTGTATTCATATACTGTTTCACTAACCCCTAACACTGGTGCACAATGTGTAAACAAATTACACATCAGAAACTGTTAATTATCACATATCGAGGTGAATGTTGAGGTTGTATGTTCCCACCAGGGCCGTATTATTCATAAGGCTGAATAGGCTGACGCCTGCAGTTAAAACTAGAACTCCTGTCACGAACTGTGCGCTTATCTAGGCTTAATTGCGCGTAGAAATTGCGCGCACTTGCCATATCGAACGGCATCCAACCACAGCAGGTTCTCCTGGTTACCCGTAGCAAACACAGGCAATGTTTCTGCCAATGGACCTCCGGCTTTCCCGGAGGTCCATTGGCTGAAACATTGCTTGTGCATAGGCCATGTGTACAGAATTTGATAGCCTTACCAAGGTCATGACGCGTAGATTATTACGCGTCAGATCGACGTGCTATTTGCGCGCATTTCAGGACAGGACTTCTAGTTTTAACTGTGTGGGCCCGCAAGACAGAGAACCCCCCCCCCCCCCCCCCCCCACACACACACACATTTTTTTCACTGAGGCACTGTTACCAGCGCCTTAGGACTCCATTGGTTAAAGGCACTTTGCACTCTGCGCTGTAGCGATACATCCACATATGTATTTATATATATATATACTCTCATAAGTACACTATATGTACCCCAAAAATGTGCTGAAGATTTTTACTTACACAATACAAATATTGAAAAGAAAATTGAGTAGGATTATTCAGGAGACCCCCAAAATGGATATAGGGTTTTTTACTACGGAATAGTGCCTACCGTACCAGAGTCAGGCTGTCAGCTGTAGTGGGGTGAATGATTGAAGTGCCGGAGGAGGGCCCGAAGTACCTAAAAGCCAATGGGTCCGGTTATGGGTTAATACGACACTGGTTTCCACAAAACGTAGAGTAACATATGGAATATCAGTTCTCGCATATCGGGGTGTATTCTCGCAAAGCGGAGTGGATGTTGAGGCGTTCCCACAGAAACGTAGAGTAACATATGGTATATCAGTCCTCGCATTTAGGGGTGTATGTTGAGGTTTTGTGTTCCCACAGAAACGTAGAGTAACATATGGTATATCAGTCCTCGCATATAGGGGTGTATGTTGAGGTTTTGTGTTCCCACAGAAACGTAGAGTAACATATGGTATATCAGTCCTCGCATTTAGGGGTGTATGTTGAGGTTGTGTGTTCCAACAGAAAAGTAGAGTAACACATGGTATATCAGTCCTCGCATATAGGGGTGTATGTTGAGGTTCTGCGTTCCCACAGAAACGTAGAGTAACATATGGTATATCAGTCCTAGCATATAGGGGTGTATGTTGAGGTTGTGTGTTCCCACAGAAACGTAGAGTAACATATGGTATATCAGTCCTCGCATATAGGGGTGTATGTCAAGGTTGTGTGTTCCCACAGAAACATAGAATTATTGGGTCGGAATTTATTGTTAGCATGGTAAATACACACACTCTCCACGTCGGAATTTACTGATGCCATGGTAGATATACATACACTGCACTGTTCTCCTTGTAGATACACATACTCTATAGGTCGGAAATTACTGCTCTCGTGTTAGATACACACACTTTACAGGTCGGAATTTACTGTTTTCATGGGAGATACACATACACTATAGGTCGGAATTTACGGTTTTCATGGGAGATACACAAACTCTGCAGATCAAAATTGACTCTTCTCATGGAAGATACATATACTTTACAGGTCGGAATTTACTGTTTTCATCGGCGATACACACACAATATAGGTCGGAGTTTACTGTTTCCATGGAAGATACACAAACACTATAGGTCGGAATTTACTGTTCTCATGGGAGATGCACAAACTCTATAGTTCTGAATTTACTGTTCTGGCGATAGATACACATAGACTATATGTCGGAATTTACTGTTCTAGCGGTGGATACACATACACTATAGGTCGGAATTTCATGTTCTGGCGGTAGGTACACATGCACTATAGGTCGGAATTTACTGTTCTGGTGGAAGATGAAAATACACTATAGGTCGGAATTTAATGTTCTGGTGGTAGATACAAATACACTATAGGTCGGAATTTATTGTTACCATGGTAAATGCACATACTCTCCACGTCGGAATTTACTGTTCTCATGATAGATACACATACTCTACAGGTCGGGATTTACTGATGTCACGGTAGATACACATACACTGCAGGTCAGCATTTACTGTTCTCCTTGTAGATACACATACTCTATAGGTCGGAATTTACTGCTCTCTTGGTAGATACACACAATTTACAGGTCCGCATTTACTGTTTTCATGGGAGATACACATACACTATCGGTCGAAATGTACTGTTTTCATGGGATATACACAAACTCTGTAGGTCAGAATTGACTCTTCTCGTGGAGATATATATACTTTACAGTTCGGAATTTGCTGTTTTCATGGGCGATACACATACAATATAGGTCGGAGTTTACTGTTTTCATGGAAGATACACATACACTATAGATCGCAATTTACTGTTCCAATGGAAGGAACACAAACTCTATAGGTCGGAATTTACTGTTCTGGAGATAGATACACATACACTATACAGTTAAATCTAGAAGTCCTGTTCTGAAATGCGCGCAAATAGCACGTCGATCTGCGCGTTAATCTACGCGTCATGGTCCTGGTAAGGCTATCAAATTCTGTACATATGGCCTTTGCACAAGCAATGTTTCAGCCAATGGACCTCCGGGAAACCCGGAGGTCCATTGGCAGAAACATTGCCTGTGTTTGCTACGAGTAACCAGGAGAACCTGCTGTGCTTTGGATGCCATTCGATATGGCAATTGCGCGCAATTTCTACGCAATTAAGCCAAGATAAGCGCACAGTTCGTGACAGGACTTCTAGTTTTAACTGTATGTCGGAATTTACTGTTCTAGCGGTGGATACACATACACTACAGGTCGGAATTTAATGTTATGGCGGTAGGTACACATAAACTATAGGTCGGAATTTACTGTTCTGGCGGTAGCTGCAAATACACTATAGGTCGGAATTTAATGTTCTGGTGGCAGATACAAATACACTATGGGTCGGAATTTACTGTTCTGGCGATAGATACACATAATTTAATGTTCTGGTGGTGGATACAAATACACTATAGGTCGGAATTTACTGTTCTGGCGGTGGATACACATACACTACAGGTCGGAATTTAATGTTATGGCGGTAGGTACACATACACTATAGGTCGAAATTTACTGTTTTGGTGGTAGATGCAAATACACTATAGGTCGGAATTTAATGTTCTGGTGGTAGATACAAATACACAAAAGGTCTGAATTTACTGTTCTGGTGGTAGATACAAATACACTGTAGGTCGGAATTTAATGTTCTAGCGATAGATACAAATACACTATAGGTCGGAATTTACTGTTCTGGCGGTAGATACACATACATTATAGGTCGGAATTTACTGTTCTGGTGGAAGATACACATACACTATAGGTCGGAATTTACTGTTCTCTCGATAGATACACATACACTATAGGTCGGAATTTACTGTTTTGGCGGTAGATACATATATACTATAGGTTGGAATTTAATGTTCTCTCGGTAGATACACATACACAATATGTCGGAACTTAATGTTCTGGTTGTAGGTGCACATACGCTATAGGTCGGAATTTACTGTTCTGGCTGTAGATACAAATACACTATAGGTCGGAATTTACTGTTCTGGCGGTAGATACAAATACACTATAGGTCGGAATTTAATGTTCTGGTGGTAGATACAAATACACTATAGGTCCTCATTTACTGTTCTGGTGGTAGATACAAATACACTGTAGGTCAGAATTTAATGTTCTGGCGGTAGATACAAATACACTATAGGTCGGAATGTACTGTTCTGGCGGTAGATACACATACACTATAGGTCGGAATTTAGTGTTCTGGTGGTAGATACACATACACTATAGGTCGGAATTTGCTGTTCTCTCGATAGATACACATACACTATAGGTCGGAATTTACTGTTTTGGCGGTAGATACGCATATACAATAGGTCGGAATTTAATGTTCTCTCGGTAGATACACATACACAATATGTCGGAATTTAATGTTCTGGTTGTAGGTACACATACGCTATAGGTCGGAATTTACTGTTCTGACTGTTGATACAAATACACTATAGGTCGGAATTTACTGTTCTGGCGGTAGATACAAATACACTATAGGTCAGAATTTGCTGACCTGGCGGTAGATACACATACTCTATAAGTCGGAATTTACTGATCTGATGGTAGATACACGTACACTATAGATCAGAATTTACTGTACACATACACTATAGGTCGGAATTTACTGTTCTCGCCGTAGGTACACATACACTATATGTCGAAATTTACTGTTCTGGCCGTAGGTACACATACACTATATGTCGAAATTTACTGTTCTGGCCGTAGGTACACATACAATATAGGTCGGAATTTACTGTTCTCGCCGTAGGTACACATACACTATATGTTGAAATTTACTGTTCTGCCGTAGGTACACATACACTATATGTCGAAATTTACTGTTCTGGCCGTAGGTACACATACAATATAGGTCGGAATTTACTGTTCTGGCCGTAGGTACACATACACAATATGTCGAAATTTACTGTTCTGGCCGTAGGTACACATACACTATAGGTCGAAATTTACTGTTCTGGCGGTAGATACACATATACTATAGGTCGAAATTTACTGTTCTGGCTGTAGGTACACATACACTATATGTCGAAATTTACTATTCTGGCGGTAGGTACACATACACTATAGGTCGAAATTTACTATTCTGGCTGTAGGTACACATACACTATAGGTCGAAATTTACTGTTCTGGCCGTAGATACACATACACTATATGTCGAAATTTACTGTTCTGGCCGTAAATAACGTCCTCTAGAGGTCGGAATATTCTTACTCTTTACACTTCATAGTTCTGAGGTTCGGGATTTATTTTATTTTTCTTGATGGGGGCGGGGGCGGGTGGGGGTGTTTCTTTTTTCATTTGTTTTCATTTTTGAGTCACAATTATGGTCTCGTTTTAGTTTAATCAAAAATCGGTTAAACTAATAACGTATTTCCGGTATCTCAATAATTATAAAAAACAATCTGAGTGTCCACATTATTGCCCTAATAATTAGTTCCCGTCCCTCACTGGTACATGTACTTTCCTAATAATTATTTCGTGTTCTTCAAAGCCCTAACATTTGATAAACAAACGAAGATGCTTTTTGTTAATAACCCTTCCAATAGGCTGACGTATACTAGCAAATACTAATCCTGACCCTAATCTTTAATAGAATAAACTTTATATTACAATCATGTGTACAGGCTGACAAATAGTAAATAATAACCCAGCCCTAAACGCAAATAAACAAAGGAATAAACTTTATATTACAATCATATGTACAGGCTGACAAACAGTAAATACTAACACTAGCCCCAAACTTTGATAAACAACCGAATAAACCTTACATTTATAAGCCCATGACTAGGCTGAAGTATAACAGTTAGTAATATATATAGAAGCGAAATTTCACTGGAATTTTCTACAAATCGTTCGCCATAATTACAATTTGAATCGCTAATGATAGCTAAACATTGTGCCCCGAACTCATGGGACAAAATAGTAACACGGGTTCCCCTCGCCAATAAATAAATAAATAAATAAAGGACACTCAGCAATTCATTTGACAACTATCAACTAAAAGAACACATTTTATAGACATGAAGGCATGTAATAAACACAGAATGACACACGTGTGTAAATGGGTTAATCGATATGACACGAGTGCCAGCGCAGAAGCATAAAACGAGAGACCGCAGGTTTCTGACTAGGCTCTCGTTTTATACTTCCACGCTGGCACTAGTGTCATACCGATTAACCCATCCACACGCGTGTTATTCTGTGGATTTCTTAGTAATACTTCCAATAGGCTGACGTATAACAGTCAATACTAACCCTTGTCCTAAAATTTGATAAAGAAAGGGAATAAAATTTATATTACAGTACAGTCGCCGTGGACTGGTCATAATCCACGCGTGGGCAGCGATGTCCACACATGCGTTTACCACGTCATCAAAATCGTCATCAAAACATTTTTAATTTATGAAGCACCGGGTATGGGGCGCGGTGGCTCAGGCACCGGGTAGGGGGCGCGGTGGCTCAGTTGGTAGAGGTGCAGGCTGCAAGCCGAGAGGTCCTCGGTTCGAATCCCACCTGCGGCAACCGCGTTGTGTCCTTGGGCAAGACACTTCACCCCGATTGCCTACATGGGGGCACGATGACGCTATGTACTGGGGCGTACTGCGCGTCGATGGTGCGCATGTCTTCAACCAATCTAACCCTGCCTGTGCTGCGGTGCAGAGTTCAGAGTTACGATGTTGGGGAGCTGACAGCTGCTCGTCGTTGCTCGGTGGTTCTCTCCGGGTACTCCGGCTTCCTCCACCCGTCAAACTGTCACGGTCACGATTAGCCATTGTGCATAAGTATGTGACCTCAAACACCAATAAATAAATATATATATGAAGCACCGGGTTATACCGGGGCGGGCTATACCCGGTGCTTTAGGCCAAATAAAAAAAATGAATTGATTCTCAGGCAATTTTTTTTTCAAATCAGTGAGGGAGGGAGGATTTTATTTTTACTTTTTTTTTCCTTTTTTTTTCGTGTAAAAGGGTTGAGTATACTCAGTAAATCTTTTTGCTGTCTTTCCACTTGAAAAAGAGAAAAGGTTGTATTTTAGTGTAATTATAGTATACCTTTTATAACTAACTGCCATAACAACAGCTAAAAGGATTTGAATTTTATTGTTCTTTTTAATGGTATAGATCTGTCAAGCATCAAGATCCATTAGAATATGCCCCATTAACCATGGGGTAGGAGTCCTTTAAAATCGGAAACATGGCTCTAAGTGATTGGTTAAACTTGAGTTTATATCAGTGTTGCGGCCATTATTAGCCATTGTGCAGAAATATATGACCTTAAACACCAGCAAATAAATAAATAATTAAATCATTATACAGTATATCAGAATTTTCTATGTTACAGTTTATGGGAGAGTGCCCCTGGGCACTCTCCCATAAACTGCAACAAGAAAAACTAATTTACTGCTAACACAGCTAAATAATTATATGTCGAGAAATTTGAAAAAATGACCATTCCAAGTTTTCACAAATTTTTTAAAAAACATGACATAATAAAAATGTCTAATGAGGAGGTTCAAATCCAACGAGGGAGGGCCTGAGAATCAAAACATTATTTTTTTTTAGCCTTATAATTAAATTTTTTGATAATTATTCATGTAATTAGTGTTTGGAACCCAACGTCATATTATTATTATTTATTGGTGTTTATGGTCACATATTTATGCACAATGGCTAATCATGGCCGTGACAGTTTTACTGGTGGAGGAAGCCGAAGTACCTGGAGAGAACCACCGAGCAACGACGAGCAGCTGCCAGCTCCCCAACATCATAACTCTGCACTGCAGCACAGGCAGGGTTAGATTGGTTGAAGACATGCGCACCATCGACGTGCACTACGCCTTAGCACACCGTGCCCCCACACGGGCAATGGAGGAATCTAACATCATTGCGTCCGTGGAAATATTGCTCACGCGTGGAAAGTGACCAGTATACGGAGTGACCATTTAACCCTTTACCCAACGTAACGGCCAAAACCGGCCAGCGCTATTCTCAAAAATCGCCAATTAATTTTCACTATTTTTTCATTTTTTGTCTCAAAAACATAGGTTATGACCCCTCGTTGGAACGAGCTCGTCGAGCTCGTTCCAACGAGGGGTCATAACCTATGTTTTTGAGACAAAAAATGAAAAAAATTAGTTATTCAAGAATTTTTTTTGCAAGTGTCGTCTGCTTTTCACGTTAGGTAAAGGGTTAACCAGACTGACAATAACAATAAATACATACCAAATTGAGCATCTTCATCAACTGATTTGGTGTTTCGGCGCAGCATTTTTCTTCCTCGCCCCCTCTCCTAACTAAACTGTCTAACATTTTATCTTCCTGTGGACTAGGCCCTAACCGGATATCGTCACATGACACACATATGGGTTCAATATCGAGAATTTTAGCCATTTGTTCTGTTACTTTAGGCCTATGTGTGTGGGTGCTCAATTCGTGACTTAACTTCCAATAAAGGACGGCGATAACAACAATTAATATTGTGACACCAACAATCACAACAGCAGCTAAACCGTATATAAATCTCTTTAACTTCCAAAGTTGCCACTGTAGTCTTTCATAATCTTCAATACAACACTTCTTTTTATTTACTGCCTTGTTGCTCTGCTTTACAAAAATGTCAGACTGTTTCGATCCATTCTGTAGCAGAACAGTTGAAGAATCAGGATCTCGTTCTTCCATCATCGCGCAGGTAGGGAATACCTGTATAAATCCCCGATCAAATGAAAACCGCGTGGTGTGCACTTCTTAAAAATGGGTGAGAAAAATATCTTCAAGAAATGAAATACTCCTTTTTGAAATGATAAATTAGCGATTTCATTATGAATCGAAATTCTCTGTAGTCCGATAAAATATTCCTGTAATATTATAACATGCAGTCATGCTGCTCGATATGTCATTCAACACAATACTGATAATATGAGGTATAAATAATCTATGGCACGTGATCACACGTCAGCGGGAAAAACCGAAGGCAGTGAGATGTGAAGAACGAGCGACCGGTTTATAATGGTGTATAATGATTGCAGTAACTGATCGATAGCTTTTTGCTCTAACCATTACAAGAGTGAAGGCAACTTGTGTTTCGTTTTCTTGTGGGAATTGGCTGAGATTTACTTCGATTCTCTTGATATTAACATAAACCGTCGTTCTGAATTCACATCTCGTATTCAGCTGTTTATTAGCGTGCTGATTCTAATCTCCGCTTTTCTAATTCATTATCGCGCAGAGAAGCAATTTGCGAATTTTATGAGACTACATCACGCGACATCTAATGACAAATTTTATCCCCCTCTGCGTGGGTTTCCACTTATTTAAAACAACAAAAAAATGCAAATCGAACCACACAGCCAGGTATTTGCCATTTGAAATCAAAGGTAGCGAAATTAATCTCTTTTGACATTTTATGTAAACAGATTCACTGATTTCAGAAGGAAATTTCCTCCGCGAGCAAGATACAGTATGCGCCAAAATAGTGAAACTGAAGTTATACAGAACACACCGAGGGCGGTCAGCGAGGGGGAAGTTATACAGCACACATTGTGGGCGGAATTCGCCGAGGAGAAGTTATACAGCACACATTGCGGTGGAATATGCCAGCGAGGGGAAGCTATGCATCGTACATTGTGGGAGGGATTTGCCAGCGAGGGGAAGTTATACAGCACGCACTGTGGGCGGAATTCGCCGAGGGGAAGTTATACAGCACACATTGCGGTGGAATATGCCAGCTAGGAGGTTATACATCGCACATTGTGGGAGGGATTTGCCAGCGAGGAGAAGTTATACAGCACACATTGTGGGCGGAATTCGTCGAGGGGAAGTTATACAGCACACATTGTGGGCGGAATTCGTCGAGGGGAAGTTATACAGCACACATTGTGGGCGGAATTCGTCGAGGGGAAGTAAAACAGCACACATTGAGGTGGAATTTGCCAGCGAGGGGAGGTTATACCACACACATTGTGGGAGGAATTTGTCAGCGAGGAGAACGGAGCAAACAAAACGCTCCCACGTAGAAGATATCAAAAGTGAGCATCAAGTAGTTATGTCGTATTGGTGTAGCAGTAAAGATATTACACAATAGGTTTTTGTGTTGGTAAAAAAAAAAATTATGTATCCGCACGCATCTAAACCCCCGCTGAAAAACAAAACTATAAACTTATTCAGGGGCCGCACCCTTCTCAGAAAAAATATAAATTCAGGGTCCTATATGTTAACAAGCTTTCACTAAAAACACGAAAATATAATTTTTTTTTAATTCTAAGAAAACACCCCCTGCCGCGGGCTCTACCCGCTACTACATTTGCGGCTATGGCACAGGCAGAAAATGATTTTTGGTATTCATAGTTTTCTTCCCAATCTCATATATTTGGACATTAACCCTTTCAACCCTAGTGGTATCTTCCATGTCAGTTCCATGGTAGCAATATTTATTATTTGGGGGTAGACTTAAGCTGCACGTTGAAAATATTGATTGGTCTACACCACACATTTACCTTGCAGTCATCCCCCTCAATGACATCATGACGTAGCTTGTGACCCGTCCGGGAAAAACGGCCTTTTGGAGTTCATGGGTTAATTTACATGCATGCAAAAATTAGTACAAGCGAAACTGACCGTGTCAGACGTTGTTGTTCACATTGGCAAAAACGCAGGACATGTTCACGATCGGAGGAGAAGAACTTTGCTATAAATGTCCCTTACCGCGGGGCGAGAAGAGTATGGAACATTCTCAATTATACACGCGAAAGCTAAAAACTACGTAAAGTTAGTTACTTATTCCCGTTTCCTTATTTTACATTTTTAAACAACCGAATTATGAAGAAACCAAGGTGATATGGTGTAGCACGGACGAAGGCAAGTTCATTGACGCGTTGACCTTTCCTACTTGACCCCTGTTTATGGGCAACTTGTCCACCAAAAAAGGGCAACCTCGCGGGCATCGATCTAGATGGGCAAATTTGGTCAAATAGAAGGTAGTGCGGGGTGGCACAGGAGAAGACAAGATCAAAGATATATTGATTTTTCCAACATGACACTTATTTCTGGGAGAACGCGGCCCTCAAAAAGGGAAACCTCATGAAAATAGAACGAGGTGGGAGAATTTGGCCAAGCGAAAGGCAGTGTGAGGTTGCGTAGACGAATACAATATTAAGGACAATGCCCCCACCCCCACCCCATTTTGATCCCTATTAATGGGGCTGCTTCACCCCTCAAAAGGATAATCTCACGAGAAATCATTCTAGATGGGCGATGTTGGTCAAATAAAAGATGATGTGAGATTGTGCCTTCATGACATATTGACCTGTTCCATAGGACCCCTATTTATTGTCCTACTTACCCGCCTAATAAGGCATCCTCACGAAACGCGATCTAGAATGGCGAATTTAGTCAAATAAAAGGTGTGGAGTTGTGCAGACAAATATAATATCAATGGCATATTAACCTACCTCATATGGCCCTTATTTATGGGTCAACTTGACTCCCTAGAAAGCACAATATCACGACAATCGCTCTGGATTGGCGAATTTGCTCAAGTAAAAGGTTGCGTGAGATTGTGTTGCAATGTTACGTATGGCCACTATTGATGAGCCAATGCAACTCCCTAAAAAGGACTTCCTCGCGAAAATCGACCTGGAATGGCAAATTTGATCGAATAAAAGGCTGCGCGAGATTGTGTCGCAATGACATATTGGCCTGTTCCATATAGCCACTATTGATGAGCCAATTTAACTCCCTAAAAAGGACATCCTAGGCGCGCGGGGGAGGTGGAGGGGGGTGCTACAGTCATACGTCCCTTATAACAACCAGACCACGAAAGTGAATGGCGTCGAGTCCTGTGCTAACATCTGTGCAGGCCCCTCTTGGCTTTTTTAATGTACTGTTCAGCACGTTGTGACATTTCATCACCTTTTGAGACCAACTTCCCTCTGGCCGCGCTCATTGCCGCATCCATATTCTTACGTAACTCTGACAACGTCTTCTCGTCCCGTTCATCGTGCCGCGGCCCCTTTTCATTCAGCTTCCACTGTTTTAGGCTCTTTCAGCCACTTCTGCTGGCTAGTTAATTCGTTAACTTTGTGGATAACCTTCTGAGATTGCACCGTCGGTACTGGCGTCTCTGAGGAGGTATTCTCTGCGTTCCTGTCTGTCCTCGGGTATTGTGCGGGACAGGCATGTCGACATTGGCAAACCTTTGCTGAAGCCTGAGCTGCGGTTAACAGAACTAGGTACATGCCGTACTTGTGTTGAAGCCCATACGTCGCGAGCTCACGGCCAGATTCAACTCTTTGAAAGACCCTTCGGAGTAGAGCAGTCATTGAAGATACACAACGTCGGGTTTTACTGGAACACCTTGTAAAATGTTCGCAGACAACCATGCCACCGTTCACCGGATCTTCTATGTAGACCTCGTGACCTGTCCAGATCCATGGACAGGTTTCATAAATCCTTTTCTGCTAGATGGGTGAGCAGAGGATCACTTCACGCGGTAAAATGCTTCAGTAAGTGTCCTCCAGCATATCGAGAATGAAAACTGTTTGCCGCAACCGTTTAACCACAGATGATGACCGAGAGTGTTTGCTAAGGGAGTAACGACGTTGCATCAATAGATTTTGGAACCTTTACAGTGACCTTTGTGATCCTGTTGGATGCGCCCTCGCTCGCATTTTGAATCCTTCACTCACACTGTCGTGACCATCTACATGTCAGGTCACCGAGCGAGTTAAGAAGTCAGATCATTCGGCATCATCGTAATCTCAGTATGCCGTTTGCTGGGCGAACTGTCTTTTGGCCTTATCCCACCGAGGGTAGATGCGCAGTCCATGCGTGTAGATCTGGTTGAATAAAACTTCTGTGGCGACCACGCTCTTTGTAATATTTTGGTTGTAGAGAACTTCAAATTCGTGCACACATGCGGCTGAGCTCGGATCACCAAAGAACAACAGAATGCCTTTGATGTTTCTCGCATGGATGCTCAGATTGATATTCCACAATGCCTCATTTTCATCTTTGAAGAGCTTGCTAAGTCGAAGGATTCTGTCGTCGTGGATGGCGGTAATTCGGGCGTACTGGTTATGAATCATCCTCGCCAGGTATGATAGGGCGAACTTGTCGTACTACAGGATTGTATTCTCGGTGGTGTTCTTAACATCTTTGTCGCCTGTGGCCTGGATAACTCGATTGAAGTTGGAGCTCAAAATTCAAGGATATACATAATATGTTGCCATTGGCATTGGCAATAGCTTTGTCTTTGCTTCGTTGGCGTCCCTGTCAATCGCGTTGACCAGTAGCTTTTCCCAGCGGTCTTCATGGCAATGATAGGTGCCGCTACGGTTGACAAACATGACTTCGTTGCCATCGATCTTGACGGTGGTTTTCTAAATTGCGGTACTCCCTAGCTTCTGGACAAGGGCCATGTTGGCGTCAAATGACGTCGGGTTTATGGCTGTACCAAAGCCCTGTTGGCATCAGTAAAGGTGGGGTCTATGGCTGGACCAGAGCTCTGCTGGCGTCAGTTGAGGTCGGGTCTATGGCGAACTGGTCTAGTTTCGGGACCAGGGCGCTGTTGGCGCAGTGAAGGTCGGGTCTATGGCTTAATCAAGCCCTGTAGGCGTCAGTTGAGGTCGGATCTATGGGTAAACCAGGGCCTTGTTGGCATCAGTTGCATTCGAGTCTATGGCTGGACCAGGGCCCTGTTGGCGTCAGTTAAGGTCGGTTGTGGGAAACGCGCCAGCAGCAGCTGCCGATTTTGGTCTGATGAGTTCGTTATCACAAGCGATTGCTGGATGTCATTGGATTGTTGTTCTCGTCGTACTTTATTGGTTTATAATCGACGCAATGTCGAAGTTGCAAAAATTTTCAAAAACAACTTCACAGAATTAAACACAAAACTGCCATAAGCCATTAACAAACAATGCATCACAGCTTATAAAAAAAATCCCAGTCTTCGAAACATTCTGGTGAAAGCACTTTTGAGATGAGTTCATTTTGTCATAAAGTCATATAACTCTTCAAAAATATTAAAACAACATTGAATTCCATAGAAATAATTTGCAACAAGAATCGTTTTCCCGATCTGCGCCCGTTCTCCTTTGTTTTGAAAAATATCCATCCATCCATCCATCCACATCCATCCATCCATCCATCCATCCCATCGATCTATCTATCTATCTATCTATCTATCTATCTATCTATCTATCTATCTATCTATCTATCTATCTATCTATCTATCTATCTATCTATCTATCTATCTATCTCTTTTCCTCTGTCTTTCTTTCTCTCCCTGTCTCCTATCGCACTATCTCTCTCACTGTATCTGGCTCTTTCTCTTTCTGTGTCTGTCTCTCTCTCTGTCCATCTGTCTCTCTGTCTAAGTCCCTGTCTCTCTCTCGGTCTTCCTGTCTCTCTTTCTCCATCTCTATCACTCTCTCATTCTCCTCCCTATCTCTATTTTTCGCCTCACTCTCCCTCTCTTTCTCTGTCTCTCTCTCGCTCCCCCTGGCTCTGTCTCTCTCTCTCCCTCTGTGTCTCTCTTTCTCCTCTTTCTCTATCTCAATAAGGAGGAGCAGTTGGGACTGGGGATCCTACCCAGGGGGCCCTCCTAGCCTGTGGTCTGGAGGGGAGAATAAGAAATAATCAAAATTGGTTGAAAATGTGTGTACATTTTCCCTAGCGGATTTTCTGACTTTTTCTTCCAGTCATTGTCTTGCCCCGTCGTTGTGGCGCACTGGATGATCCCGTCCTAATGATTGGTCAACAACGCGACTGGTTTTGAAGATGGGAGTGAAAAACTAACTCTTAACCCGCTAAGTTTTTTTTTCACATGTTTTTCATCAAATCTCGTGATGGCTGCTTCATAGCAGCAACGGCTAGATTTGATGAAGAATTTCATCTAATTTTAATTCAAGAAATCATTGGTGAAAAAACACATTGAATTTAAAGGAAGCAAATCAGATTAAATATGTCAAAATAATATACATTTCTGAGGCAAGAGCAATCCACCAGCAGTATGCAAGAAGTTAACAAAGTTGAGTGGCAATGTTTCCATATTAGTAACGCATTGAGTATTTCTCAGATAGTCTTCATCAAATATAGTAATGGCTGCTTCATAGCAGCCAGGACTGAATTTGATGAAGAATTTCACAGACGTTTATTGAATTTCAAATCAAGAAATCACTGGTGAAAAAATCCATTGAATTTAGTGGGTGGAAATTGGTTTAACCCTTTACCCAACACAGACGATTTCAAAATTTATTATTTTAAATATTATTTTTAAATTTTTTTGAAAAAATTTCAACAAAACCATATCATGTGACACCTCTTTGGAACGAGCTCGAGGAGCTCGTTTCAAAGAGGGATCACATGATATGTTTTTGTTGAAATTTTTCGAAAAATAATATTTTTTCAGCTGCTGAATTTGCTTATTACGCAGGCGGATGCGAGCGATTCGTTGGGTAAAGGGTCAAATATGCCAAAGTAATATAGACTTCACAGGAAAGAGGAAACCAGACCTGGGCAGCAAAGTCCGTTAGCAGCATGCAAGGAATTAAAAAAAGTTGAGTGGCAACGTTTACATGTTGCTAACCCGTTGAATATTTTTCACATCTCTTCATAGCAGCAATGTCTAGATTTGATGATAAATTCATCTAAATTCAAGCCAAGAAATTATAGATGTAAAAACCCATTAATTTTACAGGGTGAAAATTTAAATTTTATAGTAAATTTCCTTTCTTTCCACAATTGTCTACTACATGCTTACATTACAGTGGAAGTCCCTTACTCGGAAAATATACTCTCTATTTTGATCTTTCCCAAGCGATCTGGGAAAGAAAGGTGGTGCAAAAGCACCAAGAAAAAATAAACCAAAACTGGGTCGAGTGCTACCGGCGCAGACCCAGTAGGGGACGCTCTCCTCCTAGTACAAATCCACGACGTCCGCTGCCAGTGCGCCTACACGTACCTAATGACTCATTCTTTTGAATCCGCCAACGCTGGAGTTAAGTGATCAGAGGGGAGGAAGGATTCTTACCTGAATAAGAAGACGGGAGAGCCTCCATGTAAACAATTGTGCTAGGTATAATAAGAAAGGACATTTACCATAAAATTTAAATTTCTTATCAACCTACCTTACAATTGTTCACTACAGGCTGAATAGACAATATGATGGAGGGAATCACATAATCAACCCCCACATAACACAAACGCACTGGAACCGTGGATAGAGGAAGAGGTCTCCAGGCCTATCATAACATAGCCTCACAAACATTAGTAAAAGACAATGAGAGATGAGGCGTACGGTTCTGTGCGACGCACAGACAGAAAAGGGCAGTGACAGCACAGAGCTGGAACTGACCTTGTAACTAGCCTAATGGCTAGGGTAAACAGCAGTCTGAACAGAAGAATGAGGGCCCAATGCAAAAAAGGTCCACAGACTGCTCCTGCAACAGTTACTGACGCAGGTAGAAGGTGGAGAAAGGAGAAGCATTTCTCCGTTAGCCTGCCTGCATAACATCCATCAACTTGGCGGAATTAGTATAAGCCCAAGAGGCAGACAATGCAAGCACCTCATGGGAAGAAATACGATTGGTAATACAATTGCCAGTCGCAAGACGAGCGTAAGCCGCGCGAATAGCAAGACAAATCCATCGAGAAATGGATTGAGGAGAGATCTTCTGTCGACCAGAAATAAGAGACAGAAAAAATCGTTTCCTGCCTTTCCTTATGAACTGCGCCCGATTGAGGTAAATGCGAATTGCACGAACCGCACAGAGCAAATGCCGGTTACCCTCAACAGGAGGAAGAGCCCTGATACAGATAGGAGGCGAGCCGTTTGGTAACTGATTCTTGGCCAGAAAGGAGCAATCAGTGGTAAACGTAACACTGTTGGGAGAGCTCCTGAAAAAGGCCGGGTCAACCGAGAAGCTCACTAATTCGTCTGGCTGAAACAAAAGCCATCAGAAAAGCCGTCTTGTATGTGAGAAAACGCATATCCATCTGGGAAAAAAAATTCGAACGCCCCCCCCCCCCTCACCCCAAGCGAAGCAGCACCCAAGAAAGATTCCATCCTGGGGTAAGCTGCAAAGTCTTTTCAAGGAAAAGTGCCGAACAAGCTTGGAGAGGTATGGATTAGTGCCGATACAACACTGTCCCACATACGAAAAGGTCTCAGAAAGCATGGACCTGTACCCTTTGATGGTAATAGGCCGGGTACCCCGAGAATCAAACAGATATACCAGAAACTCCGCAATCTGTGCTATCGAAGGATTGGAATAATCAACAGAATGATCGGCACATCATCAACAGAAGACCTTCCACTTAGCCGCGTTGGCTAAACCAGTGGAGTGCCTCCTTGAAGAATAAATGCACCCCACTGCTCGTCTCGACACCAGCACCCCGGCGTTGACATCCTGAGCGAGAGGTAGAAGATCCCGAGCCAATTCATACATGGGAACCGAGTGCGTGCCGCCCTGGTTCCGAATGTAAGCAACCACTGTCGAATTGTCGGACAACATAAGGACCTGGCGATTCGAAAGGTGGGGGATGCACTGCCGGAAACTCAGAAGAAGACCAAGAAGCTCCTTCTGATTGATGTGAGAGCTGCTTGATCCTGGTCCCATGCCCCTTGAAGGGAATACCCTAGAGGATCCAACGTCGCACCCCATCCGAGATCGCTGGCGTTTGCCGGCAGAACACAATCGGGCGTGGGTAAGTCCAACGGAATCCCCTGCGTAATCCACTGAACATCCGTCCATGTGAGAAGATGAGGATGAAGGGATTCTGGTAACTGAAGCACCAGATCCAGAGGATCGACATTCGGCCTCCAACGATTGAGCAGAAAGTGTTGGAAAGTATTGAGAGGTCTGACATGCAGTGGATCTAGAGGAATGAGATCCGTCACCGAACCGCAGAGACCGAGCAGTCGGAGGATACTCCGATCTGTCGCGGACGTGCACTGGGACAGAGTCAGGGCAAAAGCTGAGAGAATCACAGCCCTTGCCTGGGAAACCGCTACCGCATTGAACTGAGTACGGAAGTCCACCACCAAATGACAAGAAAACTGAGAAGGGACCAGGTCCGACTTCTCGTTGACTCTGAACCCTGGCGATGTGAGCAGGTGCAACAGTTTGTCGACATCCGACACCAGAAGGGCAGCATTCGAATGACTCTGGAGGATATCGTCTATAAATGCCGCAGTAGTCACCCTGGACTGTGTCCGACGGAAGGCTATCACATCCGACATCAGTCGGGTGAAGGCCCAATGAGCCAGGTAAAGGCCGAAAGGCATGGCATTGAACTGGCAAACTCGCCCCAGAAAAGCGAACCTGAGATACTTTCGCGAAATCCGATCAATCGGGACGTGAAAGTAGGCGTCTCGCAGGTCGATGCTGGAAGCGAAATCTCCCTGGTGAATGGAACGGCGAACTAACCTGAAAGTCTTCATGCTGAACTTGGGAGCAATAGTAGACTGGTTCAGGATACTCAGATCGATAACCGGTCGGAGTCGGCCGTCCTTCTTCGGCATCAAGAACAGGCGGGAATAAAATTCCACTGACTGAATGTTCTTGACGACCTCGATAGCCCACTTTGCCAGGAGATTGTCTATCTCCGGGGCCAAAAGCTCCCAACGTGAAACGTCTGAAGGAACTGGAGTTGGAAGAGGCATCTCGACAGGGTGAAGGATATTCGCAGCCCGGGCCGAACAACATCTAACACCCAAGGATCGGGTGTGATGGTGGCCCAATGGTCTGCGAATTCTTATATTCTTCCTCCAACCTGGGACTAATCGAGGTGAGGACCTTCATTTCGAGCCCCCGCCCTGGACTGAGGAAGAGACCAGCGAGGTTCGGAATACTTATCAGTATGTCCAAGACCTACGAAATAAGTTGAAAGAGACCTGCCAGTTGGCAAGGGAAAGCATACTAAAGAACAGGGTCGACATAAGCATCACTACGGCCGGAGTGCTAAGGATAGAGGGTTTTTGGTGGGGCAAAAGGTGACGGCCCTCCTGCCAACGGACCATAACAGACTGTTATTGCAGTGGAAGGGGCCTTACGTGGTGACTGAATTAGTCGGAATTATGGATTATCGGGTAGATGTTAAAGGTAAAAGCAAGATCTATCTTGCGAATCTGTTAGGGCGTTACCATAATAGAGAGGCAGAGGAAACAACGCGATCCGTTAGCCGTAGTGACTCCGACCATCAGGGGACCCAGAAGGCCACGGACGTAGCCGTAGTAGAGCCTGAGGATGAGATTCAAATAGGTGTGGTGGACGAAGACAGCCTGTTAATACTGGGCGAGCGGAGCGGCGTGGAGACGCATAGGGATGTCAATATATGTGACAATTTGTCAGACGAACAGCGTCACCAAGTTGTGAAACTCTTGGAAGAGTTCGGAGATGTGTTTTCCGAGGGTCCGGAGACCACAGACCTCGAGGAACACAAAACTGAACTTACCACTGGGGAGCTGGTAAGAGTGAAGCCTTATAGGATTCCCTATGCAAAAAGGCTTGAAATGCGGGATGAGGCGTAAAAGATATTGAAGGTGAGGGTCATTGGACCTTCAAATTCTCCCTACAAGTCACCAGTGGTCCTTGTTTGAAAACACAAATGCAATAACCAGCTTGTCGCACTGTAATTTTGCACTTAAACGGACGTATGGGGCTGGCGGAAGTGTGTGACAATTTGGGCAACTGAGTATTGAATGATACCTATGACATGGTGATGTAGTACTGGATGATGTCAATAGTTGGATACCTTTTCGGGGATATTATTTGTATGGAAACCTTTGGCTCCTACATTAAATTTTGGATACTTGGGAATATAAAAATGGGAACGCGCTCGACCTTCAGTTCATTTGTATATCTACGATTGTCGAGTGAAGACGCGTGGAACTCGGCTATGCATGTATTACGCTGAGGCATTTACCCGACCATTCAGTGCATGTAGGCATGAAATTCATTAAAGCCCACAGAGACAAATCAAACTCACTGCAAACTCAAAAGTCTGCATTGATTTCAATCGACTGAACGCCATAACTAGATTTGACAATGATCCCATGGGGAACATGGAAGACATAATGACAGGTTTGCAGGGTGCTGGATTTTTTCAGCAAAATAGATTTGGGCAAGGGCTACTGGAAAATTCCTGTTAGGAAATTAGGAAAACCGACAGGCATCTGACCGCATTCACAACCCCGGATGGGTGTTTTCAATTCCGAAAGCTCCCTTTTGGAAGGATCAATGCTGGCACCACCTTCAATAAGATGATGCGCAAACGCGGGATATAGTACACTACGTGGACGATAGCTTATCACAGTGGATAAACCGCACAGGAGACGTTTTCGGAAGCCGCGATCGTTGAGGCGAGGTGTTTCTATTTTTATCGGGAAGTTTTCGCCGTCGGTGTACTCAGAGGTGAGATAAAAACACAAATCTTCAGTTTTAATGCGCGTAGTTGCCCCCAAAATGTTTATATTTAATGCGATAACACATTTGACGCTCATGGATAACGTATTCGACCACAGATGTTTGTTTTTATGGAAAAAACAGCGCTTGATCATTTCGAAAAACTGATTTTGGACATAAATTTCCCACTTCAGTGTCATTTTTTACATTTTTCCTCCAACGAATGGAAACATTCCAGTGCCTAAAAAGAAAGTCTGATATATTTTCAACAAGTAGTGAGATACAATATAGTCTCAAATATCAGCTAGATTCTTGAAAAAGATACCATTTTTCAGAGACCTCTGTTTTTTTTTACTGTACGTCTAGCTGAATAAGTCATTGATCGCCAAAATATCTGTACGTCTAGCTGTGATGGTGAAGTTACTCCCTCGGTAATGGGTACTTTGAAGATGTGAGATTAAAAATGAAAAATAAGTTTATTTTCAATGCTTTAGACGTATCTTAAGATTAATTTGGGTTTTGTTTGTGTGAGAACAGCGTTGGTTCGGTTTCGAGGTAGTAGGCTACAATGCCAAAGGCACATCGTTCTAAAACAGAACAAAATTGGGGGAGGGGGGGGGGGGCGGTTGCTCTAGCAGTTGAGTATCGGACTCGTAATCGGAAGGTTGTTGAGGATCTGGGTTCAATACCCGACCGAGGCAACGGGAGTTGTGTCCTTGGGCAATGCACGTAGCACTTGATCACCATTGCCTGCATGGTGGCCCTCAACTACTGCTAACCCTGCATTGGCGGGATTAGTAAGTTGAAGAGTCCGACAATGACTCGCCGCTGCTCCGTGGTTAACTCAGGGTATTCCGAATTCCTCTACCCGTAACGCGGCCCAAAACAATATAACCATGGCTGTTAAGGTATTCTAAAACACCAAACAAACACACAAAACCAAAATTGCCACGTACTCACGTATAACAAAGAATATTATATAATGAATCAAATAGCAGTATCTTCACCACAAAATCAACAAATAAATGTGATACACCCCTACTCATCAAACTACACCTCTATATATATATTTATATATATATCTCGCTCTCTCTCTCTCTCTCTCTCTCTCTCTCTCTCTCTCGCTTCCCTTCTCTGAGAGAGAGAGAGAGAGGGGGGGGGGGGGGGGGCAGAGGGAGAGAGAGAGAGAGTCCCACATGATTACACTGGTTGTGACCAATCAAAACTGATTTACATCTCTTTTTTTTTGTTTCATTTCCACTGTGGTTCCGTCAAAAGTTGGTTTCATCAAGGCAAGGGAATAAAATGTCAGCAATATATAGTGTAATAGAACCAAGCTGACACAAATATGAAAACAAGACCGTCAAAACGAAGACAGTGTGAATCAAACTCACTATTAAATCCACAGCAAAATCAATGGTTGGTTCTATTATCCTATATGTTACTGACATTCTATAACTTGCCTTGATGAAACCAACTTTTGACGGAACCACAGTGAAGCTGGAACCAAAAAGTTGATGTAAATCGGTTTTGATTCGCCACAGCCTGTGTAATCATGTTACCGTGGAACGCGGCTATGAACGATCACATGCCAATAAGTTGATTTGTTTGTTTGTTTGGTGTTTTACGACACTTTAACAGCCAAAGCCATATCGTGTCGGGTAGTGTTACGGGTGGAGGAAGCCGGAGTACCCGATGAGAACTACCGAGCAGTGGCGAGTCACTGCCAGACTCTCCAACGTACTAACCCTGTCTGGACAGAGTGAGCATTGGTTGAAGGCGTGTGTAGATTTAACGTGAGATACGCCTTATCACACGGCGCCACCGTGCCCCCATACGGGCAGGTGGGATGAAGTGACTTTCCCAAGGACACAACGCGAGATTCCTCGGTCGGGTATCGACCCCGGATCCCCAACAACCTTCGGATTCCGAGTCCGATACGCTACCGATGGGACTACCCGCACTCCCGCCAATAAGTTGAAGGTATACCTTTTTGAAGCACTGTTTAATAAAAGGGATGCTAATTTATTGATGCGTTTTTGCTCATTTTCTTATCGACATGTTCAAACCCACTTCGCCTTATTAACTCTTTTCCTACCAGTGCTGACTATAGTCGGCATTACTGAATGGCATCAAACCAAGTGAAAACTTTACCAATACAAGGAGGTGACCACTTTAAAATACGAAATCTGCCGTCTTAGAGGGAGCAGATTTCATATTTTAAATTCCTCGGCACTTTTCTCATATGATGTTTTTTCATAGTACCAAGAATGTACATAGATGGATTAAATTAAAAAAAAATGACACGCGTATATTTTTTCACAAACTGTTTACACTCTGACAACAAGATCGGATACTTATATACAATGGTTGTTAACCCTCTTCAATCTGATATTAGAATCGCAGATTTCTCAGTTTGACTTATTTCCCCTTATGTTGTCAAAAGTTCAACAATTTATATTTTGATTGACAGAGCTCGGAGAGTTCTTCCAATCAAAATATATATTGTTGAACTTTTGATAACCTCATGGGAGACAATCATGGGTAATCTTGGGTAAACTTGACATCAGAGTGATGAGGGTTAATTGGTCTAGACCGTTTATCACAGATCCAGTGTCTGGGGGAGAAAATGTCCTTGCTCACTACTCCGATGTGCGCGTTAACATTTTATAACTGTAGACTTGTTTGCCCACAAAATTAGTACCACGCATTTACGGAATGCTGGCACCTCCGCAATGATTGTACGACTTAGATGTAATACAATTTATGGATTTCACTAAATAAGATTTTTTCGGATTATTTGCAAAATACTTGGTTAGATTTGTGGGGTACCTACCTTTCTTGCATGCTTGATAGGCCGATGCATCAAAAACTATAAAATAGCAACGCACGCATCACACTGCGGTGCAAGGGCCTTGTACGACGAATGATGGTGCTACCGGTACCCTACCGATAATTAATGAAGCTATTCGTCAGATAATGTAAACTAATTCCGTGCATTAAGGTGCAATGAAAAAATAGATGTAAAAGTCACACGTTAAAAAATATAGGCAGACAATTTTGTCTGTAAAAAATAAAATTCTTCTAGACCAACAACAAAGTTCGCAACCTATTAATATATCACATAACTGATTATAGCTCTCCACGTTCAAATCTTGTCCTAATAGACATATTGAGACAACCGGTTCCCATGGAGAAACTCCTGATTCCACGTATTGGGAATCTTAGTCTATCTAATTGGGAGAATACGATTTCCGAACGTAACCTGCCTTAGTGATTACAATACGTCATGTGACAGCTGACGGTCCAATCAACTTATAAAATAAAGGAGGTTTTTCCCGCGATACAGTTCGCGAGAAAATCCATGGATCATCCTTGATTGTGTCATCATGAGTTTCATGGATCACTGCAATCACAATGTGACATGTGTATAGGGCACGTATACAAAATTTTGTAGTCAGTCTGATGAGTAGGCTGTGTATTTGTGTTTCAACAACATGTGGAAAGGTAACGAACTTCTCCAGCGGAACCGTTTATCACACGTCCCACAGGAATATACCATAGACCCGTGCATTCCCTTTGAATGTTCATCTAAAACTTTCTTAGATGAACACTGGGTACCGCACTGATCACATACGTAATTTTCGCAAGTGGCACCCGAGGCACTATGCTTTTCTTTCTGATGGGCAATGGGGTCTCCTTTATGTGTAAAAGCAGATGGGCTGGATGTACACTTATGTTGTTTATTAGGGTTGTGGGATGCCAGGTGCCCCCTGAAGTTCCATAGTCCGTTGTACCCCTTTTAGCACACAGTACATTTGTACTTGAAGACACCATCGTGTGCCTTGATGTGATGCTCAAGACCATACTTATAGTCTTAACACATTTCCCACATCTATCACAGAGGAATGTATTTTCCGAATGACAAAAACTGGAATCATCTGTAGTATGCACCTTGCGATGTCTCTTTAAATTTGAAGCAAACTTTGTGGTGTATGGACAGTCACCACAGCTGTGCCACATCACTGCTGATCTCTCCACCTCCTCCGGTGGGGCTGATTATTTTTTCCATCACCTCCTGTGTAAAAAAACAATAGTGAAGGTGTCATGCAAGACTCACTTTGACTTGACTAAATATTGCTCAAACGCTTACCGAAATTTGCAAAGAATAAAACCAAGCTTACTATATAACCCAAAGTATTTCGGCTTTTTCTCAGTAAACCAAAACAATAGTATATAATAGCCGGATTTATTGGTGGATGAATGTGGTAGTGACTAAATTATACTTTTTTTTAAATAACATTACTTTATTTTACTTATAGATTAAATGTATTTCCAGTTATTTATTTAATATCTTTACAGGTTATTTGCGCGCGTTACTTTAATGCGTTCTGGCTTGGGTTAACGGTTTTCACTTCGATTCCACTGGCCGTTGTTTGCCTCTTTGTCATTTTTTGCGGGAAGTTCTTTTGTTTGTCGAAATCTCGTTTTGGGATAAAAGTTTTGACAGGGTACCTGTTATGGAGGAAGTAATTTTTGATTTTGGAATGTTTTCTTGGAAAACCTAAATCTTCTCGAAATGGTAAGAACATTTTAAATACTTAATTGTCGTTAAGTATTGTTGATATGCCCGCAATACGATTGGTGTTAAAACCCAAGTCGTCTTGCAGCCAGATCAACAATGAATCGCTTTGTTTACCTTTTTTTCGTTAAAAGGGTTGAACCTCCATAACATGCATATTCATGGTACTTATGTCATTTTAATTCTATTTTTCAGGGTTTGATAAACGTTTAATTATTTGGATAACTGAGTGATAATTGTATGATAACTGTATATAACTATTGAGATGCCATTGATATTGGAGAGATATAAATATTGTAAATAAACATTGTTATTATCAACTATGGAGTTTGTGAGAGAACTTGTTTAGTTTAGAGTCCACATTCATATCGCAAGACTGCTCGACTTTCCAGAGAAGCACCCACACCCACTGCGATATTGGCGCCCAACGTGGGGCTCGAACCCACGACCCCGAGATTAAGAGTCTCGTGCTCTACCGACTGAGAGCTTTTCACGTCGTATCAATTGCAAAATAACCCAGAAAATGAATCAATAATATAATATGTTATTCAAATACTTGTGAAATATTTTGTAGGTTATACCTATTTTGTGCTTGAAGGATATCATAATGATTTATTTCTGCTGCCATGGTTTAGCCGAACGGTGTTCGTTTGTTTATTGAAAGTTTGCATTGAAAGTTTATTCGGTGTGTACTTGGACTGTGCACTTGTGTTGCGCTGAGGCTTATTATTTCAGCATTTCAGGCTTTTCAGCATAATATTGTGATTTATTTATTTTTTTATTTTTTTTTTGGAACTGAAGATTAATTCAGATATTTGAAACATTCTGATGTATTTAGTGAGTTGAAGCTTAATATTTTCAGCATTTCAGCATGGTGGTGTGATGTTGCCTGAACTGCATTTTTTTTTTTCAGATATTTCACATACACTTGTATTTATTGACATTTTCAGATTAATTTACTGGTAAATGTTTCTTTGAAATATAACGACATTGCAAATTACATCGTTGACTTACTATATTATTTTTCGTATATTTCAAATTCGACAAAAGACTACATTCATTATGTCTTCTGATAACTTTACACAGGAAGATATTCAAAATATGATACTAGCGTTTAAGAAAATGGGTGTTAAACCAAAAGCAGACACCCCTGAACAATTTCAGGACTGGTAAAAAGGTTTCGGTCAAGGACCAGAAACCACGGTGAAAACAGAGCCTTCATATGAAACAACTGCACCTGTTGTTATATACCATCCACTCAGAATTTCCAACTTTTCAGGTGATCCAAAGAGTCATACATCATATGATTTGTGGAGATATGAAATTAATTGTCTTCTAGCAGAAAATAATAGTAATTCTGATATTTTACAGTGCATGAGAAAATCTTTGAAAGGTGAAGCGGCTTGCATCGTTATGCGACTTGGTCCACAAGCTACTTGTGCAGAAATTTTGAAAAAATTTGATAGTATTTATGGTGTTATTGATACTAGAGAAACAATTCTTTCAAAGTTTTACAGCTCTTTTCAGGAAGTTACAGAAGATGTGGTTTCATGGGGTTGTAGGTTGGAAGATTTACTCAGCCGAGCTATCATGATGGATGAAGTAAAGTCAGAGGAGAGTGATCAAATGTTGTGCTCAATGTTTTGGTCTGGTCTGCGGCAAGATCTTAAAGACATTAGCAGGTACAAGTTTGACCAGACACAAACATTTGATGAATTAAGGGTGGCATTAAGAAACATTGAGTGCGAACACAAGGTACCGAGTGATAAGTCAGCTTCTGCTAAATCTATTCAGTCTTCTACTTCAGAGTTACAGGATTTGAAGAAAATGATATTTGAATTGAAGTCTGATTTAGCAGAGCTGAAGAAAGAGAGACAAGTACCTCAACCATTTTCAGGTCATAGACCACCTCTTACTCAGTCTGATCGACGAGGTGGTCGGAGAGGTTTTCGATCAAATCAAAACAATTATGGTATTAATAACTCAAATGGTAACAGATTTGATCAAAGTTATAATACTAATTTCAGGAACCAATATTCACAGGGCTTTTCTGATTTCAGGTCTGGTGTAGATAATGTACCCTCTATTGCACATCCTGGTGCTGGCCCTTCTGATACGTCGGCTAGTAATGTTCAGTGTTACAAATGCCATCACTATGGACACATAGCTATTGGTTGCACAGCAAGAGTTAATAGACCTAGAAAAAACAATTATAATGCTTTAAATTAAGAAGCGTCTTCAGTAACAGGTCAGCTGAAGGCGTCGACAATGAATATAAAAGACCTGAAAACTTGCAGTACTGTATCAGAACCAAAATGGACAAAAGAGAGTTATTGCGTATGCTAGCCGTGGTGTTAGCAATTCCGAAAGAAATTATCCTGCTCATAAATTAGAGTTTTTGGCTCTTAAATGGGCTGTTGCCGATAAATTTTATGATTATTTGTATGGTAACAAATTTATTGTATTTACAGATAATAACCTGTTAACATATGTCTTGACCACTGCAAAGTTAGATGCTACATCACAAAGATGGTTGTCAGCATTAGGTGCATTTGACTTTGAAATTTTATATCGTCCTGGTAAATCAAATGCAGATGCTGATTGTTTATCTAGATTACCAGAATATTCAACAAATACTTCTGTTGAAGAAAGAATTAACAGAAATTGTATAAAAACCATATGTAATTCTTTACAATTACAGCAACCGTTTATTGAAACAATGTGTTGTTCAACATCTGTGTTAGATTCGTTAGAAGAAGTAGTTGGTCAAGATATTGATGACATGACACCCAAAGACTGGCGGAGATTACAGAAAAGGGATGCAATTCTAAGTCCGTGGATGACAGCAGTTCGTACAGGTGTACGTCCGAAGTGATCCACATTACCTATGATAAAAGAACATTCTGCTATGTACAGAAATTTTAATATGTTCAAGTTTCAACGAGGGGTACTTTACAGAGAAACTGTCTTCAATTCTCAAGTTCGTCAACAACTAGTCTTGCCATCTTCACATGTCAGAACTGTACTGACATGTTTGCCCAATGATATTGGTCATCCCGGAAGAGAACGTACAATATCATTGATTAAAGAGCGGTTTTACTGGCCTGGTATAGATGGCATTGTGGAAAAATGGATAAAAAATTGTCCACGATGTCTGCGTCGAAAGTCGCCAACAAATTCAAGAGCACCGCTGGTATCCATTACTACATCACAGCCTTTGGAGCTATTATGTATGGATTTCCTTACCTTAGAGACGTCAAAGGGTGGATACCAGTATGTTCTTGTGATTACGGACCTTTTTATGAAGTATTCCCAAGCATTTCCCACCAAGAACATGACTGCCAAGACAACAGCTGATGTACTTTTCAACAACTTCATTGTACACTATGGTTTCCCACATCGTTTACATTCGGACCAGGGTGGCAACTTTGAGAGCAATTTGATAAAGGAACTTTGCCAACTTTGTGGAATACAGAAATCCAGAACCACACCTTACCATCCGATGGGAAATGGCCAATGTGAACGATTCAACCAGACGCTTTTAGGTATGCTCGGGACCTTAGAACCAGAACAGAAGAGGGATTGGAAGACGTTTATTGGACCATTGGTTCATGCTTATAATTGTACCAGACATGAGAGCACTGGTTTTTCTCCCTTTTTTTCTCATGTTTGGTAGAGAGCCGCGTCTTCCTATCGATCTTTTGTTTGGTCTTCGGAAATCTTCATCAGAAACTTCCACTTCTGAATTTGTTGCAGACCTTAAGGAGAGACTTGTATCCTCCTATGACCTTGCTTCAGTAGCTGCCCGTAAAGCTCAAGAGAGACAAAAAGATGGATATGATTTGAAGGTTCGTGGTGCTTCTCTAAACTTAGGCGATAGAGTTTTGGTTAAAAGCTTAGCTTTTGATGGTCGTCACAAGTTAGCGGATCGTTTTGATAATGATGTGTACACTGTGGTCGACCAACCAAATACTACTATCCCTGTGTTTGTTGTGGAGAGTGAAGATGGTTCAAGGAAGACTCTTCATAGGAACCACCTTTTACCAATTGGTTCTTTGCCTTTGGAACTAGAGACACCACCAACAGACCAAACAGAATCACAGGAGACCCCTTTACCCGCTGTTAGAACAGAAAAGAAGCCCATCCCAGCCAAGCGACATCATATTGAGAAGAAAATTCTCATTCTGTATTTGTTAGTGATTCTTCTGATGATGAGGAGCTAGAAGTTTATGGAATTCCTCAATCTGCAGCAGTAGTACGTCCAACTACTTTGCCCGAGGAAAGATCCGTCTCGCCCCAACTTGATGACGATCAACGTTTGGAGGTAGAGACTAGTACAGTTTCTTCAGGTGGTGACGACCTCCAAACCAGCATTCAGGTAAGTGAGGAAAATGTTCTAAGTGGTAGAAATGGTGTTCCACGCCCTTCACATAGTGACTTGAACAGGAACGGCCAAGGACTTGATGTATTATCAAGTGATAATACTGTCTTGCAAGACCATGATGGACTTGTAACAGGGGAAGCAGGTATTGGTATGCCCAGTGTTCCAGATGTTTTACCTGCAGAAGCTTCTGTTTCTGCAAAACCACCAATACCAACACCGCGAAGATCACAGCGCTCCAGAAAACCACCAGCTTGGCTTGAAAGTGGTGAGTATATTCTAAGCCAAACTTCCAGGGAATCTTTACCTAAATCATCCTTCATTGACAAAACAGAACTGTTAAAGAAGCTGACAAATAAACAGGTACTTTCCGGCATGTCACCAGACATGCTACATGCAATTTTTAATACAATTTTGGATTGATTAATGGTATTTTTAAATTGTAGATATAGAGTATCAGGTATTTATTTATTTTAAACATTGTAATCAATTGTAATTAATTTTGCAGCAAATTTCAGGTGTTTTTAATTTTAGAAATAGCTTTGACAGGACTAACATTTGTGTTAAAATTACTGCTACAGCTGGTAAAATTGAAAATTTCTGTCATTTTGTTAGTTCTGTTGTTACATCTCAGGAAATTTATTCACATAATGACAGGTCGGATATTTTGCATGTCATGCAAAGTAGTAAACAATGTGATAATTTATTTGTTTCTCATTATTTCAGAGAAATGTCTAATGTCAGAAAAACAATAGCTTAACTGTGATAATGTTTTAATATGAAAACTGTAAATAATAATGCTGCACATTTCAGAGATAACAAAGTCTCTCAATTTATGTTTTTGCAGGTTCTCAGAATGGTATATCCCATTAAGAAACAGTAAGGGAACATTAATTATTTAAATCAATTTCTTTCAGAAGTAAATTGATGCCTTTTAAGTTTTTTTTTCAGGCTAATGTTCAAATTATTTATCTTAGGGACAGATTGCATTTGGTGTTGTACTAAATGTCGAGGACGCCAATTTTTTTAGGAGGGGGAGAATGTGGTAGTGACTAAATTATACTTGTTTTTAAATAACATTACTTTATTTTACTTACAGATTAAATGTATTTCCAGTTATTTATTTAATATCTTTACAGGTTATTTGCGCGCGTTACTTTAATGCGTTCTGGCTTGGGTTAATGGTTTTCACTTTGATTCCACTGGTCGTTGTTTGCCTCTTTGTCATTTTTTTTGCGGGAAGTTCTTTTGTTTGTCGAAATCTCGTTTTGGGATAAAAGTTTTGACAGGGTACCTGTTATGGAGGAAGTAATTTTTGATTTTGGAATGTTTTCTTGGAAAACCTAAGTCTTCTCGAAATGGTAAGAACATTTTAACTACTTAATTGTCGTTTAGTATTGTTGATGTGCCCGCAATACGATTGGCGTTAAAACCCAAGTCGTCTTGCAGCCAGATCAACAATGAATCGCTTTGTTTACCTTTTTTTCGTTAAAAGGGTTGAACCTCCATAACATGCATATTCATGGTACTTATGTCATTTTAATTCTGTTTTTCAGGGTTTGATAAACGTTTGATTATTTGGATAACTGAGTGATAATTGTATGATAACTGTAGAAAACTATTGAGATGCCATTGATATTGGAGAGATAAATATTGTAAATAAACATTGTTATTATCAACTATGGAATTTGTGAGAGAACTTGTTTAGTTTAGAGTCCACATTCATATCGCAAGACTGCTCGACTTTCCAGAGAAGCACCCACACCCACTGCGATATGTAAATCATCAAAAGGAATGGAATATGTTGTACTGTCGCCTGGTGTTCGGGTGATAAGAATCAAGATTGTCATCTCCAGTAAACAAAATAGACAAAGGAAACATACGTCGCTGTAACAACATGTGCTGCGCTCTTATATTACCGACCAGCATGGTGATTATGTCAAAACATGGCCGCTCAGGTGGGGTACCATGGTAACAAAACATAACATTACTGGGTTACGTGACTATGACTTCCGGGATCCACCACGGGATTCACTTCGGGGCCCTCAATTTTTTATGATTCATACATCTCCTACCGCTGACCTAAAGTGAAATAAAATGTCTCTTAATTTCAACTTTACTGAAAAATATTTTATTTTCGACATTTTGCGGCATCGGTCCACTTAACGTGATAACGTCAAACATACTCAGTCAGTCAAAACCAAAATAAGGGATGCTTACCTTCGGCTATTGACATGTCTTCAACCAATGCTAATTCTGCACAGACTTCTAGGGAAAATTGTAATACACCTCAGACTGTCTGTCCATCTCAAGCCTGATTTTAGCTGTTCGATTCTCGGAGCATCTATTGCCTCCAGTTTTTCAGGGCTAAGGGACTGGTCAATCGTATTTACGGAGAGCAAGACGGTTCAGTGGTATCAGACCTCAAACCGAGAGGTCCAGGGTTTGACCCTGACCAAGTGTAACTGCATTATGTCCTTGGGCAAGACACTTAATCTCGATTCCCCACGAGTGGGCAAGGTGGCGATTATATGAAGTCAAACTGCACGACGATGGTGCACACATGTTCATTCAATGCTTACCATGCACTTGTGGAGTTAGTACGTTGGTGAGTCTGACAGTTGCTTATCGCCCCTAGGAGGTCATCTCCAGGCATCCCATCTCCCTTCACCCATAAATGCCGTCCGCCACGAGGTGATCCTGGCTGTAAAGGTAAAAGTATATGACTGGCCTTGGGCAGAATTGTAAATTCTTGCTTGCTAAGTATCACGCGATCTAGAGAAAATCAATCAGTAGATAAGGTGACATGAGACACTCTAAGCCACAGATGTGCTTCCACCAGTCCTCTCTAGTATTCTAACATTCGTCTAAAAGTCCCCATGCTTCTATCGACGTCGGCCTAGAGGATATCCTCTCTTAGAGGTCGGCGTGATGGCCCAGTCAGAAACAGCCGATACCGACTAAACACCTCGCGACACATTAGTCAGTGTTCGGGTTCTGTAAATCAGGTATCATTTGACAGAACAACGGAACTAGTTGTCTGCCAATTGTCAAGTTCCCATCAACTGAACATTCCATCACGTTATTCCCAGAGTACAGATGAAGTTCCTACACCAAAACAATCTTGGATGAGTGATGTTAGAGAGAGACCTTTACTAACATTCTTCAACGTGTAATTACTGCATTCACTGTTTTGTATATATTACTTTCCAAAGTGTGATTTACTGGAATATCCGAGTTTGATTATAAACACAATCAACAATTGTGTTATCTATCCGTGCTCGCAAACGAAGACGCTTTGCCGTGGGGGTAATGTGGACTTCATTGTTTTTTGTTGTTGCTTCTTTTATTAAACCTGTACCTACCATGAAAAGAAGACGACACTTGCAAACCAATTCTTGAATAACTATCATGTTCATGTTTTGTCTCAAAAACACAGGTTATGACCCCTCAATGGGACGAGCCCGATGATCTCGTTCCAACGAGGGGCCATAACCTATGATTTGGAGACAAAAAATGAAAATATAATGAAAATTTATTGGCGATTTTTGACAATAGCGCTGGCTGGTTTTGGCCGTTACGTTAGGTAAAGGGTTAATTGGATTAGATCCTACTAATGCGGTCGTACACAATCCGTCAAAATTTGTGACACCATTTCTGAGCCTATAGGTCTTCAATACGGCGTTCCACAGGGCTCAGTTCTAGACCCCCTTTTGTTCACCGTCTGCACACTGCCGCTTGGCGATCTTATAAGGAAAGATTCTGTGAATTTCCATCTCTATGCCGACGACACAGAGTTATATCTGTGTGTAGATCTTTCTAAAGTAAATGAATCTCTCTAGCCACACTTGAAGCATGCATTCAAGACATTCGGCAGTGGATGGGAAAAAACTTTCTTAAACTGAATGATGACAAGACCGAATTTGCTACAAATAGGCACGAAACACCAGCTAAAGAATATTCCACTATTTGTCTGAAGATCGGTGATATCAGCATAAATTCCAGCTCAGAATCCTGGGTTTGCCTTTAGTAGTCACTTCGACATGGGTAATCAAATTACCAAAGATAGTAAACATTGCTTCTTTCAAATTAGGAACATCGGCAAGATCAGAAAACTTTTGGACAATAACACACTGTAAACTGTTATGCAATCTATGGTCATGTCCCGTTTAGACTATATTCTGAACTTCCATTGAAATCAATAAACCGACTTCAGCACATTCAAAATACTGCAGCTAGGGTTGTCACCGACACTAAAAGAAATGAACACATTACGTCAGTTTTCAAAACCAATAGATTTTCGAGTCAGATACAAACTTCTAACGACAACACACAACATCATTCATAAAGACAACACCCCTACCTACTTGAAAAAAAATCATAAATTTACACAAACCCTTCCGGAATCTTAGGTCGTCATTGGATAACCTTCTTGACATCCCACGTGTGAGATCGGAGGCAGGTAAGCGATCTTTCGCTTATGCTGCCCATCACTGTGGAATGCATTGCCAAGGATCCTACGAAACATTTTCAAAACTGAAGGCTTCAAAACAGGTTTAAAGACTTATTTGTTCAAGATGACTTTTGATTGTTAACCACTCTTTCTTCTTTTCCTTTTCCTTTTTTTTTTTAAATGTAAGCGCTTTTGAGCAGATTTTTATTTGAATTAAGCACTATTTAAGTAAATTACAGTACGTGGAGAGTGGGTTGTAAACTAAAACACCCGCGGAGTGGAGTATCACCCAAAGTCTCACTTTCAAATTCTCTACATATGGACAAAAAACGCAAGCACAGTTTCAGCCAATGGACCTCCGGGTTTAACCCGGAGGTCCATTGGCTGGAACTTTGCTTGTGATGGTTATGCTTCGCAACAAATTTGCAATTTTTGCTCGAGTGGAATCTCCACTCTGCGGGTGATTTAATGATAATACACTCTCCACATACTGTATTATTATTATTACAGTTGTATGCCGGCCTTTAAGTCGCCATAGTCCCCTTACAGTTGTATGTCGGTGTTAAATTCGCCATAGTTCCCTACAGTTGTATGACAGACGTAATATTTTATTTTAATTCCATTTTAATTGTAAAAATTAACATGTACTTAACATCAGCCTTAATTACCGGAATTTCATTCTCTCAGTTTACTGAGCGTCGTCAGTTCGTGCATTCTTTGCACGGACTTGGTAATTCAACTTCTCCCATTCAACACCGTTGGTCACTATATTCTCGCGTCAATAAAAAAACCCTGGTCTAGTGGACATTCAGGAAGAAAGACAATTTTCTCGCAATGGTGAATCATTTCACTGACTTCTTTCTCTGTTTAACAGAGTTGTGGGACCAAACTTTCATTTAGTTTGCCTCAAATTTACAGTTGCTATATATGTCTGTAAGTTAGTCCCACTGGGTATTTTCATTGCATTTTCGTGGTTCGAAGATCCACCCGCGAAGGTTCGTTCTGCGCACCTTTGAGATTGGCTCTTCCTAACCTCTTAAAGTCGTCCCCCGATATTTCGGACCATATTAAAGTATCCCATATTAATTATTGGCTCTTCATTTTTTGACCCTGGAATAGTTATGAAATATGGTACCCCCGAAATTTGACCTCTCTACATTTCGCCCCATAAATATTCTTCACTAAATTCTAGCATACAGTTCCACCTCTAATACCAACTAAATGAAGGTCCGTCCCTTGAACCTCTCCTCAGATTGAATTCATTTGATTGATGTTGAAATAAATATAATGAAACAAATATAAAATTTATTATTTATTGTTGCCAGCCATAGAGATCCAAAGAACCTCATACAGGACCCTGTATTATTGAAGTGCTCCCGTTACAATTTTGGCGTCGCCGACAGGATCTCTAGAAAATATTAATGTGGCTCAACATTCAAGCTCTTTGGATGAACTTGACCCTATAAAATTGAAGGCCCAAGTGGCTATAATTAGTCAGAATCCCATTAAACAAGTGGAATCAAAGGAACAACGTACAACGTGCGTGGTCACCTCAGAGGGGTGGACTCAGGGATTATTTTATCCCTCAGGGTGAATCATCTCCTGTTAAGGACTCACATAGAGGGGTGATGTTTTCTGGGGCTAAAGATAGCTATTCAGTTATCAGAAGGAGAAATGTACAATCTCCTTTGGAAAGTACAAGAACACCATTCGAGCAATATTTAGACATTGCTTCTCTATGTGATGATTCCTTTGGGGGATAAACCTTCCGTTTCTAGAAGTAGGAATTGTGCAAAAACACGTACAGGCAGAACAGTTAGGCCTCCCAATGAATATTCGTCTTAGAGAAATTGTCTTATGTAGATATGTAAATACGTTAATTATATTTTCATCAGTCCATTTTTGTTTCAATTCTGTCTTAACTTGTGTTTACATACTGATATCTCCCAGTGTTCTAGAGGAAGAAAACTTAACTACTGTTTACATACTGATATCTCCTACTGTTCTAGAGGAAGAAAACTTAATGTTTACATACTGATATCTCCCAGTGCTCTAGAGGAAGAAAACTTAATGTTTACATACTGATATCTCCCAGTGTTCTAGAGGAAGAAAACTTAATGTTTTTGGAATGCAAGTGATAGCACTTTTGTGAATCTTTGTGGAGTTTATGCTTTTCTTTAAAAAAAAATTAAAAAAAAAAATAAATAAAAAAAAATCATTTCGGAAGATACCACATGTAGGTGTGCCTGGAGCTGTCTGTTTAAAGTTTGAGAGCATGGGGGAATTGTGGAAATTCCATATGAACCTTCCCATCGTTGATTTTGTAGGGTTTATTTCTAAAATAATTTAGCCCAATCTCGTGGTGTGGATTCTGGTTTAGGGGTACACCAAGATAGCTCTGGGAAGTATTTAAGGGGACTTGTATCAACCAAGCCTTATTTTGTTAATTATTTTTGAGGAGACAGGTAATATCTTTCGGGGGTTGACAGGGTGGCATTTAAGGAGAACTGTTATTTAAAGTTCGTTCTATTTTCTAGACAATAGAGTGTACTGATGTTTTACAGCTGATTGTGGATGACAGTGATCTATGTCAACTGAATGATGATTTATTGGTGGCCGATGCAAGCATCACACTCAATTTATTGGACAGACCCTTGTGGCCTGAAAGGGGGATGAAATGCCCCGTCGCAAAGTGCCAGAGCTCCTTACACTATTCATCATTCGCAACATCTGCCAATCACTGGAAGAAATTCCACATTAGGACAGTTCAGTTATTTGTATGTCCAGAGAGGCAATGCTCTTATTCTGCAACCTCCAGAAACTCTGTAAATAGACATTTACACAGAGACCATCATAAAAATGAAAATAATCATGTTACTGTTCCTCCTGTAGTTAAAAACAATAAACTGCATGTTGATTCTGAAACTACTCTGATGCCACGCCGAAGGACTGCCAGTGAATGCACTGCACCGCTAAGGAGAGAAGAGGAAAGGATTCATCGACAGAAAGTGAAGAAGGAAATTGAATCCCGCCCAGCATTAAAACTTTCACGTGTGACTTAACACCCAGAGATCACGAAGTTGTTTTCATTGAAGGGAAGAGAGTTGTCAGATTGAAGAAGAATTGGGAAAGAGTGTATTTACAAAATAAGAAATGAACTTTCATCTAAAAACAAATACATATAAGTTGTATCATATTTGATCTGGGGAGGGGGAAATGTGACTTACGTAATATTTTATAAACATTTCCCCTCTTTAATTCCATTTTAATTGTAAAAATTAACATGTACTTAACATCAGCCTTAATTACCGGAATTTCATTCTCTCAGTTTACTGAGCGTCGTCAGTTCGTGCATTCTTTGCACGGACTTGGTAATGCAACTTCTCCAATTCAACACCATTGGCCACTATATTTTCGCGTCTATAAAAACCCAGGTCTAGTAGGTATTCGAGAAGAAAGACAATTTTCTCGCAAAGGTGAATCATTTCACTGACTTCTTTCTCTGTTTAACAGAGTTGTGGGACCAAACTTTCATTTAGTTTGCCTCAAATTTACAGTCGCTATATGTGTCTGTAAGTTAGTCTCACTAGGTATTTCCATTGCATTTTCGTGGTTACGAAGATCCACCCGCGAAGGTTCGTTCTGCGCACCTTTGAGATTGGCTCTGCCTAACCTCTTAAAGTCGTCCCCCGACATTTAGGACCATATTAACGTATCCCATATTAATTATTGGCTCTTCATTTTTCGACCCTGGAATAGTTATGAAATATGGTACCCCCGAAATTTGACCTCTCTACATTTCGCCCCATAAATATTCTTCACTAAATTCTAGCATACAGTTACACCTCTAATACCGACTAAATGAAGGTCCGTCCCTTGAACCTCTCCTCAGATTGAATTCATTCGATTGATGTTGAAATAAATATAATGAAGCAAATATAAAATTTATTATTTATTGTTGCCGGCCATAGAGATCCAAAGAACCTCTTACAGGACCCTGTATTATTGAAGGGCTCCCGTTACAGTTGTATGCCGGTCTTAAATTGGGTTCATGTATCAACCCTCTACCCTTTTTTTTACGTGCGGTTCATATTTGACAACTCAAGTAAAGAGCGCTTCCGTGATTCAATAATCCAAGGAACAGCGATTTGGAAATCATATATTCCATATTAATAGTGTTCAGTATAGTACTTAAGATGAAACAATTTTCTAGCCAATTTCTCGTCGAAGAAACATTGATTTTTCACACCTTGTCAAGACTTCCCTCACTTTCCTAATTCTCAGAAATTATCTCCTTCAGCCGGCTTGGTATTAAATTATCAAATGTCTTCCACCACAAGGACCTCTTTACGCTAATTTAGACTCGTGGAAGCACATATTTACACCACCAAATTCAATTTAAGCTGATGGAATTCTCTACACGGTCTGTAAATGAAGAAAATCTCTTCAAGTCAGAAGCATTCCAGCAATATAATTGGAAGTTTTTCGCATTAACTTCTGTATGCGTCTTTCATGATTAACTATTATTAACAAAGCAAACTGTTAGTAACATGACGTGAGATAGATTGCTTATTTCATTTAAGTCCAATCTTTCAATAACGCCTGCTGTTTGATGGAGAATGGCCGATATTCTAAGGAGAAACAGGAAATGTTCGGAACGCTCTTATATTGCTAATGCATTCTACATCGATCGTCTAAAATGTCTCCACGTTTACAGGGTCGACCATACAACATTAAATAAAATTAATATTATCACATGTATGATATTTCAAAGGTCATGTCATATACAGAGCGCCACATATGTTGTTAGTTGAAAGGTCAGTTGATCTACACAACATTGTATTTGTAAAAATAAAATATTGCTTGTTACATCAACTGAAAATCTTATCTGAACAGTAATATAAAATCATCACGAAATATTGTTCGTAAACATTATAAAAGAACAGGATTCGACAACAACGCTTAATCTTTTGTAAGGCGTCTCCTGCATTGGGGAGGGGGGGGGGAGGCGATATATATACAGTTCCATTACAAGACTCAGGCAGGCAACAGTTAACCCTTTACCTAACATGAAAGGCAGCCGACACTTACAAAAAAAAATTTTGGAATAACTATTTGTTTTCTTTTCTTCCTCAAAAACATAGGCTACGACCCCTCGTTGGAACGAGCTCGACGAGCTCGTTCCAAGGAAGGGTCATAACCTATGTTTTTGAGACAAGGAATGAAAAAAATAATGAAAATTAATTGGCGATTTTTGGGAATGGTCGGTTAAGGAAAAATGGAAAATATTTACAGTAACATGAGATGCTTTCGAATGAGAATGGATGATTACCATGTCGATTCAAAATGAAACCAAGAGGTTAATTTTGTCTAGGGTCGGCAGAGCAGACATGTCACACATTAATATTGTTTTGTGCGACCTATTCGTGGTGGTGTGAATGTAAGCGAGAAAATCACGGTGATAAAATCCGCACTACCCTGCGCCTAAACACCGCATTGACAGGTATACCACTCCGTCCTGCAAATCACAACCAGCGGTTTTCTGATTAGAGGGTGGTATTGAAGTTTGGTGTGAACTCCGACACGGCCCCCCCCCCCCCCCGCCTTCCACCGCTCGGTGAACACCAAACGTAAAAAATGTCATGATTTCGCGGCAACAACTGCCGAGAGTCTTGGAAACTATCATCTAGAAACCATGTGCACATGAAAGGCCATTTGTATTTTAATAGATCAAAATTTATCTTATTTTTTTTTTATTATAGCGCCAGCTATCATTCTAGTTCAAAGGCGATGATATTTACGTAGAATAAGTGCCAAAAATGCATCGCTAATTGAGGGGTTAGGGCCTTTTATGGAGTGCCAAATAATTATAGATCTTGTTGCGGTCAGTAACACGGTAAACGTTCAAGAGTGCGAGGTCCTAGGACCATTTTTTCCAGATATGATCCGCTACCATTGTCCAGTTTCTATCGAAGTCGAATTTACGACACCGCCACCACTTAGCTTTAAAAGGCGCATATGGTTGTATTTACATGGCAATTTTAGGGCATTGAATGAAGCCTGCGTTAGTGAAGACTGGGACTCACTTTTTGACAACCCTTCCATTGATACAATAGTGTTTAACTTCACAAATAAATTTCTCGACACAGCATCCAAGCATATACCGAACAAGTTTGTTACATCCAGGTCTCACCAACCGAAATGGATGCACAACGACATACGACTTCTGCTAAGACAAAGAAACCCCCTGTATCGAAGAGCCAAACGCAAAAACAATCCGCCCTCATGGGCAAAATACAAACTCAAACGAAACGAAATTGTAACAGTTATAAGAAACGCCAGAGCTTCATACATAACTAAAGTACAATCTACCCTGTCGAGTAATATAACATCTTCATTACAGTGGTGGAAGACCCAAAAGACGTTCATCGGTGACGACTATGTAGCAGAAACTCCTTCCATCAGTTACTTGAACAATATATACTCCACGTCGGCGGAAAAATCAGAAGCGTTCAATGAATACTTCTGTTCTATCTCTTCAGTTGATGGCTCGAATGTCTCACTCCCTGACACACCAGCCCCAGCTTCTCAGAAAATTAATAGTATTACCTTACACTGCAGTGAAATACATGATGCAATGAAGACGATAAAAGTGTCTAAGGCGTCCGGGTTTGATCTTATAAGTCCTCGTATCCTTAAGGAAAGTAAATCGTCACTATGTGAGCCACTCTCGGCATTATTTAACATATTGCTGAATAATTCATACTTTCCGTCGTTATGGAAAAAAGCCAATGTCTCCTCTATTCTGGAGAAACAACCCTCAAATGTAATCACTAACTACTGCCCAATCTCACTGTTCAGCTGTGTTGGTAAAGTATTTGAAAAATGTGTTTTAAACGTTTATGGCAGTTCTTGAACGAGACTAATGCCCTTAGTCAATTTGAATCTGGCTTCAGGCCAGGTGACTCAACTGTTCTACAACTGACCGATATATATGATGAGTTTTGTCGAGCGCTTGGTAAAAGTAAAGAAGTAAGGGTGGTCTTCTAGTTTAAATAGTATTTATTCACAATGTACACATTTCACAATAACAGTAGGGTAACAAAAGTTCTGAACAACAGTATACACAAAACAATGAAAGTAGATTACTGTGTAAAGGGTGGATTCGACAGAAAGCTTAAAGCTTATGTAAGTCGTCTCCCTGATAACTTATGAACTTACTCCTGTAGGTGGTACGAATCAGATGAAGAGCTCACATGCCGACACACGGAGGCCGAGGCGCTCCCTCCATTGCAAATCAAATTACTCTTAGTTGTTACGATTGAAGGTCATTGACAGATAAGTTAAGCAACACATCAGAAGAAATACGGAGTAGAGGAAGGCAGCCTCGACCGTCGGGCAACGACATGTGAAACTGTTTAAACTTCAACTTAAATTTAAAGGGGAAGAAAAAGGAAGAACAGGAATGCTGATAAATAGAAAAAGAAAAAGAAAAAAAAACAAACTAAATAATAGGAAAATAATAAGATGAAATCAGCCTGAATACATGATACATAGATATTATGCTGATGTAAAAAGCACGCAACGAGGTCACACTCCGGTCTCCAAGGGCAGTTCAGGACGTGTCGATGACGAGCCTCAAACTGTCCCCAGAAACCGGAGCGAGACTCCGACACACACCTTGCACACCCGCACAGTTGGTAATAATTTATTTACCCTACAATATCTTGGGCAATAGTCGAGAATGTATTATGCAGACGAATGTAATAACGAACTATTTATTTGTGTGGGACCAAAAGAATTGAACTCTCGGAAAGGGAACGTGCTTACATCGTACCCCTGATACAAGTATATGTACCAGGGGGTCGGATACTGATTGAATGTATGTTAAATAGAATTAAATAGAACTAACTCTCAAGAAAATCGTAACTAAGCATCTTGTTTCATTTAGTTCATTTAGTGGCAAGTTATACGTAAGTAAACCTACAGGTGTTGAACGTTGGAACGTCTGAAGGGCTATTCCACCACCAGCATTGGTCACTTGGTCCTATTATACTAGCTAAGCAGAACCTGTTTAGTGCAGTGAACAATTGCGTTTCCCACGAGAAGTGGGGATGGGGGCGTATTGTTAAGTTTCTTCATTATTGAAATCGCTTGCTTGATAAAATGAAGTCATGTACCACTTCGAAAATAAGGCGGTTGTTCTCGTTGTTCAAGAATTCAGAGCCAAACAGAAGTATGGATATGTCTGTTACATATGGTAGTAAATTAATTGTATAATTTACTCCCATATGTAACAGATACATCCATACTTCTGTTTGGCTCTGAATTCTTGAACAACGAGAACAAACCCCTTATGGTGGTCTTCAGTGATGTTAGCAAGGCCTTTGACAAGGTAGGACATACTGGTCTCCCCCACAAACCTGAGCAAATTGGCGTTTCGGGAGAACTACTATTGTTTCTGAAGTCTTACCTTTCGAATAGGTCAGAAAAGGTAGTCCTAGCATCGGAGTCTTCCTCCTGGAGACCCATTAACTCTAGAGTTCCACAAGGGTCGATACTCGGACCCTTGTTGTTTCTGATTTCCATCAATGTTATAACTGAAAATTTACACAGTAGTATCCGGCTCTTTGCAGACGATACGTCGCTATACATTATTGCAGAGAACCCAGAACAAGCCTCGACCCTAATCAATCAGGACATAGTCAAAATAGAACATTGGACCCAGACATGGTTGGTTGAATTTAATCCCAATAAAACAGAGGTTATGCGTATTTCACGTAAAAGTAATCCCTCTGTCCACCCTCCACTACTTCTTGGTAATATCCAGATAACGGAAGTCGCCAACTACAAACACTTAGGAGTGATATTAAATAGTTCATGTACGTGGAACGATCACATTGGCCATATATGCTCAAAGGCCTGGTCACGTTTAGACCAACTGAGGAGACACAAATTTAATCTTGACCGTAAAGTATTAAAAAAAAATATACTTTGCCTTTATTAGACCTCTCCTTGAATACGCGGATGCAGTTTGGGACAACTGTTCGATCTCCAAAATAGCCGACTTGGAAAAATACAGATAGCTGCAGCCAGAATAATTACAGGAGCAGCTGTAAGCGCCAGTAAGGCCGCTCTCTATTCCGAAACATGCTGAGAGACATTGCAAGAAAGACGCCGCAAACACAAGTTAATTCAGTTTTTTAAAATGTATCATCGCCTGTCTCCCTCCTATATTTCCAACAAAGTTCCCCCGCTTATCTCTTCCATGAATCCTTCACTTAATCTTCGGTCACGTCACAATAATCGAGTTCCATTCTGCCGTACACGACTGCACCAGTCTTCTTTCATTCCTAATGTTACTGACTAGTGGAATAACTTGCCTGTGTCAGTCCACGAGAACTCTTCATTGAATAACTTCAAGGCCTTCTTGAATGAAGGTATCCAACGGCCGCCTTCGTTTTATAGTATTAGCGAATCCCGTGCAGCACAAATTTGTCACTGCAGGATGCGTTTACATTGTAGTAACTTGAATGCACACTTATATAATAACAACGTTGCATTGACCCCATTATATCGTTGTAATGAACAAGAGACGCATGAACATTTTCTCCTGCACTGCCCAATTTATACAGACGCTCGTCGTGTTACGATCGATATACTTCCATTCAGAACAGACGTATCCATACCTCCTTTGGGTTCTGAATATTTGAAGAACGAAGAAAATCATGTTATTTTCGAGATCGTACAGCATTCATTCTACTGGGTAGGAGATTTCGGTGATTGCAACCCTCCTGTCATTTACCTGAATATAACAATCACATTTACCTAGTTTGCAATAGATTCTGGCATAACCATATGTTTCTGCCAGAGGTCCCGTTCAACAAAGGTCCTACATGCCATCCCTCTCAGCAGGTATACACCACACAAGCAGTGAAGTGCCAGTGTTTTTGTATTGATTTCTAGGATATTCCATTTTGTTTTGAAGCTGACTTTATTTCTTTTCTATATCTTTTTATCATTCCCTTCATTTCTTCTCTCTTCCTTCTACATGGAAAGTTTAAACAATCGCACGCATCGTCAGCTATGGGAGTTCGACTTTCATTAAACTGCGTTCATATTCGGATAGATCCAACCTGACTCCCGTACCTGCCCCACTATCTGTCCCTTCTCCCAGTCAATGTGGATTGTGCGTTTCTGCGTTAGGGATTACTTGTGTGTGTATTAAAACGTATTGTCTAAAATCTGTCGGGGAAATGGCATCGACCAGTCTGACCATGAGTCATTATGCCCTCGTGTCTGGTATCTGCTTGCGTGGTGGACGCGGTACCTTGGTTCAGTGAGGGACAGTGGGTAATCGATCTAGTTAGGTGGGCTACTTAATAAATTTCTTCTGCCTCCAAGGTTACGATGCGTGAGTCTAGCTATTTATCCTAACAATCTTCTTGTGTCAGTTTACCCAAGAGTTAAGGAGACGACCCAAATAGCTTTCTGTCGAATCCCTCCTTTACAATGTGTCTTCTCTATTCTTATGCTGTGCAATATTGCATAATACTAAGTTTTGTACAAGTATTCCATTCTGTATACAGCATATCATCGCCTGAGCGCTAGAATGTTCTATGTCCCCTATGGGACATAGAACATTCTAGCACTCAGCCGACGATATGTAATATGTTCCAATAAATATTGTTTAAACTAAATAGTTTGCTGCTGAGCGAAAACATCTTCGGCCACTTTTTTTTAGTTTAAGCATATTTTATTTACTTTGAAAGATAGGGATTAATGAACAGGCCGGAGGCTATATCAACATCATTCCCCCAGAAAAAACAATTTATAGAGGATTTGAACACGTGTGCATGTGAAGGCGTTTTATGGTTTGGTTTGAATGTTTTCTGAATAAAAACTATGATCCTACATTCAGAGTCCTGGGAAGTTCTCAAAGCTGGGTCTTCTCCCCATGCGGGGTGCCACTTATCAGTTTTCCCTTTCCTGGTTTATCGTGAACACTTGAGAAGCAGGGAGAATAAGTTGCTTCGGTGATGCGATAGTACTTGCAGGTATGTCTCGTTTACATTAAATTATTCTTGTTTTCTGTGGGCAGCCAAACAGAGTGGGTAGCAGCCCAATATCCCACCCTGACAACGCAGTCTTACACCATTCACTATATGCGAATTCTGCAGGGTAGTATTCTACATCGCTCAATTGTACACAAATCACTAACTAATTTTTGCAAATACCCAGGTTGGCAACAGATGTGAATCGGATGAGCGGCCAATTAATAGTGTGGTAACGTTCACTTGATTAGCATAATGCACGGTGATGTTCCCTTCAAGTGATAAATTGTTTTCAATTGGTGGTTAGAAAATTAATTATTATGTCTCAATGTTAGTTTGTCCAATCAAAATGCTGGAATACCTTCTAAAGATTCCACCGTATCGGGTTACTCACCTGATATTAATTAATATCAGGTGAGTAGCCGCCATTACTATTTTGATGCAATTCCCCTCACTTCGAATTTTCAAAATCTGAATTAAAACAAAATAAGAGAATTTAGGTTCCGAAAATATTTTCAAGATACCGTATTTTGTGATTTAAAACATTAAATCATCAACATCACTATAAAACATCAACATCACTATAAATAATAAATGAACAAACTTGTTTTTGAAACATTCCGATCAAACAGAATTAACAGAAAGTCAGTGTGCGTTTCAGATTCAACTTCAAAGTTCAAGTTGCGTTATTGTTATTGTTTGCTCTACAGTAAAAAAGTGATTTTTAATGTTCAAAACTGCTTTATTAGTCCTTTTTAGGTAGTAACAACAGTAAATGTACGCAAGGGGCCTCCAGATTATGCCGAGTTGGCAAGCAGCACTGATCTCAGTGGCAAGCAGCGATTCGTTTCATTTGTAAACAAGTACGGCAATCGCCCTTCGCAAAGTGATGATTTGTTTACAATTACCATGGTTACACATACCGGTGCCTGTTACTGTTCATGATTCTGCGCGGTGCTATCAATAGTGGTTCCTGAAAAATAAATTCCGGGCCGTTGTTTGTTTATGGAGAAAATTATTAATCGCTTGATTTACATGGACTTTCGACATAATAAATATGTTACATGGCGTGTAGCTGGCTGATACATTTGCATACAAGGCTCTGAGTGTTCATATCAGGTTCGGCTTCGCCTCACCTGATATGAACACTCATCGCCTTGTATGGAAATGTATCAGCCAGCTACACGCCATGTAACTTATATTATCATGAATCCCATAGAGTGGGGAACCAAGTATGTGTGATCACCACTGCTGGTACGTGATTTCTTTTACGAATGAGTCGAAAGGTTAGATGATTAAAGAATGTGGGTGTATTTTATGCGATTTAAATGTTACACAAATAAAGAATGTGGGTATATTTACCGACATTGAAAGGTTAGACAAATAAAGAATGTGGGTGTATTTACTCAGACCGAATGGATAGATGAATAAAGAATGTGGGTGTATTTACTGAGATTAAAAGTTTAGACAATTAAAGAATGTGGGTGTATTTACTGAGATTGAAAATTAATGTGGGTGTATTTACTGAGATTGAAAGTTTAGACAATTAAATAATGTGGGTGTATTTATTGAGGTCGAAAGTTTAGACAATTAAAGAATGGGCTGTATTTACTGAGATTGAAAGTTTAGACAATTAAAGAATGTGGGTGTATTTACTGAGGTCGAAAGTTCAGACAATTAAAGAATGGGCTGTATTTACTGAGATTGAAAGTTTAGACAATTAAAGAATGTGGGTGTATTTACTGAGGTCGAAAGTTCAGACAATTAAAGGATGTGGGTGTATTTACTGAGATTGAAATGTTGGACAATTAAGGAATGTGGGTGTGTTTACTGAGATTGAAAGATCAGATAATTAAAGAATGTTGGTGTATTTACTGAGATTGAAATGTTAAACAATTAAATAATGTGGCTGTATTAACTGTGAATGAAAGGTTAGACGATTAAAGCATGGGCTGTATTTACTGAGATTTGCGTGGTAGGCAAGGCAATTAAAGAATGTGGGTGTATTTACTAAGATTGAACAATTAGACAATTAAAGAATGTGCGTGTATTTACTGGGATCTAAAGGTTGGACAATTAAAGAATGTGGGTGTATTTACTGAGATTGAAAAGGTTAGACAATTAAAGAATGTGGGTGTATTTACTAAGATTGAACAATTAGACAATTAAAGAATGTGGGTGTATTTACTGAGATTGAAAGGTTGGACAATTAAAGAATGTGGGTGTATTTACTGAGATTGAAAGTTTGGACAATTAAAGAATGTTGCTGTATTTACTGAGATCGAAAGGTTGGACAATTAAAGAATGTTGCTGTATTTACTGAGATCGAAAGGTTGGACAATTAAAGAATGTTGCTGTATTTACTGAGTTCGAAAGGTTGGATAATTAAAGAATGTTGCTGTACTTACTGAGTTCGAAAGGTTGGACAATTAAAGAATGTTGCTGTATTTACTGAGATCGAAAGGTTGGACAATTAAAGATGTGGGTGTATTTACTGAGATCGAAAGGTTGGACAATTAAAGAATGTTGCTGTATTTACTGAGATCGGAAGGTTGGACAATTAAAGAATGTTGCTGTATTTACTGAGATCGAAAGGTTGGACAATTAAAGAATGTGGGTGTATTTACTGAGATCGAAAGGTTGGACAATTAAAGAATGTTGCTGTATTTACTGAGATCGAAAGGTTGGACAATTAAAGAATGTTGCTGTATTTACTGAGTTCGAAAGGTTGGATAATTAAAGAATGTTGCTGTATTTACTGAGATTGTAAGTTTAGACAACTGAAGAATGTGGGTGTATCTACTGAGATTGAAAGGTTAGACAATTAAAGAATGTTGCCGTATTTACTGAGCTTGACCGGTTAGGCAGTTTTGGGTGTATTTACAGAGATTGACCGATTAGACAATTAACGAATGTGGGTGTATTTACAGGGATTGACCAGTTAGACAATTAAAGAATAGGCTGCATTTACTGGGATTCAAAGGTTAGACAACTAAAGAATGGGTGTGTATTTATTCAGATTGAAAGGGTGTCAATTTACTGTGATTGAAAGGATGGGCAATTAATTCAACCTGGCTCTGCGAAAGCAAGAGGTCCCCAGAGAGTGGAGAGAAAGTAAGGTGTCGTTCATACACAAAAAGGGGGATAAGGAAGTTCTAGATAACTATAGGGGGATATCAGTTAGTATTAACATCGGAAAAGTATTCTGTAAGGTCATATACGGTAGACTAGAGGAAGTTATTGAAGAGAAAGGTTTTTTAGGAGAAATTCAAAATGGTTTCTGGAAAGGATGAAGAGTCACTGATCACCTATTTACACTCACCCAACTGATAGAATCAACAAAGGCTGAAAAGAAAAAGATGTTTCTGGCATTTCTAGATGTGAAAAAAGCGTACGACCGAGTGTGGAGGGAAGGTATGTGGCGAAAGCTCGAGGGCATCGGACGGGGGGGGGGGGGGGGGGGGGGGTGACTTTGTGGGAATCATGAAAGCACTGTATACAGATGTGCAAAGCCAACCCAGTCTAGGGAGTATCACTACAAAACGAGTCCCTATGGATATAGGCCTCAAGCAGGGGTGTATCTTTTCACCGATTTTGTTTGCATTGTATGTTAAAGATTTAGGGGACGAACTAATTCAGAGTGCGGAGGGGGTAAATGTTGGAGACATAAAGATACCAGGCTTATTCTTTGCGGATGACATGGTGTTAATGTCTAGAACTGAACAGGGGCAAGAGAAACTGCTGGAAATTGTGGGTAGATATGGGAAAACTTGGCAGCTCAAACTAAATGAAAATAAAAGCAAGGTAATACCCGTTGGACGCAAGGTAGATATGACGAAGAGATGGAGAGTGGAGGAGTTCTCAATCCCCGAAGGGGAAAGTAAACAAATCACTGTAGGAGAAACGGGAGAGTATGAGTATCTAGGGGTAAGCATAAATATAACGGGAAGAGGGGTGTACAGAAATTACTCAGCCAAACTGATTCTGAAGGGGAAAAGAATTCTGAACCAACTAAAACTTTTAGGGAAAAATAGTTTCAATAAGGTCTTTGTGGGGAAAACACTGTGGGAGAGGGTGGGTTTACCAAGTATAACATATGGCACGGACGTGATTCCATTAAACCAAACCATTATTAAGAAGTTGGAAAGTACTCAGAATGATGCTGGCAGATGGATAACAGAGTCGAGTAATGCTGCAGCTTTGGAAGCAGTAAGGGGGGGGGGGGGGGGCTTGGGTGGATGAAAATCAAGGACAGGGTAGATTTGGAAAAACTGTGTTACTTTAACTACTTGAGAAACCTGCCTGACAACCGGTGGTGCATTGATGCTCGATACCATTTGGAATTCTAATATAGAAACGGGGTGGTCAAAACATGTGAGGGAACTAATGGACAATTACTCTATAGAGGTCACAAACATAGAAGTAGGAATGAAAGAAGGCAAAAGGTTTGTCAAAGAGAGAGTCATGGAAGATTGCAATCGAAACTGGCGAGCAGGGGTTATCGTGAAAAGATCACTGCAGGGGTTACAATATAAAGAAAAGCCAGCTTTTGAGAAGTACCTAGATGGCACCTTTGGAGGGTCACTGCTGTTCAAACTGAGATCAAGATCACTGGAGCTTCGGGGAAAAATTGGGAGAGATGGGGAAAAGGGATGCCAAATGTGCCACTCTGGAGTAGTGGAGACCCTGGAACATTTTCTCTTGGAATGCCCACAGTATATACCTCATAGAATAAAATTTACTGGAAGAATAATGCAGAAGTGGGGTGAAGAAACAAAGGATAGATGGCTGAAGGGGGACACGAGGGAGAGGGTAGGAATGCTTATTGAAGAAATTGAAAAAGAGGAAGTGAGGGACACTATTAAGCAGTTTATATCTGAATGCTGGGAGGAGAGGAGGGAAGAGGGGGTGGGGTGCAGGGGGAATGATGGCCTTCTCTTTTGAGGACCGCGACAAATCAGCGGCTGGCCAAAGAGTTATTATCATTAATTAAAGAATGTGGGTGTATTTACTGATATGGAACGGTTAGATAATTAAAGAATGTGAGTGTATTTACTGTTACTGAAAGGTTGGACAATTAAAGAATGTGAGTGTATTTACTGTTACTGAAAGGTTAGACAATTAAAGAATGTGAGTGTATTTACTGTTACTGAAAGGTTGGACAATTAAAGAATGTGAGTGTATTTACTGTTACTGAAAGATTAGACAATTAAAGAATGTGAGTGTATTTACTGTTATTGAAAGGTTAGATAATTAAAGAATGTAGATGTATTTACTGAGATCAAACGATTAGACAATCAACGATTGTGTGTGTATTGACTGTTATTGACATGTTAGACAATTAAAGAATGGGGTTGTATATACTGGGATTGAAAGATTAGACAAGCAAATAATGTGAGAGTATTTGCTGAGATTGAAAGGTTAGCTAATTAAAGAATGTGAGTGTATTTACTGTTACTGAAAGGTTAGATAATTAAAGAATGTGGGTGTATTTACTGGGATTGAAAGATTAGACAAGCAAATAATGTGAGAGTATTTGCTGAGATTGAAAGGTTAGCTAATTAAAGAATGTGGGTGTATTTACTGAGATTGAAAGGTTAGATAATTAAATAAAGTGAGAGTATTTACTGTTATTGAAAGGTTAGATAATTAAAGAATGTGAGTGTATTTACTGTTATTGAAAGGTTAGCTAATTAAAGAATGTGGGTGTATTTACTGAGATCCAACGGTTAGATAATTAAAGAATGTGAGTGTATTTACTGTTATTGAAAGGTTAGCTAATTAAAGAATGTGGGTGTATTTACTGAGATTGAACGGTTAGATAATTAAAGAATGTGAGTGTATTTACTGTTATTGAAAGGTTAGATAATTAAAGAATGTGGATGTATTTACTGAGATCAAACGATTAGACAATTAAAGAATGTGGGTGTATTTACTGTTACTGAAAGGTTAGATAATTAAAGAATGTGAGTGTATTTACTGTTATTGAAAGGTTAGATAATTAAAGAATGTGGATGTATTTACTGAGATCAAACGATTAGACAATTAAAGAATGTGGGTGTTTTTACTGTTATTGAAAGGTTAGATAATTAAAGAATGTGGATGTATTTACTGAGATCAAACGATTAGACAATTAAAGAATGTGGGTGTTTATACTGAGACCGAACAGATAGATGAATAAAGAATGCGAGTGTATTTACAGAGATTGAAAGTTAGATAATTAAAGAATGTCGGTGTATTTACCGAGACTGAAAGGTTAGACAATATTAAAGAATTCTGAACCGCTTGAGGACAGAGCTAACTTGGTGAATAAAACTCACACTAAAACGCGTTCAGGTAGATTGAACTGATTGAGGACAGAGCTAACTTGGCGCATAAAACTCACACTAAAAACAGTTCGGGTAGATTGAACCGATTGAGGACAGAACCAACTAGGGGAATGGAATTCACACTAAAAACAGTCACATTAAAATGTTTTCTGGTCAGTTGATTCATTCGATGGAGAACATAGCTCACTGTGTGAATAAAACTCACACTAATAAAACACTTCTGGAAAGCAGAAGCGATTGAGAATAGAGCTCACTCGGTGAATAAACTTAGATTAAAAACGGTCAAGACAGCTGAACCGATTGGGGACAGAGCTCACTATGTCAATAAAACTTTCACTAAAAATCAGTACTAGTAAGCTGAAAAGGCTCACTCGCCGAATGAACCTTACTCTAAAAGCACTCACGCTAAAAACTGTTCTGGTCGGTTGAACTGATTGAGGAGAGAGCTAACTTTTCAATAAAACTCAGGCTAAAAATAACTCTTTTGGGTTGAACCTATTGAGGACGGAGCTCAATGGGTGAATGAAACTCACACTATAAATAATTATTTTGGTTTGAATCTATTGAGGACGGAGCTAACTAGTAAATAAAACTCGCAATATAAATAGTTATTTTGGGTTGACTCGATTGAAGACACAGCTCACTGGGTGAATAAAACTCACACTATAAATAATTCTTTTGGGTTGAATCGATTGAAGACACAGCTCACTGGGTGAATAAAACTCACACTATAAATAATTCTTTTGGGCTGACTCAATTGAAGACACAGCTCACTGGGTGAATAAAGCTCACACTATAATAATTATTTTGGGTTGAATCGATTGAGGACGGAGCTAACTAGTAAATAAAACTCACACTATAAATAATTATTTTGGGTTGAATCGATTGAAGACACAGCTCACTGGGTGAATAAAACTCACACTATAAATAATTCTTTTGGGTTGAATCGATTGAAGACACAGCTCACTGGGTGAATAAAACTCACACTATAAATAATTATTGAGAACGGAGCTCACTGGGTGAATAAAACGCACACTATAAATAATTATTTTTGGTTGAAGCTATTGAGGATAGAGCTAACTTTTCAATAAAACTCAGGTTCAAAATAATTCTTTTGGGTTGACTCGATTGAAGACACAGCTCACTGGGTGAATAAAACTCACACTATAATAATCCTTTTGGGTTGAAGCTATTCAAGACACAGCTCACTGGGTGAATAAAACTCACACTATAGATAATTCTTTTGGGTTGAATCGATTGAAGACACAGCTCACTGGGTGAATAAAACTCACACTATAAATAATTCTTTTGAGCTGAATCGATTGAAGACATAGGTCACTGGGTGAATAAAACTCACACTCTGATAATTCTTTTGGGTTGAATCGGTTGAGGACAGAGCTCACTGGGTGAATAAAACTCACACTATAAATAATTATTTTGGGTTGAATCGACTGATGACAGAGATAATAAGTAAATAAAATTCACACTACAAATAATTCTTTTGGGTTGAATAGACTGAAGACACAGCTCACTGGGTGAATAAAACTCACACTCTGATAATTCTTTTGGGTTGAATCGATTGAGGACAGAGCTCACTGGGTGAATAAAACTCACACTATAAATAATTCTTTTGGGCTGAATCGATTGAAGACACAGCTCACTGTGTGAATAAAACTCACACTATAAATAATTATTTTTGGTTGAAGCTATTGAAGACACACCTCATTGGGTGAATAAAACTCACACTATAAATAATTCTTTTGGGTTGAATCGATTGAAGACACAGCTCACTGTGTGAATAAAACTCACACTATAAATAATTATTTTTGGTTGAGGCTATTGAAGACACACCTCATTGGGTGAATAAAACTCACACTATAAATAATTCTTTTGGGTTGAATCGATTGAAGACACAGCTCACTGTGTGAATAAAACTCACACTATAAATAATTATTTTTGGTTGAAGCTATTGAGGATAGAGCTAACTTTTCAATAAAGCTCACACTATAAATAATTCTTTTGGGTTGACTCGATTGAAGACACAGCTCACTGGGTGAATAAAACTCACACTATAAATAATTATTTTCGGTTGAAGCTATTGAGGATAGAGCTAACTTTTCAATAAAGCTCACACTATAAATAATTCTTTTGGGTTGACTCGATTGAAGACACAGCTCACTGGGTGAATAAAACTCACACTATAAATAATTATTTTTGGTTGGAGCTATTGAGGATAGAGCTAACAAGTTAAGAAAAACACACAGTTAAACATTCTCATTTATATGTTGTGTTAATGTCAGTACTGCGTTTTTGCCATTTTTATTGGTCGTTGAGGTGGTAGGCCAATTAACACTAACGCCTGAGTGTATTTCCCTGTACAGGCTTAATGGTTGTTGATGTGGTAGGCCAATTAACATTAACGCCTGACTGTATTTCCCTGTACGGACTTATTGGTTGTTGTAGGCCAATTAACACTAACGCATTACTGTATTTCCCTGTAAGGCTTATTGGTTGTTGATGTGGTAGGCCAATTAACACTAACGCCTGACGGTATTTCCCTGTACAGGTTTATTGGCAGTTGATGCTGTGAACCAATTAACACTAACGCCTGAATTGAATGTATATCCCTGTACAGACTAAATGTTTCTTGATGTTGTAGGCCCATTAACACTAACACCTGACTGTATTTCCTTGTATAGGCTTATTGGTTGTTGCTGTTGTAGGCCAATTAACATTAACGCCTGACTGTATTTCCTTGTACAGGCTTATTGGTTGTTGATGTTGTAGGCCAATTAAAACTAACGCCTGACTGTATTTCCTTGTACAGGTTTATGGGTTGTTGATGTGATAGGCCAATTAACACTAACGCCTCACTGTATTTCCCTGTATAGGCTTATTGGTTTTTGATGTTGTAGGCCAATTAACACTAACGCCTGACTGCATCTCCCTCTCCAGGTTTATTGGTTGCTGATGTGGTAGGCCAATTAACACTAACGTCTGACTGTATTTCCCTATACAGGCTTATTGGTTGTTGATGTTGTAAGCCAATTAAAACTAACGCCTGACTGTATTTCCTTGTAAGACTTATTGGTTGTTGATGTGGTAGGCCAATTAACACTAAGGTCTGACTGTATTTCTCTGTACAGGCTTACTCGATTAATGCCGCAGCACTAGAATCAATCAGGGGTGAGCTTGGGTGGATGAGGATCAAAGACTGGATAGAACTGTTGAAACTCGGTTTTCTTAATTATTTGGTAAATCTTCCCGACAGCCGATGGTGTAAAGTAATGTTCCTGAGAATTTTCAACTCAAATATCAAAACGGCGTGGATGGTCCAAGTGAGGGAGCTAGTAGAGAACTACTCATTGGAGATTTCGGACCTGGACGTTGGGGCAAACCAGGGTAAAAAAGTCGTCAGAGAAAGGGTCATGGCGGATTGTAACCGTAATTGGCGAGATGGAGTCAAATCAAAGAGGTCTTTGGGTGGCCTGCGTGATAAAGAGAAGCCAGGTTTTGAAGAGTACCTTGATGGCACCTTTGGGGGGTCACTGTTCTTCAAGCTGAGGTCGCGATCCTTGAAGCTGAGGGGAAAAATTGGGAAAAGACGGTGAAAGAGAGTGCCAGAGGTTAATGGTTTGGGTATGATTTTTGCTTGCATGGCATAATCATTTTAAATCACTCTCAATGACTCCTGCTCCCATACTTTTTCGTTCACAACTACATTAATACCCATCTCATAAAAGCAAATCGCACGATTCAGCTGCTGGGTACAATAATCCATATCCTACAAAATCAGCAATGAAGCTGATGTTTTCTGTTGTGTTTGTATATAGCTTGCTTATATGTTGGACTTCTTTTGTCAATAATTTTATAATCTCTTTTCATTCCTTTCCTCTTGAAATTTACTCCTGTCCTTACAAACGTTGTACATTAGCTGTGACTGAGGCGTTCCCGGTTTCTAGTTTCCCGACTGTTCGTGAGTTTATGTGTGACATGCCACCCACTCACAATTTACCAACATTAATTACCTTATCTCTTAATATCGTATCTATAAATTAGATCAACCAGGTGTGTCTTGTGGGTGATGTAATGACGTTTTTACATGCCCCCCCCCTCCCCCACGACTGTCCGGCGATGGTGATAACCCTTTTAATCTGCTTACACCCATATTTACGTCTATGTGATGTTTTCAAGTGCTGCCTCTTGTGGGTGATATAACCTGTTTTAGAGGCATTCGTACCCTCCATCCCCTTTACAACGCGCGCCTTCCGCGAGTGTTAACCCATTTGTTTATTACATATTGCGTTTGGTGCAGATATTATAGATTTCTCCCTAAGCTTGTGTGTGTGAAGGTGAGGGGGTCGATGAAAATAGTATGTTTAAAACTTGTTCCACAAATTGTCACATGCAGCGTCATGTGCACGTAGTTGATATACTGAGATTTCTTCCGTGAGTTGTATTCCAAGAGCCAAGAACCTGCACTTCCTGATCCACAACTGAGTGCAAAATCTTAGCCTGATGCAAAGTCAATCCCCTATTGGCTGTATCTTTCTAATGCGTTTTGTTTTTTCTCAAATTCAATAAAACTTGTACTTCCTGATCCACAACTGAATGCAAGATCTTAGTCTGATGCAGAGTCAATCCTCTATTGGCTGTATCTTTCTATTGTCTTATTTTAACCCTTTACCCGACGTGAGTGTCCATCGATACTTGGGAAATGAACTCTTGCGTAAAAAGGCAACTTCGAATTATGCCACAGGAACATTGCGCGTGACCTCTCATTGGACCGAGCTCCCTAAGCCCGCACCGATGAGGGGTCATGAGCTATGTTCTTGGAACGGGAGTACGAAGACATGTTGGGGATTGAATTAGCACTCTGTCGCTACATTTACAAACAGGTTAACACCCTCATTTGGGTGATTTGTCCCCTTATTACTACTAATTTCTAGCATTTTATCAATACCGAAATGGGTACGTTCAACACCGACGAGGACAGCTCTCTTCAAGTAATCATAATTGTTTGCTACAGGGTCTTGGGGAGTTTCATTTGGCACTCTCCTTCATCTTGTGGCAAACCTGAATAATTGCATAAACAAATCATTCAAACACCTCTGAAAATGCAATGTCAGTGTCAAGTAACGTAATTTTCAGATAATGTAAGTGATTCCTTCGATCCTCCCCTAAATCTGTAACGCTGACGCACACGAACCAGTGAGCTCTCCAAATCCATTTTTAGACTCTGGTAATGACCAATTCAATATGCAGTATATTAATTAAAGGTACGAGAGCCCGAGTCATTGATTTAGAACTATGATGCCTTTATAACTCTCCTTGGCTATTTCGCACTTTTGGGTTTTTTTTTTTTTTTTTTTTTTTTTTTTTCAGAGGTCAATCCAAAGAGGGATTATAGTAGAGGTGAATCATATTTCTTTTATTCTTCGCATTGGACATCGAATTTTGCAAATTTTATCTGACCCACCATGCACTAATTTTTTACCTGCCATCTGTACTTAGATTAGGGTTATGGTTTGGGTATGATTTTTGCCTGCATGGCATAATCATTTTAAATCACTCTCAATGACTCCTGCTCCCATACTTTTTCGTTCACAACTACATTAATACCCATCTCATAAAAGAAAATCGCACGATTCAGCTGCTGGGTACAATAATCCATATCCTACAAAATCAGCAATGAAGCTGATGTTTTCTGTTGTGTTTGTATATAGCTTGCTTATATGCTGGACGTTTTTGTCAATAATTCTCTTTTCATTCCTTTCCTCCTGAAATTTACTCATGTCCTTACAAACGTTGTACATTAGCTGTGACTGCGGCGTTCCCGGTTTCTGGATTCCTGACTGTTCGTGTGTTTATGTGTGACATGCCACCCACCCACAATTTACCAACATTAATTACCTTATCTCTTAAAACGAATAATGTGTAATATCGATACACATAGAATGCGAGTGGGTCTCTTCATTGTTCGTGCGCACAGGGGTGTTCACAAAAAGCGCTTATTTGACCAGTCGTGCGTTCTGCTTGTGAACTTATTACTAAAATATCAATGCAAAGGTATTACATTAATGCTGGCTATGATGCATTTCCTGTCTGTCCCATTGGATGTCCAGGCATTCTCTGAAACACAATCCTACCATACACTTAGACGTATCGTGGAAACATTATTACCTTTAAGCAGTAAAACGAATTCCATGAACCCGCCATATTCCTATAGTCTGATCCCGACCAACAAAATAAAGTCACTAATTCATCCACGTGCCCGATGTTGTGTGTCGATATCATTAGTTCTCTTCATATGCATATGTGTATCGATTCTTCTCATCATATCCGTTAACACTTGTATTGGGTAATGGTATCGGTCCAGCTAGTAGGGGCTTTTTAAGAACCGCGACAAATCAGCGGCTGGCCAAAGTGTTATTATAATATGTGTTGCTGTGAGATCCAAGACACAAGGTACAAGAATCGTTTAGAGGTTTTTCCAGAATACGATTCGGCATATGAGCCCCCCCCCCCCTTCACATCCTCATAGATACTCACACACTTAAGCGATTGCACTCAAAATGTTGCGCTACTTTCACCGTGCAGCCTCAACTGTGTCCCCCTTAGAGTCCCTCCTTCTATTTACTGCTGTCAACTGCTCGTCACTTGAAGAAGTGGAAGGAGGGAAAAAAAAAAAATTTTTTTTTTTTCCCCTTGGGGGTTGTTCACTTTTGAACCATGCCGTTTTTGATAGGAGTCGGGTTCCCACCACCCCCAACCCACCTCGCATCTCCTTTCAACTTTCGCGTACTTTTTCGTGAAAGGAGGCTTGCGTCATTTCATCTCCTTAGACACCACCAAATGGGAAAACGGCCCTCTTTTCAGGATGAACCCCGCGCATCCTGTTTTGACAAATCCTCCACTTTGTTTGGTGCTACGCTGAAAGCAGTCGCTGATCGAATTGAATTTCTCACATGCTATTTTATTGTTATTGGCTGTCAGCGAACCCCCCTCTCCAAAACCTGTTCCGTGTCAACCCGAAATATGCCTCTTAACCGGTGGAGTGCTAGAACCCACTGTCAGGGCTTTCAAAAGAATGAGGGTATCAGAGCAAAAGCCAATGTTTTCCTTGCTCCTGTTTCATATTCATTCAAAAGCAAAAAATATTTTGTTTATATAAATATGTTCTATTGCAAATTGTTGGAGAGTGTCTGCAGGCACTCTCCAATAGTTTGAGATAAAACAAGTTTTCAATAACAAATTCAGATCACCAAAAATAATCTAGCCCTCAACCAGTTAATGATGGCCTTGTAGATGCGGGTCACTGCCCAGGGCCAACCATTTGGATCTGGGCAGTGTTCCGCACGGCGGGAATATTATTTGGAAGTATATACGAGAGGATGCTGGTCCTGTAGCACTTTTCCATGTGTGGCGTAAATCAATCCTTGGGAAAATGAATAAAACGACAAATACCCATCAGGTACATATTATTCAATAGATCAGCCTAGAGAAAAGCACCGATCCATTCTTTGTTATATATGTTGCTTATTAAATTTATCTTTCTGTTCCATATATATTCCAGTCTTCCATCTCTTTCTCTGCAGAATTCTATGAGAGCAAACGTGGGTACAACCTTGTTACAATTTGAGGGAAATGCGGCTTCTTCTTCTCTATGTATGTCCATTCTCAACTTATGTCCGGAGAGAATTCTAGGTGGTTTACAGGAATTCAATGGCGGGTAGTTTAACTTTCGACGAGGTCCAGACTTGCGATGAATACGATTTCAGACATTTGTACAACGAAAAGCTACGTACAACTCTTGAAACCGACGAGTCCCTCGTTTGTGACTTATTAAAAGACTGTAATTATTTCTTACCCAGAGATTTTCGGTCGACCACAAGCGAACTGAAAATGGAATTCTCATTGTTCCATATCAATTGTCAAAGTCTGAAAGCGCACTGGGATCCTTTGAAAGACTTGTTGTATGATCTACAACAGGGCGGCAAAACATTTGATATAATCGGTCTACCTGAAATCTTTCAGATCCCTCCTAATATTTCATACGCACTCAAGGGCTACGAATCTCTTACTAAAAATTCTAGGGCTGAAAATGACGACGGTAGAGGTGGAGTTGGAATTTATATTAAAGAGGGTACCTCATATAAAATTCGCAAAGACCTTTCCATCTTCATCCCCCATGTCTTCGAATCGCTTTTCATTGAGATTGAAACTAGAAATATCCCTAAAATTATTGGAGTAATATACAGACCTAATACAGCCCCCAAAGCGGACATAAATATTTTTCTTTCCAAGCTGAACGAAATAACTGGTATTTTGAATGCGGAAAATAAACGAGCATATATTATGGAGGATCTCAACCTCGACTTGTTAAAAGTTTCAACTCATTCCAAAACAGAAGAATTCGTTAATTGTATGTTTAGTGACGGATTTCTACCTCATATAACAAAACCAACAAGAGTTACGAGTCATTCAGCCACTTTGATCGATCACATTTTTTCGAATCATCTTGCACCGTCAACTCTTTCTGGCATAATCATATCCGACGTGTCCGATCACTTTGGAATATTCCATATTGAAACGAGCTCAAAGGGAATCAATGCGAAAAGGTTCACTGCGAAAAGAATGATAAACGCTGAAAGTATATCGGTCTTCAAGGGTCTTCTCTCTCAAAGCGACTTCAGTCTTGTAACACAGTCAGACTGTCCAAACGTGGCATACGAAACATTTTTAAAAATTTATTTAGAAGCTTATGAAAGAGCATTTCCATTAAAAAATGCCCCCATTAATAAGAAATTCATTAAGAAAGAACCATGGATAACCAAAGGGCTTGTCGTATCATCTAATAATAAATTGAAATTCTACAACAAAAAACTTAAGCACCCGACATCTCAGAACATCCTGAACTATAAAAATTATTGCCGAATCTTCAACAAAGCTAAAAAACAATGTAAAGCTAATTATTACAGAAATATCATACAAGAAAATAGAAATGACATGCGAAAAACATGGCAAATCCTAAATGAAGCAATTAATAAAGCAAAACGTACATCCACACTACCATCTTCATTCATCCTTAACAATGAAGAAGTAAGAGCTCCTAGCGACATAGCCAATGGGTTCAATAATTTCTTTGCAAACGTAGGTAAAGTTACATCAGAGCAAATTAAAAAAACAAATAAATCGTATTCGAATTACATGGATAGCAATTTTCCAAATAATTTCTATATTAGACCAACCAGTCCTCTGGAAGTAATTTCTGTTCTAAACAAACTAAAATCTAAATCGACAAAAGATGGCGATGGCATCTCAACTCGGCTTCTGAAAACAACGGTAGACGAAATTTCAGAGCCCCTTGCACATATTATCAATAGTTCATTTAGGAATGGCATTGTGCCAGACAGAATGAAAAGTGCAAAACTGGTACCAATATTCAAAACAGGCGACGAGCATTGCTTCACCAACTACAGACCTATTAGTCTCTTGCCTACTTTTTCAAAGATTCTTGAAAAACTTATGTCCAACAGACTAACAGATTTCTTGGACAAATTTAATATTCTTCATCCTCATCAGTACGGTTTTAGGCAAAAACACAGCACTATACACTCCGTCCTTCACCTACTGAACAATATAGCACTGGAAAATAATAAACTCGCAAAAAATAACACCTTGGCGGTGTTTTTGGACCTCTCCAAAGCCTTTGATACCATCAAACATGATATCCTATTGAGTAAAATTGAAACATATGGCATACGAGGAGTAGCGAAGGACTGGTTTGTGAGCTATCTCTCTAGCAGAACCCAGTATGTCTCGTACCGAGAACACCTTTCTTATTTAGCTCCAATGAACTGCGGAGTTCCCCAAGGTTCTATATTGGGGCCCATTCTGTTCCTTTTATACGTTAACGACATTAGCAATGCAACAACACTAAACCTTCTAGCTTTTGCAGACGATACAACAGTACATGACTCCAAATCTGACATTACTCCCCAAATCAGGTACCTCAACGAAGAACTTCAAAAACTATTTGAGTGGTGTTCTAGCAACCAATTAAAGTTAAGTACTAACAAAACAAAAAGTATTTTAATAAACCCAAGTAATAAACGCAACCTGATTAGTAATCTTCAAGATGACATTTTGATTAATAACCAACCCATTACCAGGGTGGGGTCCACCAAGCCTGAAAAATCATTGAAATTTCTCGGAATAAATATCGATGATTACTTGTCCTACAATGCCCACATATCACAGATCTACCTTAAAATATCCCGTGCTAACCATAGCCTGAACAAAGTTAGACACATTCTTCCCCACGATGCCATGAAAACCCTCTATTATGCCTTAATTCACAGCCACTTGACATATGGTATCCAGATTTGGGGGCGGTCTAAGGCAGTCAAAAGACTTGGTATTATGCAAAAACGTTCGGTGCGCATAATCAATAACAAGCGATACAATGCTCACACCGAACCCCTTTTTAAAAAAGACAAAATACTTAAAGTTGAGGACTTGTACAAACTTCACGTGTCCTTATTTGTTTTAGACTGGCACAATGGTACACTACCAACATCCTTCAACAATACATTCAACAGCGTAATACACCCATCAGGGATGGCGACAAGGCAATCAGGTCTCTTAAAGGTAGAAAAAACTCGAACCAAATCACTAGAAAATCTCCCATTGTATGCATTTCCAAGAATCTGGAACGCGCTTGACAGCTCGATCCGTGATATAAGAAATAGACACATCTTCAAGAATACGCTAACTAACAATATATTGTCGTCATATTCAAGTGAGATTTACTGTAATAACCCTTACTGTCCAGACTGCACATATTGACAAGAAATAAAAATCCCAGTTTATTTTCAAACCATATAGACAAATACCAGGTATCTCAAATAAAGCGAAGGTGATTCTCCCAGATGGTTGAGCATGCTCAGTGTTGGCCATACCCCCAAAGCTGTGTGGCATTTTGCGGCTGTTTTTTCCCTTAATTTACTTCATAGCCAGGATTTTGAATAGACTAGGATGGCTAATCGCCATTGTTAAGGGCTTGGTAATTAGCCAGACGATAAATAAAGCTATTTACTTTGTATAATCAACTATACTAATCATTCACCTAACAAAACGACTACAACCGCACAGATTTTTAGCCTAAGTGTGGCTTCCTCGGCTTCGTATGTTGTGGCACATATCTAATAACACCAAGCAAATGTTGATATGATTGAGGCCAGCTCCATGAGCTGGTTTCAAGGATGTTGATATCGTGTATGGTTTTATTGTATGCTAGAAATGAAGAACCTGCTTCAAATCATGAAAGTCGGTATCTATGCAGTTGGGCCTTTCTGGGCAAAGGGTTAAAAGATGAAGAAAGCAACTCTTGAAAATTCATCTGTCTATGCCTTATGCCTTATGGTGCTGGCTCCCGATATTACCTACTGATATAACCTTCATCTGAAATCTATTGTACAATATAAATGTCAAAAATTGAATCTTTTCTGGGTACCTCGTCTCGTATAACCTGTTGTCAGAAACCACTCCATATCGTCTTCCAATTAATAGTTGTTATATGTTGTAAGTTGTGTGTCAGAACTTTTGGATGCTCCAAAATTATTCGCAACGACGACGGGTTTAGAATATGGAGTGGTCTGACATTTAGGTTTATCTACCTTGAAAAACCGCTGGATTTCTTACTGGACATACTGTAAAACGTCAATCCTGAATAAATAAATAATTTCCTCCCGCCCTGTATACACTTTCTTGAAAGAAAGAGCTACAATTACTTCCACTTGCTCTCATAGTTAGACTGCAAATAAACTGTTATTTTCTTAAGGGAATGTCGGGTAGACAGCCAATCTGGCTACGTCATTCCCTACGGTGTGCCTATTTCTGTAACACAAGATTATGTGAATTGTACTGTAAACCATTTTTGCATACCGTGAATAAAGAATTATCTATCTATCTATCTGTCTATCTATCTCATCCGTTCCGGTAATATTGAACTTAATCCCGGCCCTTCTTGTTCTCAATTTGCAAGCTCATCAAGCTCCAACCCATCACTGACCACATTCAAAATTTGCCAATTGAACATTCAAAGCTTAAAACCTAAAATTGACATACTGCAATGTGAAATGCCTGTGAACGATATATGTGCATTTACCGAAACTTGGTTAAAACCAACGGACGATAGCTCTGATCTCGAAATATGCGGGTTCCAAACAGTCCTGAGAAAAGACCGCCCCACAAGGGGAGGAGGGATCGCAATATACATCAAGTCAGGAATCTCCTTCAATATACGACCAGACCTAGAAGTCTTTCCACTTAAAAGTATGTGGATTGAAGTCTATACTGCCAAACGATCTTTTCTGCTTGGTGTTTTTTATAAACCACCAAACAGCACTAACGATGCCTGGGATATGATTACTACATCCATTGAGAAAGCTAAAGACACTGGGATATCGGATATAATTGTTACAGGGGACTTTAACGACAACTCGCTTCCACCCATTAGTGGAAAATTCAGCGATATTGCTGATTATTTTAATCTTAGACAATTGGTGTCTGAGCCTACATTCTTCACAGAGACCTCGGAAACCTTATTAGATCTAACAGCCGTCAGCGACACTGTAGAAGTGATATCTTGCGAAGTAACAGACTCCCAATTTAATACGGTGTCACTGCCCTGTCTTTATTGAAATAAACTTCAAGAAAAATAGTGTTAAAAGCTTTAAACGTAGAATATGGAAATATGCCGAGGGCAATTTTGACGGGCTCAACAATGCATTAGCAAACTACCAGTGGAACACTATTTTCCATCATACGAACCTGGACACATTGGTGGAAGACTTTTGTTCCGCAGTCCTTGAGTTGGCCTCCGTATATATCCCAAATAAAATGATTACTGTCAGGCGAAAAGAACCCAAATGGATGCATAATGAAATTAGGTTACTTATTCGGCAAAGGAAACGTCTCTACCGTTTAGTCAAATCAAATAGCAGACCTGAGACCTGGGAAAAATATCGCTTAAAGCGTAATGAAGTTGTCTCTGTAATTAGAAAATCAAAGGCAAACCATTACGATAAAATACAGAAGACATTAAACAATAAGTCTACTCCCTCAGCATTATGGTGGAAAACGCTTAAACTGCTTCTGAGTAATAAAGTGACTGAAATTCCAAACTTACTCCACCAGAATAAAATTATTTCAACTAATGTAGATAAAGCAGAGGCATTTAACGAGTATTTCTGCAATATTACGACAATTGACGACAGGAATGCATTTCTTCCTCCTCAGCCATTCGATGAACGCCCGTCAATAAAGAACATACTGTTGAGTGAGAACGATGTTCGCAAATCGCTAAAATCTCTAAAGATTTCAAAGGCATCTGGCCCCGATCCTCTAAATCCACGTCTTTTGAAAGGGTGTATTGTCTCTCTATCAAGACCCCTTACAATTCTGTTTAATATCCTACTGCGCAATTCCCACTTCCCGACGCACTGGAAGAAGGCAAACGTAACCCCAGTTTTAGAAAAGGATCCCCCCAACTTGGTTTCCAATTATCGCCCAATATCATTACTTAGCTGTTTAGAGAAAGTTCTCGAAAGGTGTGTGTTCGAACAACTGTGGATCTTTATTGAGGAGAATAACATTCTTAGTCCTTTTCAGTCCGGTTTTACTCCGCGCGATTCAACTGTTCTCCAGCTTACGGATATATATGATGCGTTTAGTGGAGCACTTGATGAGGGAAAGGATGTAAGAGTGGTATTCTGCGATGTAAGCAAAGCTTTCGATAAGGTTTGGCACAAGGGATTGATCTATAAATTAGATAAAATGGGAATTTCAGGCGAACTTCTTGAATTCTTAAAATCTTATATTACTGATCGTCAGCAAAGGGTAGTAATAAACTCGGAAACCTCGTCTTGGAAACCAGTTTCTTCAGGTGTTCCCCAGGGATCAATTCTAGGTCCCCTGTTATTTCTAATATATATAAATGATATAACACTCGACTTGACAAGCTGCATAAGACTATTTGCGGATGATACAACTCTATATTTAATTATTGAGAACCCTGACAGAGCCTCACAACTCTTAAATAATGACCTGCTGAAAATCGAACAATGGGCTAGTACATGGCTTGTTGAATTCAACCCTCAGAAAACAGAAACAATGATTATATCACGCAAAATAGAACCAGCAGGACACCCAACTCTAAATATGGTCAATACTGCCATCAAAGAAGTCACAGAGCACAAACACCTCGGTGTTATTCTTAACTCGCGGTGTACATGGGATCACCACATCAACCACATTTGTAAAAAGGCCTGGCCACGATTAGATTTAATTAGGAAAAATAAATTCATACTGGATCGCAAAACCTTGGAAAAAATATACTTTGCATTTATTCGACCTCTGCTCGAATATGCAGACACAGTTTGGGACAACTGTACCGATCAGGATGCAATGAAACTTGAAGGCATCCAAATTGCTGCGGCGCGTATTACGGCTGGCGCTACTACTAGCGCCAGCAAACATTCATTGTATGTGGAAACTGGTTGGGAAACACTAAAAATAAGACGGGAGAAGCACAAATTGATACAGTATTCCAAAATGTTTCACAACTTGGTCCCCCTTACATCTCGAATAGAATCACTCCCCCCATTTCTGCTGACCAATCTCGTGACATGCGCAATGCAAGCAATCGCCGACTTCCTTTCTGCAGAACAAAAAATTACCAGTCATCTTTCATACCCTCTACTACGAAACTATGGAACGACCTCCCACTGAACATTAGAGACAACACCTCTTTGGTTGCATTTAAAAATTATGTGAATAGACATGTTTGTCGACCGCCACAATATTTCTTCCAAACCACCTCCCGAAAGGCCCAAATTTACCACTGTAGATTACGATTACGATGCAGCAGTCTAAATGAACATCTCTATGATAACCATTTATCTAACACACCGCTATGTGTCTGTGGTGAGCGCGAGACTACTGAACATTTCCTACTGAGATGCCCTAATTACAACCGTATAAGAAACGAAACTATAGGATCACTTCCGTATACTCTCGACAATAACATCTTACTATTTGGCTGTGAATTTTATAGTAATGAGGATAATGGAGCAATCTTTGAAGCTGTTGAAAAATTCATTGTCCTTTCTGCGAGATTTAACCGAACCACCCAGTCTTAAGGAGATTATTTCCGACAAGAAATTTACTTATTAAAACATCTTGCAATATTATCTCGAGTTCTTGATCGCACCTTGAATGTTTTAAGCGCACCACACATTCCATGAAAAACTAGTTGGAACTATAGACTCATGTAATTCGGAAATCTTAGCTTCAGGTTTCTCATCGTGCCTTCAATATTAAAGCACAACTCCCATCTCACGAATAAATAACCTGGTCATATGGACTCATGCGTCTGGTATACCTTTTTCTTTTTTTTTTTTTCTTTTTTTTCAGGTAGGCCCCTGTGATCGTGAGTACATGAATGAACCCATGGGTATATGAACGCACTGCTATCGGGATCCTGGAAGCGGGAAGGACCATATGTCACACCCTAAAGGACATTCCTCCTATCTCCATAATTCTTATCATTAAAGTACGGCTACATTTCATTAACCTTACGGATGTTCACTTTGTGAGGTATGAGCGTGTCGTCCGTTCTCTACAGATTATCTGACGAGGTCCTTATGTGACTATACAGCCAAGTATGTGACATCGTCACACATCCGGCATTCATAGACTTCGACGTGCTGCTCAGAACGGAAGCGTGGCCTTTCATCATTTCTCGCTCACTGCCTCGTTTTCTTTTTGGATAGCGGTATTTTACCTACGCGCAGTGATCTTCCTTTATGCTTCTCGGGGTCTAATTAAGAACTAATTTTTTCTTCACCATGAGCTAAATGTCCCAAACCCTCGGCCATTGCCTCCACTACCCACGTCCCTCCTGGAAGGTGGGAATTGGAGGTGATGACCGCGCTGCAGGGGCGGTTCTTCATTCATTTGGTATGCACAAATTACGGAGCCATGAGTTTGAGGTGGTATTATTGAGCATATCTCCGTCATTGGCAAGGAAACATCGAATAATCTCCCTTTAACCGATGCATAACAAACAACACACAATGAAGACGAAGAGAATCCAATGCACTCCATGCAATTACCGTCCCGCGACGCCCCAGGGCACTTAATCCTAATCTTAACGAATTTTGAAATTCAAATGTGATACCCTCAGCCTATGTTGCCAACCAAGTAATCCACCACAAGCCATTCTCCGTTGTCATTTCAGGCCATGTCTTCCGTTCTGTGGAGTGTGGCGTTTTACAAATTGTAGCCTATCATTACTTAAATGATTACTATTTCTGGTTTTCTCTTTTATTTCTCTTCTTCTTCTTTCTATAAATTCAGAATTTCAGAAATGTGTTTCCAACCTATATCAAACCGTATTATTACTTAGTAAATTATTTACTGGTTTGGATTTAACATATTTTATAGCTGTTTCTCGAGTATATTAGAGGTAATTAATTAATGGTGTGGAAACGACCTTGTACAAGCCAACGGCTTACTGTCGAATCCACAAACATCTTCATGTTGTATACTGTACTCACTGAGGTTGGAAATAAATGTTGTTTAAACTAACAGTGTCCTGGTGGAGACCCTGGAACACTTTCTTCTAGAATGCCCAGAGTATCAGTCTAAAAGAATGAGATTTACTGGGAGTATAATGAGGAAGTGGGATGGGAGAATGAAGGACATGTGGTTAGGGGAAGACTCAAAGGAGAGGGTTAATATGCTAATCGGAGAGATTGGGAAGGATGGGGCAAGGGATGTCATCAAGCAGTTCGTTTCCGAGTGTTGGGAGGAGAGGAGAAGCGTAGGAATAGTGAGGCAGTTGGGAGTACAACGGGTAACCATGGCCTTCTCGTCCGAGAACAGCGACAAATCAGCGGCTGGCCAAAGTGTTATTATTGTCATTATTATGGTTATTGATGTTGTAAGCCAATTAACACTAACGCCTGACTGTATTTTCCAGTACAGGTTTATTGGTTGTTGATGTGGTAGGTCAATTAACACTAACGCCTGACTGTATTTCCCTGTACAGGTATATTGGTTGTTGATGTGGTCGGCCAATTAACACTAACGCCTGACTGTATTTCCCTGTACAGGTATATTGGTTGTTGATGTGGTCGGCCAATTAACACTAACGCCTGACTGTATTTCCCTGTACAGGTATATTGGTTGCTCATGTGGTAGGCTAATTAACACTAACGCCTGACTGTATTTCCCTGTACAGGTATATTGGTTGCTCATGTGGTAGGCTAATTAACACTAACGCCTGACTGTATTTCCCTGTACAGGTATATTGGTTGCTAATGTTGTAGGCCAATTAACACTAACTCCTGGCTGTATTTCCCTGTACAGGTATATTGGTTGCTCATGTGGTAGGCCAATTAACACTAACTCCTGGCTGTATTTCCCTGTACAAGCTTATTGGGTGTTGATGTTGTAGGCCAATTAACACTAACTCCTGGCTGTATTTCCCTGTACAGGTATATTGGTTGCTCATGTGGTAGGCTAATTAACACAAACGCCTGACTGTATTTCCCTGTACAGGTATATTGGTTGCTCATGTTGTAGGCCAATTAACACTAACTCCTGGCTGTATTTCCCTGTACAAGCTTATTGGGTGTTGATGTGATAGGCCAATTAACACTAACGCCTGACTGTATTTCCCTGTAGAAGCTTTTTGGTTGTTGAGGTGGTGGGCTAATTAACACCAACGCCTGACTGTATTTCCCTGTACAGGCTTATTGGTTGTTGATGTTGTAGGCCAATTAACACTTACGCCTCACTGTATTTTCTTGTACATGCTTAATGGTTGCTCATGTGGTACGTCAATTAACACTAACGCCTGACTGTATTTTCCAGTACAGGCTTATTGGTTGTTGATGAGGTAGGCAAATTAACACTAACGCATGACTGTATTTCCCTGTACAGGTATATTGGTTGTTGATGTGGTACGCCAATTAACACTAACGCCTGACTGTATTTCTCTGCACAAGCTTATTGGTTGTTGATGTTGTAGGCCAATTAATACTAACGCCTCACTGTATTTTCCTGTACATGCTTAATGGTTGCTCATGTGGTACGTCAATTAACACTAACGCCTGACTGTATTTTCCAGTACAGGCTTATTGGTTGTTGATGAGGTAGGCAAATTAACACTAACGCGTGACTGTATTTCTCTGTACAGGCTTGTTGGTTGTTGATGTGGTACGTCAATTAACACTAACTCCTGACTGTATTTCCCTGTACAGGCTTATTGGTTGTTGATGTGGTAGGCCAATTAACACTAACGCCTGACTGTATTTCACTGTACAGGCTTATTGGTTGCTCATGTGGTAGGCTAATTAACACTAACGCCTGACTGTATTTCCCTGTACAGGTATATTGGTTGCTCATGTGGTAGGCTAATTAACACTAACGCCTGACCGTATTTCCCTGTACAGGTATATTGGTTGCTCATGTGGTAGGCCAATTAACACTAACGCCTGACTGTATTTCCCTGTACAGGTATATTGGTTGCTCATGTGGTAGGCCAATTAACACTAACGCCTGACTGTATTTCCCTGTACAGGTATATTGGTTGCTCACGTGGTAGGCTAATTAACACTAACGCCTGACTGTATTTCCCTGTACAGGTATATTGGTTGCTCATGTGGTAGGCCAATTAACACTAACGCCTGACTGTATTTCCCTGTACAGGTATATTTGTTGCTCATGTGGTAGGCCAATTAACACTAACGCCTGACTGTATTTCCCTGTACAGGTATATTGGTTGCTCATGTGGTAGGCTAATTAACACTAACGCCTGACTGTATTTCCCTGTACAGGTATATTGGTTGCTCATGTGGTAGGCTAATTAACACTAACGCCTGACTGTATTTCCCTGTACAGGTATATTGGTTGCTCATGTGGTAGGCTAATTAACACTAACGCCTGACTGTATTTCCCTGTACAGGTATATTGGTTGCTCATGTGGTAGGCCAATTAACACTAACGCCTGACTGTATTTCACTGTACAGGCTTATTGGTTGCTCATGTGGTAGGCTAATTAACACTAACGCCTGACTGTATTTCCCTGTACAGGTATATTGGTTGCTCATGTGGTAGGCCAATTAACACTAACGCCTGACTGTATTTCCCTGTACAGGTATATTGGTTGCTCATGTGGTAGGCCAATTAACACTAACGCCTGACTGTATTTCCCTGTACAGGTATATTGGTTGCTCATGTGGTAGGCCAATTAACAATAACGCCTGACTGTATTTCCCTGTACAGGTATATTGGTTGCTCATGTGGTAGGCTAATTAACACTAACGCCTGACTGTATTTCCCTGTACAGGTATATTGGTTGCTCATGTGGTAGGCCAATTAACACTAACGCCTGACTGTATTTCCCTGTACAGGTATATTGGTTGCTCATGTGGTGGGCTAATTAACACTAACGCCTGACTGTGTTTCCCTGTACAGGTATATTGGTTGCTCATGTGGTAGGCTAATTAACACTAACGCCTGACTGTATTTCCCTGTACAGGTATATTGGTTGCTCATGTGGTAGGTCAATTAACACTAACTCTTGGCTGTATTTCCCTGTACAAGCTTATTGGGTGTTGATGTGGTAGGCCAATTAACACTAACTCTTGGCTGTATTTCCCTGTACAAGCTTATTGGGTGTTGATGTGGTAGGCCAATTAACACCAACGCCTGACTGTATTTCCCTGTACAGGCTTATTGGTTGTTGATGTTGTAGGCCAATTAACACTAACGCCTGACCTGTATTTCCCTGTACAGGTTTATTGGTTGTTGATGTTGTAGGCCAATTAACACTAACGCCTCACTGTATTTCCCTGTACATGCTTAATGGTTGCTGATGTGGGGAACCAAATAACGCTTACGCGTGACTGTATTTCTCTGTACAGGCTTGTTGGTTGTTGATGCGGTAGGCCGATTAACACTAACGCGTGACTGTATTTCTCTGTACAGGCTTGTTGGTTGTTGATGTGGTAGGCCGATTAAGACTAACGCGTGACTGTATTTCTCTGTACAGGCTTGTTGGTTGTTGATGTGGTAGGCCAATTAACACCAACGCCTGACTGTATTTCCCTGTACAGGCTTATTGGTTGTTGATGTTGTAGGCCAATTAACACTAACGCCTCACTGTATTTCCCTGTACATGCTTAATGGTTGCTGATGTGGGAAACCAAATAACGCTTTCGCGTGACTGTATTTCTCTGTACAGGCTTGTTGGTTGTTGATGTGGTAGGCCGATTAACACTAACGCGTGACTGTATTTCTCTGTACAGGCTTGTTGGTTGTTGATGTGGTAGGCCGATTAACACTAACGCGTGACTGTATTTCTCTGTACAGGCTTATTGGTTGCTGATGTGGTACGTCAATTAACACTAACACCTGACTGTATTTCACTGTACAGGCATATTGGTTGCTCATGTGGTAGGTCAATTAACACTAACTCTTGGCTGTATTTCCCTGTACAAGCTTATTGGGTGTTGATGTGGTAGGCCAATTAACACTAACGCCTGACTGTATTTTCCAGTACAGGTTTATTGGCTGTTGGTTTTGTAAGCCATTTAACTCTAACGCCTGACTGTATTTCCCTGTACAGGTTTATGGGTTGTTGATGTGATAGGCCAATTAACACTAATGCCTGACTGTATTTTCCTGTATAGGCTTATTGGTTGTTGATGTTGTAGGCCAATTAACACTAACACCTGACTGCATTTCCCTGTACAGGTATATTGGTTGCTCATGTGGTAGGCTAATTAACACTAACGCCTGACTGTATTTCCCTGTACAGGTTTATGGGTTGTTGATGTGATAGGCCAATTAACACTAATGCCTGACTGTATTTTCCTGTATAGGCTTATTGGTTGTTGATGTGGTCGGCCAATTAACACTAACGCCTGACTGTATTTCCCTGTACAGGTATATTGGTTGCTCATGTGGTAGGCTAATTAACACTAACGCCTGACTGTATTTCCCTGTACAGGTATATTGGTTGCTCATGTTGTAGGCCAATTAACACTAACTCCTGGCTGTATTTCCCTGTACAAGCTTATTGGGTGTTGATGTGGTAGGCCAATTAACACTAACGCCTGACTGTATTTCCCTGTACAGGTATATTGGTTGCTCATGTGGTAGGCTAATTAACACTAACGCCTGACTGTATTTCCCTGTACAGGTATATTGGTTGCTCATGTGGTAGGCTAATTAACACTAACGCCTGACTGTATTTCCCTGTACAGGTTTATGGGTTGTTGATGTGATAGGCCAATTAACACTAATGCCTGACTGTATTTTCCTGTATAGGCTTATTGGTTGTTGATGTTGTAGGCCAATTAACACTAACACCTGACTGCATTTCCCTGTACAGGTATATTGGTTGCTCATGTGGTAGGCTAATTAACACTAACGCCTGACTGTATTTCCCTGTACAGGTTTATGGGTTGTTGATGTGATAGGCCAATTAACACTAATGCCTGACTGTATTTTCCTGTATAGGCTTATTGGTTGTTGATGTGGTCGGCCAATTAACACTAACGCCTGACTGTATTTCCCTGTACAGGTATAGTGGTTGCTCATGTGGTAGGCTAATTAACACTAACGCCTGACTGTATTTCCCTGTACAGGTATATTGGTTGCTCATGTTGTAGGCCAATTAACACTAACTCCTGGCTGTATTTCCCTGTACAAGCTTATTGGGTGTTGATGTGGTAGGCCAATTAACACTAACTCTTGGCTGTATTTCCCTGTACAAGCTTATTGGGTGTTGATGTGGTAGGCCAATTAACACCAACGCCTGACTGTATTTCCCTGTACAGGCTTATTGGTTGTTGATGTTGCAGGCCAATTAACACTAACGCCTGACTGTATTTCCCTGTACAGGTTTATTGGTTGTTGATGTTGTAGGCCAATTAACACTAACGCCTCACTGTATTTCCCTGTACATGCTTAATGGTTGCTGATGTGGGAAACCAAATAACGCTTACGCGTGACTGTATTTCTCTGTACAGGCTTGTTGGTTGTTGATGCGGTAGGCCGATTAACACTAACGCGTGACTGTATTTCTCTGTACAGGCTTGTTGGTTGTTGATGTGGTAGGCCGATTAAGACTAACGCGTGACTGTATTTCTCTGTACAGGCTTGTTGGTTGTTGATGTGGTAGGCCAATTAACACCAACGCCTGACTGTATTTCCCTGTACAGGCTTATTGGTTGTTGATGTTGTAGGCCAATTAACACTAACGCCTCACTGTATTTCCCTGTACATGATTAATGGTTGCTGATGTGGGAAACCAAATAACGCTTACGCGTGACTGTATTTCTCTGTACAGGCTTGTTGGTTGTTGATTTTATAGGCCGATTAACACTAACGCGTGACTGTATTTCTCTGTACAGGCTTGTTGGTTGTTGATGTGGTAGGCCGATTAACACTAACGCGGGACTGTATTTCTCTGTACAGGCTTATTGGTTGCTGATGTGGTACGTCAATTAACACTAACACCTGACTGTATTTCACTGTACAGGCTTATTGGTTGCTCATGTGGTAGGTCAATTAACACTAACTCTTGCCTGTATTTCCCTGTACAAGCTTATTGGGTGTTGATGTGGTAGGCCAATTAACACTAACGCCTGACTGTATTTTCCAGTACAGGTTTATTGGCTGTTGGTGTTGTAAGCCATTTAACTCTAACGCCTGACTGTATTTCCCTGTACAGGTTTATGGGTTGTTGATGTGATAGGCCAATTAACACTAATGCCTGACTGTATTTTCCTGTATAGGCTTATTGGTTGTTGATGTTGTAGGCCAATTAACACTAACACCTGACTGCATTTCCCTGTACAGGTATATTGGTTGCTCATGTGGTGGGCTAATTAACACTAACGCCTGACTGTATTTCCCTGTACAGGTTTATGGGTTGTTGATGTGATAGGCCAATTAACACTAATGCCTGACTGTATTTTCCTGTATAGGCTTATTGGTTGTTGATGTGGTCGGCCAATTAACACTAACGCCTGACTGTATTTCCCTGTACAGGTATATGGTTGCTCATGTGGTAGGCTAATTAACACTAACGCCTGACTGTATTTCCCTGTACAGGTATATTGGTTGCTCATGTTGTAGGCCAATTAACACTAACTCCTGGCTGTGTTTCCCTGTACAAGCTTATTGGGTGTTGATGTGATAGGCCAATTAACACTAACGCCTGACTGTATTTCCCTGTAGAAGCTTTTTGGTTGTTGAGGTGGTAGGCTAATTAACACCAACGCCTGACTGTATTTCCCTGTACAGGTTTATTGGTTGTTGATGTTGTAGGCCAATTAACACTAACGCCTCACTGTATTTCCCTGTACATGCTTAATGGTTGCTGATGTGGGAAACCAAATAACGCTTACGCGTGACTGTATTTCTCTGTACAGGCTTGTTGGTTGTTGGTGTGGTAGGCCGATTAACACTAACGCGTGATTGTATTTCTCTGTACAGGCTTGTTGGTTGTTGATGTGGTAGGCCGATTGAGACTAACGCGTGACTGTATTTCTCTGTACAGGCTTGTTGGTTGTTGATGTGGTAGGCCAATTAACACTAACGCCTGACTGTATTTCCCTGTACAGGTTTTTTGGTTGTTGATGTTGTAGGCCATTTAACACTAGTGCTTGATGACTCTATTTCCCATTACAGGCTTATTGGTTGTTGATGTGTATAATTCTAGGAGGAGTGGATAAAGGACTGCTATAATTCTAGGAGTAGGGGATGAAGGATTTCTATAATTCTAGGAGTAGGGGATAAAGGACTGCTATAATCCTAGGAGTAGGGGATGAAGTACTGCTATAATTCTAGGAGTAGGGGATGAAGGACTGCTATAATCATAGGAGTAGGGGATGAAGTACTGCTATAATTCTAGGAATAGGGAATGAAGGACTGCTATAATCCTAGGAGTAGGGGATGAAGGACTGCTATAATTCTAGGAGTAGTGGATGAAGGACTGCTATAATCCTAGGAGTAGGGGATGAAGGACTGCTATAATTCTAGGGGTAGGGGATGAAGGACTGCTATAATTCTAGGAGTAGGGAATGAAGGACTGCTATAATTCTAGGAGTAGGGGATGAAGGACTGCTATAATTCTAGGGGTAGGGGTTAAAGGACTGCTATAATCCTAGGAATAGGAGATGAAGGACTGCTATAATTCTATGGGGTAGGGGTTAAAGGACTGCTATAATCCTGGGAGTAGTGGATGAAGGACTTCTATAATTCTAGGAGTAGGGGATGAAGGACTGCTATAATTCTAGGAGTAGGGGATGAAGGACTGCTATAATTCTAGAAGTAGGGGTTAAAGGACTGCTATAATCCTAGGAGTAGGGGATGAAGTACTGCTATAATTCTAGGAGTAGTGGATGAAGGATTGCTATAATTCTAGGAGTAGGGTATGAAGGACTGCTATAATTCTAGGAGTAGGGGATGAAGAATTTCTATAATTCTAGGAGTAGGGGATAAAGGACTGCTATAATCCTAGGAGTAGGGGGTGAAGTACTGCTATAATTCGGGGAGTAGGGGATGAAGGACTGCTATAATCATAGGAGTAGGGGATGAAGTACTGCTATAATTCTAGGAATAGGGAATGAAGGACTGCTATAATCCTAGGAGTAGGGGATGAAGGACTGCTATAATTCTAGGAGTAGTGGATGAAGGACTGCTATAATCCTAGGAGTAGGGGATGAAGGACTGCTATAATTCTAGGGGTAGGGGATGAAGGACTGCTATAATTCTAGGAGTAGGGAATGAAGGACTGCTATAATTCTAGGAGTAGGGGATGAAGGACTGCTATAATCCTAGGAGTAGGGGATGAAGTACTGCTATAATTCTAGGAATAGGGAATGAAGGACTGCTATAATCCTAGGAGTAGGGGATGAAGGACTGCTTTAATTCTAGGAGTAGTGGATGAAGAACTGCTATAATCCTAGGAGTAGGGGATGAAGGACTGCTATATTTCTAGGGGTAGGGGTTAAAGGACTGCTATAATCCTAGGAGTAGGGGGATGAAGAACTGCTATAATTCTAGGGGTAGGGGTTAAAGGACTGCTATAATCCTAGGAGTAGGGGATGAAGGACTGTTATAATTCTAGGGGTAGGTCTTAAAGGACTGCTATAATCCTAGGAATAGGAGATGAAGGACTGCTATAATTCTAGGGGTAGGGGATGAAGGACTGCTATAATTCTAGGAGTAGGGGATGAAGGACTGCTATAATTCTAGGAGTAGGGGATAAAGGACTGCTATAATCCTAGGAGTAGGGGATGAAGTACTGCTATAATTCTAGGAATAGGGAATGAAGGACTGCTATAATCCTAGGAGTAGGGGATGAAGGACTGCTATAATTCAAGGAGTAGTGGATGAAGGACTGCTACAATCCTAGGAGTAGGGGATGAAGGACTGCTATAATTCTAGGAGTAGGGGTTAAAGGACTGCTATAATCCTAGGAGTAGGGGCTGAAGGACTGCTATAATTCTAGGGGTAGGGGTTAAAGGACTGCTATAATCCTAGGAATAGGAGATGAAGGACTGCTATAATTCTACGGGGTAGGGGTTAAAGGACTGCTATAATCCTGGAAGTAGTGGATGAAGGACTTCTATAATTCTAGGAGTAGGGGATGAAGGACTGCTATAATTCTAGGAGTAGGGGATGAAGGACTAATATAATTCTAGAAGTAGGGGTTAAAGGACTGCTATAATCCTAGGAGTAGGGGATGAAGTACTGCTATAATTCTAGGAGTAGTGGATGAAGGATTGCTATAATTCTAGGAGTAGGGTATGAAGGACTGCTATAATTCTAGGAGTAGGGGATGAAGGACTGCTATAATTCTAGAAGTAGGAGTTAAAACTGTGCTATAATCCTAGGAATAGGGGATAAAGGACTGGTATAAATCTAGGGGTAGGGGATGAAGGATTGCTATAATTCTAGGAGTAGGTAATGAAGGACTGCTATAATTCTAGGAGTAGGGGATGAAGGACTGCTATGATTCTAGAAGTAGGGGTTAAAGGACTGCTATAATCCTAGGAGTAGGGGATGAAGTACTGCTATAATTCTAGGAATAGGGATTGAAGGACTGCTATAATTCTAGGAGTAGGGGATGAAGGACTGCTATAATTCTAGGGGTAGGGGATAAAGGACTGCTATAATTCTAGGAGTAGGGGATGAAGGACTACTATAATTCTAGGAATAGGGAATGAAGGACTGCTATAATCCTAGGAGTAGGGGATGAAGGACTGCTATAATTCTAGGGGTAGGGGATAAAGGACTGCTATAATTCTAGGAGTAGGTGATGAAGTACTGCTATAATTCTAGGAGTAGTGGATGAAGGACTGCTATAATTCTAGGAGTAGTGGATGAAGGACTGCTATAATCCTAGGAATAGGGAATGAAGGACTGCTATAATTCTAGGAGTAGTGGATGAAGGACTGCTATAATCCTAGGAGTAGGGGATGAAGTACTGCTATAATTCTAGGAGTAGTGAATGAAGGACTGCTATAATTCTAGGAGTAGTGGATAAAGGACTGCTATAATCCTAGGAGTAGGGGATGAAGGACTGCTATAATTCTAGGAATAGGGAATTAAGGACTGCTATAATCCTAGGAGTAGGGGATGAAGGACTGTTATAATTCTAGGAGTAGTGGATGAAGGTCTGCTATAATCCTAGGAGTAGGGGATGAAGGACTGCTATAATTCTAGGGGTAGGGGATGAAGGACTGCTATAATTCTAGGAGTAGGGAATGAAGGACTGCTATAATTCTAGGAGTAGGGGATGAAGGACTGCTATAATCCTAGGAGTAGGGGATGAAGTACTGCTATTATTCTAGGAATAGGGAATGAAGGACTGCTATAATCCTAGGAGTAGGGGATGAAGGACTGCTATAATTCTAGGAGTAGTGGATGAAGGACTGCTATAATCCTAGGAGTAGGGGATGAAGGACTGCTATAATTCTAGGGTAAGGGTTAAAGGACTGCTATAATCCTAGGAGTAGGGGATGAGGGACTGCTATAATTCTAGGGGTAGGGGTTAAAGGACTGCTATAATCCTAGGAGTAGGGGATGAGGGACTGCTATAATTCTAGGGGTAGGGGATTAAGGACTGCTATAATTCTAGGAGTAGGGGATGAAGGACTGCTATAATTCTAGGAGTAGTTGATAAAGGACTGCTATAATCCTAGGAGTAGGGGATGAAGTACTGCTATAATTCTAGGAATAGGGAATGAAGGACTGCTATAATCCTAGGAGTAGGGGATGAAGGACTGCTATAATTCTAGGAGTAGTGGATGAAGGACTGCTATAATCCTAGGAGTAGGGGTTGAAGGACTGCTATAATTTTAGGGGTAGGGGTTAAAGGACTGCTATAATCCTAGGAATAGGAGATGAAGGACTGCTATAATTCTAGGGGTAGGGGATGAAGGACTGCTATAATTCTAGGAATAGGAGATGAAGGACTGCTATAATTCTAGGGGTAGGGGATGAAGGACTGCTATAATTCTTGGAGTAGGGAATGAAGGACTGCTATAATTCTAGGAGTAGGGAATGAAGGACTGCTATAATTCTAGGAGTAGGGGATGAAGGATTGCTATAATTCTAGGGATAGGGGATGAAGGACTGCTATAATTCTAGGAGTAGGGGATGAAGGGCTGCTATAATTCTAGGGGTAGGGGATAAAGGACTGCTATAATTCTAGGAGTAGGGGATGAAGGACTGCTATAATTCTAAGGGTAGGGGATAAAGGACTGCTATAATCCTAGGAGTAGGGGATGAAGGACTGCTATAATTCTAGGAGTAGGGAATGAAGGACTGCCATAATTCTAGGAGTAGGGAATGAAGGACTGCTATAATTCTAGGAGTAGGGTATGAAGGACTGCTATAATTCAAAGTACAGGCAATGAAGGACTGTTATAATTCTAGGAGTAGGGGATGAAGGACTGCTATAATTCTAGGAGTAGGGGATAAAGGACTGCTGTAACTCTAAGAGTAGGGGATGAAGGACTGCTATAATTCTAAGTATAGGCAATGAAGGACTGCTATAATTCTAGGAGTAGGGGATGAAGGACTGCTATAATTCTAGGAGTAGGGGATAAAGGACTGCTATAACTCTAAGAGTAGGGGATGAAGGACTGCTATAATTCTAGGAGTAGGGAATGAAGGACTGCTATGATTCTAGGAGTTGGGGATGAAGTACTGCTATAATTCTAGGAGTAGGGATTGAAGGACTGCTATAATTCTAGGAGTTGGAGATGAAGGACTGCTATAATTTTAGGAGTAGGGGATGAAGGACTGCTATAACTCTAGGAGTAGGGGATGAAGAACAGCTTGGGGCGATTTTCCTAAGAAAACGAGGTTTTTTCACATAGAATAACAATTATCCAACAAAATAAAGTACATTTGCAGTGATTTCACATACTCCTATCACACTAATTCGACCCTATGACTCTCCGTGACACCTTATTAATGTGCAGCATGGTGGCGAAATGGAGATATGTACCCAGAATAACAACATTCGATCCAGTGGACAAGTTGGGGAGTGTGGTCTATGTACAAAAGAGGATTTTGACCCAGAAATCCAACCATATAAATAAGTTTCGCCATTCATTTGGGGGAGGGGGGGGGGGGAATTAGTTTAAGGGCATTTGTCGATCCCATTTGTGTAATTCTAAGAAGTTACTGAAGAGATGAGAGAATTTCGATTTAAATAAATGGTTGTCGAGTCATTTGCGGTAATTAGATTGTCTTTTATACAAACGTACGCGCCTCTTATTTGAAAAAGGGAAGCTTTTGGGGGAATCCGAGTCCGTTTCGGTATTCCTTTGGGTGCGTTTTCTTGGTGATTTCTAGTGATTGTCGGGACTATGTGGGTAATTAGACTTTCTCCTTTTTCAATCGAAAGTACCTTTTAGGGTCTCCTGGTCCTGTTGTGGGCCACCGGGTCACATAACAACTACGCATCATCATAGAAACCAAGATTCGGCCTCTTTATACAAAATGGACGGCGGAAATACGTGTTACACTAACAACACAAAACACGCATGCGCACTGACACCACCCATCACATCGGCCGTCACCATACCAATCACATCACCCGTCATCATAACAGTGACTTCACAACATGTCCACACCAAGGAGTTACCGTGACAATCACGTGATACCCTTAATGCAATGACGTCACATGAGATCCACCGGAGGAGAACCACCTGGTGGGGCATGAAGGGGTACATGTCCCATTACTAAAGTACTTAGATCGCGGTATTTCGGAGGTGACTTTACAGTACTTGTATCACGATATTTCGGGGGTGATTTTACAGTACTTTGATCACGATATTTCGGAGGTGATTTCACAGTACTTAGATCGCGATATTTCGGAGGTGATATTACAGTACTTAGATCGCGATATTTCGGAACAGATTTTACAGGACTTGGATCGCGATATTTTGGTGAATTTTGCAGTACTTAGTTAGCTATATTTCGGAGGTGACTTTACTATACTAAGATCGCGATATTTCGGAGGTGGTTTTGCAATACTTAAATCGAGATATTTCGGAGGTGGTTTTACAATACTAATATCGCGATATTTCGGGGGTGGTTTTACAATACTTTAATCGTGATATTTCGGAGGTGATTTTACAATACTAATATCGCGATATTTCGGAGGTAAATTTTACAATAATTTGATCCTGATATTTCGGAGGTAATTTTAAAGTACTTAACTCGCGATATTTTGGAGGTGATTTTACAATTCTTAAATCATGATATTTCGGAGGTGGTTTTACAATACTTAAATCATGATATTTCGGAGGTGATTTTACCATAAATGTCTGTGAATCGTGAGGCCGGAATAGATAAATGTCTGTGAGTTATGTAGCGGCAGGTGTAGGGAGGGTTAAATATGAACTAGAAAGAACAGGTCACTTATAGCATCCATAGAATAGGGAGACTAAATTAAAAAGAGAGGGCACAACCAAGAAAAATAATGGACTGCTTAATGATGACGTAACGAGATGTGCAAAAAGAGGAGGAGGCACAAAATTGGATGTTTGAAGAAATAATGTTGTCAATAGGGCTGTCACGTTTTTTTAATTTAGGAATCGATTAATCGTCGCAAATAATCGATGATAATCGATTGATCGTACCTAGATGACCCCCCCTCTCCCTCTCTTTGGAGTCGATAAAAATGAAGTTCAAGTCAGTTGACGTACCTCAAGTAAACAACGAAGACGATCCTCTTTTAATTACATTCAAAGCTTTGATGTTCTGAACTTTTGAACCGTCAGTGTTATAATCAAGACCGGTCGGCAGTTGCGAACTTCTCAACTGCCGGCCGGTCTTGATTATTACACTGACGGTTCAAAAGTTCAGAACATCAAAGCGTTGATGAATGTACCTGAAAGACAAATGCTTCCCACAGTTTATTGAGGTTTAACATCGATGTTCTTAACTCTTTACCTATAGAAACAATATTTTTATCATCATTTTTCTTTTAGTTATTAAACGTCTAAAACGGGATACAATTTACCGATTATTCGACAACGAAAAATATTAATCGATTTCGCCATGACCGATTAACAATCGATTAATCGATTAATCGTGACAGCCCTAGTTGGCAATACTGATTTGATTGTATTATAAGGGCAATGTTCGACCTATATTTTGTCCGCATGTACGGGGAAAAATAAAAAAAAAATTATATATATAGAACATGCTATGTTTATTCACTATTCTGTCCCTAGTGAAATAATTTATAACTCATGCCATTCATAATTACTAAACCACGATTTGAAGAGTAGGAATCAGACTTCTCCATGAGATGCCTTGGGTAGTTCCAATTTACTGCCGTTTACTCTTGGAATGGCCCCTAAATAAAGCGCTAGTTCAGTGTAACCCCCCACCCACTGGGAAGGGAGGGGGGGGGGGAGAACTACTTTCTATTGAATCGATTCTATTCCGACATTTTTTTCCAGTTGCATACCGACGTCTTCCGGTTCAATTCGGAATTTAAAAACTTAATTTAAAAAAAAATGAGCTGATTTAGGAAAGTTATATAACGTTTATTGTGTTATTTACTTGTGGATTCTTACCTCGACTAACCATCGAAACTACGAAATACAAAGCTGAGACAAGAATTGCCAGGACATGCCGCTTCAAACCGACAATAAAATTTTGTGTACAAATCCTGTTGGCGGAATAGGGCCGACGATTCAATTTTTCACTCTCTGAGTTTACCTCAACAAAGCGTCTTATGCCGATCAATGTAACGCGTGCGGAGAGATATATTCGTCGTCTGTATTATCCAAAATGGTTGACAGCAAAAACGTTCAGTTGTCGGATAAAATCTGATGAGATAAATACAGATTATCATGATTTGTATCAGATTCGAGGTGGTTATTTATTTATTTATTGGTGTTTAAGGTCACATATTTCTGCACAATGGCTAATCGTGACCACGACTGTTTTACGGGTGGAGGAAGCCGGAGCACCCGGAGAGAACCACCGAGCACCGTCGAGCAACTGTCAGCTCCCTAACATTTTAACTCCACACAAGCAGAGTTAGCATTGGTTGAAGACAGGTGCACCATCGACGTGCAGTACGCCTTAGTGCACAGCGTCACCGTGCCCCCACGTGGGCAATGGAGGTGAAGTGTCTTGCCCAAGGACACAACGCGGTTGCCGCAGGTGGGATTCGAACCGAGGACCTCTAGGCTTGCAGCCTGCACCTCTACCTACTGAGCCACCGAGCCCACATTCGAGGTGGTGTCCAGAATGGGATCTCGACGAGCCGGCTTTGCCGGCGAGTTGTGATCCCATTTTTGGACACCACCGAGAATCTGATACAAATCACAGGACGTGCACATTATCATGATAATTCATTTATCTAACAATTCTGTCACATAAACAGATTAAATCTTAACCCTTTACCCAACGTAACGCTCAAAACCGGCCAATGTTATTCTTTCTAAAAAAATCGCCAGTTAATTTCCAATATTTTTTCATTTTTTGTCTCAAAAAAACCTTATGAACCCTCGTTGGAACGAGCTCGTCGAGCTCATTCCGATGACTGGTCATAACCTATGTTTTTGAGACAAAAAATGAAAAAAAATTAGTTATTCAAGAACTTTTTTCGCAAGTGTCGTCTGCTTTTCATGTTAGGTAAGGGTTAAATTATTTTAAAATATTTTTGGGACATAATGTTCGGTCGATAACGGAAACGCACATAGAATGTATCCATGCGCCTGTTATGATAGCCCGTAGCGCTAACGGAAACGAGTCGTCTATATGATACGGAATCAGAATGATTCGTCTATATGATACGGAATCGAAACACATTATGTGATACGTACCGTTTCTCGTGGTTTTCAGGCCAAAATCTATATGATTGTTAGATAATTATTCTGAAAAAGGGCCCAGCTCCCCACTGATCACTACGATTCTGATGCACTACGAATATGGTGCATATGTTGGGTACAAGTGGCTGGTTGGCTGCTGTACAGAATGAATATTGAATAAAAGCTGAAATAATGATTTACCAAAAGGGTCTGACAAAATCCAAAAATTAATGTTTTTTGGGTGATTAGTTGTTGTATGAATTTGTGCTTCATCAACAATGTCATATTTCTTCTTGCAGTAATAGCATCTGAATTTATTCTGGAATGTATGAAGAGTAATAATATTTCAGGAGGTGGCTTAAATTTCGATTATCTACGATAAACCCGATAAATATTTTTCAATTTCACAGTGTATTCGGGTAAATTAAAGTGACACCTGGCATTAAGCAAGGCAATGTAAAAATAGCTCAGTTTATATTCCTATGTCACAAAAGAGAATAAACAAACTGGTAGCGTCAGGGCAATTTCGGCATGATCCACGAACTTTGGTATAGACGACAGTCTTACAATTAAACTACGTAAATACAGAACGTAAACAAACGTAAACAAAACGCGATAAACAATATACAATATAAACATTAACCCTTTACCAAAGGTAACGGCCAAAACCGGCCAGCGCTATTCTCAAAAATCGCCAATTACTTTTCATTATTTTTTTATTTTTTGTCTCAAAAACATAGGTTATGACCCCTCGTTGGAACGAGCTCGTGGAGCTCGTTCCAACGAGGGGTCATAACCTATGTTTTTGAGACAAAAAATGAAAAACATTAGTTATTCAAGATTTTCTTTTTGCAAGTGTCGTCTGCTTTCCATGTTAAGTAAAGGGTTAAATTCCAAATGACAAAAGTGCGATTAATATCGATTTTTGCACATATCGTCGCCTGTGTTCTAGAATGTTCTATGTCCCCTATGGGACTATGTATTATCTCCACTAGGGGACATAGAACATTCTAGCACTCAGGCGAAGGTATGTAGCCATGAAATGGGAGACCTATTTGGTTCTTTATTCGTAATTCAGTTTTAAATTCCAACACCGAGCTGCATGGGGTGCGAAAATGTATCCCATTTTGCCAAGGACAAATGGGCATGTAGATCTGACGGTAACAAAACCATCTGATACAGTTCGGCAGCTTTTTATGACTGTTTCCCTATAAAAGTGTTACATCGACCTAGACAAGCTGGCGATACGTGTATACATGTTCATTGATGATCATGCTATAGCCAAAACATGTAAAAATAGCTCCAGGTTGTTCTTGGATGTGATTTAACTAACATACCAGTGGGCAGACCGATTGAATGTTTGACTGGGATAGCTGACAGATGAGCTATCATTTCTCCAGCAACTTTGAACTTGTGGCTTTGGTTTCACATCATTTTAGAGTTTTCGTAAGGCTTGTAGTTTGGCTGTACATATAAAGGCACCAACGCCTTGATATTACCTCCGTAAATGCCAGTTTTGCCACACAGTACGCAAAAAGAAAGAGACGGTTTGATTCGGCTCGATCTGAAGATAAGTGAATTGGAGTCGGTGATTTTTAAAGCAGAGTAAAGCGGAATCCTGCATTTAGTGAACTCGGGAGGGCGGTGGCGTTGCTGTAGCCGGCTCTCGTCAGATCAGCGAATTTAAGCAATGTCGATCCCGGCTAGTCCTTGGATGAGTGACCGTCTTAGCGATCAATTCGAACTCCCGCGTTGTGTCCTTGGGCAAGACACTTAACCACGATTGTCCACATTGGGACACGATGACGCCGTGTACTAAGCGTACTGCACGTGGATGGTGCGCATGTCTTCAACCAATCTAATCCTGCCTGTGCTGCAGTGCGGAGTTACGATGCTGGAAAGCTGGCAGCTGCTCGTCGTTACTCGGTGGTTCTCTCCAGGTACTTCGGCTTCCTCCACCAGTAAAACTGTCACGGCCATGATTAGCCATTGTGCATAAATATGTGACCATAAACACCAATAAATAATAATAATAATATGACGTTAGGTTCCAAACACTAATTACAGGAATAATTATCAAAAAATTTAATTCTCTACCCGTAAAACTGTCACCGACACGATATGACCTTGGCTGTTAAAGTGTCGTTAAACCCAAATTAATAAATAAATAAATAAATAAATAAATAAATAAATAAATAAATAAATTTCGTGAACTGGAGTTTACACGTGGTGTCACTTTAATACGTATTATAGGGTTATTTTCCTTCTGTTTTTCTCCTTGATATGACATCGAAGTAGTATCGATGAAGCAACGCCGAAAGTTTACACAAATGCTTTCCTCCGTTGACCATAACATAAACACATTAAAGCAGCAATCGATATTTTTGCAAGGAAAACGAAGTGATCATCGACATTCGAGCATGGAATTCGGTACACGGGTAGACCGAGCAGGTATATAGAGAATAAACGTTTTAAGTTTTCAAGTAGAAAAATTATTCTACGAGTAGGATTAAGATAAAAAACCGACGAGCCTCTGGCGAGTCGGTTTCATTCTTAATTCTACGAGTATAATATTTTTTTTATTTGAAAACACTATACGTTTATTTTGTTTATCCCATAAATCTTCAGCAGGGCAGTCGCGGATAAATCGTGCTATAATTAGCTGCAAAACACAGCGAGAAGTGAGGAGCACATTGGTCCAATTCGCTCGACCAGCAAAATTGGCAAAAATCAACAAAGCGCAGTAATATATTTCTGTCTTAAAATAATTCCCCTACAAACTTGAGCTAAGCTTGCAAAAATACTTTATTACATGAGCAGTCGGTGGTGTTTTCTACTGGCATTGTGTAATACTTTCAAAAAGATTTAAAGAAATCAACAATCGAACTATTAATTGTGCTAGACAAATGTGGTAGAGGCCAGAAGTTAATAGGTCCGTCGCTACTAGAGGAATAAATTCTTTCAGTGTTAAACCTATGGGGAAAATTTATCACCCTACTAGGTGAATAAATAAAAAAAAAAAAACACCCAAGGCCTTTATTGTTCAAAGAATCGGCAATTGATGGGATGGAATTTAAAATCCGCTAAATATCTGCTTACCATCTTCGCTGATTGCTGTTGGAAAACCTTTCCTCGGCGATCAGTTTTAGCAGCAACAGGCCTGCGACGTCACATTAAAAGCAACGATAGGTAGCGCACTGGAGTAATTTTCTGGAAGTGAACTGGAAACAAGTGGGAACAGTGTCGATGCAATGGAACGCAGTTCCTTCCCAGTGCCTCCATCCCTACACTTTTACGTGAGACACCGCTTTGCCTGTTAGAAAATAGGTCAGTGGTATGGTGCAATAGTTGGAATCGTGGCACACCCTTACTTGACACCTGCTGACGCACGTGTTATTAACTTACACAATAGGGCGCGTAGTGGGCCAATAGGGAACGCGGTATGTCAAGCCTTAAAACAAACGGCTTTATCTTCAAACAATAGTCAAAACCATGTTTTCTCTGGAATAATGGTATCAACTCCTAATTCAAATCCTTTACAATAGGCAAACATCAGGAGAACAATTAGCCATTGTCCATAGAACAATACAAAAAGGCCTCAATGACACTTCCGGTGTGGCACGGCATTCTCAAGCCCCACTACTTCTGTGGTGGGGGAATGGTATGTCTGGATAACGTCAATATAACGTGATATAGTTTTTTCCATACTCCACACCACTCCACTCCATTACATTTCACCCACCCCCACCCCCAACCCTCTGATTTTCATCCGTTCTAATGCCAACTCCACCCCCCCCCCCCCCACCTCCCCACAAAAACGACATTGGGCCTCCCAAAAACATGTCTTGTCCTACTCAGTGCAGAGAGCCAACGCGTCTGAATTAGTGCCAATTTTTTGGAGAGGGTTTTGATGTGAGCAAGAAGAGACCATGTCTTCGTCATTAGGAACCGCTTGGGGGCGTCTCGGTTTTCATTGAGCGTCGTGTGTCATTTCCACTATTTGCATGCAACTCTCAACAAAATACAGAAATCCAAGCTTTTATCAACTGGCGGAGTGACTCACTAAGGGAGCTAACTCTAAACCATCGATTCAGTTGTTATATTGTTTAGAGTTAGCTCCCTTGATACGAATTTCTATCTCTTTCTTTCATTGTGAAGGCTCATGTCCTGACTGACTAATATTCCATTTGTATCCATGAAAACACGATATATTGTAATATGAAAGAGGAAGATGATGTTACGTATTGTAAAATTAGCGAGAAGTGAGTTAACCACTATAGTATGCGTGTAAATTCCACTTCATGGATGTTTCAGTGGGAATCTACACTCCATGTACTGTGGGAACAAAGGTGTCATGGAGGCAACTTTTGATAAAATAATATTTGATTGGCGTATTGTGAGAATACTGTTCATTGAATATGACTGTTATAGCGAGAAACAAAAAAAATCATCACATACGACGACGAAGATTTGCAAGGAAGAAGTAAGGAAAATAAAAGAAAATAAGTCTGACGATATCTGAAGGAAACGAAAAATCCAACAGACTTCGACTTCTTCTTCATCGAGCGCAGAAGAAAAAAAAGAGTGCAGGGTGCGATAATGATACTTATCCTTGTGTTTTCCAGGGTGCGATAATGATAGTTATTCTTGTGTTTTTCAGGGTGTGATAATGATAGTTATCCTTGTGTTTTCCAGGGTGTGATAATGATAGTTATCCCTGTGTTTTCCAGGGTGTGATAATGATACTTATCCTTGTGTTTTCCAGGGTGTGATAATGATAGTTATCCTTGTGTTTTCCAGGGTGTGATAATGATAGTTATCCTTGTGTTTTCCAGGGTGTGATAATGATAGTTATCCTTGTGTTTCCAGGGTGCGATAATGATAGTTATCCTTGCGTTTTCCAGGGTGTGATAGTGATAGTTATCATTGTGTTTTCCAGGGTGTGATAATGATACTTATCCTTGTGTTTTCCAGGGTGTGATAATGATAGTTATCCTTGTGTTTTCCAGGGTGTGATAATGATAGTTATCCTTGTGTTTTCCAGGGTGTGATAATGATAGTTATCCTTGTGTTTTCCAGGGTGTGATAATGAGAGTTACCCTTGTGTTTTCCAGGGTGTGATAATGATAGTTATCCTTGTGTTTTCCAGGGTGTGATAATGAGAGTTATCCTTGTGTTTTCCAGGGTGTGATAATGATAGTTATCCTTGTGTTTTCCAGGGTGTGATAATGATAGTTATCCTTGTGTTTTCCAGGGTGTGATACTGATAGTTATCCTTGCGTTTTCCAGGGTGTGATAATGATAGTTATTCTTGTGTTTTCCAGGGTGTGATAATGGTAGTTATCCTTGTGTTTTCCAGGGTGTGATAATGATAGTTATCCTTGCGTTTTCCAGGGTGTGATAATGATAGTTATCCTTGTGTTTTTCAGGGTGTGATAATGATAGTTATCCTTGTGTTTTCCAGGGTGTAATAATGATAGTTATCCTTGTGTTTCCAGGGTGTGATAATGATAGTTATCCCTGTGGTTTCCAGGGTGTGATAATGATAGTTATCCTTGTGTTTTCCAGGGTGTGATAATGATAGTTATCCTTGTGTTTCCAGGGTGTGATAATGATTGTTATCCCTGTGTTTTCCAGGGTGTGATAATGATAGTTATCCTTGTGTTTTCCAGGGTGTGATAATGATAGTTATCATTGTGTTTTTCAGGGTGTGATAATGATAGTTACCCTTGTGTTTCCAGGGTGTGATAATGGTTGTTATCCTTGTGTTTTCCAGGGTGTGATAATGATAGTTATCCTTGTGTTTTCCAGGGTGTGATAATGATAGTTATCCTTGTGTTTCCAGGGTGTGATAATGGTTGTTATCCTTGTGTTTTCCAGGGTGTGATAATGATAGTTATCCTCGTGTTTTCCAGGGTGTGATAATGATAGTTATCCTTTTGTTTTCCAGGGTGTGATAATGATAGTTATCCTTGTGTTTTTCAGGTGTGATAATGATAATTATCCTTGTGTTTTCCAGGGTGTGATAATGATAGTTATCCTTGTGTTTTCCAGGGCGTGATTATGATAGTTGTCCTTGAGTTTTCCAGGGTGTGATAATGATAGTTATCCTTGTGTTTTCCAGGGTGTGATAATGATAGTTATCCTTGCGTTTTCGAGGGTGTGATAATGATAGTTATCCTTGTGTTTTCCAGGGTGTGATAATGTTGGTTATCCTTGTGTTTTCCAGGGTGTGATAATGATAGTTATCCTTGTGTTATCCAGGGTGTGATAATGATACTTATCTTATCCTTGTGGTTTCCAGGGTGTGATAATGATAGTTATCCTTGTGTTTCAAGGGTGTGATAATGATAGTTATCCTTGTGTTTTCCAGGGAGTGATAATGATAGTTATCCTTGTGTTTTCCAGGGTATGATAATGATAGTTATCCTTGTGGTTTCCAGGGTGTGATAATGATAGTTATTCTTGTGTTTCCAGGGTGTGATAATGATAGTTATCCTTGTGTTTTCCAGGGAGTGATAATGATAGTTATCCTTGTGTTTTCCAGGGTGTGATAATGATAGTTATCCTTGTGTTTTCCAAGGAGTGATAATGATAGTTATCCTTGTGTTTTCCAGGGTGTGATAATGATAGTTAACCTTGTGTTTTCCAGGGTGTGATAATAATAGTTATCCTTGTGTTTCCAGGGTGTGATAATGATAGTTATCCTTGTGTTTTCCCGGGTGTGATAATGATAGTTATCCTTGTGTTTTCCAGGGTGTAATAATGATAGTTATCCTTGTGTTTTCCAGGGTGTGGTAATGATAGTTATCCTTGTGTTTTCCATGGTGTGATAATGATAGTTATCCTTGTGTTTTCCAGGGTGTGATAATGATAGTTATCCTTGTGTTTTCCAGGGTGTGATAATGATACTTATCCTTGTGTTTTCCAGGGTGTGATAATGATAGTTATTCTTGTGGTTTCCAGGGTGTGATAATGATTGTTATCCTTGTGTTTTCCAGGGGGTGATAATGATAGTTATCCTTGTGTTTTTCAGGGTGTGATAATGATAGTTACCCTTGTGTTTTCCAGGTGTGATAATGATACTTATCCTTGTGTTTTCCAGGTGTGGTAATGATAGTTATCCTTGTGTTTTCCAGTGTGCGATAATAATAGTTATCCTTGTGTTTTCCAGGGCGTGATATTGATAGTTATCCTTGCGTTTTCCAAGGTGTGATAATGATAGTTATCCTTGTGTTTTCCAGGGTATGATAATGATAGTTATCCTTGTGTTTTCCAGGGTGTGATAAAGATAGTTATCCTTGTGTTATCCAGGGTGTGATAGTGATAGTTATCCTTGTGTTTTCCAGGGTGTGATAATGATACTTATCCTTGCGTTTTCCAGGGTGGGGTAATGATAGTTATCCTTGTGTTTTCCAGGGTGTGATAATGATAGTTATCCTTGTGTTTTCCAGGGCGTGATAATGATAGTTATCCTTGCGTGTTCCAAGGTGTGATAATGATAGTTATCCTTGTGTTATCCAGGGTGTGATAATGATAGTTATCCTTGTGTTTTCCAAGGTGTGATAATGATAGTTATCCTTGTGTTTTCCAAGGTGTGATAATGATAGTTATCCTTGTGTTTTCCAGGGTGTGATAATGGTAGTTATCCTTGTGTTTTCCAGGGTGCGATAATGATACTTAACCTTGTGTTTTCCAGGGTGTGATAATGATAGTTATCCTTGTGTTTTCCAGTGTGTGATAATGATAGTTATCCTTGTGTTTTCCAGGGTGTGATAATAATAGTTATCCTTGTGTTTCCAGGGTGTGATAATGATAGTTACCCTTGTGTTTTCCAGGGTGTGATAATGATAGTTATCCTTGTGTTTTCCAGGGTGTGATAATGATAGTTATCCTTGCGTTTTCCAGGGTGTGATAATGAAAGTTATCCTTGCGTTTTCCAGGGTGTAATAATGATAGTTATCCTTGTGTTTTCCAGGGTGTGATAATGATAGTTATCCTTGTGTTTTCCAGGGTGTCTGGGAATTTACACCGGTTTGGGAACTCATAAACCCTGAGGCGAAGTGTGTATGAGTTCCCAAACCGGTGTAAATTCCCATACATCCTGGATAACACAATACACCCTGGATAACACAATACACCCTGGATAACACAATACATCCTGGATAACACAATACATCCTGGATAACACAATACATCCTGGATAACACAATACATCCTGGATAACACAATACATCCTGGATAACACAATACATCCTGGATAACACAATACATCCTGGATAACACAATACACCCTGGATAACACAATACACCCTGGATAACACAAGGATAACGAATTTTGGTGTACTTAGTACTTTAACCTACATTGTGGGCAAAAACTGACAAAAAATTGTACTTTGGAAGTTTCTTAAATAAAACCAGACAAATATGGCTGTCATTGGAACTGGCTCAATGAGTCAGTTCCAATGACATCCATATCTGTAATATTTTATTACACATAAATATTTAATTCCCTGTATTTTTATTTTTGTTCTAACATAACCGAGCAGAAAGTATGAATTAATAATTAAAAAAGGATATTTTTTTTAGCCTGCTCTTGTATATTCTTGTTTTTACATCGTGGTTAAACACGGTGTAAAAAAGCCACTGTTGATTGCAAGTTGCACCGTTCCTCTCAGCGAATCAAATGCAGTATTTTGTTTCATTTGGAAATAATGGAAATTAATAACTTAGTCGTGTCTAAACTCGACAAATCCTAAGATGATAGGAATAGGGGGAGGGGGGGGGGGGGTTACTTAGTCGTGTCTAAACTCGACAAATCCTAAGATGATAGGAATAGATGGGGGGGGGGGGGGGTTCTTTCGTCTCAACCATTTGTCATCGACGGTCACCACCTCTTTACTCACAACCATGTTGCTGATAGCTCCACGTGCAGCTAAGAGTTCTTTCACCTCAGCGAATCATCATCGACGGTCACCGCATCATTACTCACAACCGTGCTGCTGATAGATCCACGTGGAGCTAAGGGTTCTTTCCCCTCAGCGATTCGTCAGCGATGCTCACTATCTCTTTACGCACGTATTGCTGATGGCTGTACGGGCAGCTAAGAGTTCTTTTGCCTCAACAATTTGTCCCCGCTTCTCACTCTCTTGTTACTCACACCCACATTACTGGTGGCTCTACGAGCAGCTGGGTGTTCTTTCGCCTCAGCAATTCGTTACCAATTTTCACTATCTCGTTACTCACATCCGTATTTCTTGTGGTTTTTCATGGTGGGTGGGGAAGGCCCCGTGTGTACCCTCTGCAGTGAATTCTCCTGTGGAATGAAACGCTGCCAGGTACGTCATAGTCAGTTAGACGTGTTACTCGGACTTCGCATATGATGCTCTGTTGAGTCATTAGAATCATTTTTCGACTTAATTTGCAAACTGGATGAAGAATATGAAATCTTTCACAATTTTTTCCCAAGATATGACCAAGATACTGAGGCAGTTTTGGCACACGGGGGCAAAAACGATTGCAGTCCCTTACATCCACCCCCACCCCTACTAGGTGGGACTATCACATCACGAAGCTTAGCACCATCGCACATATGGATGATAATTACATATACATAATTTCGTCAGCCAAGTGGCGATGTCGTTTCCTTAAGATAGTAGTACGGACCAACGGCTAAATTTCACCCAGTTTAACAAGGCAAATAACGATGTCTCCCTTTAAAAATTTCAACCAGTTTCACAAGGCAATTAACGATGCCTCCCTGTAAACTGAAACCCCACCAAATACAACCTCGTCAGTCAATATTCACACTTCCATACAGTTGAAACTAGAAGTCCTGTCATGAAATGCGCACAAATAGCACGTCAATCTGCGCGTTAATCTACGCGTTATGACCATAGTAAGGCTATCTCTTCGTATGGTCTATGCACAAGCACTGTTTCAACCAATGGACCTCGTTGAGTAACTAGGAGAACATGCCGTGCTTTGGATACCAAACCTTAAGTACTTTACATGGAATACAAATAGGAATTGTTATTTTATCACAGGGCTCACACTATTATCTGAAAACCTAAAGTACTTTACTGCAACACACAAGTCTCGCACTATTGTCGGAAAACGCAAACCTCTTTACAGGAAATACAAGTATTGACCGTTATTGTATTCTTATTGCATTGCAAGGCTCGCACAGTTGTCTAAAAATTTAAAGTACTTTCCAGGGAATACAGGTAGGAACAGTGATTGAATCAAAAAGCTCGTACCATTTTCTGAAAACAAAAGACAAGGTACTTTACTTGGAATACAAGTAGAGAACAGTTATTGTGCCACCAGGCCCGTGATATTGTCTGGAAACCCAAAATACTTTACAGGGTGTACAGGTGGGGAACAGTTATTGTACCACTAGGCCCGTGATATTGTCTGGAAACCCAAAATACTTTACAGGGGATACAGGTGGGGAACAATTATTGTACCACTAGGCCCGTGATATTGTCTGGAAACACAAAATACTTTATAGGAGATACAGGTGGGGGACAGTTACTATACCACCAGGCCCGTGATATTGTCTGGAAACTCAAAATACTTTATATAGGATACAGGTGGGGAACAGTTATTGTACCTCCAGACCCGTGATATTGTCTGGTAACCAAAAATACTTTATAGGAGATACAGGTGAAGAACAGTTATTATGCCACCAGGCCCGTGATATTGTCTGGAAACCCAAAATACTTTACAGTGGATACAGGTGGGGAACAGTTATTGTACCACCAGGCCCGTGATATTGTCTGGAAACCCAAAATACTTTACAGGGGATACAGGTGGGGGACAGTTATTGCTTCACAGGGGTTACACTATTCTCTGAAATCCCAAAGTACTTTACTGAAAACACATTAGTTCACCCGAAGTACTTGTCTGGTTTTACAGGTAGGATTCAGTTATTTTATCACAGTGCGGGCACTGTGGTCGCACAACACAAAGTACTTTACTGGGAAGCCCAACGTACGTAAAAGGGACTACAAGAAGGGAACATTTATTGAATCACAAAGCACGCAGTATTGTTTGGAAACATAAGTACTTTACAAGTAGGAAACCCAAAGTAGTTGACAGGGAATATTAGTAGCGAATATTTATTGAAGCAAAGGCTTGCAGTATTGTTGAAAACAGAAGTATTTTACTGGGAATACAAGTAAGGAAACCAAAGTACTTGACTGGGAATATAAGTAGGGGATATTTATTGAAGTAAATGCTCGCAGTATTGTCTGAATACAGAAGTACTTTACTAGGAATACAAGTTGGGAACCCAAAGTAGCTGATTGGGAATATAAGTATGAAACATAGTTGTATCACAATTCTCACAGTGTCATCTGGAAACCCAAAGAACTTCATTGGGAATACAAGAAGGGGGCAGTCTTTGCATTACAAGTTTCGAACAATTGTTTGGCAACTAGGAATGTATGTTGCTTTATTTCAGTCATTACATTTATAGAGGATATGGAATGAGTGTTTTTCTCATATAATATTTATGAAACGAGTCTAAGAATTTTCCGTTTTGGCGAGCCTCTGGCGAGCCCAAACGGAAAATTCGGACGAGTTTCATAAATATTATATGAGAAAAACACTCATTTCATATTCTATTTATCATATAACACACACACGCACAAATTAGCCACTTAGTATGACTTTTTAACCCATCACCTAACTTGAGTTCCAGATGGCACTTGGAAAAAACATCCTCGTATAACTAAACATTTTCACTTTTTGCTTCCAAAACATAGGTTATGACCCCTCATTGGAACGAGCTCGACGAGCTCGTTCCAATGAGGGGTCATAACCTATGTTTTGGAAGCAAAAAGTGAAAATATAAAAAAAATGAATGGCGTTTTTCTTGTAGGTAAAAGATTTATACAATATAACCCAGCCTAAATAGGAGAGATAACGTAAATTCTCCCTACTGAAATTATGTAAATGTCACCCAGTTGTATTTTGTTTAGCCAATCAAATTGTCCAGTTTTGAAATTGACCAATGAAAGCTCCCAACTCTAATTATGCAAATTATGAAAATGTGGTCCAGTTGTATTTTGTTCAGCCAATCAAATTTTCTAGTTTTGAAATTGATCAATGAAATTGACGGAAGGCTTTATTTATCACTGATTAATATGAAAGCAAAATATCAAATGTTTTAAAGTGAACAAAACGGACGAGTTATATGATAAACATTAATATTATTTAAGGTAGAACTATTGTGTGACAATTAGGAATGTATGTTGCTTTATTTCAGTCATTACATTTACATTAATATTATTTAAGGAAATAGTTGTTTAGTAAGAATTTGAATTAAATTGTTGCTTCTTCTTTACTTCATGTTTTTTTCTCTCTTCAATGTCTCTCACCTTAAAAATAAGAAAAAAATATCCCTCATTTATATATGGTTACAAGTAGGTTGAGAACACACAGAAGTCTTATTCATTTTTATCTGATAACCATAGAGTATAACACCCGTTGTATATACTTGAAGTATATACAACGGGTGTTGTATATAATTATAATTTATGCGAACAGCCTTTGACCTCGTTCGATTCCATTTTCATTCATTCATAAACTTCGTAATGCAAGTTTGAATTCTACGTTGAAGGAGCAAGTAAAATTTAATCGAAATATATATGACATATTTTCTATAAGTATAAACGTGTAAATTTTCAGTTTAGTTTGCTGTAATAAAGAAATAGTTACAACCTACTTCGTTCAAAACCTTACTAGACTGTCAGTAATGTGTAATGCGCTATTTATAGCTACGTCTACGTCCACGATCAAAGTACTGCTCCAATTACACGTTCGTCTGCCACGTGAAAAAAACGTTTCGTACGAATTGTAAACCAAAACAAAAGTGGACCATAATTAATGGAAATTGGAAACTTCTCGATTGAATACACATTATCATCGTCGCAAGGTAGAGCTAAAAAAACATGAATAATAGATCAACTGCAACCAGTGGCTATGACTGTACAGCAACAACCAAAAGATCGCGTTTGCTTTGTCATTTTCTACGGAGGCCCGTGGGAATGAGCATAAAAGTGAATATAAGCCTCAACTTGTGAAACTGCTGTTTGTTATCAGATAAAAACAATATACATATAGTATTTTTTTATATCTGGTTTATACAACTCGTTGAAATATAGTTAATATTTTCTCGGCAGAGCCTCGAAAATATTAACTATATTTCAACTCGTTGTATAAACCAGATATAAAAAAATACTATATGTATATTGTCTATATATATATATATAATATGGGGAAACGAAAATTTTTCTCAACGCATTTCCGTTTGCTGCAGATAACTACAGACGGAACGCGTGCAGACAATTACATACAGCAACAAACAATCACGCAGCCATGATTTGCTGCAGTCAACTACATCCAGCCACAAACGACATACTGTAATGTTCTGCACATAAACGCCAAAATAGTGCACAAACACATGCACGCGAGAGAGGACACCACTGCACCACTAACGGCTCTACACTCATCTACACAGAAACACCATGAAAGCTGACGAATACGCAGCGCTAAACATGCTACACATGTATAAATTTGGACGCTGCCTCAATAAGGACAGGTAAAAACACGTACACATGACCACAATCGGGCGCATGCGCCCCACTACATGTTGCAAAAAAACGACACCTTTGCAGGGGACTACACAACGTCACAAATTCACAAATGCAGACGACTGGGTAGGACTACAAACTAAAAGACACATCAAACACTGAGTGCAAAACCAGATAGACTAGCACCACTATAGGCTATTTATTTATTGGTGTTTAAGGTCAGATATTTCTGCACAATGGATAATCATGACCGTGACAGTTTTACGGGTGGAGGAAGCCGGAGTACCCGGAGAGAACCACCGAGCAACGGCGAGCAACTGTCAGCTCCCCAACATACTAACTCCACACAAGCAGGGTTAGCATTGGTTGAAGACAGGTGCACCATCGTCGTGCAGTACGCCTCAGTACACAACGTCACCGTGCTCTCACGTGGGCAATGGGGGTGAAGTGTCTTGCCCAAGGACACAACGCGGTTGCCGCAGGTGGGATTCAAACCGAGGACCTCTTGGTTTGCAGCCTGCACCTCTATCAACTGAGCCACCGCGCCCCCACCACTAAAGGTTAGCAATAGACCAATATACTGTCCATACTATACTACGATACCGAACAATCAGGCATGCCCCCAAAGATGGGACAGTACTAAGCACCAAGCAGACTACTAGTACCAGGGGAAAACAATATACCCACAGGGGTACATCATGCCCATGCTATATTACCATGAAAGATAAACAAACATATCCAACCACAACACAAGTGAGATATTATTACCTACTATTACCCACAGATATCACATTATTGGATGAGATATTAGGTGCGTTTGTAGCTCTAATGGCTAATAATAGATCAGCATACGTTCCATACTATACTACTATACGGAACAATCAAGCATATACAACACAAGTGAGTTACCTTACTATACTCCCCATAAAAAAAATACAATACGGGATAAGGTATTAGGTGCGTCTGTAGTTATAAGTGCGAATAATAGACCAGCATACCGTCCATACTATAAAAAAATAAAAGAACATGACGTAACCTATTAGGTGACATGTATTGTATTTCTTTAAAGACCATTCTCATGCAAATGTATAGAAATAAAATTTCAGAATTGGGGGGGGGGGGGGGGGGCATGAATTCATTGAAATCAGTCAATTTGTTAAAAGTTCCCATCTCTGCTTTTAAAGATTTTCAAGGTTTGATTAAATGCAAAGTCTTGACTTTTGAAGGCATTGTGGGAAAATTATTTATTTATTATTTACTTCTTGGTGCTTATGGTCACTTATTCCTGCAAAATGGCTAATCGTGACCGCAACATAGATATAAAATCAAGTTTAGACAATTCTTTATACCGGACAATCAATCATATACAACACATGTGACATACCATTACCTAATATTATATCTCACGTGACTTCCTTGCATTTTGATTGGTTGAAAGATGATACCCTCTTTCGTGTAGTTTGCATCCACAGAACTGACCAGGCACTACACCCAGGCACTACACGTTTTCTATTTTTAGCACACTACTATATCAGTTTTCTTTTCAAACTGGGCGAATAAAACTAATCAGGCTAAATTTAAATATCGATTCACAGAGGCACAGCATCCACAAAACGACCCGGAAAGAAATCTTTGTGGAAAAATGTATCGCTTTTCCATTGTTGTAGTCACATTTTTCGAGGCGTTCATTTTATTCCTTGAGAAGATGATCCATATCTCGTTTCGAAGAGAATGATCCATACCTGGGTCCAACTTTCATGAGAACGCGTCCGGATATGAAAATATCAAACTGCGTTGTCAAATTTCGAAAATTTTAGCTTTCATTCGCGAGTTGCGGGATTCTAGAATACACATTTCCATTTGGGGGAAATGTTTTGTTTACCCTTGCCGACCGATTCAAAATCTGTCTTCTACTCATATCAATAATCGAAGTTAGCCGTGTTCTGGAAGAAGAAAATGTTTTTTAAAAACTACATGGTATTTTTTTCTATATAACGCTGGTTGGTAGGGCTGCTAAATTGTACCTTGGTAATAGATTAACAAATTGGACAGATGTTTGTCTTGATGGGTGTTCGATATAATATAAGGATTAGTGCACGTCTTGTCGTTGACTACGCCCATATAGTGCCCAGTGAGGTGGTGTAGTTCCCGCCGCGAAGTACACCACCTCACAGGGCACTATATGAGCGTACTCAACTCCAACCCATGCACTATTCCTTAACTATCACCCAGAGAAATCTACAATATTGGATAAGATATTGGGATAACAATAGATAATACTACCACACCTAACAATCAATCATATAAAGCACAAGATTGACATACCATTACCTACTACTACCCATAGAAACCCACAGTAATGGATAAAGTATTAGGCGCGTTTGTAGTTCTGATGGTTGATAATAGACCAGCAGTGATGCAGATCAACCACACTGCCCTACTACCATGTGGCACCAGTGTGAGTATCCCGACACACCCAAACCACAATATTGGATAAGGTATTAGGCGCGTTTGTAGTTCTGATAGTTAATAATAGACCAGCAGTGATGCAGATCAACCATACTGCCCTTCTACCATGTGACACCAGTGTGAGTATTCCGACACACCCAGACCACACTATTGGATAAGACATTTGGCGCGTTTATAGTTCTAGGTTAATAATATACTCTCCCCAAAAAGAAAGTGTGCATGCTAAAAAATAACACTAAAAAGAGATATATATCATTTTCATTCATGAAAATTTTATTCAATCACAGATGAATCAAACTGTGATCAACACGAGAAATTTCATTACGCTACGACGAATATTCTTGGTGCCATGGAGAGTCAAAGACACTAAGGGTCCAACACAAAAGTCACACACTCAATATCTGCTATGACCTCCGTCTGCATCGACTACTGTTGTGCATCTACGCCTCATGGAAGCGAACAAGTTAGCATGGAAGTGTTGTGGGATGTTGTTCCATATTCTGATAAGCTGCATTTGGAGTTCCACAAGCGTTGACGGTGCATGGGGAAGCCGGCGTAGCTGACGTTTCATTTCGTCCCGTACGTGCTCAATGGGCGAGATATCGGGCGAATTTGCGGGCCAGGGCCAGGGAAGAACATCCACTTGTTGTTGCTGCAGATACTGTTGAACAACACGAACTGCGTGGGGGTTGTCCTGGAGGTTGTCCTGCTGAAGAATGACGCCTGGGCCGTGACGTTGCAGAAATTGGACAACAGGTGTAAGCACTTCATCACGATATCTGGCTGCATTGAGATTGCCATCAATAATGACCAGCTCAGTTCTGTTACGGGCAGTGATGCCACCCCACACCATGAGATACCCTCCCCATAACGGTTTCGCTCCACGACACATGGATCTGCATAGCGTTCGTTTCGACGTCTGTACACTCTCTGGCGGCCATCTGATGATGAAAGATGGAAACGACATTCATCTGTGAATAAAACACGTCGCCACCAGTGTAAAGGATGCCTGAGATGTTGTCTACACCACTGCAGTCGAGCAGAACGATGACGTAACGTCAAAATCGGACGAATTGCAGGTCTTCGAGGACGTAAGCCGTATTCTCTCAGCCGGTTGATTACCGTTTGAGGATGTATCCGTCTCAGGCTAGGGATGTTCCTGGCTGTCGTCGTTGCCGTTTGTTGCCGGTTCCGGAGATGGACGACACGGATATACCGATCTTGTGCAGGGGTGGTAACTCGGGGTCTCCCGGAGCGGGGTCGGTCTCGAACGTCATCATGTTGTGCATGTCGATGGGTTAGCCTGTCTACAGTGTTACGGTGGCAGTTCAAATGCTGGGCAACCTCTCTGTGTGTTCTGCCAGCTCTACTCATACCCAGGTCAAGGAGACGTTGATTCATTGTCAATCTTGGCATGCTAATGTGGAGTCGTTTTAACAGCAGCGCAAGTTTGAATGTGAACGATAGGAAGGCATTACTTTAGTGTTTAAATACCCAAGGATTCACATTGCTGCATGAATTTTCAGACTCTCCACGTGCAAAACATGCCTTTTCAAAAACGTGCAGCACGTCATATAACGTTAATGCAATTTTAACGGGGAAAGCTGTTTTTGTGTTCAATATAACTTATTCATGAACAAGTTTACACTCTTTATACCTACGAAATTATTTTTGTGGTGTTTAATCAATTTCTGCAATGCACACTTTCTTTTTTGGGCGAGTATAGATCAGTAGTGATGTGATTGTACTGTGGACATTAACGGCGATCAACATCTCTATGACATTCAGTGCGCACAATGATGCGCCACCTTCTCAAGCAACGCCACCCGTTTTGAAGTTGAACACAGCTGGGATTTTGCAACCGCAAAAGGACGGTTTTTCACAGGCCAAAGTCCGACAAAGGGTAAAAAGCTGGACTATTCTATACTACTTATGCACATAAAATTAATATGTGCTACCAACTAAAAGGCAACATATCTTGAAATTCTCGGCAATTGACGTCTCGGTACAGTTACAACTAGAAGTCCTGTCACGAACCCTGCGCTAATCTAGGCTTAATTTTGGGTAGGAATTGCGCGCAATTGCCACATCGAATGACATCCAAAGCATGGCAGGTTTTCCTGGTTACTCATAGCAAACACGGGCAATGTTTCTGCCAATGGACCTCCGGGTTACCCGGAGGTCCATTGACTGAAACATTACTTGTGCACAAAGCAGCCATATGTACAGAATTTGATAGCCTTACTATGGCCATAACGCGTAGATTAACGTGCTATTTGTGCGCATTTCATGACAGGACTTCTAGTTTTAACTATAAGCTGTGCCATTTAGTAAGAAGTTAAAGGTGAAAATTTGTAAGAAATAAACATCGATAAAACATTGATATTATTAGAATATTGACCACAATACGTACGTTTCATTCCTCAAAACACAATTCAAAAATACCACTGCATCCGTCCACCCATAGCTCATCTCCTAGTACTCCATATTCACCACTGTCATCTTCACATTTCTGTCCACCAACATTCTTGTTCAATACACGCATGCTCACAGGGTGCTTTTTATGAGGCAACACACACGGCGTATCGATATTATGATCACTAGCCAAGCATTTTACGTTGCTGCAAGCTACAAAATACAAACTTTTAATGAGCAAAATGTACTTCGCAATCCAAATAAAAGGAGATGAGTTTCCATAAATCATTCAACGCAAAACGGCCAATGTCTGGTCGTCCCAAGGCTTCCTAGAGCAGTTGTCTGTCACCTTTTAAAATATCATATCTCACACTGGAAGTACAGTACCATACGTTGAAACGAAACTGTGTCAAAATGATTTGACGCAGCTATTGCAAATGTTTAGTTTTTAAACTATCTCTGTCACACAACTGTTCGTTGTATTCCGAACACCAGAAACCACATAAATATGGATGTGATTGCATGGAATCAGCACCACAAGTAGTTAAGTATTCACTTTGGACGACAGGAGATTGGACAATGATAATGATAAAGTTAAGCCATATAAATACGTATGTCAATCAGCGCCATGTACTCCTTCCACTGACATTAAAATTTATACATGTATATAAAATGTTTTAACATCAGTAACATCCAAATAATGGAAAGCACAACATAATGTCATATTATATTTAGTTCACCACTTTAGCATTTACATACGGATACATGGCTTGTAGATTTTACTTATTTTATTTAGTACATCCTTTGCAAATATAACTGGAACTTGTTTGACAGTGTCCCCATTCTTTAAAAAAAAACACGAATTGTCCAGAGATGTGTGAATGGTGCACTTACTGTCTAAAACGTCCAATCAACGTACCACTCACGGGCATAATTTAAATGTTGTGCCAGTGTATTACCGTAGAAAATAATATGCCTATTCTGACCAACACTAATTTCAGCACGGAGAAAATCCTCGGGAATAGCAGAATCTTAAATCTGCCTCAACAGGACGATTCCCTTGGCGACGACGGTTGCACTTTCGTACAAGTGAAGACGATTGCGGTAGAGAGTCCAACGGAGCAGAAGGAACAAAGTCCTGCCGAATAACTTGTTCAACTATTATCGATACTGATGTAACCATATCTAATTTGGCAATATAGTTTATTCTACTGTGCCCAAATCAAGGGTGATGGTATGGGGACACACAGGAGTGGGGTGTGGGCCCCTCAACAAAGTCATTGTCCAGTTGTTTTACAGTAGCTGCACAATACACATTTTTGTTTCTAACGCAACATTAACACACAGAATGTGCACTTATAAGTTTTTACATGAAATTATACGAGTAATTAGAAGACGAAACTAACCGAGGCTTTCCCATTTGCGATGCTCCGGAAACCATAGTAAAAGTTATAGTTGGGGTGGGGCCAGCCTCAGCAACAGATGGCACAGTCTGTGCAATGTCGTTTTCTGCCACAGCATCAGGCACAGAAAAACTTTGCTGTGACGTATCTTCTAAAAGACCTATGTCCGGAATAGATGGTGACGAAGGCTCTGGAGGTGGTGATGGTGACCTGATAGGCGGTGGTGGCGGATATCTTACAGATGCTTCTGGCGATATAACAGGCGGTGGAGGCGGAGATCTGACAGATGGCTCTGGCGACGTAACAGGAGGTGGTGGCAGAGACCTTGCACGGCGCCAAGTCCCTTGTCTCTTAGGGGCTGGCAAGACTCTTTCGACTTCTGTAGCAGATGCCGTTGTAGTCATTTGTTCACAAGGACGGCGCGTCCAAGTAAACGTATCTTTGTGTTAAAACTGTCAAAAAATTGTTGTCTGGATATGCCTGTCTCGCATCTAATGTGGCACCATTTTTTGCAGATGTTGCATATGACTGCTAAGCTGTCCTCTCGGATTGCCCCAGAGCATACTAAACATGGGTACTTTAGGGGCATTGCTCAAAGATAACTGACTTTCTCAAATTCTTGCGCTTGCATATCTCTCCATCGTCATAGATTTAATTATTGCCGTATATTGTTGTGTAAACATGTAAAAGTTGTATGAACAACAATTTACATTGTACAGTTGTTTGCGTTTGTCTCAGAAACATCATTATATTGTAATTTTATCTTTTATATTTATTTACTACTTATTTTAACCCTTTACCTAACATGAAAAGCAGACGACACTTGCAAACAAATTCTTGAATAACTATATTTTTTTCATTTTTGTCTCAAAAACATAGGTTATGACCCCTCGTTGGAACGAGCTCGACGAGCTCGTTCCAACTAGGGGTCATAACCTATGTTTTTGAGACAAAAAATGAAACAATAATGAAAATTAATTGGCGATTTTTGAGAATAGCGCTGGCCGGTTTTGGCCGTTACGTTGGGTAAAGGGTTAAATAATGAGTTTTCAACTAATTTTTTTTTAGTTTAGGTTTATAATATTTTTAATATATGGAGGTGAGATGTCCATGGGGGCGAGCTGTCTAAGAGCGAGTTGTCCAACAATGTTTGGGGCGAGTTGTCCAAGGGGGCGAGTTGTCCAGTTCCCGTTCAAATTTAGCACGAATTGATCGAAATCCCCATCCGGACATCCAGTTGGAGTGTTACTCCGGCGTCAAATTCAATCATTTTCGCTCTATGTTTAAAGGGCACAGGTGCCAGTCCAGTCCCCCCAAAATATTATTAAATATTGGCGTGAATGGTAGAAATGATAAATCATCTGGTAGTTAAGCAGTTGCGGAATATGCTTATTGATATGAGGGTCAAGTTAAGATCAGCAAAAATTTATTTGGCTGAACTAAACTTTTCGCAAAACTCCCTCAGGCTGAGAGGAGGACCTTGAGCATCATCTTTAAACCATTCGGAAAGTGAAGGACGTTAACATGATACCAAATATTGATGACAAGAAGTTTGATGTTGCACAGGATTTAATCCATTGGACCACGAGAACCGCCAATAATATGTACGATCACTGATTGAACCGTCTAGATTTAAACTAAGTAAAGGCAAAGGTAACAACCGCCTAACAGATGTGGAATTAGGAACTAATGTGTGGTTAGCCTGTCTGGCACCAATGACCTTACAACCCAAGATAAGTCTCTTTTAGATCGCGGTTTAACTTTTGAACCCGCACCTAAGCCTAAAACTGGAAATCAAACAAATGTACCATCATATAACCGTAATTTTTTAGGCAAATGAAATTAGCAGACCGCTTTAGAAACTCCAGCGGACGGACACGTGCTTTTCCAGAATCGTCTGGTTGGTCACCTGCAGATAGTGAAGTAGATCCCGAAATTATTGAGGCTAGCAAACGAATCCTCCAAAAGGTGTTCAGCATGGGCATACTCTCCGATAAAGACAATTTAACAGCTGTGAACGGAGAGCCCTCTGGAAACTTCGAAAAAATAAGAAATTAGTACTTAAACCAGCCGACAAAGGTGGGTCGATAGTCGTTCTATCTCGGGATAATCATATAAAGGAAGCCATGAGACAACTCAGTAATACTAAACATTATAAGAAAATACATTCACTTATTTGGCCAAATAATGTCGAAAAATTCAATAAGATCTTAAAATTTCTCCTCGACGAAGGTCACATAACCAAAAAACAATTGAAATATTTAACAGTTTTGCTCAGTGCTCAAACAAGACAATTTTATATCCTACCAAAGATCCACAAGGACTGTTCTTCATGGACGGATGACGTAACTCCACCCGGAAGGCCACTTGTATCAGATTGTAAATGGGAATCTTATGCGATTTCGGAACTTACTGATTATCATCTGAAACCTATAGCAAATAGACATCCGAGCTATCTAAAAAAATACACAGGATTTCCAGTCCAAAATTTCGAAATTGAAAATATCGAAAAATGTTATCCTGGCTACTTTAAAAATCAACAGTATGTATGTCAACATTGATATTGATAAGGTGTTAAATCGGTTAACAATGCATTTGGAAAATATCCGGATGCAAAACGCCCGGATGAACAAATTTTGGATCTTTCAGAGCTGAGCTTAAAAGATAATGGATAATGACTTTCAATTCATGGAGAATATTTTCTACAATAATGGGTTGTCCTATGGGCAAAAGATGCAGTCTTAATTTTGCAAGTATTTATGTAGCGGAATGGGAGGAAAATACCTTAAGCAAATGTGCAAATCATCCTCTCGTATATCTCAGATATTTGGATGTCATTTTTATTATTTGGGAACATTCAAAAGAAGATTTTGATGAATGTTTAATAATTTTGAACAATCACGATCGAAACATTAAATTAAACGCTACTATCAGTGAAAATTCTGTTGATTTTCTCGATGTGACCGTGTATAAAGGCAAGCAATTCCAGGTATCCGGTCATTTAGATTATAAAGTATATTTTAAACCAACTGATTCACATCAATTGTTAAACACAAATTCATTTCACCCTAAACATACATTTAAAGGTATCATCAAATCACAGTTCATTCGTTTCCCTGGCAATTCAAGTGATAAAGTAAATTTCAATGAGGCTTGTTCTGCTCTATTTGGCGCCCTCAGATCGAGGGGGTACTCATTGCGCTTTTTGCGCAGCTTGAAATTTAAACACTGAAAAAGCTCGAAAGTCCAGTAGAAACTATTGATTTCGAACCCTTGAAAATTGAAAACAACAGAGCGTTGCATAACGGTAGTGGCGAGGTATTTAATTGCAAAAAGCCTCGTTATAAATTGCATACTCTTATGCCTGATCAGAAAGAGGAATTTTCCTCCGAACAAACGAAAAATCATTATAGGATCCGTAACCCCCTCATTGTGATTCATCAAATATTATTTACATTATCACTTGTAAACGCTGTCGGAAGCAGTATGTTGGTCAAAGTCAAAATCCCTTCAGAGAACGTGCTACTAGACACAAACACGATATAAAACATAATGCTGATGCCCCAGTAGCACAACATTTTAACCTTCCAGGCCAATCTTTGGACGATTTCGAAATTCATCTTATTGAACAACCACCAATTAAAGACAGATTAGAAGAAATGGATGAATTTAGAAGAAAGCGTGAAGCTTTTTGGATTAATACGCTCCAAACCCTCTGGAAATTTGGTATGAACATATCAGAGGGAGAATGCGAAAGGAGGTCTATCATTTCTTTCACCTTAAATATCGAAATAGCAAAAATATTAAAAGATGAATTCAATTTAACCAATGCTAAATTAAATGAACCTTTGAATCCTCGACCTGTCATCGCCTATAAGACAAAAAGCTTGCATAACATCCTTGTAAGGACTAAATTAGAGCTCATCAATGAATAACATAAATTATTGCCAGTCAGTTTAACCAGTTCCAAAGCTCATCACTTAGTTTTAATCAATATTATGCAATTTTCGTCATGTTTGAAACCCATCAGGGTTCAGTAAATGAAAACAATTTTTCTGCGGCATGTTAGAAAAAAAAAACATTCGGTAGGAAATGTCTGTGGCAGTGCGAATTTTTAACCTCAAACACACACTTATATGTCAGCGACCAGAGTCGGGAGCGGTTAAAATTTTTCAGTTAATTTTTAACCGGTTAATTTCGTCGGTTAACCGGGTAAAATAGGTTAAAATCGGTTGATATTCCACAGCAGTTCAATGAAGATGCAAACATTGTCGTTTGTCGCTGATGTGACGTCGGGAGTACAGCCAGTCTGTGCGCATGCATTTTGACGTTGGACCTAATGAAAATCGAAAGTGAAAGCTGTTTCCCAGAAAAGTTGAAGCAATAATTTATTGGTTTCGATTATGTTTTTCTTTGAATCTCGCTATTCAGTATTCAGAATATTTGTCCGTGATTGCTCATCATTGCTGTTTTTGCATGTCCCTAATACATCATTAACTCAAGTACGTTGTCAGAAATTCTCTCCGAATGGCTCCTTCGTGGATTTGGAAGCATTTTGATAAAGAAACGGGTGGTAAGATGGCCAAATGCAAACATTGATCAAAAAGACTTACATTTGTGGGTGGCAATGACTCTCTTATCTATCATCTGAATAATGTCCACAGCATTTTCCCATCGAAAGCTAAAGGGGAAGCTATGGTCGATTTAACCGCTGGATCAGAGGGCGAATCTGGAGCACAAACTCAAACTGTATCTGTGTCAACATTTTGTCGTGATGCCTCTGGTCGTTCAGTGAAACGAAGTTCGGTGAAGGAGGGTGCAGCGGGTGGAATTTCCGCCCATGGTATTTATGCTATCACTCAATGGGCTACGTCCTCAAAGTCCAGAGTGTGCACGCCAGCTCGAGCTACTACATTAACTGCGTGATTTCCAGCCATTATCCTTTTGCGAGGATGATGGGATGAAACATCTACTATTGTACACAGAACCAAATTACCAGCCCCCATGTCACAAGACTCTAAGGTCACATCTATTCAAGAATTTTGAGTCAAGAAAAGCAGTCCTAATGACACAGTTGAACGGAAGAGAAATTGCCATTACATGCGATGGCTGGACTAACAGCCAAATGGTCGGGTTTTTTTCGATTATGGGGCATTACATTGACGAGGAATAGAAAATGCAGTCGCTCAACCTGGCTAGTCCGTCTATAGAGGGACACCACACTGGAGAGGCGATTTCAGCCGTCATTTCTGATGTTGTTAATCAGTGGGAAGTTTCAGTTTTTTGTTGTACACATGATACAGCTGCTAATATGAATTCTGCCCTATCCAAAACTCCCGAAGTGAAGCGTGATATCGGATGTTTAGCGCATCTGCTGCAACTGGCCATTAATGATGTGTTGAAGGACGAGACTGGAAAAGTTGGCGCGGTCATCAAGAAGGTACATGAGGTGATCAATCATGCTGGTAAATCTGAGATATTTACCTGTGAGTTGCACCGAGCCCGTGATCATGTGACGCCAGAGACAATGCGGAACCGTGAGCTCCAGAAAGACGTTAGTACACGTTGGAACTCGACGTATTTGATGCTACAGAGTTTCATGGACCTGCAACTGGCAGTTGATATCGCAGTTAAAAATGCCTGCAACAAGGAAGATCAGACGAAATACTACTTTTCACCACAGGAACTGGATTTGATCAGAGACATATTGTCACTGCTGGTTAAATTGCGTTATACAACAGACACCTGGCAGTCTGACAAACATGTCTCTATTTCATGTGTATATCCACAGATATTTGCTGTAGTTAATGAGCTTAAATCTAAGCAGAAAAAGTACAGTAAGGACGGAGAAGCTCTGAGAAAATCACTCATTAGAAATATCACTGAGCGTCTGTGCCTAGATGACAATGCATTTCTGGGAACGATGTCAGTTCACATGATGGGTTCTTTCCTTGATCCACGCTTCCGATCACTCAATTTCGTAGCTGGGGGTGTAAGGTCTGATGTGGAAACTATGTGAGTGAAGAACTGGAGAAGATTGACAATGAGACACAGTCAGCTGCTACCTCAGTTGGATCAACTTCCTCAGCATCTGAGAAGCCTAAGCCATTCCTTGCCAAGTTACTGGAACCGGAAACTACAGCTGGTCGCAGTGAAATTACTCTATATATTGAGGATCCGACGATCTGTCACATCGATGACAATCCACTAGACTGGTGGAAATCCAACCAGAAAAAATATCCCAGACTATCCAAATTAGCAAAACGTTACTTGGCCGTACAATCAACCTCTGCTTCATCGGAAAGACTTTTCTCTGCTTTTGGAAATGTGTATGATGACAAGCGCATGTCGCTCAGTGAAGATACTGCGGCTGCCGTCATTTTTCTTCATCAAAATGGACTACTAATCCGAGTCGACTAATATAAACACAATCACACAGTGATATACTTTAATCTCAGTTGATGAAGGAAATGACAGTTCTAGCAATGCAAATTTAACAAATTACATGATTGTGATTCGTACAGGATGTACCCCAGCCCCCAGGTAGGGGAAAATTACTGGGAATTAGTGGAAAATCATAACTTCATAACCATTTTATTTTTAAATTACTCCTTTTTGAGAAACTGTGCGATGCCTTCAAAGTTCAACCATCGTAGCTAACAGTGAGCGATGCAAAAAGTATGATAGAGTGGATAAGTTTGGCTACTTTAGTTCCATAATGTACCAACTGCAATGCTTTATCATTGCAGTTTGTACGTTAGGGAACTAAAGTAGCCAATTTTATTCTAAGTTGTCTTTGTACATGTATGATAGAGTGGATAAATTTGGCTACTTTAGTTCCACAATGTACCAACACTCACTGATTTAGTATTGCGGCTGGTATATTACGAAACTAAAGTAGCCACATTTATTCTAATTTTATGACAAACCACGTGGTGTACTTAGCTGTATTTACGTCATAAACACCAATCATGACCAATGTATGTTCAATGGTTTATTAATTTAAAAATAAATACATTTTTGACAAAAAAGTACTGTTCAATTCCTTTTAACCGATTTTAACCGGTTATAAATTTTAACCGGTTAACTGATTAGACCAATCGGTTAACCGGTTATCGGTTAACCGCTCCCAGCCCTGTTAGCGACACTTAAACATAAAAACATACAAAAATAATCATCATAATTAAGAACTAATAATTACTTCGTTTTTTAGGACAAGGCTTTACTTCACAAATCCTTGCTTCTGCACTATCGCCGTCACATTTAATTCGTCGACTGCCACAGGTATCCGGATAATCGCACTCTCTAAATCGCTGCTGTATTCCTCCGCCACATGTCTTAGTACAACCATTCCATGTTTCCCATGCTGTCCACTTTCCTTTCGCAACAGCTTAAATAAAACATTATTTCTCACATATTAAACAATTGTGTGGCACATAACAGTAATTTATAAATCTAAAGTTTATATTACATCTGTGTGTTATTTAACCCGAATTCATAAATCGAAATTTTATATCATATCTGCGTTATACCTAACCGCAATTCATAAATCGTACCCGCTGCTTCATGGATCGAAAGTTTTTTTACCTCTGTATGGTACATAGCCGCGTATTGAAAGATCGAAAGTTTATAGTGTATATATGGTACGTAGCCGCGGGTTTATAGATCGAAAGTTTATTCCACCTCTGTACGGTACGTAACAGCAGGTTCAAAAATCGAAAGTTTATTTCACATTTGTATGGTGTGTAGCCGCGGGTTTATGGATCGAAAATTTATTTCACCTCTGTATGGCACGTAGCTGCAGGTTCAGAAATCGAAAGTTTATTTCACATTTGTATGGTATGAAGCCGCGGGTTTATAAATCGACTGTTCATTTCACCTCTGCATGGTACTTAGCCGCGGATTTAGAAATTGTTGAAAGTTCATTTCACCTCTGTGTGGGACATAGCCCGCTGGTTCAGAAATCAAAAGTTTATTTCTCCTCTGTATGGTACGTAGCCGCGGGTTCATAAATCGACAGTTTATATCACCTGTGTGTGGTACAAAGCCGCGCGTTGAAAAATCGAAAGTGTATATCTCTTCTGTGTGGTACGTAGCTGCGGATTCATAAATCGAAAATTCTTATCACTTTTGTGTGGAAGTTAACCATGATTTCTTAAATCGAAAGCTTATGATATATTTGTGTGGTACGTGTTTAACTGGTAGATTGCTGGAAGCCCATATCTGGGCTTTGTTCTGAAGTGTTGGTACCACAGCTTGAAGGCTCATATTCAATGTATGTGCTTTGTATTATCTTTGAAGTAATATTATTTAGTCTGTAAGGGTTTGCCTTGTTGCAATTTATGGGAGAGTGCCTGGGGCACTCTCCCATAAATTGTAACAAGGCAAACACATGTGCACAAGATTTGATGGCCAAAAATAATTTAACACTCTACCAGTTAAAACGAATTTAATGTCCATGTAACATTTTAACACCGAACGTTATCATCACTGCTATTTGTTTCCTGCGTTCCCGATAAACTGTACGTGAAAAACGGATTTAAAATTCGAACTCAATTTCAAAATGGAATTGTACACAATGCCACAATAATCATATTTATTATATCTGGCCTGTGAATTATTGCAAATTATCTAAAATATATCGACTCGACAGATATCGAGAAATGTTCCTCAGTAGCTACGCCGCATTACGTCGCCTTGACGGAACGACCAGCTGATCTTTGTGATTGTTTTGAAACAAACGCATTTGAGCTGAATATTGTGCAATAAAATGTTTCGTAGCATATAATAGAAAAGAATATCTACTCTATTTTAGTCAGTTTCTAGAATTACATCATGAGTGTGGACAGGAAAGTTTGAATTTTCACGAGCGCTTGTGCGAGTGAAAAATAATATTTTCAGCTCCACACGATGGATTTTTTCAGAAGCTTCCTAAATGATGTAACGCTTCGGCGCATGAAGTCGCCTTGAACGTCGTCATGAAGGAACGATCAGCAGCTTTTTGTTATTGTCTTGAAACTGTTTGCAGTCGAATTGTCCTTAATTTTGTGCAGTAAAATATCACGTTGCATATAATGAAAAGAAAATCTACGCTGTTTCAGTGAAAATCGGGAATCATCTCACGATTATGGACCTGAAAGTATTATTTTTCACGAGCCCTTGCGCGAGTGAAAAATAATACTTTCAGGTCCACACAGCGTAGACATTATCTATATGTTTCGGTTTTAACCCTCTACCCAACGTAACGGCCAAGACCGGCCAACGCTATTCACAAAATCGCCAATTAATTTTCATTATTTTTTTCATTTTTTGTTTCAAAAACATAGGTTATGACCCCTCTTTGGAAGCAAAGAGGGGTCATAACCTATGTTTTTGAGACAAAAAATGAAAAAAAATAATTGTTCAAAAATTTTGTTTGCAAATGTTGTCTACTGTTCATGTAAGAAAAGGGTTAAGCTGGGGAATTATAGAAAATAAGCTGTAGAGTAATCGTAAAACGTTTGCACTCATTTCTCGCCATTAATATTTCCGATACCAAACAATTTAACACTGAAACCTTCACCGGGACAGTGCTCTACATCAAGTGATGTAATACCTCTGGTCACAATGTCAACTAAAATTTGATGTCACCTTAAGGGGACGTCCAGTCTAACTTTGGTCAAATTTCATGTAATTTTCTTTCAAGTCTAAAAAAGTCCCAAAATGAATAACCCCAATCAATTATATACCAAAATGCTTGGAATGAAACATAGAACATGTGAAAACTGAAATTTGTCATGGAACTGCTGCCATGTGTAAATAGCACTACCTGAAAGTCTGCTGTGGCATAAGTAAGAGAACAAAATTTTTACAATAAAATACCTCAAAATAAAATAACAGCTGTATTCTATAAACATTTAAGTACATACTCGAAGAAATCTTTTCCTAATTCATGAAAGTAATAAAGATTGAGACCAAATGTTATAAGTGGAGTGCTCACTGACTGAAGGCAGACATTTTCTTTTGTTTATGTTTTGATTTGGGGAGTTCAACAAAGGTCAACTTGAAGGAGTCCAGCAGAAGAAGTATGGAAGGACAAAAGAGTGTCTCCCAATATAAAGATGTATGTGTTACTGTAATGGTTTGAAAAGAAAATATGATATTCTCCTATGTAGAATGCACTGCAAAGTCATACATTGTAGTTGAATAAATATATTTACAAACCCCTTGCACGGTAACCCCTTTTATCCCATGCACCAATTTGATAATGATTAAATTGTTAAATTTGTCTGGTTTATCAATAACTATAATAGCTTTGTTTAACTCTTGGACACCAATACACTCATGATATCTGTTGGAGAAGAAATAAGGGTAACTGTAACCTGTCACTGCAATAAACCATCTAATGTACTTAAAAGTACATTTTTATTCAAAACACATCAAATCAACCTTACATAACCATTATTGCATGTACTTTCCCCAAGGAGGCTTATTGACATATTGAGATCAGAAGGGCACATCCAGAGGGTCTCACATATTTTTTTCAAGAACGCAGTACACAAAGCAATCCCAAAAAGGTGACAAGTGAGCTCCATTTGACACAAAACATTCCTGGGGTGGGGGCTCGCTTCCTTGTATGACTCTACCTCCGGCACTCAAGGCATATACCTATTTTTCTCAAAGTTTAACTCTTTTTTTCTTTTTAAAGATCCTTGCCACACATGTTCCAAACACTATAAGACAGGTAACCCTCCAAATAAGTGTACGTGCAAAAATCATGTTACACTGCAAAACATTCTTTTTAGACTTTTAGTTCTGGACCTTCCATGCTTCTTACTTCCAACTGTAACACTTAATTTATCGATTAATGGGTGAATAGAAAAGTCCTGCCATAATCAACATTTTGAGTTCCATAAGCCTTCAAAACAACTCCGATAAAAGTGTCAAACATCAGATCTGTGGCTTTATACAGAATATTTATTAGGGTATTGCTTGATAAGTAATAGGAACAAAATCTTCACCAGAAAATTCTGTAGCAATACAATTGAGGGTATTAGCAGGCACTTTGCAACAAATTGTAACAAATCAACTAGTGATAAACAAAATTTTAGAAGAGTGAAAAAGTACCACAACTCTGAATAAATGTGGGAAGAAACACATGCTACAGCAGCTACACAGGCATTGTTTCCCCATGATGCTCGATCACAACACCAAATATCCTTCAAATTGGAGTAGCAATGGTTGAGATACAAGGGAGAATGTTGGTACATGTAATGATGAATGGGTAAGACTAAGATTAAGAGGACAGGAGTCACCACTGCACGGCCCTAGATGCACCTTTGATTTTCCAACTTCCAGGTCTGGGGCATAATAATCGCAACACACCCACCTTATCAGTTCATAATTTCAGTAAAATAAAAGAAATTATCAATTTGAATTAATTAATAGATGATGGAAAATATTTGGCTTCCTTCGCCTTCTCGCACTATTTAATTACCACAAACAATATCAGTTTGATGCCGACAAACGAAACTGAACGCATGTGGTCTGGTTAAAAAGTAACTCGGCATAAATAATGATGAAATTGCGAATATTTCGTGTATTTCATTTGTTTAAAAGCCAATTGCAGCTAATATTTACCGTGCATTCGATAATTCGTTTCGGTTTTGACCACACGGCCACGCTGACACTCAGTGACAGCGGTTATGTTTATTGTGATATGCAAATTGGGGGATGGTTTCCGGTGAAGGAGATTTGTCACATTTGTCAGTGTAAAACGATCATAAAAGACACTGATCGACGCTTGTATTACTATTACTATGGTTGGTTGCAAGAAAAAAACTAAATTCTCAGCATCGTCCAAGCGCACCTTATTTAAAAGCACGAATGCATCATTTTCAACCCATCTTCAATCGGTCCTTTACAGACATCAACACAGTCCGTGGTCACTTACAACATCACAACATCGGGGGAAATCAACACGCTCAATATAGTTCCAGGTCACTTGGAATATTTTTCGTGAAAAAGTGATTTCTGAAGCATTCTGCTTACTTTGTTATGAATATTGCCTTATTTTATGTGTATCGTCCCGACTTTATACACTCGGTTATTTTTTTACATTTTGTTGGTTCATGTTGTCTTTCTAGTGCGCAATAATTCAGATTTTTTGTCAACAAAAAAGTTCAGACAGCCTGTAAACACGAGAAGGAATTTCGAACCATATTTTGCAGTTATGACATTAACAACTCAAGTATTTGCTGTCACCTGTTTGCAAATCCGTTCATACATTGTCTCAAACAAATAAAGGGCGTGATCACGTCCTTGCATTCTTACGATTGCCCAACTTGAGTATTTCTGCAAGAACCACATCGTAATCACATGACCGGACAAACATCATTGAAACATGGCCACATCCGGAACATCCAAAATTTGTGTTGGTGTTATTACATTCAAACGTCAAAACCCACCAGAGTGTGTGTCAAAAAAATGCTTTCTCCGAGTCTGTAGTATGTTATCATTATATTGAGGACAAGGCTTTCGAATTACCGATTATTTTGTGGTTTTACCGGTTCGTTACTTACGCCATTTGCAAATTAATCTTCTTCAAAATCCTAAAATTCACTTTTTTTCCTGAAAAAAATTATATGTACCTTTTCTATGCACTTTACTCATTATTTTGATATATAATTTGCCTTTTCTTACTTCTCTTATCTGTTTCTGAGGCATTGGGAAAAATGTCAAAAAATTGACCAAAGTTAGGTTGGACGACCCCTTAACATAGAACCGTGAACCTTGATGGTACTGTAATTCTAATCATGTGATGTTATTCCTCTGGTCACAATATCCATTAAGATTTAACTGGTTGATTGGTAGAAGCAATTATCAAAGCTTTATAAAAAATGAGGATATCAGAGCAAAAGCTAATATTGTCCTTGCTCATGTTCCATATGCAGTAAAATATAACTAATATATTTTGATATAAATTTGTTTTATTACAACTTTTTAAAGATTGCTTGTGGGCTCTCCAATTATTTGCAATAAAACAAATTTTGAATTGCAAATTCGTACAATCAAAAATAATCTAGCCCTCAACCAGTTAATGCCAACTTATCACTGAACCCTAGACGAGGACGGAGGACGGCTCTCCAGTCTGATCACGTGGTGGTATTTTTCTGGTCCGAAGGCCGACCGAGAATTTAAGAACAACTTAGCACTGAATCCTAAACGAGCACGGCACTCCAATCTTATCACGTGATGGCATTCCGCTGGTCAGAATGTCCGCCGAGCTTTAATGCCAACTTAGCACTGAATCCTAAAAGAGGACTGTACCCTAACACTGTGTGACGTAATACCTAATACCGCTGGTAAGAATGTCAACAGAGATTTGTTGAATTTCACTGTAGATTTTAAACCATCAGATTAACCGTACAGTTAAAACTAGAAGTCGTGTCACGAACTGTGCGCTTATCTAGACTTAATTGTGCGTAGAAATTGCGCGCATTTGCCATATCGAATGGCATCCAAAGCACGGCTCCTGATTACACATAGCAAACAGAGGCAATGTTTCTGCCAATGGACCTCCGGTCGGCCGAGATATGTCACTACAGCTCTAGTGTAACTGAGCACTCATCACAGACGTAGTGTTATGACTGACCACTCACTACAGCTGTAGTGTTATGAATGAACACTCACTTCAGTTTCTTTCACTGAAAATTCGATGGCGATTTTATTGTTTTATATCGAAGATTCACTGTTAACTCATGCGTGGAGACATTGCCCACGCGTGGATTTAGACCTCCCCGCACCTACAGTTAAAACTGGAAGTCCTGTCACGAACTGTGCGCTTATCTAGGCTTAATTGCGTGCAGGAATTGCGCGCAATTGCCATATCGAATGTCATCCGAAGCACGGCGGGTTCACATGGTTACTCATAGCAAACACAGGCAATGTTTCTGCCAATGGACCTCCGGGTTACCCGGAGGTCCATTGGCCGAAACATAGCTTGTGCACAGGCCATATGTACAGAATTTGATAATCTTACTATGGTCATAACGCATAGATTAACGCGCATTTATGCTATTTATGCGCATTTCATGACAGGACTTCTAGTTTTGTATATGCGTTATTGATCTACTCGAAGATTTAATATTACTGAAATTAATTACTAATGCCTCTAGTAATTGTATAGTGACTAACATCTGGAGATGTCCACCTGAAGTTTAAGACGCAATGACTCCATTAGGTATCAAAACTACAGTAATTGGATGAATAATTCTTTGAGTACCATATTTGTGTCAATGTTAAATTTCTTCACAAACAGATAACGAACGGAATATGTTACAGGATATGTATAATAAACATATAGCGTGGCATGGTAACAATCAATCTCCACACAACGGTTTCTCCCTTGCAGCGCCTTGCAGTGGATACACCTCTGCAAGAAGTTTCTGAACTTTTTACGTCTAAATTTAGATTCACGGTTTCCCCCAATCCAAAACAAAACCGGAAACGCAGACGTTCAGTTCATAAACATGGCACCACAAACACCAACAAAATCGTCACCGGAGAAGTGTTTCTCGTGCATGCGGACGAGTATTGCTACTATTTTTAAGTTAAGTAACACACGGTGCAGAAAAAAAAATGTTCAAATGAAGCTCAAGTTACTTAGTTTAACAATTGCACACTGCGTTGCAGTGCTTCATCAAACTCCATGCCGATTGTCGTCTGAGAATTAGATGACACGTGCGTTTATTTGTTTACACATATCACGTGATTGTCGGTGTATTCTTACTCGGACTATATTTATTTCACTTTCCCCAATTTCTCATTGATTCAAACAGTATTTTTGAAAATTCCTTCTCAGGTAATAAAACCTGTTTAATTAAAAATCGGACGATTTGAATTTATGAACCCATACAGCACGATGCCCAATCTGCAAGATTCTTGCAGATTCGGGAACTTCTGGCAGAGATGTATCCGCTGAAAGGGAGAAATCATTGCGTGGAGATTGGGTAACAATAAATATTTATTACATGCTGTGAATTATCGGAAATTATCTAAAAAATATTTCTCGATATCCATCGACTGCATGGATATCGAGGAATATCACACAGTAGATTCTCAAATGACGCCACGCTTCGGCGCATAAATATACAGTGTGGCTCAGTATTTATTTATTTATGATGGTTTAACCATACTTTAACAGCCAAGGCCATATCGTATCAGTAACAGTTTTATGAGCGGAGGAAGCCGGAGTACCCAGAGAGAACCACTGAGCAAAGATGAGCAGCTGCTAGCTCCCCAACATCATAACTCTGGTATGGCACAGTAAAAATAAATATATAGTGTGGCTCGGTATTTATTTATTTATGATGGTTTAACGACACTTTAACAGCCAGGGCCATATCGTGTCAGTAACAGTTTTATGAGCGGAGGAAGCTGGAGTACCCGGAGAGAACCACCGAGCAAAGATTAGCAGCTGCTAGCTCCTCAACATCATAACTCTGGTGTGGCACAGTATAAATAAATATATAGTGTGGCAAAGTAATAATTGTTTAACCCACTGAAAATATGTCATTGATGAAATATCTAATCCTACGCCAACCTCTCATGACGCTGGTCTGATTATGCATGGACTGCCACGCTGGTATGGCCTGAGGTCAATCTAACCCTGGCCATCACCTACTCTTTCATTCGCTTTTCCGACCAAGTGAATTACTTCAGACGACTGAGTCTAAAAGTACATAACATTTCAATGTCGCTGAAACAACGCAACAAATGCGTCTCAATCTAGAACTTATTTGACCGAGTCATTAATGACATTACAATACTGTTAGACTGCCAAGTTTGTAAACTAAAGACTTATGACAATACAATAGTGTTAGACTGTCATATTTATAAACTAAATACTTGTGACATTACAATACTGTTAGACTGTCATATTTATAAACTAAATACTTGTGACATTACAATACTGTTAGACTGCCATATTTATAAACTAAATACTTGTGACAATACAATACTGTTAGACTGTCATATTTATAAACTAAATACTTGTGACATTACAATACAGTTAGACTGTCATATTTATAAACTAAATACTTGTGATATTACAATACTGTTAGACTGTCATATTTATAAACTAAATACTTGTGACATTACAATACTGTTAGACGGTCATATTTATAAACTAAATACTTGTGACATTACAACACAGTTAGACTGTCATATTCATAAACTAAATACATGTGACAATACAATACTGTTAGACTGTCATATTTATAAACTAAATACTTGTGACATTGCAATACTGTTAGACTGTCATATTTATAAACTAAATACTTGTGACAATACAATACTGTTAGACTGTCATATTTATAAACTAAATACTTGTGACATTACAATACTGTTAGACTGTCATATGTATAAACTAAATACTTGTGACATTACAATACAGTTAGACTGTCATATTTATAAACTAAATACTTGTGACATTACAATACTGTTAGACTGTCATATTTATAAACTAAATACTTGTGACATTACAATACTGTTAGACTGTCATATTTATAAGCTAAATACTTGTGACATTACAATACAGTTAGACTGTCATATTTATAAACTAAATACTTGTGACATTACAATACTGTTAGACTATCATATTTATAAACTAAATACTTGTGACAATACAATACAGTTAGACTGTCATATTTATAAACTAAATACTTGTGACATTACAATACTGTTAGACTGTCATATTTATAAACTAAATACTTGTGACATTACAATACTGTTAGACTGTCATATTTATAAACTAAATACTTGTGACATTACAATACAGTTAGACTGTCATATTTAAAAACTAAATACTTGTGATATACAATACTGTTAGACTGTCACATTTATAAACTAAATACTTGTGACATTACAATACAGTTAGACTGTCATATTTATAAACTAAATACTTGTGATATTACAATACTGTTAGACTGTCATATTTATAAACTAAATACTTGTGACATTACAATACTGTTATACTGTCATATTTATAAACTAAATACTTGTGACATTACAATACAGTTAGACTGTCATATTTATAAACTAAATACTTTTGACATTACAATACAGTTAGACTGTCATATTTATAAACTAAATACTTGTGACATTACAATACAGTTAGACTGTCATATTTATAAATTAAATACTTGTGACATTACAATACAGTTAGACTGTCATATTTATAAACTAAATACTTGTGACATTACAATACTGTTAGACTGTCATATTTATAAACTAAATACTTGTGATATTACAATACTGTTAGACTGTCATATTTATAAACTAAATACTTGTTACATTACAATACTGTTAGACGGTCATATTTATAAACTAAATACTTGTGACATTACAATACAGTTAGACTGTCATATTTATAAACTAAATACTTGTGACATTACAATACTGTTATACTGTCATATTTATAAACTAAATACTTGTGACATTACAATACTGTTAGACTGTAATATTTATAAACTAAATACTTGTGACATTACAATACAGTTAGACTGTCATATTTAAAAACTAAATACTTGTGATATACAATACTGTTAGACTGTCATATTTATAAACTAAATACTTGTGACATTACAATACAGTTAGACTGTCATATTTATAAACTAAATACTTGTGATATTACAATACTGTTAGACTGTCATATTTATAAACTAAATACTTGTGACATTACAATACTGTTATACTGTCATATTTATAAACTAAATACTTGTGACATTACAATACAGTTAGACTGTCATATTTATAAACTAAATACTTGTGACATTACAATACAGTTAGACTGTCATATTTATAAACTAAATACTTGTGACATTACAATACAGTTAGACTGTCATATTTATAAATTAAATACTTGTGACATTACAATACAGTTAGACTGTCATATTTATAAACTAAATACTTGTGACATTACAATACTGTTAGACTGTCATATTTATAAACTAAATACTTGTGATATTACAATACTGTTAGACTGTCATATTTATAAACTAAATACTTGTGACATTACAATACTGTTAGACGGTCATATTTATAAACTAAATACTTGTGACATTACAATACAGTTAGACTGTCATATTTATAAACTAAATACTTGTGACATTACAATACTGTTATACTGTCATATTTATAAACTAAATACTTGTGACATTACAATACAGTTAGACTGTCATATTTATAAACTAAATACTTGTGACATTACAATACAGTTAGACTGTCATATTTATAAACTAAATACTTGTGACATTACAATACAGTTAGACTGTCATATTTATAAATTAAATACTTGTGACATTACAATACAGTTAGACTGTCATATTTATAAACTAAATACTTGTGACATTACAATACTGTTAGACTGTCATATTTATAAACTAAATACTTGTGATATTACAATACAGTTAGACTGTCATATTTATAAACTAAATACTTGTGTCATTACAATACAGTTAGACTGTCATATTTATAAACTAAATACTTGTGACAATACAATACTGTTAGACTGTCATATTTATAAACTAAATACTTGTGACATTACAATACTGTTAGACTGTCATATTTATAAACTAAATACTTGTGACATTACAATACAGTTAGACTGTCATATTTAAAAACTAAATACTTGTGATATACAATACTGTTAGACTGTCATATTTATAAACTAAATACTTGTGACATTACAATACAGTTAGACTGTCATATTTATAAACTAAATACTTGTGATATTACAATACTGTTAGACTGTCATATTTATAAACTAAATACTTGTGACATTACAATACTGTTATACTGTCATATTTATAAACTAAATACTTGTGAAATTACAATACAGTTAGACTGTCATATTTATAAACTAAATACTTGTGACATTACAATACAGTTAGACTGTCATATTTATAAACTAAATACTTGTGACATTACAATACAGTTAGACTGTCATATTTATAAATTAAATACTTGTGACATTACAATACTGTTAGACTGTCATATTTATAAACTAAATACTTGTGACATTACAATACAGTTAGACTGTCATATTTATAAACTAAATACTTGTGACATTACAATACAGTTAGACTGTCATATTTATAAACTAAATACTTGTGACATTACAATACAGTTAGACTGTCATATTTATAAACTAAATACTTGTGACATTACAATACAGTTAGACTGTCATATTTATAAACTAAATACTTGTGACATTACAATACTGTTAGACTGTCATATTTATAAACTGAATATTTGTGATATTACAATACTGTTAGACTGTCATATTTATAAACTGAATACTTGTGATATTACGATACTGTTAGACTTTCATATTTATAAACTAAATACTTGTGACATTACAATACTGTTAGACTGTCAAATTTATCAACGAAATACACATTTTTCAAATTTCTGTGTGTCCTTTCTTAATTCTATGGCATCCGAGAAATTTGAAAAAGACAAGTGTCGCTGATTTCTTCTGAGGTGCAGTTCGTAGAATTAAGTGCTTAGATGCAGATATCTGATGAATAAATGCATATGTCATTACAATACTGTTAGACTGTCATACTTATAAAACTAAATACTTCTGACTTTACAGAACTGTTAGACTGCCATGTGTGTAAACCAGATACTTATGTCATTACAATATTGTTAGACGGCCATGTTTATAAACTAGATACTTATGAGTGAACACTCACTACAGCTGTAGTGTTATGACCGAACACTCACTACAGCTGTAGTGTTATGACTGAACACTCACTACAGCCGTAGTGTTATGAACGAACGCTCACCACAGCCGCAGTGTTATGACTCAGCACTCACTACAGCTGTTGTGTTATGACTGAACACCCACTACATCTCAAGTGTTATGACTGAACACTCACTTTAGCTGTAGTGTTATGACTGAAGACTCGCTACAGCTGTAGTGTTATGACTGAGCACTCACTACATCTGTAGTGTTACAACTAATCACTCACTACTGCTGTAGTATTATGACTGAACACTTACTGCAGCTGCAGTGTTATGACTGGACGCTTACTGCAGCTGTAGTGTTATGACTGAGCACTCACAACATCTGTAGTGATACAACTGATCACTCACTACAGCTGTAGTGTTATGACTGAACACTCACTACAGCTGTAGTGTTATGACTGAGCACTCACATCATCTGTAGTGTTACAACTGAACACTCACTACTGTAGTATTATGACTGAACACTCACTGCAGCTGTAGTGTTACAACTGAACACCCACTACAGCTATAGCGCATTGACTAAACAATCACAACAGCTTTAGTGTTATGACTCAGCACTCACTACAGCTGTAGTGTTAAGGTTGAACACTCACTGCAGCTGTAGTGTTAAGATTGAACACTCACTGCAGCTGGTGTGTTATGAGTGAACACTCACTACCGCTGTGGTCTTATGACTGAACACTCACTGAACACCCACTACATCTGTAGTGTTATGACTTAACACTCACTTCAGCTGTTGTGTAACTGAGCACTCAACACAGACGTAGTATTATGACTGAAACACTCACTACAGCTGTAGTGTTATGACTGAACACTCACTACAGCTGTAGTGTTATGACTGAACACTCACTACAGCTGTAGTGTTATGACTGAGCACTCACATCATCTGTAGTGTTACAACTGAACACTCACTACTGTAGTATTATGACTGAACACTCACTGCAGCTGTAGTGTTATGACTGGACACTCACTACAGCTGTAGCGCATTGACTAAACAATCACAACAGCTTTAGTGTTATGACTCAGCACTCACTACAGCTGTAGTGTTAAGGTTGAACACTCACTGCAGCTGTAGTGTTAAGATTGAACACTCACTGCAGCTGGTGTGTTATGAGTGAACACTCACTACCGCTGTGGTCTTATGACTGAACACTCACTGAACACCCACTACATCTGTAGTGTTATGACTTAACACTCACTTCAGCTGTTGTGTAACTGAGCACTCAGCACAGACGTAGTATTATGACTGAAACACTCACTACAGCTGTAGTGTTATGACTGAACACTCACTTCAGTTGTAGTGTTATTACTGAACACTCACTACAGATGTAGTGTTATGGCTGAACACTCACTACAGCTGTAGTGTTATGACTGAACACTCACTTCAGTTGTAGTGTTATTACTGAACACTCACTACAGATGTAGTGTTATGACTGAACATTCACTACATCTGTAGTGCTATGACTGAACACTCACTACAGCTGTAGTGTTATGACAGAACACTCACCACAGCTGCAGTGTTACAACTGAACACTCACTTCAGCTGTAGTGTAATGACTGGACACTCACTACAGCTGTAGCGCTATGACTAAACACTCACAACAGCTTTAGTGTTATGACTGAACACTGACTACATCTGTAGAGTGCTATGACTGAACACTCACTGCAGCTGTAGTGTTATGACTGAACTCTCACCTCAGCTGCAGTGTTACAACTCAACACTCACTTCAGCTGTAGTATTATGACTGACCACTCACTACAGTTGTAGTGTTATGACTGAACAGTCACTACAGCTGTGGTGTTATAACTAAACACTCACTACAGCCTTAATGTTATAACTGATCACTCACAAAAGCTGTTGTGTTATGATTGGTCATTCACTACAACTGGATTGTTATGAATGAACAATCACTACAGCTGTATTGTTATGACTGTCCATTCACTACAACTGGTGTGTTATGACTGAACACTCACCACAGCTGAGGTGTTACAACTGAACACTCACTTCAGATGTAGTATTATGACTAAACACTCACTACAGTTGTAGTGTTATGACTGAACAGTCACTACAGCTGTGGTGTTATAACTAAACACTCACTACAGCCTTAATGTTATAACTGATCACTCACAAAAGCTGTTGTGTTATGATTGGTCATTCACTACAACTGGATTGTTATGAATGAACAATCACTACAGCTGTATTGTTATGACTGTCCATTCACTACAACTGGTGTGTTATGACTGAACACTCACCACAGCTGAGGTGTTACAACTGAACACTCACTTCAGCTGTAGTATTATGACTAAACACTCACTACAGCTGTAGTGTTATGACTGAACAGTCACTACAGCTGTAGTGTTATGACTAAATACTCACTACAGCTTTAGCGTTGTGGATGAACACACACTACATCTGTAGTGTTATGACTGAACACTCACTACAACTGTAGTGTTATTACTGAACACTCACTTCAGCTGTAGTATTATGACTGACCACTCACTACAGTTGTAGTGTTATGACTGAACAGTCACTACAGCTGTAGTGTTATGACTAAACACTCACTACAGCCTTAGTGTTATAACTGAACACTCGTTACAGCTGTAGTGTTGTGACTCGTCGTTCACTGCAGCTGGAGTATTATGACTGAACACTCACCACAGCTGTAGTGTTATGACTGGTCATTCACTACAGCTGGAGTGTTATGACTGAACACTCACCACAGCTGCAATGTTACAACTGAACACTAACTTCAGCTGTAGTATTATGACAGAACACTCACTACAGCTGTAGTGTTATGACTGAACAGTCACTACAGCTGTAGCGTAATGACTAAACACTCAATACAGCTTTAGTGTTATGACTGAACACTCACTACAGCTGTAGTTTAACGACTAAACACTCACTACATCCTTAGTTTTATAACTGAACACTCACTTCAGCTGTAGTGTTATAACTGGTCATTCACTACAGCTGGAGTGTTCTGACTGAACAATCTGTACAGCTGGTGTGTTATGACTGGTCATTCACTACAGCTGGAGTATTATGACTGAACACTCACCACAGCTGTAGTGTTATGACTGGTCATTCACTACAGCTGGAGTGTTATGACTGAACACTCACCACAGCTGTAGTGTTATGACTGGTCATTCACTACAGCTGGAGTATTATGACTGAACACTCGGTACAGTTGTAGTGTTATGACTGGTCATTCAGTACAGCTGGAGTGTTATGACTGAACACTCACCACAGCTGTAGTGTTATGACTGGTCATTCACTACAGCAGGAGTATTATGACTGAACACTCAGTACAGCTGTAGTGTTATGACTGGTCATTCAGTACAGCTGGAGTGTTATGACTGAACCCTCACCACAGCTGTAGTGTTATGACTGGTCATTCACTACAGCAGGAGTATTATGACTGAACACTCAGTACAGCTGTAGTGTTATGACTGGTCATTCAGTACAGCTGGAGTGTTATGACTGGTCATTCAGTACAGCTGAGTAATATAACTGAACACTCACCACAGCTGTAGTGTTATGACTGGTCATTCACTACAGCTGGAGTGTTCTGACTGAACACTCACCACAGCTGTAGTGTTATGAGTGGTCATTCACTACAGCTGGAGTGTTATGACTGAACACTCACTACAGCCTTAGTGTTATAACTGAACACTCACTACAGCTGTAGTGTTATGACTGAACACTCAGTACAGCCTTAGTGTTATAACTGAACACTCACTACAGCTGTAGTGTTATGACTGAACAGTCACTACAGCTGTAGCGTAATGACTAAACACTCAATACAGCTTTAGTGTTATGACTGAACACTCACTACATTTGTAGTTTAACGACTAAACACCCTCTACATCCTTAGTTTTATAACTGAACACTCACTTCAGCCGTAGTGTTATAACTGGTCATTCACTACAGCTGGAGTGTTCTGACTGAACAATCTGTACAGCTGGTGTGTTATGACTGGTCATTCACTACAGCTGGAGTATTATGACTGAACACTCACCACAGCTGTAGTGTTATGACTGGTCATTCACTACAGCTGGAGTGTTATGACTGAACACTCAGTACAGCTGTAGTGTTATGACTGGTCATTCAGTACAGCTGGAGTGTTATGACTGAACCCTCACCACAGCTGTAGTGTTATGACTGGTCATTCACTACAGCAGGAGTATTATGAATGAACAATCAGTACAGCTGGTGTGTTATGACTGGTCATTCACTACAGCTGGAGTATTATGACTGAACACTCACCACAGCTGTAGTGTTATGACTGGTCATTCACTACAGCTGGAGTGTTATGACTGAACACTCACCACAGCTGTAGTGTTATGACTGGTCATTCACTACAGCTGGAGTATTATGACTGAACACTCAGTACAGTTGTAGTGTTATGACTGGTCATTCAGTACAGCTGGAGTGTTATGACTGAACACTCACCACAGCTGTAGTGTTATGACTGGTCATTCACTACAGCAGGAGTATTATGACTGAACACTCAGTACAGCTGTAGTGTTATGACTGGTCATTCAGTACAGCTGGAGTGTTATGACTGGTCATTCAGTACAGCTGAGTAATATAACTGAACACTCACCACAGCTGTAGTGTTATGACTGGTCATTCACTACAGCTGGAGTGTTCTGACTGAACACTCACCACAGCTGTAGTGTTATGACTGGTCATTCACTACAGCTGGAGTGTTCTGACTGAACACTCACTACAGCTGTAGTGTTATGACTGGTCATTCACTACAGCTGGAGTGTTATGACTGAACACTCACTACAGCCTTAGTGTTATAACTGAACACTCACTACAGCTGTAGTGTTATGACTGAACACTCAGTACAGCTTTAGTGTTATAACTGAACACTCACTACAGCCTTAGTGTTATGAAGGAACACTCACTACAGCTGTAGTGTTATGACTATGAGTCATAGTTACACTAATTATTTACTATCTTGATATTCAAGATAAATTAAATAGTTATTAATTGGAATATGTATAACTGTGCCAATATAGGTTCAATAATTACTAACTGGAATATGTATAACTGTGCCAATACATGTTCAATAATTACTAACTGGAATATGTATAACTGTGCCCAATATATGTTCAATAATTACTAACTGGAATATGTATAACTGTGCCCAATATAGGTTCAATAATTACTAACTGGAATATGTATAACTGTGCCCAATATATGTTCAATAATTACTAACTGGAATATGTATAACTGTGCCCAATATAGGTTCAATAATTACTAACTGGAATATGTATAACTGTGCCAATATATGTTCAATAATTACTAACTGGAATATGTATAACTGTGCCCAATATAGGTTCAATAATTACTAACTGGAATATGTATAACTGTGCCAATATATGTTCAATAATTACTAACTGGAATATGTATAACTGTGCCAATACATGTTCCATAATTACTAACTGGAATATGTATAACTGTGCCCAATATAGGTTCAATAATTACTAACTGGAATATGTATAACTGTGCCCAATATATGTTCAATAATTACTAACTGGAATATGTATAACTGTGCCCAATATATGTTCAATAATTACTAACTGGAATATGTATAACTGTGCCAATACATGTTCAATAATTACTAACTGGAATATGTATAACTGTGCCAATATATGTTCAATAATTACTAACTGGAATATGTATAACTGTGCCAATACATGTTCAATAATTACTAACTGGAATATGTATAACTGTGCCCAATATAGGTTCAATAATTACTAACTGGAATATGTATAACTGTGCCCAATATAGGTTCAATAATTACTAACTGGAATATGTATAACTGTGCCAATATAGGTTCAATAATTACTAACTGGAATATGTATAACTGTGCCCAATATAGGTTCAATAATTACTAACTGGAATATGTATAACTGTGCCAATATAGGTTCAATAATTACTAACTGGAATATGTATAACTGTGCCCAATATATGTTCAATAATTACTAACTGGAATATGTATAACTGTGCCAATATATGTTCAATAATTACTAACTGGAATATGTATAACTGTGCCCAATATAGGTTCAATAATTACTAACTGGAATATGTATAACTGTGCCAATATATGTTCAATAATTACTGACTGGAATATGTATAACTGTGCCCAATACATCTTCAATAATTACAAACTGGATTATGTATAACTGTGCCCAATATATGTTCAATAATTACTGATTGGAATATGTATAACTGGTCCTAATATCTGATAAAATATTTACTGATTGGAATATGTATATCCGAGTCCAATATCTGTTAAATTCTTACTGACTGGAATATGTATAACTGGGTCCCGTATATGTTAAATGCTAACTGATTGGAATATGTATATCCGGCCCCAATATCTGATAAATATTTACTGATCGCAATATGTATATCTGGGCCCAATATATGTTAAATACTTACTAATTGGAATATGTATTACCGGGCCCAATATACGTTAAAAACTTATTGATTGGAATATGTATAACCGGGCCCATATCCGTAAATACTTACCGATTGCAATATGTATAACCGGGCCCAATATATGTTAAATACCTACTGATTGGAATATTAATATCCGGACCCAATATCTGTTAAATATTTACTGATTGGAATACGTGTTACTGGGTCCTTTATATGTCAAATACTTACTAACTGGAATATGTATACAGGGGCACAATATCTGTTAAATATTTGTTAATAGGAATACGTATATCCGGCCAATATATGTTAAATACTAACTGATTGGAATACGTATAACTGGGCCCTTTATATGTTAAATACTTACTAACTGGAATGTGTATACAGGGGCACAATATCTGTTAAATACTTGTTGATTGGAATATGTATAACCGGCCAATATATGTTAAATACTAACTGATTGGAATATGTATAACCGGCCAATATATGTTAAATACTTACTGATTAGAATATGTATAACCGGCCAATATATGTTAAATACTTACTGATTGGAATATGTATACAAGGGCCCAATATCTGTTACATACTTGTTGATTGGAATATGGATAACCGGCCAATATATGTTAAATACTAACTGATTGGAATACGTATAACTGGACCCTTTATATGTTAAATACTTACTAACTGGAATATGTATACAGGGGCACAATATCTGTTAAATACTTGTTGATTGGAATATGTATAACCGGCCAATATATGTTAAATACTAACTGATTGGAATACGTATAACTGGACCCTTTATATGTTAAATACTTACCAACTGGAATATGTATACAGGGGCACAATATCTGTTAAATACTTGTTGATTGGAATATGTATAACCGGCCATTATATGTTAAATACTAACTGATTGGAATACGTATAACTGGACCCTTTATATGTTAAATACTTACTAACTGGAATATGTATACAAGGGCCCAATATCTGTTAAATACATACTGATTAGAATATGTATAACCGGCAAATATATGTTAAATACTTACTGATTGGAATATGTATACAAGGGCCCAATATCTGTTAAATACTTGTTGATTGGAATACGTATAACTGGGCCCTTTATATGTTAAACACTTACTGATTGGAATATGTATAACCGGCCAATATATGTTAAATACTTACTGATTGGAATATGTATAACCGGCCAATATATGTTAAATACTTGTTGATTGGAATATGTATAACCGGCCAATATATGCTAAATACTTACTGACTGGAATATGTATAACCGGGCCCAATATACGTTAAATACTTGTTGATTGGAATATGTATAACCGGCCAGTATATGTTAAATACTTACTGATTGGAATATGTATAACTGGGCCCAATATATGTTAAATATTTACCAATTGGAATATGTATTACCGAGCCCAATATATGTCAAATACTTACTGCTTGGAGTATGTTTAACCGGGCCCAACATATGTTAAATACTTACTGATTGGAATATGTATAACTGGGCCCAATATATGTTAAATATTTACCAATTGGAATATGTATAACCGGGCGCAATATATGTTAAATACTTACTGCTTGGAGTATGTATAACCGGGCCCAACATATGTTAAATACTAACTGATTGGAATAAGTATACCTGGGCCCAATAGTAGTTAAGTACTTATTTACTGGAATATAACAGAACCCCGTATCTGTTAAATACTTACTCACTGGAATATGTATAACCTGGACCTGTATCTGGTAAATAATTAGTGATTGGAATATGTGTAACCGGGCCCAATGTATGTTAAATACTTACTGAATGGAATAAGTATAACTGGAACATGTATCTGTTAAATAATTACTGAATGCAATATGTATAACTACGCAGTACTTACTCACTGGAATGTGCATAACCGGGCCCAATATCTGTTAAATACTTACTGATTTGGAAAATGTATATCCAGGCCCAATATCTGTTAAATACTTTCTAATTGGAATATGAATAACCGGACCCAATATCTGTTAAATATTTACTGATTGGAATATGTATAACCGGGCAGTATATCTGTTAAACAAGTACTGAATGGAATATGTATATCTGTACCAATACCAATATCTGTTAACTACTTACTGATTAGAATATATATATTCAGACCTAATATCTGTTAAATACTTACTGATTGGGATATGAATATTCTGCAGAATGTAGACTGAATATGCAGTAATATAAAGTTACAAGAGACAGACAAGGTGGGTTATCTAGTTGGACTTATCCTACAGAATGTAGTTTGGGTGTACAGTTATATAATAAAGTTAAATAACACAGACAAGGTGGGCGATCTAGTTGGATTTATCCTGCAAAATGTAGCTTGGATGTACAGTTACATAAAGTTACATAGGATATAAATGTTGTGGGATCTAGTTCTATTCATCCTGCAGAATGTAGTTGGGATGTTCAGTTAAATAAAGTTAAATAAGACAGACAAGCTGGATGATTTAGTTGGATCTATCTGCAGAAGGCAGCTTGGATGTACAATTATATAAAGTTACATAATACAGACAAGGTGGGTGATCTAGTTGGATTTATCCTGCAGATTGTGGTTCGGGTGTATAGTTATATAAAGTTAAATAAGACAGACAAGGTGGGTGATCAAGTTGGATTTATCCTGCAGAACGTAGTTTGGGTTCATAGTTATATAAAGTTAAAAAAGACAGATAAGGTGGGTGATCTAGTTGGATTTATCCTGCAGATTGTGGTTCGGGTGCATAGTTACATAAAGTTAAATAAGACAGATAAGGTGGGTGATCTAGTTGGATTTATCCTGCAGATTGTGGTTTGGGTGCATAGTTATATAAAGTTAAATAAGACAGATAAGGTGGGTGATCTAGTTGGATTTATCCTGCAGATTGTGGTTCGGGTGCATAGTACATAAAGTTAAATAAGGCAGACAAGGTGGGTGATCTAGTTGGATTTATCCTGCAGATTGCGGTTTGGGTGCATAGTTATATAAAGTTAAATAAGACAGATAAGGTGGGTGATCTAGTTGGTTTCATCCTGCAGATTGTGGTTCGGGTGCATAGTTACATAAAATGAAATAAGGCAGACAAGGTGGGTGATCTAGTTGGATTTATCCTGCAGATTGTGGTTCGGGTGCATAGTTACATAAACTTAAAAAAGACAGATAAGGTGGGTGATCTAGTTGGCTTTATCCTGCAGCAGCTAGTTTGGGTTCATAGTTATATAAAGTTAAAAAAGACAGATAAGGTGGGTTATCTAGATGGCGTTATCCTCCAGAATCTAGTTTGGATGTAGAATTATATAAAGTTAAATAAGACAGATAAGGTGGGTGATCAAGTTGGAGTTATCCGGCAGAACGTAGTTTGGGTTCATAGTTATATAAAGTTCAAAAAGACAGATAAGGTGGGTTATCTAGTTGGATTTATCCTGCAGAACGTAGTTTGGGTTCATAGTTACATAAAGTTAAAAAAAGAAGATAAGGTGGGTTATCTAGATAGCTTTACCCTGCAGAATCTAGTTTGGATGTACAATTAAATAAAGTTAAATAAGACAGATAAGGTGGGTGATCAAGTTGGACTTATCCTGCAGATTGCGGTTCGGGTGCATAGTTATATAAAGTTACATAAGACAGACAAGGTGGGTGATCTAGTTGGATTTATCCTGCAGATTGTGGTTCGGGTGCATAGTTACATAAAGTTAAATAAGACAGATAAGGTGGGTGATCTATTTGGACTTATCCAGCAGAATGTAGTTTGGATGTACAATTATATAAAGTTAAATCAGACAGACAAGGTGGGTGATCAAGTTGGAGTTATCCTGCAGAACGTAGTTTGGGTTCATAGTTATATAAAGTTAAAAAAGACAGATAAGGTGGGTTATCTAGATGGCTTTATCCTGCAGAATCTAGTTTGGATGTAGAATTATATAAAGTTAAATAAGACAGATAAGGTTGGTGATCAAGTTGGAGTTATCCTGCAGAACGTAGTTTGGGTTCATAGTTATATAAAGTTAAAAAAGACAGATAAGGTGGGTGATCTAGTTGGCTTTATCCTGCAGAATCTAGTTTGAATGTACAATTATATAAAGTTAAATAAGACAGATAAGGTTGGTGATCAAGTTGGAGTTATCCTGCAGAACGTAGTTTGGGTTCATAGTTATATAAAGATAAAAAAGACAGATAAGGTGGGTTATCTAGATGTCTTTATCCTGCAGAATCTAGTTTGGATGTACAATTATATAAAGTTAAATAAGACAGATAAGGTGGGTGATCAAGTTGGAGTTATCCTGCAGAACGTAGTTTGGGTTCATAGTTATATAAAGTTAAAAAAGACAGATAAGGTGGGTGATCTAGTTGGATTTATCCTGCAGAACGTAGTTTGGGTTCATAGTTATATAAAGTTAATTAAGAGAGATAAGGTGGGTTATCTAGATGGCTTTATCCTGCAGAATCTACGTTGAATGTACAATTATATAAAGTTAAATAAAACAGATAACGTGGGTGATCTAGTTGGACTTAACCTGCAGATTTTGGTCTGGATGTACAGTTGCATAAAGTTAAATAACACAGACAAGGTGGGCGCTCTAGTTTGATTTATCCTGCAGAATGTAGCTTGGATGTACAGTTACATAAAGTTAAATAAGACAGACAAGCTGGATGATCTAGTTGGATCTATCTGCAGAATGTAGCTTGGATGTACAATTATATAAAGTTACATCAGACAGACAAGGTGGGTTATCGGACTTATCCTGCAGATTGTGGTTCCGGTGCATAGTTATATAAAGTTAAATAAGACAGATAAGGTGGGTGATCTAGTTGGATTTATCCTGCAGATTGTGGTTCGGGTGTATAGTTATATAAAGTTAAATAAGACAGATAAGGTGGGTGATCTAGTGGGATTTATCCTGCAGATTGTGGTTCGGTGGTATAGTTATATAAAGTTAAATAAGACAGATAAGGTGGGTGATCTAGTGGGATTTATCCTGCAGATTGTGGTTCGGGTGCATAGTTATATAAAGTTAAATAAGACAGATAAGGTGGGTGATCAAGTTGGACCTATCCTGCAGATTGTGGTTTGGATGTACAATTATATAAAGTTAAATAAGACAGATAAGGTGGGTGATCTAGTTGGATTTCTCCAGCAGATTGTGGTTCGGGTGTATAGTTATATAAAGTTAAATAAGACAGATAAGGTGGGTGATCTAGTGGGATTTATCCTGCAGATTGTGGTTCGGGTGCTTAGTTATATAAAGATAAATAAGACAGATAAGGTGGGTGATCTAGTTGGACTTATCCTGCAGATTGTGGTTTGGATGTACAATTATATAAAGTTAAATAAGACAGATAAGGTGGGTGATCTAGTTGGACTTATCCTGCAGATTGTGGTTCGGGTGTATAGTTATATAAAGTTAAATAAGACAGATAAGGTGGGTGATCTAGTTGGATATTTCCTGCAGATTGTGGTTCGGGTGCATAGTTACATAAAGTTAAATAAGACAGATAAGGTGGGTGATCTATTTGGACTTATCCAGCAGAATCTAGTTTGAATGTACAATTATATAAAGTTAAATAAGACAGACAAGGTGGGTGATCAAGTTGGAGTTATCCTGCAGAACGTAGTTTGGGTTCATAGTTATATAAAGTTAAAAAAGACAGATAAGGTGGGTGATCTAGTTGGATTTATCCTGCAGATTGTGGTTCGGGTGCATAGTTACATAAAGTTAAATAAGACAGATAAGGTGGGTGATCTAGTTGGATTTATCCTGCAGATTGTGGTTTGGGTGCATAGTTATATAAAGTTAAATAAGACAGATAAGGTGGGTGATCTAGTTGGATTTATCCTGCAGATTGTGGTTCGGGTGCATAGTACATAAAGTTAAATAAGGCAGACAAGGTGGGTGATCTAGTTGGATTTATCCTGCAGATTGCGGTTTGGGTGCATAGTTATATAAAGTTAAATAAGACAGATAAGGTGGGTGATCTAGTTGGTTTCATCCTGCAGATTGTGGTTCGGGTGCATAGTTACATAAAATGAAATAAGGCAGACAAGGTGGGTGATCTAGTTGGATTTATCCTGCAGATTGTGGTTCGGGTGCATAGTTACATAAACTTAAAAAAGACAGATAAGGTGGGTGATCTAGTTGGCTTTATCCTGCAGCAGCTAGTTTGGGTTCATAGTTATATAAAGTTAAAAAAGACAGATAAGGTGGGTTATCTAGATGGCGTTATCCTCCAGAATCTAGTTTGGATGTAGAATTATATAAAGTTAAATAAGACAGATAAGGTGGGTGATCAAGTTGGAGTTATCCGGCAGAACGTAGTTTGGGTTCATAGTTATATAAAGTTCAAAAAGACAGATAAGGTGGGTTATCTAGTTGGATTTATCCTGCAGAACGTAGTTTGGGTTCATAGTTATATAAAGTTAAAAAAAGAAGATAAGGTGGGTTATCTAGATAGCTTTACCCTGCAGAATCTAGTTTGGATGTACAATTAAATAAAGTTAAATAAGACAGATAAGGTGGGTGATCAAGTTGGACTTATCCTGCAGATTGCGGTTCGGGTGCATAGTCATATAAAGTTACATAAGACAGACAAGGTGGGTGATCTAGTTGGATTTATCCTGCAGATTGTGGTTCGGGTGCATAGTTACATAAAGTTAAATAAGACAGATAAGGTGGGTGATCTATTTGGACTTATCCAGCAGAATGTAGTTTGGATGTACAATTATATAAAGTTAAATCAGACAGACAAGGTGGGTGATCAAGTTGGAGTTATCCTGCAGAACGTAGTTTGGGTTCATAGTTATATAAAGTTAAAAAAGACAGATAAGGTGGGTTATCTAGATGGCTTTATCCTGCAGAATCTAGTTTGGATGTAGAATTATATAAAGTTAAATAAGACAGATAAGGTTGGTGATCAAGTTGGAGTTATCCTGCAGAACGTAGTTTGGGTTCATAGTTATATAAAGTTAAAAATGACAGATAAGGTGGGTGATCTAGTTGGCTTTATCCTGCAGAATCTAGTTTGAATGTACAATTATATAAAGTTAAATAAGACAGATAAGGTTGGTGATCAAGTTGGAGTTATCCCGCAGAACGTAGTTTGGGTTCATTGTTATATAAAGTTAAAAAAGGAAGATAAGGTGGGTTATCTAGATGGCTTTATCCTGCAGAATCTAATTTGGATGTACAATTATATAAAGTTAAATAAGACAGATAAGGTGGGTGATCAAGTTGGAGTTATCCTGCAGAACGTAGTTTGGGTTCATAGTTATATAAAGATAAAAAAGACAGATAAGGTGGGTTATCTAGATGTCTTTATCCTGCAGAATCTAGTTTGGATGTACAATTATATAAAGTTAAATAAGACAGATAAGGTGGGTGATCAAGTTGGAGTTATCCTGCAGAACGTAGTTTGGGTTCATAGTTATATAAAGTTAAAAAAGACAGATAAGGTGGGTGATCTAGTTGGATTTATCCTGCAGAACGTAGTTTGGGTTCATAGTTATATAAAGTTAATTAAGAGAGATAAGGTGGGTTATCTAGATGGCTTTATCCTGCAGAATCTACTTTGAATGTACAATTATATAAAGTTAAATAAAACAGATAACGTGGGTGATCTAGTTGGACTTAACCTGCAGATTTTGGTCTGGATGTACAGTTACATAAAGTTAAATAACACAGACAAGGTGGGCGCTCTAGTTTGATTTATCCTGCAGAATGTAGCTTGGATGTACAGTTACATAAAGTTAAATAAGACAGACAAGCTGGATGATCTAGTTGGATCTATCTGCAGAATGTAGCTTGGATGTACAATTATATAAAGTTACATCAGACAGACAAGGTGGGTTATCGGACTTATCCTGCAGATTGTGGTTCCGGTGCATAGTTATATAAAGTTAAATAAGACAGATAAGGTGGGTGATCTAGTTGGATTTATCCTGCAGATTGTGGTTCGGGTGTATAGTTATATAAAGTTAAATAAGACAGATAAGGTGGGTGATCTAGTGGGATTTATCCTGCAGATTGTGGTTCGGTGGTATAGTTATATAAAGTTAAATAAGACAGATAAGGTGGGTGATCTAGTGGGATTTATCCTGCAGATTGTGGTTCGGGTGCATAGTTATATAAAGTTAAATAAGACAGATAAGGTGGGTGATCAAGTTGGACCTATCCTGCAGATTGTGGTTTGGATGTACAATTATATAAAGTTAAATAAGACAGATAAGGTGGGTGATCTAGTTGGATTTCTCCAGCAGATTGTGGTTCGGGTGTATAGTTATATAAAGTTAAATAAGACAGATAAGGTGGGTGATCTAGTGGGATTTATCCTGCAGATTGTGGTTCGGGTGCTTAGTTATATAAAGATAAATAAGACAGATAAGGTGGGTGATCTAGTTGGACTTATCCTGCAGATTGTGGTTCGGGTGTATAGTTATATAAAGTTAAATAAGACAGATAAGGTGGGTGATCTAGTTGGATTTTTCCTGCAGATTGTGGTTCGGGTGCATAGTTACATAAAGTTAAATAAGACAGATAAGGTGGGTGATCTATTTGGACTTATCCAGCAGAATCTAGTTTGAATGTACAATTATATAAAGTTAAATAAGACAGACAAGGTGGGTGATCAAGTTGGAGTTATCCTGCAGAACGTAGTTTGGGTTCATAGTTATATAAAGTTAAAAAAGGAAGATAAGGTGGGTTATCTAGATAGCTTTATCCAGCAGAATCTAGTTTGGATGTAGAATTATATAAAGTTAAATAAGACAAATAAGGTTGGTGATCAAGTTGGAGTTATCCCGCAGAACGTAGTTTGGGTCCATAGTTATATAAAGTTAAAAAAGACAGACAAGGTGGGTTATCTAGATGGCTTTATCCTGCAGAATCTAATTTGGATGTACAATTATATAAAGTTAAATAAGACAGATAAGGTGGGTGATCAAGTTGGAGTTATCCTGCAGAACGTAGTTTAGGTTCATAGTTATATAAAGATAAAAAAGACAGATAAGGTGGGTTATCTAGATGTCTTTATCCTGCATAATCTAGTTTGGATGTACAATTATATAAAATTAAATAAGACAGATAAGGTCTGTGATCAAGTTGGAGTTATCCTGCAGAACGTAGTTTGGGTTCATAGTTATATAAAGTTAAAAAGACAGATAAGGTGGGTGATCTAGTTGGCTTTATCCTGCAGAACGTAGTTTGGGTTCATAGTTATATAAAGTTAATTAAGAGAGATAAGGTGGGTTATCTAGATGGCTTTATCCTGCAGAACCTACTTTGAATGTACAATTATATAAAGGTAAATAAGACAGATAAGGTGGGTGATCTAGTTGGACTTAACCTGCAGATTGTGGTTTGGATGTACAGTTACATAAAGTTAAATAACACAGACAAGGTGGGCGCTCTAGTTTGATTTATCCTGCAGAATGTAGCTTCGATGTACATTTACATAAAGTTAAATAAGACAGAAAAGCTGGATGATCTAGTTGGATCTATCTGCAGAATGTAGCTTGGATGTACAATTATATAAAGTTACATCAGACAGACAAGGTGGGTTGTCGGACTTATCCTGCAGATTGTGGTTCCGGTGCATAGTTATATAAAGTTAAATAAGACAGATAAGGTGGGTGATCTAGTTGGATTTATCCTGCAGATTGTGGTTCGGGTGTATAGTTAGATAAACGTAAATAAGACAGATAATGTGGGTGATCTAGTGGGATTTATCCTGCAGATTGTGGTTCGGGTGTATAGTTATATAAAGTTAAATAAGACAGATAAGGTGGGTGATCTAGTGGGATTTATCCTGCAGATTGTGGTTCGGGTGCATAGTTATATAAAGTTAAATAAGACAGATAAGGTGGGTGATCTAGTTGGACCTATCCTGCAGATTGTGGTTTGGATGTACAATTATATAAAGTTAAATAAGACAGATAAGGTGGGTGATCTAGTTGGATTTCTCCTGCAGGTTGTGGTTCGGGTGTATAGTTATATAAAGTTATATAAGACAGATAAGGTGGGTGATCTAGTGGGATTTATCCTGCAGATTGTGGTTCGGGTGCATAGTTATATAAAGTTAAATAAGACAGATAAGGTGGGTGATCTAGTTGGACTTATCCTGCAGATTGTGGTTTGGATGTACAATTATATAAAGTTAAATAAGGCAGATAATGTGGGTGATCTAGTTGGACTTATCCTGCAGATTGTCGTTCGGGTGTATAGTTATATAAAGTTAAATAAGACAGATAAGGTGGGTGATCTAGTTGGATTTATCCTGCAGATTGTGGTTCGGGTGCATAGTTATATACAGTTACATCAGACAGACAAGGTGGGTTATCGGACTTATACTGCAGATTGTGGTTCCGGTGCATAGTTATATAAAGTTAAATAAGACAGATAAGGTGGGTGATCTAGTTGGATTTATCCTGCAGATTGTGGTTCCGGTGCATAGTTATATGAAGTTGAATAAGACACATAAGGTGGGTGATCTAGTGGGATTTATCCAGCAGAATATGGTTCGGGTGCATAGTTATATAAAGTTAAATAAGACGGATAAGGTGGGTGATCTAGTTGGACTTATCCTGCAGATTGTTTTTCGGGTGCATAGTTACATAAAGTTAAATAAGACAGATAAGGTGTGTGATATAGTTGGATTTATCCTGCAAATTGTGGTTCGGGTGATTAGTTATATCAAGTTAAATAAGACAGATAAGGTGGGTGATCTAGTTGGACTTATCCTACAGATTGTGGTTCGGAAGTACAATTATATAAAGTTAAAAAAGACAGATAAGGTGGGTTATCTAGAGGGCTTTATTCTGCAGAATCTAGTTTAGATGTACAATTATATGAAGTTAAATAAGACAGATAAGGTGGGTGATCAAGTTGGAGTTATCCTGCAGAACGTAGTTTGGGTTCATAGTTATATAAAGTTAAATAAGACAGATAAGGTGGGTGATCTAGTTGGACTTATCCTGCAGAACGTAGTTTGGGTTCACAGTTATATAAAGTTAAATAAAACAGATAAGGTGGGTGATCTATTTGGACTTATCCATCAGAATGTAGTTTGGATGTACAATTATATAAAGTTAAATAAGACAGATAAGGTGGGTGATCAAGTTGGAGTTATCGTGCAGAACGTAGTTTGGGTTCATAGTTATATAAAGTTAATTAAGACAGATAAGGTGGGTTATCTAGATGGCTTTATCCAGCAGAATCTACTTTGGATGTACAATTATATAAAGTTAAATAAGACAGATAAGGTGGGTGATCTAGTTGGACTTATCCTGCAGATTGTGGTTCGGGTGTATAGTTATATAAAGTTAAATAAGACAGATAAGGTGGGTGATCTAGTTGGATTTTTCCTGCAGATTGTGGTTCGGGTGCATAGTTACATAAAGTTAAATAAGACAGATAAGGTGGGTGATCTATTTGGACTTATCCAGCAGAATCTAGTTTGAATGTACAATTATATAAAGTTAAATAAGACAGACAAGGTGGGTGATCAAGTTGGAGTTATCCTGCAGAACGTAGTTTGGGTTCATAGTTATATAAAGTTAAAAAAGGAAGATAAGGTGGGTTATCTAGATAGCTTTATCCAGCAGAATCTAGTTTGGATGTAGAATTATATAAAGTTAAATAAGACAAATAAGGTTGGTGATCAAGTTGGAGTTATCCTGCAGAACGTAGTTTGGGTCCATAGTTATATAAAGTTAAAAAAGACAGACAAGGTGGGTTATCTAGATGGCTTTATCCTGCAGAATCTAATTTGGATGTACAATTATATAAAGTTAAATAAGACAGATAAGGTGGGTGATCAAGTTGGAGTTATCCTGCAGAACGTAGTTTAGGTTCATAGTTATATAAAGATAAAAAAGACAGATAAGGTGGGTTATCTAGATGTCTTTATCCTGCATAATCTAGTTTGGATGTACAATTATATAAAATTAAATAAGACAGATAAGGTCTGTGATCAAGTTGGAGTTATCCTGCAGAACGTAGTTTGGGTTCATAGTTATATAAAGTTAAAAAGACAGATAAGGTGGGTGATCTAGTTGGCTTTATCCTGCAGAACGTAGTTTGGGTTCATAGTTATATAAAGTTAATTAAGAGAGATAAGGTGGGTTATCTAGATGGCTTTATCCTGCAGAACCTACTTTGAATGTACAATTATATAAAGGTAAATAAGACAGATAAGGTGGGTGATCTAGTTGGACTTAACCTGCAGATTGTGGTTTGGATGTACAGTTACATAAAGTTAAATAACACAGACAAGGTGGGCGCTCTAGTTTGATTTATCCTGCAGAATGTAGCTTCGATGTACATTTACATAAAGTTAAATAAGACAGAAAAGCTGGATGATCTAGTTGGATCTATCTGCAGAATGTAGCTTGGATGTACAATTATATAAAGTTACATCAGACAGACAAGGTGGGTTGTCGGACTTATCCTGCAGATTGTGGTTCCGGTGCATAGTTATATAAAGTTAAATAAGACAGATAAGGTGGGTGATCTAGTTGGATTTATCCTGCAGATTGTGGTTCGGGTGTATAGTTAGATAAACTTAAATAAGACAGATAATGTGGGTGATCTAGTGGGATTTATCCTGCAGATTGTGGTTCGGGTGTATAGTTATATAAAGTTAAATAAGACAGATAAGGTGGGTGATCTAGTGGGATTTATCCTGCAGATTGTGGTTCGGGTGCATAGTTATATAAAGTTAAATAAGACAGATAAGGTGGGTGATCTAGTTGGACCTAACCTGCAGATTGTGGTTTGGATGTACAATTATATAAAGTTAAATAAGACAGATAAGGTGGGTGATCTAGTTGGATTTCTCCTGCAGGTTGTGGTTCGGGTGTATAGTTATATAAAGTTATATAAGACAGATAAGGTGGGTGATCTAGTGGGATTTATCCTGCAGATTGTGGTTTGGATGTACAATTATAAAAAGTTACATCAGACAAACAAGGTGGGTTATCGGACTTATCCTGCAGATTGTGGTTCGGGTGCATAGTTATATAAAGTTAAATAAGACAGATAAGGTGGGTGATCTAGTTGGACTTATCCTGCAGATTGTGGTTTGGATGTACAATCATATAAAGTTAAATAAGGCAGATAATGTGGGTGATCTAGTTGGACTTATCCTGCAGATTGTCGTTCGGGTGTATAGTTATATAAAGTTAAATAAGACAGATAAGGTGGGTGATCTAGTTGGATTTATCCTGCAGATTGTGGTTCGGGTGCATAGTTATATACAGTTACATCAGACAGACAAGGTGGGTTATCGGACTTATACTGCAGATTGTGGTTCCGGTGCATAGTTATATAAAGTTAAATAAGACAGATAAGGTGGGTGATCTAGTTGGATTTATCCTGCAGATTGTGGTTCCGGTGCATAGTTATATGAAGTTGAATAAGACACATAAGGTGGGTGATCTAGTGGGATTTATCCAGCAGAATATGGTTCGGGTGCATAGTTATATAAAGTTAAATAAGACGGATAAGGTGGGTGATCTAGTTGGACTTATCCTGCAGATTGTTTTTCGGGTGCATAGTTACATAAAGTTAAATAAGACAGATAAGGTGTGTGATATAGTTGGATTTATCCTGCAAATTGTGGTTCGGGTGATTAGTTATATCAAGTTAAATAAGACAGATAAGGTGGGTGATCTAGTTGGACTTATCCTACAGATTGTGGTTCGGAAGTACAATTATATAAAGTTAAAAAAGACAGATAAGGTGGGTTATCTAGAGGGCTTTATTCTGCAGAATCTAGTTTAGATGTACAATTATATGAAGTTAAATAAGACAGATAAGGTGGGTGATCAAGTTGGAGTTATCCTGCAGAACGTAGTTTGGGTTCATAGTCATATAAAGTTAAATAAGACAGATAAGGTGGGTGATCTAGTTGGACTTATCCTGCAGAACGTAGTTTGGGTTCACAGTTATATAAAGTTAAATAAAACAGATAAGGTGGGTGATCTATTTGGACTTATCCATCAGAATGTAGTTTGGATGTACAATTATATAAAGTTAAATAAGACAGATAAGGTGGGTGATCACGTTGGAGTTATCGTGCAGAACGTAGTTTGGGTTCATAGTTATATAAAGTTAAATAAGACAGATAAGGTGGGTGATCTAGTTGGAGTTATCCTGCAGAACGTAGTTTGGGTTCATAGTTATATAAAGTTAAATAAGACAGATAAGGTGGGTGATCTAGTTGGACTTATCCTGCAGAACGTAGTTTGGGTTCACAGTTATATAAAGTTAAATAAAACAGATAAGGTGGGTGATCTATTTGGACTTATCCATCAGAATGTAGTTTGGATGTACAATTATATAAAGTTAAATATGACAGATAAGGTGGGTGATCAAGTTGGAGTTATCGTGCAGAACGTAGTTTGGGTTCATAGTTATATAAAGTTAATTAAGACAGAAAAGGTGGGTTATCTAGATGGCTTTATCCAGCAGAATCTACTTTGGATGTACAATTATATAAAGTTAAATAAGACAGATCAGGTGGGTGATCTAGTTGGACTTGACCTGCAGATTGTGGTTTGGATGTACAGTTACATAAAGTTAAATAAGACAGACAAGGTGGGCGCTCTAGTTTGATTTATCCTGCAGAATGTAGCTTGGATGTACAGTTACATAAAGTTAAATAAGACAGACAAGCTGGATGATCTAGTTGGATCTATCTGCAGAATGTAGCTTGGATGTACAGTTATATAAAGGTACATAAGACAGACAAGGTGGGTTATCTAGTTGGATTTATACTGCAGAATGTGGTTCGGGTGCATAGTTATATGAAGTTAAATAAGACAAACAATGTGGGTTATCTAGATGGCTTTATCCTCCAGAATCTAGTTTGGATGTAGAATTATATAAAGTTAAATAAGACAGATAAGGTGGGTGATCAAGTTGGAATTATCCTGCAGAACGTAGTTTGGGTTCATAGTCATATAAAGTTAAAAAAGACAGATAAGGTGGGTTATCTAGATGGCTTTATCCTGCAGAATCTAGTTTGGATGTACAATTATATAAAGTTAAATAAGACAAATAAGGTAGGTGATCTATTTGGATTTATCCTGCAGAACGTAGTTTGGGTTCATAGTTATATAAAGTTAAAAAAGACAGATAAAGTGGGTTATCTAGTTGGACTTATCCTGCAAATTGTGGTTCGGGTGCATAGTTATATAAAGTTAAATAAGACAGACAAGGTGGGTGATCTAGTTGGATTTATCCTGCAGAACGTAGTTTGGGTTCATAGTTATATAAAGTTAAAAAAGAGAGATAAGGTGGGTGATCTAGTTGGACTTATCCTGCAGATTGTGGTTTGGATGTTCAGTTATATATAGTTAAATAAGACAGATGAGGTGGGTGAGCTAGTTGGACTTATCCTGCAGATTGTGGTTTGAATGTACAATTATATGACGTTAAATAAGACAGACAAGGTGGGTGAGCCAGTTGGACTTATCCTGCAGATTGTGGTTTGGATGTACAATTACATGACGTTAAATAAGACAGACAAGGTGGGTGAGCTAGTTGGACTTATCCTGCAGATTGTGGTTTGGATGTACAATTATATAAAGTTAAATAAGATAGATAAGGTGGGTGATCTAGTTGGATTTATCCTGCAGATTGTGGTTCGGGTGCATAGTTATAGAAAGTTAAATAAGACAGATAAGGTGGGTGATCTAGTGGGACTTATCCTGCAGATTGTGGTTCGGGTGTATAGTTATATAAAGTTAAATAAGACAGATAAGGTGGGTGATCTAGTTGGACTTATCCTGCAGATTGTGGTTTGGATGTACAATTACATGACGTTAAATAAGACAGACAAGGTGGGTGAGCTAGTTGGACTTATCCTGCAGATTGTGGTTTGGATGTACAATTATATAAAGTTAAATAAGACAGATAAGGTGGGTGATCTAGTTGGATTTATCCTGCAGATTGTGGTTCGGGTGCATAGTTATAGAAAGTTAAATAAGACAGATAAGGTGGGTGATCTAGTTGGACTTATCCTGCAGATTGTGGTTCGGGTGTATAGTTATATAAAGTTAAATAAGACAGATAAGGTGGGTGATCTAGTTGGACTTATCCTGCAGATTGTGGTTTGGATGTACAATTATATGACGTTAAATAAGACAGACAAGGTGGGTGAGCTAGTTGGACTTATCCTGCAGATTGTGGTTTGGATGTACAATTATATAAAGTTAAATAAGACAGATAAGGTGGGTGATCTAGTTGGATTTATCCTGCAGATTGTGGTTCGGGTGCATAGTTATATAAAGTTAAATAAGACAGATAAGGTGGGTGATCTAGTTGGACTTATCCTGCAGATTGTGGTTTGGATGTACAATTATATAAAGTTAAATAAGACAGATAAGGTGGGTGATCTAGTTGGATTTATCATGTAAATTGTTTTTCGGGTGCATAGTTACATAAAGTTAAATAAGACAGATAAGTTGGGTGATCTAGTTGGATTTATCCTGCAGATTGTGGTTCGGGTTCATAGTTATATAAAGTTAAATAACTCAGATAAGTGGGTGATCTAGTTGGACTTATCCTACAGATTGTGGTTCGGGTTCATAGTTATATAAAGTTAAATAAGACAGATAAGGTGGGTGATCTAATTGGACTTATCCTACAGATTGTGGTTCGGGTGCATACTTATATAAAGTTAAATAACTCAGATAAGTGGGTGATCTAGTTGGACTTATCCTGCAGATTGTGGTTTCGATGTACAATTATATAAAGTTAAATAAGACAGATAAGGTGGGTGATCTATTTGGACTTATCCTGCAGAATATGGTTTCTATGTACAGTTAAATAAACTTAAATAAGACTGAAATTCCAGAGGACAGTGTGGTATTTTTTTCTGCCTTAAGTGGTGTACGGATCATTCATAGGCGACAAATTTGTCACTTTCAACATATCCAACCGATGGGAAAAGAAAGTAGTTTTCTATGGTTAAAAGCGGATTTAGAATTTAGATAACACCATCACATGTTTCGTTTCCACTCACCTGCTGATAGAATCTTACCGTTTCGAAACAGAATTGTGAAAGTATTGCAAGCCAGGTAAAGATTTATGCTTACCACTTTTACGGTTTCTTCTTGAAATGAGTCTCGATAGTTCAGCAGCTATGTGATATAAATGGTGTAATTGCTACATGTAATCTCAAATATTGCCGGGTCAGCCATTGAATTCCACGATTGAAAACCAAAGATTACATAATAGTAGTTATTGCATATACCAAAGATATCTAAACAACCGGAGTGTTGGAATTCCACGACTGAGTACCAAAGATTACATAATAAAAGTTATCGCATATACCAAAGATATCTAAACAACCGGATTGTTGGAATTCCATGATTGAGTACAAAAAATTACATAGTAGTAGATATCGCATATGCATATATCGCATATGCTTAAGATGTCTATACGACTGGAGTCCTGGAATTGCACGATCTACTACCAATGATTATATAATAGTAATTGTTGTATATTCGAAAGATCTCTATGCGACCATTGTGCCGGAATTCTACAGTTGGGTACCTAAAGGTAAAACTAGAAGTCACGAACTGTGCGCTTATCTAGGCTTAATTGCGCGCAGGAATTGCGCGCAATTGCCATATCGAATGGCATCAAAAGCACGACAGGTTCTCCTGGTTACTCGTGGCAAACACAGGCAAGGTTTCTGCCAATGGACCTCCGGGTTACCCGGAGGTCCATTGGCTGAAACACTGCTTGTGCACCGGCCATATGTACAGACTTTGATAGCCTCACTATGGTCATAACGCGTAGATTAACGCGCAGATCGACGTGCTATTTGTGCACACTTCATGACAGGATTTATAGATTTAACTGTATGATTAACTAATAGTAGTTATCGCATATGCCAAAGATCTCTATACAACTGAATTCCTAGAACCTCAGTGAAACATAGTACTCAAAAGTATGATCACATTTAGTAAATAAAACATTATTTAGTAAATAAAACATACCCTTAGCATTTATTCGACCGACCATCTCCACTGCATCTAGTTCACACCAAGTCTTCGCCGCTGTGCAATCTACTTCTATTTTGATCTTGTTCACTCTGTAGGAGAGCTTGAAAAGTTTAAAACATACATTTAAAAGAAATTACTCCAAACCTATCCCCTCAATTTACGAGCTAACCGTCTTGGTTCGCAGAGAATAGGCAAAAAAGAAAGTTTGACAGTTAGTTTTGTTCGCAAACAATCGTAGTTGGCTATCCAACAATAGCTACGCAAAAGAGATATTTGTATTTATTACATTGTAATACAACCAGCCAATTAATATTATTTATTTATTTATTGATTTGTGTTTAAGGTCACAAACTTATGCACAATGGCTAATCATGACAATTATCAATATTAGATTGTAACAAAGATAGCCAATTATTAATATTAGATTGTAACACGGATAGCTAATTAGTAATATTAGATTGTAACATGGATAGCCAAGTATTAATATTAGATTGTAACATGGATAGCCAATTATTAATATTAGATTGTAACATGGATAGCCAGTTATTAATATTAGATTGTAACACAGATAGCCAATTATTAATATTAGATTGTAACATGGAGAGCAATTATTAATATTAGATTGTAACATGGATAGCCAATTATTAATATTAGATTGTAACATGCATAGCCAATTATTAATATTGGATAGCCAGTTATTAATATTAAATTGTAACACAGATAGCCAATTATTAATATTAGATTGTAACATGGATAGCTAATTAGTAATATTAGATTGTAACATGGATAGCCAAGTATTAATATTAGATTGTAACATGGATAGCCAATTATTAATATTAGATTGTAACATGGATAGCCAGTTATTAATATTAGATTGTAACACAGATAGCCAATTATTAATATTAGATTGTAACATGGAGAGCAATTATTAATATTAGATTGTAACATGGATAGCCAATTATTAATATTAGATTGTAACATGCATAGCCAATTATTAATATTGGATAGCCAGTTATTAATATTAAATTGTAACACAGATAGCCAATTATTAATATTAGATTGTAACATGGATAGCCAATTATTAACATTAGATTGTAACACAGATAGCCAATTATTAATATTAGATTGTAACATGGATAGCCAATTATTAACATTAGATTGTAACACAGATAGCCAATTATTTATATTGAATTGTAACATGGATAGCCAATTATTAATATTAGATTGTAACACAGATAGCCAATTATTAATATTAGATTGTAACATGGAGAGCCAATTATTAATATTAGATTGTAACATGGATAGCCAATTATTAATATTAGATTGTAACATGCATAGCCAATTATTAATATTGGATAGCCAGTTATTAATATTAAATTGTAACACAGATAGCCAATTATTAATATTAGATTGTAACATGGATAGCCAAGTATTAATATTAGATTGTAACATGGATAGCCAATTATTAATATTAGATTGTAACACAGATAGCCAATTATTAATATTAGATTGTAACATGGATAGCCAATTATAAATATTAGATTGTAACATAGATAGCCAATTAATAACATTAGATTGTAACACAGATAGCCAATTATTAATATTAGATTGTAACATGGATAGCCAATTATTAACATTAGATTGTAACACAGATAGCCAATTATTTATATTAAATTGTAACATGGATAGCCAATTATTAATATTAGATTGTAACATGGAAAGCCAGTTATTTATATTAGATTGTAACATGGATAGCCAATTATTAATATTAGATTGTAACATGGATAGCCAATTATTAATACTAGATTGTAACATGGATAGCCAATTATTAAAATTAGATTGTAACATGGATAGCCAATTATTAATATTAGATTGTAACATGGATAGCCAGTTATTAATATTAAATTGTAACACAGATAGCCAATTATTAATATTAGATTGTAACATGGATAGCCAATTATTAATATTAGATTGTAACATGGATAGCCAGTTATTAATATTAAATTGTAACACAGATAGCCAATTATTAATATTAGATTGTAACATGGAGAGCCAATTATTAATATTAGATTGCAACACAGATAGCTAATTATTAATATTAGACTGTAACATGGATAGCCAATTATTTATATTAAATAGTAACATGGAGAGCCAATTATTAATATTAGATTGTAACATGGAGAGCCAATTATTAATATTAGATTGTAACATGGATAGCCAATTATTAATATTAGATTGTAACATGGAGAACCAATTATTAATATTAGATTGTAACATGGATAGCCAATTATTAATATTAGATTGTAACATGGATAGCCAATTATTTATATTAGATTGTAACATGGATAGCCAATTATTAATATTAGATTGTAACACAGATAGCCAGTTATTAATATTAGATTGTAACATGGATAGCCAAGTATTAATATTAGATAGTAACATGGATAGCCAATTATTAATATTAGATTGTAACATGGAGAGCCAATTATTAATATTAGATTATAACATTGATAGCCAATTATTAATATTAGATTGTAACATGGATAGCCAATTATTAATATTAGATTGTAACACAGATAGCCAGTTATTAATATTAGATTGTAACATGGATAGCCAATTATTAATATTAGATTGTAACATGGATAGCCAATTATTAATATTAGATTGTAACACAGATAGCCAGTTATTAATATTAGATTGAAACATGGATAGCCAAGTATTAATATTAGATTGTAACATGGATAGCCAAGTATTAATATTAGATTGTAACACAGATAGCCAGTTTTTAATATTAGATTGTAACATGGATAGCCAATTATTAATATTAGATTGTAACATGGATAGCCAATTATTAATATTAGATTGTAACACAGATAGCCAATTATTAATATTAAATTGTAACATGGATAGCCAATTATTAATATTAGATTGTAACACAGATAGCCAGTTATTAATATTAGATTGTAACATGGAGAGCCAATTATTAATATTAGATTGTAACATGGATAGCCAATTATTAATATTAGATTGTAACACAGATAGCCAATTATTAATATTAGATTGTAACATGGATAGCCAATTATTAATATTAGATTGTAACACAGATAGCCAATTATTAATATTAGATAGTAACATGGATAGCCAATTATTAATATTAGATTGTAACATGGATAGCCAGTTATTAATATTAGATTGTAACATAGATAGCCAATTATTAATATTAGATTGTAACATGGATAGCCAATTATTAATATTAGATTGTAACATGGATAGCCAATTATTAATATTAGATTGTAACATGGATAGCCAATTATTAATATTAGATTGTAACATGGATGGCCAATTATTAATATTAGATTGTAACACAGATAACCAATTATTAATATTAGATTGTAACATGGATAGCCAATTATTAATATTAGATTGTAACATGGATAGCCAATTATTAATATTAGATTGTAACATGGATAGCCAATTATTAATATTAGATTGTAACATGGATAGCCAATTATTAATATTAGATTGTAACATGGATAGCCAATTATTAATATTAGATTGTAACCCAGATAGCCAATTATTAATATTAGATTGTAACATGGATAGCCAATTATTAATATTAGATTGTAACATGGCTAGCCAATTATTAATATTAGATTGTAACATGGTTAGCCAATTATTAATATTAGATTGTAACATGGATAGCCAATTATTAATATTAGATCGTAACATGGATAGCTCTACTCGCCCAATATAATACCACAGATTTACTTGCTTGCTGATATAATGCCGCACTCCATACAGAATGGAGCTCTACTTGCTCACAGATATAGCAACACAGTCTATACGGAATACGGAATAGATGTTGTATAGGAGGCGATTCCTTCAACTATGTTTGCCAATAGATATATTACCACAGTCTCCACAGATTACATGTTGAGTAATGGGTGGTTACTATCCCACTGGCATTACCACAACAATCTACACAGAATGGATATTGAGTATTGGGTAGATAAATTGAGCTGCACTTGCCAACAGATATAATACTACCCCAATATAACATAACTGTGTTGGGTAGCCGAAGCACCTTAATCTCAACTACTCAAATATATTATACCACAGTCTCCACATAATGGATGTTGAGAACATATTGTGGCATTTCGTCGTAGTCCACATGCATTCATTCGACGAAACACAAAACCCACCTGTTACTAGTAGACCACAGTGTTATTTCTACAGGCGCCTCAGTATACAATACTTGAATGACGGTGTGAGGTCATGAGGTTAGTCAATATTCTGGTATTTTTTAATAGTCCAGATGCATTTATTCGATGAAACTCCATACCGCATGTTACTAGTAGACCACAACAGTATTATTTATTTATTTATTTATTTATTTATTTATTTATTTATTTATTTATTTATTTATTGGGGTTAAATGACACTTTCGAGGGGCAGGTTCAACTCGTGTCCAAATCAAAATATATGTATGTCTCTCAAAATATAATATTCCAAAAATGGTACATGAATCATGAGGTTAGATTAATAATAATTATAATAATAATAATTTATTTATATAGCGCTTTTCCCAGCGAAACGCTGCTCAAAAGCGCTGAAAACATAGGTGACGGTAACAATGGTATAATCAGCGGCCGAAGGCTGCTTGAAAGAGATAGGTTTTCAGAGCTTTCTTGAAGTGATCTGCATTTTGGATTTTTCTAAGGTTCTGAGGGAGGGCGTTCCAGAGTGAGGGAGCTGCAAAGGTGAACGATCTCTTCCCTGCCGTTGATCGAATTCGAGGTACAACAAGGAGACTCTCAGAAGCTGATCTGAGATTCCTAGACGGTGTGTGTACTTTGATGACCTGCTTAAGGTAGATTGGTGCTTTCTCGCTATGTAAGATGTTGTGTGTCACCGCCAATACCTTATACTTAATGCGAGACTCAACTGGCAGCCAATGCAAAGATTTCAGGATTGGTGTAATGTGGTCATATTTTTTCGCACCGGTAATGATCTTAGCTGCTGTGTTTTGAATACGTTGAAGCAGGTACATTGATTTCAGAGGAAGGCCGAAATAGAGAGAGTTGCAATAGTCCAAACGGGACAGGACCAAAGACTGTATAACAGTTTTCAGAGTGTTTTGGTCAAGTAGCTTTCTGATTTTGTTGATGTTTCTTATTTGGAGGAAGCAGCTTTTGCTCACTTTTGTGATTTGGTTATGCAGATCAAAGCAATCATTAAAAGTGAAACCGAGGTTTAGGGCAGTTTTACTTGAGCTAACTGCGCTATCGCCTATTTTCAAGCAGTTAATTGGAACTTTGTCTAGCTGATGTTTGGCGCCTAACTGTACAAATTCTATTTTATCATCATTTAATTTCAGAAAGTTTCTCCCCATCCACTGTCGAATATCCTCAATGCATGCCTCCAGTGTTGTTAAGGAGTCATTCATGTTGGAAAGATCAGCAGACAAATACAGCTGGGTATCGTCTGCGTACAGGTGAAAATTTACAGAGTGCTTCCTTATGAGATCCCCAAGTGGTAGGGTGTAAACTGTGAACAGTAAGGGACCGAGTACTGAGCCTTGGGGGACGCCATATTTTAGCTCGACGGGCTCAGATAGAGTATCGCATATTTTCACATATTGCGTTCGGTCACTTAAGTAGGAACGTATCCACTCAAGGGCAGATCCGCGTATTTTGAGTCGTTTTTCTAACCGCGACAACAGAGTTCGGTGGTCAATCGTATCAAATGCAGCAGACAGGTCGAGCAGAACGAATGATGTTAGCCTTCGATCGTCCATCGAATTCAGCACATCGGAGCTGACACGAATTAAGGCTGTTTCAGTGCTGTGCCCGGGTCTGTATGCAGATTGAAATATTTCCAGATTGTGGTCATAACGCGTAGATTAACGCGCAGATCGCGTAGATTAACGCGCAAAAGCATGCACATGTTCACAATAAAATGCGCTAACTTTTGCGCAAAAAGTGAAAAAAAGATTGTGGCCTTCCGATGTGAGTTTAGCATCATTGGAGATAGTCGCGTTGACTACTAGTGTCATTAGGGTCTTCTGTTCTATCGCACGGGTATACGTTGGCTACGCAGAAATACTACAATTGTGTGTAACGTCATGACCCCACACCGTCACAATATATTATATTGTATAGCGGGTATATTGTGCAATTCCTCCGTAGTCCACACGCATTCAAACGACGAAACTCAATACTCTCTGTTACTATAGTTAAAACTAGAAGTCCTGTCATGAAATGCGCACAAATAGCACGTCGATCTGCGCGTTAATCTACGCGTTATGACCATAGTGAGGCTATCAAATTATGTACATATGGGCTGTGCACAAGGAGTGTTTCAGCCAATGAACCTCCGGATAACCCGGAGGTCCATTGGCTGAAACATTGCCTGTGTCTGCTATGAGTAACCTGGTGAATTTGCCGTGCTTTTGATGCCATTCGACATGGCAATTGCGCGTAATTCCTACGCGCAGTCAAGCCTTGACATGCGCACAGTTCGTGACAGGATTTCTAGTTTTAACTGTAGTTTACCACAGCTCCATGTTTATTGGTAGTTGACTAGTTAATACTGGAATGACGGTGTGGGGTCATGACGTTACACACAATTGTAGTATTTCTTCGTAGCCAACGTATACCCGTGCGATAGAACAGAAGACCCTAATGACACTAGTAGTCAACGCGACTATCTCCAATGATGTTAAATTCACATCGGAAGGCCACAATCTTTTTTTCACTTTTTGCGCAAAAGTTAGCGCATTTCATTGTGAACATGTGCATGCTTTTTACCTCAGAATAAGAGATTTTTTGCAACAAGTATGAGCTTAACATCTTTGCATTATGCACAGAGTAAATGGTTCGGTTCGAATAATTGTAAGCGTACACCAGAAATAATGTAACCACCATTACCCGATACATACTGGCTTTACTTTTGCACAGTGAGTAAAAATATTAACAGGGATATGTTAACAAGCATTAGCAGAATATTGGGGGGGGGGGGGGGGGGATTCACCTGTACTTGCCCCAGATATAATACCTCAGTCTCTGCAGAATGGCAGTCGAAACGAGTGTGGTTCATCCAGTTCTTCTTTCTCACAGACGTAATATTCCGGTCTCTACAGAATGGCTGCAGAGTAGCGGGCGGTTTTCCCACAGACGTAATACTACAGTGTCTACAGAATGGCTGTTGAACAGCTTGTGGTTTCTTTAGTTCTACTTTCCCACAGACGTAATACCCCAATCTCTACAGAATGGCTGCAGAGTAGCGGGTGGTTATTTCAGTTCTACTTTCTCACAGACTTAACACCGCAGTCTCTACTGAATGACTGTTGAGAAGCGGGCGGTTCCTTCAGTTCTCCTTTCCCGCAGGCGCAATACCGCAGTCTCTACAGATTGGCTGTAGAGCAGCGGGTGGTTCCTTCCATTCTACTTGCACGTGTTCCTCTACTTTTGTTACTTTTGTTCTACACATATATTTAGCAATTACACAGTCGTCACTATACAGGCATTCCAGTAATGCAAATCCAAACAATATTTTGCCAAAGAATCTTACTTTCTGTCGCTTCGGTCCGTTTCTTCTATTTCAAGAATCTTCGAGCAAGAAGGCTGGCCTTCGAGTTGGAAGATGGTTGAAGTAGAAGAAATGGGCAGAACAGTGACCACACAGCGGCATCTTCATCTAAACGAGTGACTACGAGCCATGGTACATTTACTGATATATGATTGTAACCTTCCATACACTGGGTCGAACCATGGTAGCATTGCAAATTTGTGCCCCTGGTCCCACATATATAACACCGCAGTCTTTACAGTATGGCTGTAGAGTAGTGGGTGCTTCCTTCAGTTCTACTTTCCCACAGATATAATAACATCGTCTCTGCTGAATGGCTGGAGAGTAGCGGGAGGTTCCTTCAGTTCTACTTTCCCACAGATATAATAACATCGTCTCTGTTGAATGGCTGTAGAGCAGCGGGAGTTTCGTTCAGTTCTACTTTCCCACAGATATAAAAACATCGTCTCTGCTGAATGGCTGTAGAGTAGCGGGTGATTCCTTCAGTTCTACTTTCCCACAGATATCATAACATCGTCTCTGCTGAATGGCTGTAGAGTAGCGGGGGGTTCCTTCAGTTCTACTTTCCCACAGATATAAAAACATCGTCTATGCTGAATGTCTGTAGAGTAGCGGGTGGTTCCTTCAGTTCTACTTTCCTACAGATATCATAACAACGTCTCTGCTGAATGGCTGTAGAGTAGCGTGGGGTTCCTTCAGTTCTACTTTCCCCCAGATATCATAACATCGTCTCTCCTGATTCTGAATGGCTGTAGAGTAGCGGGGGGTTCCTTCAATTCTACTTTCCCACAGATATCATAACATCGTCTCTGTTGAATGGCTGTAGAGTAGCGGGTGGTTCCTTCAGTTCTACTTTCCCCCAGATATAACATCGTCTCTGCTGAATGGCTGTAGAGTAGCGGGTGGTTCCTTCAGTTCTACTTTCCCACAGATATAATAACATCGTCTATATAGAATGGCTGTAGAGTAGCGGGTGGTTCCTTCTGTTCTACTTTCCCCAGATATAATAACATCGTCTCTGTTGAATGGCTGTAGAGTAGCGAGTGGTTCCTTCAGTTCTACTTTCCCACAGATATAATAACATCGTCTATATAGAATGGCTGTAGAGTAGCGGGTGGTTCCTTCTGTTCTACTTTCCCCAGATATAATAACATCGTCTCTGTTGAATGTCTGTAGAGTAGCGGGTGGTTCCTTCAGTTCTACTTTCCCCCAGATATAATAACATCGTCTCTGCTGAATGGCTGTAGAGTAGCGGGTGGTTCCTTCAGTTCTACTTTCCAACAGATATAATAACATCGTCTATATAGAATGGCTGTAGAGTAGCGGGTGGTTCCTTCAGTTCTACTTTCCCACAGATATAATAACATCGTCTATATAGAATGGCTGTAGAGTAGCGGGTGGTTCCTTCAGTTCTACTTTCCCCCAGATATAATAACATCGTCTCTGCTGAATGGCTGTAGAGTAGCGGGTGGTTCCTTCAGTTCTACTTTCCCACAGATATAATAACATCGTCTATATAGAATGGCTGTAGAGTAGCGGGTGGTTCCTTCAGTTCTACTTTCCCCCAGATATAATAACATCGTCTCTGCTGAATGGCTGTAGAGTAGCGGGTGGTTCCTTCAGTTCTACTTTCCCCCAGATATAATAACATCGTCTCTGCTGAATGGCTGTAGAGTAGCGGGTGGTTCCTTCAGTTCTACTTTCCCCCAGATATAATAACATCGTCTATATAGAATGGCTGTAGAGTAGCGGGTGGTTCCTTCAGTTCTACTTTCCCACAGATATAATAACATCGTCTCTGCTGAATGGCTGTAGAGTAGCGGGTGGTTCCTTCAGTTCTACTTTCCCACAGATATAATAACATCGTCTATATAGAATGGCTGTAGAGTAGCGAGTGGTTCCTTCAGTTCTACTTTCCCACAGATATAATAACATCGTCTATATAGAATGGCTGTACAGTAGCGGGTGGTTCCTTCTGTTCTACTTTCCCCAGATATAATAACATCGTCTCTGTTGAATGGCTGTAGAGTAGCGAGTGGTTCCTTCAGTTCTACTTTCCCACAGATATAATAACATCGTCTATATAGAATGGCTGTAGAGTAGCGGGTGGTTCCTTCTGTTCTACTTTCCCCAGATATAATAACATCGTCTCTGTTGAATGGCTGTAGAGTAGCGAGTGGTTCCTTCAGTTCTACTTTCCCACAGATATAATAACATCGTCTATATAGAATGGCTGTAGAGTAGCGAGTGGTTCCTTCAGTTCTACTTTCCCCAGATATAATAACATCGTCTCTGCTGAATGGCTGTAGAGTAGCGGGTGGTTCCTTCAGTTCTACTTTCCCACAGATATAATAACATCGTCTCTGCTGAATGGCTGTAGAGTAGCGGGTGGTTCCTTCAGTTCTACTTTCCCACAGATATAATAACATCGTCTATATAGAATGGCTGTAGAGTAGCGAGTGGTTCCTTCAGTTCTACTTTCCCCAGATATAATAACATCGTCTCTGTTGAATGGCTGTAGAGTAGCGGGTGGTTCCTTCTGTTCTACTTTCCCACAGATATAATAACATCGTCTATATAGAATGGCTGTAGAGTAGGGGGTGGTTCCTTCTGTTCTACTTTCCCACAGATATAATAACATCGTCTATATAGAATGGCTGTAGAGTAGCGGGTGGTTCCTTCTGTTCTACTTTCCCCCAGATATAATAACATCGTCTATATAGAATGGCTGTAGAGTAGCGGGTGGTTCCTTCAGTTCTACTTTCCCCCAGATATAATAACATCGTCTCTGCTGAATGGCTGTAGAGTAGCGGGTGGTTCCTTCAGTTCTACTTTCCCACAGATATAATAACATCGTCTATATAGAATGGCTGTAGAGTAGCGAGTGGTTCCTTCAGTTCTACTTTCCCCCAGATATAATAACATCGTCTATATAGAATGGCTGTAGAGTAGCGAGTGGTTCCTTCAGTTCTACTTTCCCACAGATATAATAACATCGTCTATATAGAATGGCTGTAGAGTAGCGGGTGGTTCCTTCTGTTCTACTTTCCCCAGATATAATAACATCGTCTCTGTTGAATGGCTGTAGAGTAGCGAGTGGTTCCTTCAGTTCTACTTTCCCCAGATATAAAAACATCGTCTCTGTTGAATGGCTGTAGAGTAGCGGGTGGTTCCTTCAGTTCTACTTTCCCACAGATATAATAACATCGTCTATATAGAATGGCTGTAGAGTAGCGGGTGGTTCCTTCTGTTCTACTTTCCCCCAGATATAATAACATCGTCTATATAGAATGGCTGTAGAGTAGCGAGTGGTTCCTTCAGTTCTACTTTCCCACAGATATAATAACATCGTCTATATAGAATGGCTGTAGAGTAGCGGGTGGTTCCTTCTGTTCTACTTTCCCCAGATATAATAACATCGTCTCTGTTGAATGGCTGTAGAGTAGCGAGTGGTTCCTTCAGTTCTACTTTCCCACAGATATAATAACATCGTCTATATAGAATGGCTGTAGAGTAGCGGGTGGTTCCTTCTGTTCTACTTTCCCCCAGATATAATAACATCGTCTCTGTTGAATGGCTGTAGAGTAGCGGGTGGTTCCTTCAGTTCTACTTTCCCCCAGATATAATAACATCGTCTCTGTTGAATGGCTGTAGAGTAGCGGGTGGTTCCTTCAGTTCTACTTTCCCACAGATATAATAACATCGTCTCTGCTGAATGGCTGTAGAGTAGCGGGTGGTTCCTTCAGTTCTACTTTCCCACATATATCATAACATCGTCTATATAGAATGGCTGTAGAGTAGCGGGTGGTTCCTTCAGTTCTACTTTCCCACAGATATAATAACATCGTCTCTGCTGAATGGCTGTAGAGTAGCGGGTGGTTCCTTCAGTTCTACTTTCCCACATATATCATAACATCGTCTATATAGAATGGCTGTAGAGTAGCGGGTGGTTCCTTCTGTTCTACTTTCCCCAGATATAATAACATCGTCTCTGCTGAATGGCTGTAGAGTAGCGGGTGGTTCCTTCTGTTCTACTTTCCCACAGATATAATAACATCGTCTATATAGAATGGCTGTAGAGTAGCGGGTGGTTCCTTCTGTTCTACTTTCCCCAGATATAATAACATCGTCTCTGCTGAATGGCTGTAGAGTAGCGGGTGGTTCCTTCAGTTCTACTTTCCCCCAGATATAATAACATCGTCTCTGTTGAATGGCTGTAGAGTAGCGGGTGGTTCCTTCAGTTCTACTTTCCCCAGATATAATAACATCGTCTATATAGAATGGCTGTAGAGTAGCGGGTGGTTCCTTCTGTTCTACTTTCCCACAGATATAAAAACATCGTCTCTGCTGAATGGCTGTAGAGTAGCGGGTGGTTCCTTCTGTTCTACTTTCCCACAGATATAATAACATCGTCTATATAGAATGGCTGTAGAGTAGCGGGTGGTTCCTTCTGTTCTACTTTCCCCCAGATATAATAACATCGTCTCTGCTGAATGGCTGTAGAGTAGCGGGTGGTTCCTTCTGTTCTACTTTCCCCAGATATAATAACATCGTCTCTGCTGAATGGCTGTAGAGTAGCGAGTGGTTCCTTCAGTTCTACTTTCCCACAGATATAATAACATCGTCTATATAGAATGGCTGTAGAGTAGCGGGTGGTTCCTTCTGTTCTACTTCCCCCAGATATAATAGCATCGTCTCTGTTGAATGGCTGTAGAGTAGCGGGTGGTTCCTTCAGTTCTACTTTCCTCCAGATATCATAACATCGCCTCTGCTGAATGGCTGTAGAGTAGGGGGTGGTTCCTTCAGTCCTACTTTCCCACAGATATCATAACATCGTCTATGTAGAATGGCTGTAGAGTAGCGGGAGGTTCCTTCAGTTCTACTTTCTCAGAGGCATAAAACCACAGTCTCTACTGAATGGCTGTAGAGTAGCGTGTGGTTCCTTCATTTCTACTTTTCCACCGATATTATACCACAGTCTCTACAGAACTGCTGTAGAGTAGCGGGCAATTCCTTCAGGTCTACTTTCTCCCAAAAATAATATCAGTCTCTACAGAATGGCTGTTGAAAAGAGGTTGGTTCCTTCAGTTCTTCTTTCTCACAGAAGTAATATTCCTGTCTCTACAGATGGCTGTAGATTAGCGGATGGTTCCTTAAATTCTACTTCCCCACAGCTACCATACCACAATCTCTATAGAATGGCTGTTGAGTAGCGGAGTGTACATTGTTAATTGTTACCAACTGCTACACTGTACCCAATAGCATTACAATTACCATGATTACCTATTCTACAATATATGAAAAGCCTATTGCATACATTTTAGCTTTATTCACCAAATCGTGGTGAAGACATCAGCGATGGGATTTCAGTAGTTAAAATTTACACCTATAGTGGAACTACATCCAAGTTGACCTTTGGTGACGTCGACATGAATGCGAACTTGTCTCTACTTACCACACGTCGCCTCGCGAAATTAAAGTGGCAGTTATTTATTACGTTTTTAAATGAGTTTACCCAATAAGACACCACAAATTAACAAACCTGCATTGTCTCATGTTAATAAAACACCCATAACTCGAAACAGTACGTCGATATGTTATTAAAATGAAAAAGGCCCTGTTTTTTTTTCTATTTCGTTTCGGTGATAAAATTGACAACGGAAGTACCGCCCACCGATGCTCATGTAAACAAAGACAAATTCGCGCGTATGTACCGATGCTGCTCAGTAAAATCGAGAAAAAATAATAGCGACTCTTAATGATCTGACGATCATGGTATAAATAAAATATATCCAAAGTAGCTTGGTGTACCAAATGTTTACCACTCGTGGTGAAGTGGTATTAACCGCGCTATGAAGGCTCGCGGCAGTTAACACCACTTCTCCACTCGTTGTGAGCATTTGGTACACTAAGCTACTATGAGTATATTCTATATGCATCATGCATTGTGAACAGTGATATTTTCACCACCATTATACTGTACGTAATGAATTTATTATTGGATGGAGTATACATTATTATCAGGGATATTTTCACCACCATTATACTGTACGTAATGACTTAACTATTGGATGAAGTATACATTATTATCAGGGATATTTTCACCACCATTATACTGTACGTAATGACTTAACTATTGGATGGAGTATACATTATTATCAAGGATATTTTCACCACCATTACACCATAATTACAGACGTTACTATTGGATGGAGTATACATTATTATCAGGGATATATTAACCACCATTACACCATAATTACTGACGTTACTATTGGGTGGAGTATGCATTATTATCAGGGATATTTTCACCAACATTACACCATAATTACTGACTTTACTATTGAATGGAGTATATATTATTATCAGGGATATTTTCACCACCATTACACCATAATTACTGACTTTACTATTGAATGGAGTATACATTATTATCAGGGATATATTAACCACCATTACACCATAATTACTGACTTTACTATTGGATGGAGTATACATTATTATCAGGGATATATTAACCACCATTACACCATAATTACTGACTTTACTATTGAATGGAGTATATATTATTATCAGGGATATTTTCACCACCATTATACTATACGTAATGACTTTACTATTGAATGGAGTATACATTATTATCAGGGATATTTTCACCACCATTATACTATACATAATGACTTTACTATTGGATGGAGTATACATTATTATCAGGGATATATTAACCACCATTACACCATAATTACTGACTTTACTATTGAATGGAGTATACATTATTATCAGGGATATTTTCACCACCATTACACCATAATTACTTACTTTACTATTGAATGGAGTATACATTATTATCAGGGATATATTAACCACCATTACACCATAATTACTGACTTTAATATTGGATGGAGTATACATTATTATCAGGGATATATTAACCACCATTACACCATAATTACTGACTTTACTATTGAATGGAGTATACATTATTATCAGGGATATTTTCACCACCATTACACCATAATTACTTACTTTACTATTGAATGGAGTATACATTATTATCAGGGATATATTAACCACCATTACACCATAATTACTGACGTTACTATTGGGTGGAGTATGCATTATTATCAGGGATATTTTCACCACCATTACACCATAATTACTTACTTTACTACTGAATGGAGTATACATTATTATCAGGGATATTTTCACCACCATTACACCATAATTACTGACTTTAATATTGGATGGAGTATACATTATTATCAGGGATATATTAACCACCATTACACCATAATTACTGACTTTACTATTGAATGGAGTATACATTATTATCAGGGATATTTTCACCACCATTACACCATAATTACTTACTTTACTACTGAATGGAGTATACATTATTATCAGGGATATTTTCACCACCATTACACCATAATTACTGACTTTAATATTGGATGGAGTATACATTATTATCAGGGATATATTAACCACCATTACACCATAATTACTGACTTTACTATTGAATGGAGTATACATTATTATCAGGGATATATTAACCACCATTACACCATAATTACTGACTTTAATATTGGATGGAGTATACATTATTATCAGGGATATTTTCACCACCATTACACCATAATTACTTACTTTACTATTGAATGGAGTATACATTATTATCAGGGATATATTAACCACCATTACACCATAATTACTGACGTTACTATTGGGTGGAGTATGCATTATTATCAGGGATATTTTCACCACCATTACACCATAATTACTGACTTTACTATTGAATGGAGTATATATTATTATCAGGGATATTTTCACCACCATTACACCATAATTACTTACTTTACTATTGAATGGAGTATACATTATTATCAGGGATATATTAACCACCATTACACCATAATTACTGACTTTACTATTGAATGGAGTATACATTATTATCAGGGATATTTTCACCACCATTACACCATAATTACTTACTTTACTACTGAATGGAGTATACATTATTATCAGGGATATTTTCACCACCATTACACCATAATTACTGACTTTAATATTGGATGGAGTATACATTATTATCAGGGATATATTAACCACCATTACACCATAATTACTGACTTTACTATTGAATGGAGTATACATTATTATCAGGGATATTTTCACCACCATTACAGCATAATTACTGACTTTAATATTGGATGGAGTATACATTATTATCAGGGATATATTAACCACCATTACACCATAATTACTGACTTTCCTATTGGATGGAGTATACATTATTATCAGGGATATATTAACCACCATTACACCATAATTACTGACTTTAATATTGGATGGAGTATACATTATTATCAGGGATATATTAACCACCATTACACCATAATTACTGACTTTACTATTGAATGGAGTATACATTATTATCAGGGATATTTTCACCACCATTACACCATAATTACTGACTTTACTATTGGATGGAGTATACATTATTATCAGGGATATATTAACCACCATTACACCATAATTACTGACTTTACTATTGGATGGAGTATACGTCATTATCAGGGATATATTAACCACCATTACACCATAATTACTGACTTTACAATTGGATGGAGTATACGTCATTATCAGGGATATTTTAACACCATTACACCATAATTACTGACGTTACTACTGGATGGAGTATACGCTTATAATTGGGATATTTTAACTAGTATTACACTAAACTTTACTATAACTCGAAAAATACATTGTTAACAAAGATATTTTATCTGGCATTACACTATACCTACTGTCTTTACTTTTAAATGGAGCACACATTGTTAACAAATATATTTTATCCGACATTACCACTATACCTACTGCATGTCTTTACTATTAAATGGAGTATACATTGTTAACAAATATATTTTTTCCGACATTACGCTATACCTACTGGCTTTACTATTAAATGGAGTATACGTTGTTACCAGGCACATATTAACAACTATTGCACTAAACTTACTGGTTTTACTCTAACACGGAGTATCTGGCTTTTTTTAATATTCACCACTTTAGGTACTTCATACACAGTCTTTAATTTGTTTTGAGGTGTAATGACCGAGATTCTCTTGATGGCCCCGGCATTATAGGTCTGGTACGCATTTATGCCTGTAACATAAACTGGCACCGCATATTTAAGCTGCAAAGAAAGATACATTTTAATGCAGAGCAGAATTTAATAAAACAAAATTACGTCAACGGGTGGTATCATAACGTGTTGGTAAATTTCACAGGTTAGAATTTACATTACTAATCGCAACCAATATTATTAACAGCTAGGATGATATCGTGGTTGTGAGTTTTAAGGGACAGGAATACACTTCCAGCTGTTAAAGCCATATCCTCCTGGTCTCTTGTACAAGTTAGAACTTACACTGCCACCAGCTAGGATCATATTGTGTTGGTTAGTTTCACACGATAGACGTTACTCTACAAACAGGTAAGATTACATCGCTTTGGTTTGTTGTACAGGTGAAAACTTACACTATAGTTAAAACTAAAAGCCCTGTCACGAACTGTGCGCTTATCTAGGCTTACATGCACGTTGCGCGTAGGAATTGCGCGCAGTTGCCATATCCAATAGCATCCAAAACATGGCAGGTTCTCCTGGTTACTCATAGCAAACACAGGCAATGTTTCTGCCAATGGACTTCGGGTTATCCGGAGATCCATTGGCTGAAACATTGCTCTTGAACAGGCCATATGTACAGAATTTGATAGACTTACTATGGCCATAACGCGCAGACTAGCGCACATATCGACGTGCTATTTGTGCGCATTTCACTTCTAGTTTTAATTGTACCAACAACTCGGGTCATATAGAGTTGGTAAGTTCTGCATGTTAGAATTTACACTACCAGGAGCTAGGGTCATAAAGTGTTGGTTAGTTTTATAAGGTAGAATTTATACTGCCAACAATTTGGATCCTGTTTTGTAGGTTAGTTTTACAGGGTAGAATTTACACTGCCAACATTTCTGGTTAGATTAACATGGTAGGACTTTCACTACCAACAAATATGATCATATATTAGATGTCACGTGACTTTCTCGCGTTCTGATGGGTTGAACAGAAACACCCTATTTTCCGATAGTTCGTCAGCGAAATCGCACAGACCTGCTATCATTTTTGCAAAAAGAATAGTGCACGGTTATAAATAGTAACATTCGAATTGGCTTAGAAAATTCCATTGAAGCGTAAATACTTTACAAGACATCTCGTCCCATATATATTATTCATTTAGTTTTGAGAAATAAATATATGTGTATCGAAAGTGATGTTTGTAGTAGTGTTGGGGGCGGGGAGGGGGTTAATGGAATAATGGTATTGTGTTTCTTGGGGTTTTGGTTCTCTATTAATTTAGTTTACCTGTTTAAACCCTGAACCATTTTCTTTTCTCTTTGGCTGTGAATAAGAATATTATCTTGCATACATGACCGATGAAGGAACCCCCCCCCCCCCCCACACACACACACGCACATCTAATATAATAAATATAGCATGACTTTTCGTTGACTATGCCAAAATAGTGGTCCTCGAGGAGAGAATAGTCCCTCCGCTACGCGTCGGGACTATCCTCTCCTCGAGGACCACTATTCTCGCATAGTCAACTCAAAGCCATGCTATATTTATTAAATAGTGTTGTCTAGATTAACAGGGTAGAACACACAATACCACCAGAATGGATTGTATCATGTTATTTATTTTTACAGGTCAGAATACACACTACCGACAGCAAGGACCTATCGAGTTGGTGAGTCTTATGAGGCAGAACGTAAACGACCAAAGTCTAGGATTATTTAAGAAATAACTGTTGATAACTGCGAGTTATGATTAAGCTTGTGCTGAAAATTTTCGGTTTAAACCGAAGGAAAACAACAGTTATTTCTTATAATTTAATCCGGCTGTAATATTAAAATATAAAAACTATGTGTACGTGAACGAAAAACTTTTAATTTTCGCAAAAGACAACAGTCAAACTCTGGAAAGTGTGCCACAAACAGGTCACATCAGTCATTGTCAAATTGTTTGTTGTTTTGATTTTCGATCGCAAACGACAGATATTTAGCAAATCACGTAACAATATCATTAAAAACATTTTTTTAAGTTCCCCCAAAATCATGTTTGGATGTATGATTTTTTATTTGTCTCCCATTTCGGAATATTTTATTAAATTCAATTGTTCCCAAGAAATTATCATTATATTCTCGCTGACTGGAGGCGACGAAAAATCTATCATTGATCTTTGTTTACAAGCTTGTTATTCATCTATCTGCCTGGCATCACGCCCTCACGGTGACAATTGGATTGAGTGGGCGGGGCTTCCAGAGTGTAGACATTCCAAATCATTACGTGATTTGGTTTATACGATTTTGACGACTTTCACGCTGTATGAATTCAACCAATGAAACGCAGAGGCGGGGCAAATGATTAAATTATATAGTGTTGTTAGGGTTTACATGTTAGAATTTACTTTACCAACAGTTAGGATCATGTTTTCCTCATTTTTGTGGGGTGGGGCTTTCACGACCAACATTATTTTCTTCAGTTTTATGGGGTGTACCTTACACTACCAACAGTTAGCATCATATCATTTTCTTCAGTTTTATGGGGTGTATCTTACACTACCAACAGTTAGAATCATCCCTTTTCCTTCATTTTCATGGGGTGTACCTTGCACTGCCAACCTTTAGGATTATACCGTTTCCTTCAGTTTTATGGGGGGTACCTTACAGTACCAACAGTTAGGATCATACCGTTTTCTTCAGTTTTATGGAGTATACCTTACAGTACCAACAGTTAGGATCATACCGTTTTCTTCAGTTTTATGGGGTATACCTCACAATACCAACAGTTAGGATCATACTGTTTTCTTCAGTTTTATGGGGTGTACCTTATAGTACCAAAACTTAGGATCATACCGTTTTCTTCAGTTTTATGGGGTGGACCTTGCACTACCAAGAGTAAGGATAATATACTGTTGGTTAGTTTTACAGTGTAAAACTGACACTACCAGCGACGAGGGTAATTTAGTGTAGATTAGTTTCACAGAGAACACTTACACCGCCAACAATTAAGAAACTTTAGTGTAGGTTAGTTTTACAGGATAGAACGTGCACTGCCAACAATTAGGACCATGTAATGTAGGTTAGTTTTACAGGGAAGAACTTACACTGCCACCAATTAAGATCATGTACTGTAGGTTAGTTTTACAGGGAAGAACTTACACTGCCAACAATTAGGATCATGAAGTGTAGGTTAGTTTTACAGGGAAGAACATACACTGCTAACAATTAAGATCATGTAGTGTAGGCTAGTTTACAGGGAAGAACTTACACTGCCACCAATTAAGATCATGTACTGTAGGTTAGTTTTACAGGGAAGAACTTACACTGCCAACAATTAGGATCATGTAGTGTAGGCTAGTTTTACAGGGTAGAACTTACACTGCCAACCATTAGGATCATGTAGTGTAGGCTAGTTCTACAGGGAAAAACTTACACTGCCAACAATTAGGATCATGTAGTGTAGGTTAGTTTTACAGGGAAAAACTTACACTGCCAACCATTAGGATCATGTAGTGTAGGCTAGTTTTACAGGGAAAAACTTACACTGCCAACAATTAGGATCATGTAGTGTAGGCTAGTTTTACAGGGAAAAACTTACACTGCCAACCATTAGGATCATGTAGTGTAGGTTAGTTTTACAGGGTAGAACTTACACTGCTAACCATTAGGATCATGTAGTGTAGGTTAGTTTTACAGGGTAGAACTTACACTGCCAACCATTAGGATCATGTAGTGTAGGTTAGTTTTACAGGGTAGAACTTACACTGCCAACCATTAGGATCATGTAGTGTAGGTTAGTTTTACAGGGTAGAACTTACACTGCCAACAATTAGGATCATGTAGTGTAGGTTAGTTTTACAGGGTAGAACTTACACTGCCAACCATTAGGATCATGTAGTGTAGGCTAGTTTTACAGGGAAAAACTTACACTGCCAACCATTAGGATCATGTAGTGTAGGCTAGTTTTACAGGGTAGAGCTTACACTGCTAACAATTAAGATCATGTAGTGTAGGCTAGTTTTACAGGGCAGAACTTACACTGCCAACAATTAGGATCATGTAGTGTAGGTTAGTTGTACAGGGTAGAACTTACACTGCCAACAATTAGGATCATGTAGTGTAGGTTAGTTTTACAGGGTAGAACTTACACTGCCAACAATTAAGATCATGTAGTGTAGGTTAGTTTTACAGGGTAGAACTTACACTACCAACAATTAGTATCATGTAGTGTAGGTTAGTTTTACAGGGTAGAACTTACACTGCCAACAATTAGGATCATGTAGGGTAGGTTAGTTTTACAGGGTAGAACTTACACTGCCAACAATTAGGATCATGTAGTGTAGGTTAGTTTTACAGGGAAGAACTTACACTGCCAACAATTAGGATCATGCAGTGTAAGTTAGTTTTACAGGAAAGAACTTACACTTCCAGCAATTAGGATCATGCAGTGTAAGTTAGTTTTACAGGGTAGAACTTACACTGCCAACAATTAGGATCATGTAATGAAGAATAGTTTTACAGGGTAGAACTTACACTGCCAACAATTAGGATCATGCAGTGTAAGTTAGTTTTACAGGGTAGAACTTACACTGCCAACAATTAGGGTCATGTAGTGTAGGTTAGTTTTACAGGGTAGAACTTACACTGCCAACAATTAGGATCATGCAGTGTAAGTTAGTTTTACAGGGTAGAACTTACACTGCCAACAATTAGGATCATGTAGTGTAGGTTAGTTTTACAGGGTAGAACTTACACTGCTAACAATTAGGATCATGTAGTGTATGCTAGTTTTACAGGTAAAAACTTACACTGCCAACCATTAGGATCATGTAGTGTAGACTAGTTTTACAGGGCAGAACTTACACTGCCAACCATTAGGATCATGTAGTGTAGGTTAGTTTTACAGGGTAGAACTTACACTGCCAACAATTAGGGTCATGTAGTGTAGGTTAGTTTTACAGGGTAGAACTTACACTGCCAACAATTAGGATCATGCAGTGTAAGTTAGTTTTACAGGGTAGAACTTACACTGCCAACCATTAGGATCATGTAGTGTAGGTTAGTTTTACAGGGTAGAACTTACACTGCCAACCATTAGGATCATGTAGTGTAGGTTAGTTTTACAGGGTAGAACTTACACTGCCAACGATTAGGGTCATGTAGTGTAGGTTAGTTTTACAGGGTAGAACTTACACTGCCAACAATTAGGATCATGCAATGTAAGTTAGTTTTACAGGGTAGAACTTACACTGCCAACCATTAGGATCATGTAGTGTAGGTTAGTTTTACAGGGTAGAACTTACACTGCCAACCATTAAGATCATGTAGTGTAGGTTAGTTTTACAGGGTAAAACTTACACTGCCAACAATTAGGATCATGCAGTGTAAGTTAGTTTTACAGGGTAGAACTTACACTGCCAACAATTAGGATCATGTAGTGTAGGTTAGTTTTACAGGGTAGAACTTACACTGCTAACAATTAGGATCATGTAGTGTATGCTAGTTTTACAGGTAAAAACTTACACTGCCAACCATTAGGATCATGTAGTGTAGACTAGTTTTACAGGGTAGAACTTACACTGCCAACCATTAGGATCATGTAGTGTAGGTTAGTTTTACAGGGTAGAACTTACACTGCTAGCAATTAGGATCATGTAGTGTAGGTTAATTTTACAGGGAAAAACATACACTGCCAACCATTAGGATCATGTAGTGTAGGTTAGTTTTACAGGGTAGAACTTACACTGCCAACAATTAGGATCATGCAGTGTAAGTTAGTTTTACAGGGTAGAACTTACACTGCCAACAATTAGGATCATGTAGTGTAGGTTAGTTTTACAGGGTAGAACTTACACTGCTAACAATTAGGATCATGTAGTGTAGACTAGTTTTACAGGTAAAAACTTACACTGCCAACCATTAGGATCATGTAGTGTAGACTAGTTTTACAGGGTAGAACTTACACTGCCAACCATTAGGATCATGTAGTGTAGGTTTGTTTTGCAGGGTAGAACTTACACTGCCAACCATTAGGATCATGTAGTGTAGGTTAGTTTTACAGGGTAGAACTTACACTGCCAACAATTAGGATCATGTAGTGTAGGCTAGTTTTACAGGTAAAAACTTACACTGCCAACCATTAGGATCATGTAGTGTAGACTAGTTTTACAGGGTAGAACTTACACTGCCAACCATTAGGATCATGTAGTGTAGACTAGTTTTACAGGGTAGAACTTACACTGCCAACAATTAGGATCATGTAGTGTAGGCTAGTTTTACAGGTAAAAACTTACACTGCCAACCATTAGGATCATGTAGTGTAGACTAGTTTTACAGGGTAGAACTTACACTTCCAGCAATTAGGATCATGCAGTGTAAGTTAGTTTTACAGGGAAGAACTTACACTGCCAACAATTAGGAGCATGTAGTGTAGGTTAGTTTTACAGGTAAAAACTTACACTGCCAACCATTAGGATCATGTAGTGTAGACTAGTTTTACAGGGTAGAACTTACACTGCCAACCATTAGGATCATGTAGTGTAAGTTAGTTTTACAGGGTAGAACTTACACTGCCAACAATTAGGATCATGTAGTGTAGGCTAGTTTTACAGGTGAAAGCTTACACTGCCAACCATTAGGATCATGTAGTGTAGACTAGTTTTACAGGGTAGAACTTACACTGCCAACCATTAGGATCATGTAGTGTAGACTAGTTTTACAGGGTAGAACTTACACTGCCAACAATTAGGATCATGTAGTGTAGGCTAGTTTTACAGGTAAAAACTTACACTGCCAACCATTAGGATCATGTAGTGTAGGTTAGTTTTACAGGTAAAAACTTACACTGCCAACCATTAGGATCATGTAGTGTAGACTAGTTTTACAGGGTAGAACTTACACTTCCAGCAATTAGGATCATGTAGTGTAGGTTAGTTTTACAGGTAAAAACTTACACTGCCAACCATTAGGATCATGTAGTGTATGCTAGTTTTACAGGTAGAAACTTACACTGCCAACCATTAGGATCATGTAGTGTAGACTAGTTTTACAGGGTAGAACTTACACTGCCAACCATTAGGATCATGTAGTGTAGACTAGTTTTACAGGGTAGAACTTACACTGCCAACAATTAGGATCATGTAATGAAGAAGAGTTTTACATGGTAGAACTCACACTGCCAACAATTAGGATCATGTAATGAAGAATAGTTTTACAGGGTAGAACTTGCACTTCCAACAATTAGGAACATGTAATGTAGGTTAGTTTTACAGGGTAGAACTTACACTGCCAACAATTAGGATCATGTAGTGTAGGTTAGTTTTACAGGGTAGAACTTACACTGCTAACAATTAGGATCATGTAGTGTAGGTTAATTTTACAGGGAAAAACTTACACTGCCAACCATTAGGATCATGTAGTGTATGCTAGTTTTACAGGTAAAAATTTACACTGCCAACCATTAGGATCATGTAGTGTATGCTAGTTTTACAGGTAAAAACTTACACTGCCAACCATTAGGATCATGTAGTGTAGACTAGTTTTACAGGGTAGAACTTACACTGCCAACCATTAGGATCATGTAGTGTAGACTAGTTTTACAGGGTAGAACTTACACTGCCAACAATTAGGATCATGTAGTGTAGGCTAGTTTTACAGGTAAAAACTTACACTGCCAACCATTAGGATCATGTAGTGTAGACTAGTTTTACAGGGTAGAACTTACACTTCCAGCAATTAGGATCATGCAGTGTAAGTTAGTTTTACAGGGAAGAACTTACACTGCCAACAATTAGGATCATGTAGTGTAAGTTAGTTTTACAGGGAAGAACTTACACTTCCAGCAATTAGGATCATGCAGTGTAAGTTAGTTTTACAGGGAAGAACTTACACTTCCAACAATTAGGATCATGCAGTGTAAGTTAGTTTTACAGGGTAGAACTTACACTGCCAACAATTAGGAGCATGTAGTGTAGGTTAGTTTTACAGGGAAGAACTTACACTTCCAGCAATTAGGATCATGCAGTGTAAGTTAGTTTTACAGGGAAGAACTTACACTTCCAGCAATTAGGATCATGCAGTGTAAGTTAGTTTTACAGGGTAGAACGTACACTGCCAACAATTAGGATCATGTAGTGTAGACTAGTTTTACAGGGTAGAACTTACACTTCCAGCAATTAGGATCATGCAGTGTAAGTTAGTTTTACAGGGAAGAACTTACACTGCCAACAATTAGGATCATGTAGTGTAAGTTAGTTTTACAGGGAAGAACTTACACTTCCAGCAATTAGGATCATGCAGTGTAAGTTAGTTTTACAGGGAAGAACTTACACTGCCAACCATTAGGAGCATGTAGTGTAGGTTAGTTTTACAGGGTAGAACTTACACTGCCAACCATTAGTATCATGTAGTGTAGGTTAGTTTTACAGGGAAAAACTTACACTGCCAACCATTAGGATCATGTAGTGTATGCTAGTTTTACAGGGTAGAACTTACACTGCCAACAATTAGAATCATGTAGTGTAGGTTAGTTTTGCAGGAAAAAACTTACACTGCTTACAATTAAGATCATGTAGTGTAGACTAGTTTTACAGGGTAGAACTTACACTGCCAACAATTAGGATCATGTAATGAAGAATAGTTTTACATGGTAGAACTCACACTGCCAACATTTAGGATCATGTAATGAAGAATAGTTTTACAGGGTAGAACTTGCACTTCCAACAATTAGGAACATGTAATGTAGGTTAGTTTTACAGGGTAGAACTTACACTGCCAACCATTAGTATCATGTAGTGTAGGTTAGTTTTACAGGGAAAAACTTACACTGCCAACCATTAGGATCATGTAGTGTATGCTAGTTTTACAGGGAAGAACTTACACTTCCAGCAATTAGGATCATGCAGTGTAAGTTAGTTTTACAGGGAAGAACTTACACTGCCAACCATTAGGATCATGTAGTGTAAGTTAGTTTTACAGGGTAGAACTTACACTGCCAACAGTTAGGATCATGTAGTATAGGTTAGTTTTGCAGGAAAAAACTTACACTGCCAACAATTAGGATCATGTAGTGTAGGTTAGTTTTACAGGGTAGAACTTACACTGCTAACAATTAAGATCATGTAGTGTAGACTAGTTTTACAGGGTAGAACTCACACTGCCAACAATTAGGATCATGTAATGAAGAATAGTTTTACATGGTAGAACTCACACTGCCAACAATTAGGATCATGTAATGAAGAATAGTTTTACAGGGTAGAACTTGCACTTCCAACAATTAGGAACATGTAATGTAGGTTAGTTTTACAGGGTAGAACATACACTGCCAACAATTAGGAACATGTAATGAAGAATAGTTTCACGGGTTAGAACTTACACTGCCCACCATTAGGATCATGTAGTGTAGGTTACTTTTACAGCGTAGATCTTACACTGCCAACAATTTGGAACATGTAATGAAGAATCGTTTTACAGGAAAGAACTTACACTGCCAACCATTAGGATCATGTAGAATAGGTTAGTTTTCAGGAAAGAACTTACACTGCCAATAATTAGGGTTATGTAGTGTAGTTTAGTTTTGCAGGGTAGAACTCACACAGCCAACAATTAGGATCATGTAATGAAGAATAGTTTTACAGGGTAGAACTTACACTACCAACAATTAGTATCATGTAGTGTAGGTTAGTTTTACAGGGTAGAACTTACACTGCTAACAATTAGGGTCATGTAGTGTAGGTTAGTTTTACAGGGTAGAACTTACACTGCCAACAATTAGGATCATGTAGTGTAGGTTAGTTTTACAGGGTAGAACTTACACTGCCAACAATTAGGATCATTTAGTGTATGTTCGTTTTACAAGATAGAATTTACACTACGAACAATTGGCATCAAGTATGGTAGGTTAGTTTTACAGGGTAGAACATGCAATACCAACATTTATGATCTGTTAGTGTAGGTCAGCTTTACAGGGTAGAAGTGACACTGCCAACAATTAGCATCATGTAGTGTAGGTTAGTTTTACAGCTTAGAACTAACTCTTCCGACATTTAGGACCCTTTATCGTAGGTTAGTTTTACAAGGTGTAACTTATACTACCAATAATTAGGATAATGTAGTGGAGGTTAGTTTTACGAGATAGAACTTACACTACCAACAATTAACATCATGTAGTGTGGGATAGTTTTTCAGGGTAGGACTTACTACTACTATAAATTAGGATAATATAGTTTTTGTTAGTTTTGCAGAATAGAACGTGCATTGTGAATACGTAGCATTGTATCGTGTTGGTCTGTTTTACATGTTAACGAGTACACTATAAAGATTGTTACAAAATAGCACTTACACTACCAACGGCTGGGATCATATTATTTTCGTCAGTTTTTCAGAGCTGAACTTACCATATCAACAGATCGGATCATATAATGTTCGTTTGGTTTACAGAGTAGAACTTTGACTACCGACATAAACAGATCGTGTTGTTACTCTTACAGGTAAGAACGTATATTGCCAACAGCTACGATCTTGTCTTTGTCAGTTTTACCGATTGCCCCCTAAACAATCAACAGCTAAGATCATATCGTGTTGGTTTGTTTTATGGTATACAAATTACACTATCAGAGAGGACCTCATAATGTTTTAGAGGTAGAACCTACTCTGCCAACAGCTAAGTTCATATCGTGTTGGTTAGTCTAATGATATAGAAATTACACTGCCATGAGAGAGGGCCTCATAGTGTTTTACGGCGCAGAACTTACTCTACAAACAGCTAAGATCATATCGTGTTGGTTTGTTTTATGGTATAGAAATTACACTGCCATGAGAGAGGACCTCATAGTGTTTTACGGCACAGAACTTATTCTACAAACAGTTAAGATCATATCGTGTTGGTTTGTTTTATGGGATAGAAATTACACTGCCAGAGAGGTCCTCAGAGTGTTTTACGAGTTAGAACTTACTCTACAAACAGCTAAGATCATATCGTGTTGGTTTGTTTTATGGTATAGAAATTACACTGCCATCAGAGAGGTCCTCATAGTGTTGTACGAGTTAGAACTTACTCTACAAACAGCTAAGATCATATCGTGTTGGTAAGTTTTATGGTATAGAAATTACACTGCCAGAGAGGTCCTCAGAGTGTTTTACGGGGCAGAACTTACTCTACCAACAGCTAGCATCATATCATGGTGGTTAGTTTTATGGTATAGAAATTACACTGACATCAGAGAGGATCTCATTGTGTTTTACGAGTTAGAGCTTACTCTACAAACATGTAAGTTCATACAGTGTTGGTTTCTTTTACACGTTAAAACATACATACCAACAATTAGGATCATATAGTGTAGGTTAGTTTTACAGGGTAGAACTTACCATACCAACAGCTAGAATAATATTGTGTTCTTCTTCAGTTTTACGGATTGGACTTTACACTGCCAAAAGCAATGACCATACAGTGTTGGTAAGTTTTACGGGTTAGAAGGTACACGGGTAGTGTTATTTATTTATTGATGTTTAAGGTCACATATATATGCACAATGGCTAATCATGACCATGACAGTTTTACGGGTGGAGGAAGCCGGAGTACCCGGAGAGAACCACCGAGCAACGACGAGCAGTTGCCAGCTCCCCAACATCATAACTCCGCACTGTAGCACAGGCAGGGTTAGATTGGTTGAAGACATGCGTACCATCGACGTGCAGTACGCCTTAGTACACGGCGTCATCGTGCCCCAACATGAGCAATGGGGGTGAAGTGTCTTGCCCAAGGACACAACGCGGTTGCCGCAGGTGGGATTCGAACCGAGGACCTCTCGGCTTGCAGCCTGCACTTCTACCTACTGAGCCCCCCACTGGTAGTGTTACAATATTGAACTTACACTCACAATAGCTAAGATCATATCGTGTTGGTTAGTTTTGCAGGTTACAACGTACACTACCAATAGCTAGTGTCATATAGTGTTGGTTAATGATACACTACCGACGGATATTATCATATCGTGTTGGTTAATGTTACACTACCGACAGATGTTATCATATAGCGTTGGTTAATGTTACACTACCGACGGATATTATCATATATTGTTGGTTAATGTTACACTACCGACGGATGCTATCATATCGTGTTCTTCAGTTTCATGGGTTAGAACCTGCACTATCAACATTGGTGCTGTCAACGGATGGGATAATATCGTGTTGGTGCAGTTTTAAGGTTAGGGTTAGGTTAGCACTACCTATACTGGTACACTTTACAATCTAGTCTTATGTTGTGCTAGTTAGTTTTATAGGTTGGAATTTACAATTACTACTGATCACCACTGTTGATGCATATTTGATAACAAGATGACTAGGGCTGTCACGATTAATCGATTAATCGATTGTTGATTGGTCATGCCGAAATCGATTAATATTTTTCGTTGTCGAATAATCGGTAAATTATATCCCGTTTTAGACGTTTAATAACTAAAAGAGAAATGATGATAAAACTATTGTTTCTATAGGTAAAGAGTTAAGAACATCGATGTTAAAACTCAATAAACTGTGGGAAGCATTTGTCTTTCAGGTACATTTATCAAAGCTTTGATGTTCTGAACTTTTGAACCTTCAGTGTAATAATCAAGACCGGTCGGCAGTTGCCGACCGGTTTGATTATTACACTGACGGTTCAAAAGTTCAGAACATCAAAGCTTTGAATGTAACTAAAAGAGGATCGTCTTCGTTGTTTACTTGAGGTAGGTCAACTGACGTGAACTTCATTTTTATCGACTCCAAAGAGAGGGAGAGGGGTCATCTAGGTACGATCAATCGATTATCATCGATTTAAAAAATCGTGATAGCCCTAAAGATGACGCTGAATGTGTTAAAGCCACAGATGGGGTTTGTGATAACTTTAAATTGTGCCCCATACAGCCTTGACATGAAATACTTGTCGTTCCTCCTTTGTTATGTTGGTTTACTGCCTTATTTTCTCCCCTCCAGGCAAGTGTCATTTCATACGCATTGGAAAATAGTATATGAAGCATAATTACAGTTAAAACTAGAAGTCGTGTCATGAAATGCGCACATATAGCACGTCAATCTGCGCGTTAATCTACGCCTTATGACCATGGTAAGGCTATTAAATTCTGTACATGTGGCCTGTGCACAAGCACTGGCAGATACATCGCCTGTGTTTGTTATGAGTAACCAGGAGAACCTTCCGTGCTTTGGATGCCATTCGATTTGACAATGGCTAATCATGACCGTGACAGTTTTACGGGTGGAGGAAGCCGGAGTACCCGCAATTAAGCCTAGAAAAGCGCACAGTTCGCGACAGGACTTCTAGTTTTAACTGTATAATAGAAAGGTTGCACACTTACCATAATCCATTGCTTTGCATCACATATTTTCTGAGCCCATGTACCCTTCAAATCACCATAGTTCGGGTAAACGTTGGGAGCACCTTCTATTTTTTTTGCAGCCCACCTTCAAACAGAAATTAAAATTGGAGAATAGTACATTTGACATTCAGAAATGCTCATAAATAACATTCACACAGATATGGTTGAGACCCTTTACCCAACGCAGACGATTTCAAACTTTATTATTTTAAAAATCATTTTATAATTTTTTTCAAATAATTTCAACAAAACGATATCATGTGACCCCTCTTTGGAAGGAGCTCGACCAGCTCGTTCCAAAGAGGAGTCATATGATAAGATTTTGTTGATTTTTTTCGAAATTTAATATTTTTTCAGCTGCAGAATTTGCATATTACGCGGGCGGATGCGGGCGATTCGTTGGGTAAAGAGTTAATGGAAACATCACCACAACATAGAGGGTGACGAAGTGATAGACAATATAACCGAATGGTCCAAATATGGTCACGGAGAAGCGTTGGGAGGATGCCTCCTCATAATCTGGTTGGGTCGTCATGGTAGCCAAAATGTGCCGATATGTTACAACGCCATCACCATGGTTATATGTAGTGCCAGTGCGCGTGTTGTTAGGGTGACACATGTTTCTGTCATCTCTTTTGTTTATTGGAGGCAGCCGTCGTGGTTTCTATGGTGCCTGGAAAGCGTGCAATAGGACAGGGTTCTCTGCATGTACTCGACTAGTTTAGAGTATCTTTGTTGGGTGAGATTATCCAATAATCCTCTTTCTTCTTTCTTCTTTCATAAAATAACCCCAAACAAACGAACAATCACATACAAACATCACAACCATCAAAAAAACACCAGAACAAATAGGATCAGACTTTATTTGGTTTGAATTTCCAAGAATTCTCTTTACAAGTATAGCATGTTGTGTTATTAGGTGTGTTCGATTTAAATGGAGTACCTTTACTAGCTGGATTCTTGTGGAATCCTCGTTTTCGTTCTCTATTAACCTATTCCTTGATCTGTTCCACATTTTATTGACTCTATAATCCCCATTCTCTCGTTCGATTTAGCCTTAATCATATCTGGTCCCACCCGTCCCCTACCAGCAATCACTGTCTCTCGCGATCTGTATTTACCAATACGGAGTCATCTCCCTTGTTTATAACAAACAGGAACGGACATTGCCCCAATGGCTCTAACTTTAGCGAGCAAATAAGCCATCGAATAGTGATTTGATAGGCATTGCTCGATCGAACTGAATAGATTCGTACAAATAAGCTATCGAGTAATTACTCACGCGAGTTATGCCTGAAACAACTTTTCTCCTTATTCCGGTATTTCGGGACTAGAGAGAACAACTTTGTGGACTTTTGTAGACATGCATGTGCTACTGGGTGATGGGAAATTTAACCTACAGTAGTATATTTTATGGTTACTATTGGCTATTGTGAAATTGAGACTACAGTAGTATATTTTATGGGTACTATTGGCCGTTGTGAAATTGAGCCTACAGTAGTATATTTTATGGGTACTATTGGGTGTTGTGAAATTGAGCCTACAGTAGTATATTTTATGGGTACTATTGGGTTTTGTGAAATTGTGAAATTCAGTATATTTTATGGGTACTATTGGGTGTTGTGAAATTGAGCCTACAGTAGTATATTTTATGGGTACTATTGGCTGTTGTGAAATTGAGCCTACAGTCGTATATTTTATGGGTACTATTGGATGTTGTGAAATTCAGTCTACAGTAGTATATTTTATGGGTATTATTGGGTGTTGTGAAATTCAGTCTACAGTAGTATATTTTATGGGTATTATTGGGTGTTGTGAAATTCAGTCTACAGTAGTATATTTTATGGGTATTATTGGGTGTTGTGAAATTCAGTCTACAGTAGTATATTTTATGGGTACTATTGGGTTTTGTGAAATTGTGAAATTCAGTATATTTTATGGGTACTATTGGGTTTTGTGAAATTCAGTATATTTTATGGGTACTATTGGCTGTTGGGAAATTGAGCCTACAGTAGTATATTTTATGGGTACTATTGGGATTTGTGAAACTGTGAAATTCAGTATATTTTATGGGTACTATTGGGTTTTGTGAAATTGTGAAATTCAGTATATTTTATGGGTACTATTGGGAGTTGTGAAATTGAGCCTACAGTAGTATATTTTATGGGTACTATTGGGCTTTGGGAAATTGTGAAATTCAGTATATTTTATGGGTACTATTGGGTTTTGTGAAATTGTGAAATTCAGTATATTTTATGGGTACTATTGGGCCTTGTGAAATTCAGCCAACAATAGTATATTTTATGGGTACTATTGGCTGTTGTGAAATTGAGCCTACAGTGGTATATTTTATGGGTACTATTGGCTGTTGTGAAATTGAGCCTACAGTAGTATATTTTATGGGTACTATTGGGTGTTGTGAAATTGAGCCTACAGTAGAAAATTTTTCATGGGTACTATTGGCTGTTGTGAAATTGAGCCTACAGTAGTATATGTTATGGGTACTACTGGGTTTTGTGAAATTGAGCCTACAGTAGTATATTTTATGGGTACTATTGGGTTTTGTGAAATTGTGAAATTCAGTATATTTTATGGGTACTATTGGGTTTTGTGAAATTGTGAAATTCAGTATATTTTATGGGTACTATTGGGTGTTACGAAATTCAGCCTGCAGTAGTATATTTTATGGGTACTATTGGGTTTTGTGAAATTGTGAAATTCAGTATATTTTATGGGTACTATTGGGTTTTGTGAAATTGTGAAATTCAGTATATTTTATGGGTACTATTGGGTGTTGTGAAATTGAGCCTACAGTAGTATATTTTATGGGTACTATTGGGTTTTGTGAAATTGTGAAATTCAGTATATTTTATGGGTACTATTGGCTGTTGTGAAATTGAGCCTACAGTAGAATATTTTATGGGTACTATTGGGTGTTGTGAAATTGAGCCTACAGTAGAATATTTTTCATGGGTACTATTGGCTGTTGTGAATTTGAGCCTACAGTAGTATATTTTATGGGTACTATTGGGTTTTGTGAAATTGAGCCTACAGTAGTATATTTTATGGGTACTATTGGCTGTTGTGAAATGGAGCCTACAGTAGTATATTTTATGGGTACTATTGGGTTTTGTGAAATTGTGAAATTCAGTATATTTTACGGGTACTATTGGGTTTTGTGAAATTGTGAAATTCAGTATATTTTATGGGTACTATTGGGTTTGGTGAAATTGAGCCTACAGTCGTATATTTTATGGGTACTATTGGCTGTTGTGAAATTGAGCCTACAGTAGAATATTTTATGGGTACTATTGGGTTTTGTGAAATTGTGAAATTCAGTATATTTTATGGGTACTATTGGGTTTGGTGAAATTGAGCCTACAGTCGTATATTTTATGGGTACTATTGGCTGTTGTGAAATTTAACTTACAGTAGTATATTTTATGGGTACTATTGGTTGTTGTGAAATTGAGCCTACAGTAGAATATTTTATGGGTACTATTGGGTGTTGTGAAATTGAGCCCACAGTAGTATATTTTATGGGTACTATTGGGTGTTGTGAAATTGAGCCTACAGTAGTATATTTTATGGGTACTATTGGGTTTAGTGAAATTGAGTCTGCAGTAGTATATTTTATGGGTACTATTTGCTGTTGTGAAATTGAGCCTACAGTAGTATATTTTATGGGTACTATTGGGTTTTGTGAAATTGAGACTACAGTAGTATATTTTATGGGTACTATTGGGTTTTGTGAAATTCAGTCTACAGTAGTATATTTTATGGGTACTATTTGCTGTTGTGAAATTGAGCCTACAGTAGTATATTTTACGGGTACTATTGGGTGTTGTGAAATTGAGACTGCAGTAGTATATTTTATGGGTACTATTGGGTTTTGTGAAATTCAGTCTACAGTAGTATATTTTATGGGTACTATTGGGTTTGGTGAAATTGAGCCTACAGTAGTATATTTTATGGGTACTATTGGGTGTTGTGAAATTGAGCCTACAGTAGTATATTTTATGGGTACTATTGGGTTTTGTGAAATTGAGACTACAGTAGTATATTTTATGGGTACTATTGGGTTTTGTGAAATTCAGTCTACAGTAGTATATTTTATGGGTACTATTTGCTGTTGTGAAATTGAGCCTACAGTAGTATATTTTATGGGTACTATTGGGTGTTGTGAAATTGAGACTACAGTAGTATATTTTATGGGTACTATTTGCTGTTGTGAAATTGAGCCTACAGTAGTATATTTTATGGATACTATTGGGTTTTGTGAAATTCAGTCTACAGTAGTATATTTTATGGGCACTATTGGGTTTGGTGAAATTGAGCCTACAGTAGTATATTTTATGGGTACTATTGGGTGTTGTGAAATTGAGCCTACAGTAGTATATTTTATGGGTACTATTGGGTTTTGTGAAATTGAGACTACAGTAGTATATTTTATGGGTACTATTGGGTTTTGTGAAATTCAGTCTACAGTAGTATATTTTATGGGTACTATTGGCTGTTGTGAAATTGAGCCTACAGTAGTATATTTTATGGGTACTATTGGGTGTTGTGAAATTGAGCCTACAGTAGAATATTTTACGGGTACTATTGGCTGTTGTGAAATTGAGCCTACAGTAGTATATTTTATGGGTACTATTGGGTTTTGTGAAATTGAGCCTTCAGTAGTATATTTTATGGGTACTATTGGGTTTTCTGAAATTGTGAAATTCAATATATTTGATGGGTACTATTGGGTTTTGTAAAATTGTGAAATTCAGTATATTTTATGGGTACTATTGGGTGTTGTGAAATTGAGCCTACAGTAGTATATTTTATGGGGACTATTGGGTTTTGTGAAATTGAGCCTTCAGAAGTATATTTTATGGGTACTATTGGGTTTTGTGAAATTGGGAAATTCAATATATTTGATGGGTACTATTGGGTTTTGTAAAAATTGTGAAATTCAGTATATTTTATGGGTACTATTGGGTGTTGTGTAATTCAGCCTACATTAGTATATTTTATGGGTACTATTGGCTGTTGTGAAATTGAGCCTACAGTAGTATATTTTATGGGTACTATTGGGTTTTGTGAAATTGTGAAATTCAGTATATTTTATGGGTACTATTGGGTTTTGTGAAATTGTGAAATTCAGTATATTTTATGGGACCTATTGGGTTTTGTGAAATTGTGAAATTCAGTATATTTCATGGGTACTATTGGGTGTTGTGAAATAGAGCCTACAGTAGTATATTTTATGGGTACTATTGGGTTTTGTGAAACTGTGAAATTCAGTATATTTTATGGGTAGTATTGGGTTTTTGTAAAATTGTGAAATTCAGTATATTTTATGGGTACTATTGGGTGTTGTGAAATTGAGCCTACAATAGTATATTTTATGGGTACTATTGGGTTTTGTGAAATTGTGAAATTCAGTATATTTTATGGGTACTATTTGGCTGTTGTGAAATTGAGCCTACAGTAGTATATTTTATGGGTACTATTGGGTTTTGTGAAATTGTGAAATTCAGTATATTTTATGGGTACTATTGGGTTTTGTGAAATGGTGAAATTCAGTATATTTTATGGGTACTATTGGGTGTTACGAAATTCAGCCTGCAGTAGTATATTTTATGGGTACTATTGGGTTTTGTGAAATTGTGAAATTCAGTATATTTTATGGGTACTATTGGGTTTTGTGAAATTGTAAATTCAGTATATTTTATGGGTACTATTGGATGTTGTGAAATTCAGCCTACAATAGTATATTTTATGGGTACTATTGGCTGTTGTGAAATTGAGCCTACAGTGATATATTTTATGGGTACTATTGGCTGTTGTGAAATTGAGCCTACAGTAGTATATTTTATGGGTACTATTGGGTTTTGTGAAATTCAGTCTACAGTAGTATATTTTATGGGTACTATTGGCTGTTGTGAAATTGAGCCTACAGTAGGATATTTTATGGGTACTATTGGGTGTTGTGAAATTGAGCCTACAGTAGAATATTTTACGGGTACTATTGGCTGTTGTGAAATTGAGCCTACAGTAGTATATTTTATGGGTACTATTGGGTTTTGTGAAATTGAGCCTTCAGTAGTATATTTTATGGGTACTATTGGGTTTTGTGAAATTGTGAAATTCAATATATTTGATGGGTACTATTGGGTTTTGTAAAATTGTGAAATTCAGTATATTTTATGGGTACTATTGGGTGTTGTGAAATTCAGCCTACATTAGTATATTTTATGGGTACTATTGGCTGTTGTGAAATTGAGCCTACAGTAGTATATTTTATGGGTACTATTGGGTTTTGTGAAATTGTGAAATTCAGTATATTTTATGGGTACTATTGGGTTTTGTGAAATTGTGAAATTCAGTATATTTTATGGGTACTATTGGGTTTTGTGAAATTGTGAAATTCAGTATATTTTATGGGTACCATTGGATGTTACGAAGTTCAGCCTGCAGTAGTATATTTTATGGGTACTATTGGGTTTTCTGAAATTGTGAAATTCAGTATATTTTATGGGACCTATTGGGTTTTGTGAAATTGTGAAATTCAGTATATTTTATGGGTACTATTTGGCTGTTGTGAAATTGAGCCTACAGTAGTATATTTTATGGGTACTATTGGGTTTTGTGAAATTGTGAAATTCAGTATATTTTATGGGTACTATTGTGTTTTGTGAAATTCAGTATATTTTATGGGTACTATTTGGTGTTGTGAAATTGAGGCTACAGTAGTATATTTTATGGGTATTATTGGGTGTTGTAAAATTGTGAAATTCAGTATATTTTATGGGTACTATTGGGTTTTGTGAAATTCAGTATATTTTATGGGTACTATTTGGCTGTTGTGAAATTGAGCCTACAGTAGTATATTTTATGGGTACTATTGGGTTTTGTGAAATTGTGAAATTCAGTATATTTTATGTGTACTATTGGGTTTTGTGAAATGGTTAAATTCAGTATATTTTATGGGTACTATTGGGTGTTACGAAATTCAGTTTGCAGTAGTATATTTTATGGGTACTATTGGGTTTTGTGAAATTGTGAAATTCAGTATATTTGATGGGTACTATTGGGGTTTGTAAAATTGTGAAATTCAGTATATTTTATGGGTACTATTGGGTTTTGTGAAATTGTGAAATTCCGTATATTTTATGGGTACTATTGGGTGTTACGAAATTCAGCCTGCAGTAGTATATTTTATGGGTACTATTGGGTTTTCTGAAATTGTGAAATTCAGTATATTTTATGGGACCTATTGTGTTTTGTGAAATTGGGAATTCAGTATATTTTATGGGTATTATTGGGTGTTGTGAAATAGAGCCTACAGTAGTATATTTTATGGGTACTATTGGGTTTTGTGAAACTGTGAAATTCAATATATTTCACGGGTACTATTGGGTTTTGTGAAATTGTGAAATTCAGTATATTTTATGGGTACTATTGGCTGTTGTGAAATTGAGCCTACAGTAGTATATTTTATGGTTACTATTGGCTATTGTGAAATTAAGACTTCAGTAGCATATTTTATGGGTACTATTGGCTGTTGTGAAATTGAGCCTACAGTAGTATATTTTATAGGTACTATTGGGTGTTGTGAAATTGAGCCTACAGTAGTATATTTTATGGGTACTATTGGCTGTTGTGAAATTGAGCCTACAGTAGATTATTTTATGGGACCTATTGGGTTTTGTGAAATTCAGTATATTTTATGGGTACTATTGGCTGTTGTAGAATTGAGCCTACAGTAGTATATTTTATGGGTACTATTGGGTGTTGTGAAATTGAGCCTACAGTAGTATATTTTATGGTATCTATTGGGTTTTGTGAAATTCAGTATATTTTATGGGTACTATTGGCTGTTGTAAAATTGAGCCTACAGTAGTATATTTTATGGGTACTATTGGGTGTTGTGAAATTGAGCGTACAGTAGTATATTTTATGGGTACTATTGGATTTTGTGAAATTGAGCCTACAGTAGTATATTTTAAGGGTACTATTGGCTGTTGTGAAATTGAGCCGACACTAGTATATTTTATGGGTACTATTGGGTGTTGTGAAATTGAGCCTACAGTAGTATATTTTATGGGTACTATTGGGTTTTGTGAAATTGTGAAATTCAGTATATTTTATGGGTACTATTGGGTTTTGTGAAATTCAGTATATTTTATGGGTACTATTGGGTTTTGTGAAATTCAGTATATTTTATGGGTACTATTGGGTGTTGTGAAATTGAGTCTACAGTAGTATATTTTATGGGTACTATTGGGTTTTGTGAAATTGTGAAATTCAGTATATTTTATGGGTACTATTGGGTTTTGTGAAATTCAGTATATTTTATGGGTACTATTGGGTGTTGTGAAATTGAGCCTACAGTAGTATATTTTATGGGTACTATTGGGTTTTCTGAAATTGTGAAATTCAATATATTTGATGGGTACTATTGGGTTTTGTAAAATTGTGAAATTCAGTATATTTTATGGGTACTATTGGGTGTTGTGAAATTGAGCCTACAGTAGTATATTTTATGGGGACTATTGGGTTTTGTGAAATTGAGCCTTCAGAAGTATATTTTATGGGTACTATTGGGTTTTGTGAAATTGGGAAATTCAATATATTTGATGGGTACTATTGGGTTTTGTAAAAATTGTGAAATTCAGTATATTTTATGGGTACTATTGGGTGTTGTGTAATTCAGCCTACATTAGTATATTTTATGGGTACTATTGGCTGTTGTGAAATTGAGCCTACAGTAGTATATTTTATGGGTACTATTGGGTTTTGTGAAATTGTGAAATTCAGTATATTTTATGGGTACTATTGGGTTTTGTGAAATTGTGAAATTCAGTATATTTTATGGGACCTATTGGGTTTTGTGAAATTGTGAAATTCAGTATATTTCATGGGTACTATTGGGTGTTGTGAAATAGAGCCTACAGTAGTATATTTTATGGGTACTATTGGGTTTTGTGAAACTGTGAAATTCAGTATATTTTATGGGTAGTATTGGGTTTTTGTAAAATTGTGAAATTCAGTATATTTTATGGGTGCTATTGGGTGTTGTGAAATTGAGCCTACAATAGTATATTTTATGGGTTCTATTGGGTTTTGTGAAATTGTGAAATTCAGTATATTTTATGGGTACTATTTGGCTGTTGTGAAATTGAGCCTACAGTAGTATATTTTTTGGGTACTATTGGGTTTTGTGAAATTGTGAAATTCAGTATATTTTATGGGTACTATTGGGTTTTGTGAAATGGTGAAATTCAGTATATTTTATGGGTACTATTGGGTGTTACGAAATTCAGCCTGCAGTAGTATATTTTATGGGTACTATTGGGTTTTGTAAAATTGTGAAATTCAGTATATTTTATGGGTACTATTGGGTTTTGTGAAATTGTGAAATTCAGTATATTTTATGGGTACTATTGGATGTTGTGAAATTCAGCCTACAATAGTATATTTTATGGGTACTATTGGCTGTTGTGAAATTGAGCCTACAGTGATATATTTTATGGGTACTATTGGCTGTTGTGAAATTGAGCCTACAGTAGTATATTTTATGGGTTCTATTGGGTTTTGTGAAATTCAGTCTACAGTAGTATATTTTCTGGGTACTATTGGCTGTTGTGAAATTGAGCCTACAATAGGATATTTTATGGGTACTATTGGGTGTTGTGAAATTGAGCCTACAGTAGAATATTTTACAGGTACTATTGGCTGTTGTGAAATTGAGCCTACAGTAGTATATTTTATGGGTACTATTGGGTTTTGTGAAATTGAGCCTTCAGTAGTATATTTTATGGGTACTATTGGGTTTTCTGAAATTGTGAAATTCAATATATTTGATGGGTACTATTGGGTTTTGTAAAATTGTGAAATTCAGTATATTTTATGGGTACTATTGGGTGTTGTGAAATTGAGCCTACAGTAGTATATTTTATGGGTACTATTGGGTTTTGTGAAATTGAGCCTTCAGAAGTATATTTTATGGGTACTATTGGGTTTTGTGAAATTGTGAAATTCAATATATTTGATGGGTACTATTGGGTTTTGTAAAATTGTGAAATTCAGTATATTTTATGGGTACTATTGGGGGTTGTGAAATTCAGCCTACATTAGTATATTTTATGGGTACTATTGGCTGTTGTGAAATTGAGCCTACAGTAGTATATTTTATGGGCACTATTGGGTTTTGTGAAATTGTGAAATTCAGTATATTTTATGGGTACTATTGGGTTTTGTGAAATTGTGAAATTCAGTATATTTTATGGGTACTATTGGGTTTTGTGAAATTGTGAAATTCCGTATATTTTATGGGTACTATTGGGTGTTACGAAGTTCAGCCTGCAGTAGTATATTTTATGGGTACTATTGGGTTTTCTGAAATTGTGAAATTCTGTATATTTTATGGGACCTATTGGGTTTTGTGAAATTGTGAAATTCAGTATATTTTATGGGTACTATTTGGCTGTTGTGAAATTAAGCCTACAGTAGTATATTTTATGGGTACTATTGGGTTTTGTGAAATTGTGAAATTCAGTATATTTTATGGGTACTATTGTGTTTTGTGAAATTGTGAAATTCAGTATATTTTATGGGTACTATTTGGTGTTGTGAAATTGAGGCTACAGTAGTATATTTTATGGTTATTATTGGGTGTTGTAAAATTGTGAAATTCAGTATATTTTATGGGTACTATTGGGTTTTGTGAAATTCAGTATATTTTATGGGTACTATTTGGCTGTTGTGAAATTGAGCCTACAGTAGTATATTTTATGGGTACTATTGGGTTTTGTGAAATTGTGTAATTCAGTATATTTTATGTGTACTATTGGGTTTTGTGAAATGGTGAAATTCAGTATATTTTATGGGTACTATTGGGTGTTTCGAAATTCAGCCTGCAGTAGTATATTTTATGGGTACTATTGGGTTTTGTGAAATTGTGAAATTCAGTATATTTTATGGGTACTATTGCGGTTTGTAAAAATTGTGAATTCAGTATATTTTATGGGTACTATTGGGTTTTGTGAAATTGTGAAATTCCGTATATTTTATGGGTACTATTGGGTGTTACGAAATTCAGCCTGCAGTAGTATATTTTATGGGTACTATTGGGTTTTCTGAAATTGTGAAATTCAGTATATTTTATGGGACCTATTGTGTTTTGTGAAATTGGGAATTCAGTATATTTTATGGGTATTATTGGGTGTTGTGAAATAGAGCCTACAGTAGTATATTTTATGGGTACTATTGGGTTTTGTGAAACTGTGAAATTCAATATATTTTACGGGTACTATTGGGTTTTGTGAAATTGTGAAATTCAGTATATTTTATGGGTACTATTGGGTTTTGTGAAATTGTGAAATTCAGTATATTTTATGGGACCTATTGGGTTTTGTGAAATTGTGAAATTCAGTATATTTCATGGGTACTATTGGGTGTTGTGAAATAGAGCCTACAGTAGTATATTTTATGGGTACTATTGGGTTTTGTGAAACTGTGAAATTCAGTATATTTTATGGGTAGTATTGGGTTTTGTAAAATTGTGAAATTCAGTATATTTTATGGGTGCTATTGGGTGTTGTGAAATTGAGCCTACAATAGTATATTTTATGGGTACTATTGGGTTTTGTGAAATTGTGAAATTCAGTATATTTTATGGGTACTATTTGGCTGTTGTGAAATTGAGCCTACAGTAGTATATTTTATGGGTACTATTGGGTTTAGTGAAATTGTGAAATTCAGTATATTTTATGGGTACTATTGGGTTTTGTGAAATGGTGAAATTCAGTATATTTTATGGGTACTATTGGGTGTTACGAAATTCAGCCTGCAGTAGTATATTTTATGAGTACTATTGGGTTTTGTAAAATTGTGAAATTCAGTATATTTTATGGGTACTATTGGGTTTTGTGAAATTGTGAAATTCAGTATATTTTATGGGAACTATTGGATGTTGTGAAATTCAGCCTACAATAGTATATTTTATGGGTACTATTGGCTGTTGTGAAATTGAGCCTACAGTGATATATTTTATGGGTACTATTGGCTGTTGTGAAATTGAGCCTACAGTAGTATATTTTATGGGTTCTATTGGGTTTTGTGAAATTCAGTCTACAGTAGTATATTTTCTGGGTACTATTGGCTGTTGTGAAATTGAGCCTACAATAGGATATTTTATGGGTACTATTGGGTGTTGTGAAATTGAGCCTACAGTAGAATATTTTACGGGTACTATTGGCTGTTGTGAAATTGAGCCTACAGTAGTATATTTTATGGGTACTATTGGGTTTTGTGAAATTGAGCCTTCAGTAGTATATTTTATGGGTACTATTGGGTTTTCTGAAATTGTGAAATTCAATATATTTGATGGGTATTATTGGGTTTTGTAAAATTGTGAAATTCAGTATATTTTATGGGTACTATTGGGTGTTGTGAAATTGAGCCTACAGTAGTATATTTTATGGGTACTATTGGGTTTTGTGAAATTGAGCCTTCAGAAGTATATTTTATGGGTACTATTGGGTTTTGTGAAATTGTGAAATTCAATATATTTGATGGGTACTATTGGGTTTTGTAAAATTGTGAAATTCAGTATATTTTATGGGTACTATTGGGGGTTGTGAAATTCAGCCTACATTAGTATATTTTATGGGTACTATTGGCTGTTGTGAAATTGAGCCTACAGTAGTATATTTTATGGGCACTATTGGGTTTTGTGAAATTGTGAAATTCAGTATATTTTATGGGTACTATTGGGTTTTGTGAAATTGTGAAATTCAGTATATTTTATGGGTACTATTGGGTTTTGTGAAATTGTGAAATTCAGTATATTTTATGGGTACTATTCGGCTGTTGTGAAATTAAGCCTACAGTAGTATATTTTATGGGTACTGTTGGGTTTTGTGAAATTGTGAAATTCAGTATATTTTATGGGTACTATTGTGTTTTGTGAAATTGTGAAATTCAGTATATTTTATGGGTACTATTTGGTGTTGTGAAATTGAGGCTACAGTAGTATATTTTATGGTTATTATTGGGTGTTGTAAAATTGTGAAATTCAGTATATTTTATGGGTACTATTGGGTTTTGTGAAATTCAGTATATTTTATGGGTACTATTTGGCTGTTGTGAAATTGAGCCTACAGTAGTATATTTTATGGGTACTATTGGGTTTTGTGAAATTGTGTAATTCAGTATATTTTATGTGTACTATTGGGTTTTGTGAAATGGTGAAATTCAGTATATTTTATGGGTACTATTGGGTGTTTCGAAATTCAGCCTGCAGTAGTATATTTTATGGGTACTATTGGGTTTTGTGAAATTGTGAAATTCAGTATATTTTATGGGTACTATTGCGGTTTGTAAAATTGTGAAATTCAGTATATTTTATGGGTACTATTGGGTTTTGTGAAATTGTGAAATTCCGTATATTTTATGGGTACTATTGGGTGTTACGAAATTCAGCCTGCAGTAGTATATTTTATGGGTACTATTGGGTTTTCTGAAATTGTGAAATTCAGTATATTTTATGGGACCTATTGTGTTTTTGTGAAATTGGGAATTCAGTATATTTTATGGGTATTATTGGGTGTTGTGAAATAGAGCCTACAGTAGTATATTTTATGGGTACTATTGGGTTTTGTGAAACTGTGAAATTCAATATATTTTACGGGTACTATTGGGTTTTGTGAAATTGTGAAATTCAGTATATTTTATGGGTACTATTGGCTGTTGTGAAATTGAGCCTACAGTAGTATATTTTATGGTTACTATTGGCTATTGTGAAATTAAGACTTCAGTAGTATATTTTATGGGTACTATTGGCTGTTGTGAAATTGAGCCTACAGTAGTATATTTTATAGGTACTATTGGGTGTTGTGAAATTGAGCCTACAGTAGTATATTTTATGGGTACTATTGGCTGTTGTGAAATTGAGCCTACAGTAGATTATTTTATGGGACCTATTGGGTTTTGTGAAATTCAGTATATTTTATGGGTACTATTGGCTGTTGTAGAATTGAGCCTACAGTAGTATATTTTAGGGGTACTATTGGGTGTTGTGAAATTGAGCCTACAGTAGTATATTTTATGGTACCTATTGGGTTTTGTGAAATTCAGTATATTTTATGGGTACTATTGGCTGTTGTAAAATTGAGCCTACAGTAGTATATTTTATGGGTACTATTGGGTGTTGTGAAATTGAGCGTACAGTAGTATATTTTATGGGTACTATTGGGTTTTGTGAAATTGAGCCTACAGTAGTATATTTTAAGGGTACTATTGGCTGTTGTGAAATTGAGCCGACAGTAGTATATTTTATGGGTACTATTGGGTGTTGTGAAATTGAGCCTACAGTAGTATATTTTATGGGTACTATTGGGTTTTGTGAAATTGTGAAATTCAGTATATTTTATGGGTACTATTGGGTTTTGTGAAATTCAGTATATTTTATGGGTACTATTGGGTTTTGTGAAATTCAGTATATTTTATGGGTACTATTGGGTGTTGTGAAATTGAGCCTACAGTAGTATATTTTATGGGTACTATTGGGTTTTGTGAAATTGTGAAATTCAGTATATTTTATGGGTACTATTGGGTTTTGTGAAATTCAGTATATTTTATGGGTACTATTGGGTGTTGTGAAATTGAGCCTACAGTGGTATATTTTATGGGTACTATTGGGTTTTCTGAAATTGTGAAATTCAGTATATTTTATGGGTACTATTGGCTGTTGTGAAATTGAGCCTACAGTAGTATATTTTATGGGTACTATTGGCTGTTGTGAAATTGAGCCTACAGCAGTATATCTTATGGGTACTATTGTCTGTTGTGAAATTCAGCCTACAGTAGTATATTTTATGGGTGCTATTGGCTGTTGTGAAATTGAGCCTACAGTAGTATATTTTATGGGTACTATTGGGTGTTGTGAAATTCAGTCTACAGTAGTATATTTTATGGGTAGTATTGGGTTTTGTGAAATGTGAAATTCAGTATATTTTATGGGTACTATTGGGTTTTGTGAAATTGTGAAATTCAGTATATTTTATGGGTACTATTGGCTGTTGTGAAATTGAGCCTACAGTAGTATATTTTATGGGTAGTATTAGGTTTTGTGAAAATGTGAAATTCAGTATATTTTATGGGTACTATTGGGTTTTGTGAAATTGTGAAATTCAGTTATTGGGCTTTGTGAAATTGAGAAATTCAGTATATTTTATGGGTATTATTGGGTTTTGTGAAATTGTGAAATTCAGTATATTTTATGGGTACTATTGGGTGTTGTGAAATTCAGCCTACAATAGTATATTTTATGGGTTCTATTGGCTGTTGTGAAATTGAGCCTACAGTGGTACATTTTATGTACTATTGGGTGTTGTGAAATTGAGCCTACAGTAGAATATTTTTCATGGGTACTATTGGCTGTTGTGAAATTGAGCCTACAGTAGTATATTTTATGGGTACTATTGGGATTTGTGAAATTGAGCCTACAGTAGTATATTTTATGGGTACTATTGGGTGTTGTGAAATTCAGTCTACAGTAGTATATTTTATGGGCACTATTGGGTTTTGTGAAATTGTGAAATTCAGTATATTTTATGGGTACTATTGGGTGTTGTGAAATTCAGCCTACAGTGGTATATTTTATGGGTACTATTGGGTTTTGTGAAATTGTGAAATTCAGTATATTTTATTGGTACTATTGGGTTTTGTGAAATTGTGAAATTCAGTATATTTTATGGGTACTATTGGGTGTTGTGAAATTGAGCCTACAGTAGTATATTTTATGGGTACTACTGGGTTTTGTGAAATTGAGCCTACAGTAGTATATTTTATGGGTACTATTGGGTTTTGTGAAATTGTGAAATTCAGTATATTTTATGGGTACTATTGGGTTTTGTGAAATTCAGTATATTTTATGGGTACTATTGGGTGTTGTGAAATTGAGCCTACAGTGGTATATTTTATGGGTACTATTGGGTTTTGTGAAATTGTGAAATTCAGTATATTTTATGGGTACTATTG